>OU824210.1:2864689-3539958 GCA_917499995.1 Ichneumon xanthorius
GTATCGGAAAACCTTTTTGGCTACATTTTCATTCAGGCTTTTAGTTTCAATTTTGCCTCGAAGCGGAAACGAAAAAAAAAATTAGACTTGGGGAACATCTTGGTCCAAGGGACACTTTATAGATGTTGGCGAAACTTTTTGATACTTCGTCCGATAATTTTTTTAACGCGCTCCTATGCGCGAAACTAGTTTGGTGATGAGAACAACAAGTGTTTCTCGTGATTGTTGTCGTGTGTTACTTGTCAGCACCGATAAGAGCAGCTCGTGGGAATCGTGTGTATGATAGATGTACGCTTTGCAACGGTTTCCGACATGAGTCTTATCAAAACCACAGTGTCTACACGTAGCCCGTCATGCGGTGGAGCCACGCGCTCTGGCATGCACCGGTCCCCTGCGGTAACGAAGACACGAGGCTGTGACACTGCAACACCGAAGCTCCGAAGACGGCGGACGTAAATTAAAAAATGTATTACTCCATTTTTTTTAATACTAAAACTTAAATTATTGTGTTAAACTCTGTGATACGAAATTGTAGATCTGTAGACGGCCAATGGTAAAATAGAAACATTTTTTTTCTTCATTTTTCTTTGGAATACTAAAACTTAAATTTTCATATCAAACTCCGTGGAACGGAGGAAGATTGATTAACCGGAAATGACTTCGTGGTTCGAATGCCGCGACTTCGCAAACTCCGCAGCGGAAGTTTCTTTTCCGCAACTTCGTGTGTGCGGAGGAGGACACGAGGTAGCAAGAAAATGACGACGAATGACTTTGCAACGCACCGGTCCGAAGGTCTTTAGACTGAAATTGAAAAATGTATCGTTCCATTTTTTTGGAATGCTGAAACTTGCATTTTTATATCCAAAACTGTGTGAAATGGAGGAAGATTGAGCGGAAATGAATTCGTGATACGAATTCCGCGACGAGAATTCGCAGCGGAAGTTTCTTCTCCACAGATTCGTGTGTCTGGAAGCGAACACGAGGTAGCAAGAAAATGACGAAGATTGAGATGGAAGCGGCAGTGCAAACGACAAGAGTGGGGCGAGGAGAGCCGCAAGAAAGAATGTGAGGATGCGGCAAAAAGTAATAAGCGACGTAAGGAGTGGGGAAAATTCCACCGCGGACCAAACATCCGTGTTGCGCGAGGGAAGAAAGAAGGCCGAAGCCAAAAAAAAAAAAAATGTATTATTCCATAAAAAAAAATTAATAATAACACTTACATTTTTATATCAAACTGTGGAGCGAAAGAAGATTGCTTAGCCGGACATGAATTCATGGTAGGAATTTGTGGGCGTCCAGACTGCTAATGCAAAAGAAAAAAATTTATTATTCACTTTTTTTGGAATACCAAACTTCAATTTTTATATAAAATTCTGTGGAACGGAGGAATATTAATTAACTGGAAATGAATTCGTGGTACGAATTCAGCAACTTGGAAACTCTCTAGCCGAAGTTTCTCATCCACAGATATTCGTGTGTCTGGAAGACGACACCAGGTACCAAGAAAATGATGAAGATTGTGTTGAAAACGCCAGTGCAAACGACGAGAGTGAAGAATCAGGCGGGCAGAGTCGTGAGAAAGAATGTGAGGATGCGTCAAAAAGAAAGAAGCGACGTAAGAAAAGCAGAGCAGAGGATTGGGAAGATTCCACAACGGGGCCAAACACTGCACGGTAAAAAAATCCTGTTTGAAACTTATGGTAAAATTTGTATTTTTAATTAACATTTTTCTAAATTTCAGCCAACAGATTTGTAATTTGAATATCTGGTGTTTCAATTCTATGAAAAAGTACATCAATGCTAAATTAATGTGAGCAAACTTCAAGGTCCAGTACATTAAATTTACAATTTATTTTTGCAGTGCGGTGTTGAGCGAGGCAACTGGGACGAAGAGTTACGGCCGATGCAGAACTAAAAAAATGCATTATTCAATTTTACTTGGAATACCAAAACTTAAATCCTTATATCATAAACTCTGTGTAACTGAGGAAGATTGATTAGCCGGAAATGAATTCTGTGACTCGGAACGACCGCAGCGGAGGTTTCTTTGCCGCAGAAATTGGCGTGTGCGGAAGAGGACGCGAGGTGGCAAGAAAATGACGAAGATTGAGACGGAAGCGGCAGTGCGAACGACGGGAGTGAAGAATCAGCCGAGGACGGAGCCGTAAGAAAGAACGCGAGGATGCGGCGTAAGAAAAGCGGAGCAGAGGAGCCGGAAGATTCCACCGCGGGCCAAACACCGGTGTTGCCCGAGGGGAGCAAGTTGAAGAATGACGGCGTCTGAAGATCGTCCCGTCGCCGAAACTGTGTCGCGGAGTATCTCGCTTTTTGGGGGTGATCCGGATCGTGCTCGGTTACTGGCACGAGGTCGGAAGCTACCGTCGTGCACCCTCCCACGAGAGGGAAGAATGACGGAAGAGAATGGCGACGGCCGCACAGAAGGAACCAGCCCAGAAAGTTGGCGCCAGTTAGAACTTTTTTTTTCATACCGTCTGGCGAAGTTTACGGACGGGGATGGCGGAGAGAATCCTTGGGAAATGGACTTCCCTCTCGCCGAGGGTGGGCCGCGAATTCGATCTGTAGGATGCCGTACCGGAAGTACATTCACCCCTCGCTGCGACACGACAAACTTGAAGATAAGGCGGACAACTTTACTGCCTAGAAATAAACATTTTTATTGAAAACAATTTTTTTTTTTTCATTACATGTTTATTACCAGACGCACATTCAGGCGTCGTTGCGCTACCGCAAACTTGAAGCTAAGGCGGACAACTTTATTGCCCAGAAAGAAATAAACATTTTTATTGGAAAAAATTCTGTAATATTACTTGGCAAAGTCGATATTACAGAATTACGATCAATTTTTTTTCAATAAATGTTTCTAACGCGGAAAACTTTACTGCTAAGAAAGAAATAAACATTTTTATTGAAAAAAATTCTGTAATATTACTTGCCAAGGTTGATTTAACAGAATTATTTTTTAAAAATGTCAATAAGTGTTTATTTCCATTCACCCTTCTTTTCGCCACCATAAACTTGAAGTTAAGACGGAAAACGTTATTCCTCAGAAAGTAATTAACATTTTTGTGGAAAAAAAGATTGAAGATAATTCTGGGAAATTACTTGGCAAAGACGCTTTTTGTGATCGCCTTTCCTCGTTCGAGGAGAAAAAGCGCGGGCTCACGGTGCCCACGTAGTGATATAGACGTTGAGTTGGAAACCCGACGTTTACGAAAGTGCAGCTTAATCGACGTACACGCCGTGGCTCCTGGTCATTAGCGATGGAAAGCCGGAGGGAGGAAAGAAATCGTCTGGAAAGCGTCAAGGCAATGGGGAGAGGCGGCGGAAGCCTTAGTCTCAACTAGAGACGACAGCGCGAGCTCCGGGTTTACGTAAGAAAAAAAAGGGAAGAAGAATTACACGAACGAGCCAAGCTTTAATCGCAAACTTGATTAATCCTCGACGGTCGATCATTCGATGGGTCAAGTTCCTCAGCTCGACCTTTCACGTGGCCAGTTAGCATCAGCTTCTTTATTTTTAAATTATGTAAAACAAAATATTTTATTTTACTATTTCAAAAAAATTATCTTTTATTATTTCCAAAAATTATCTTTTATTATTTCCAAAAATTATCTTTTATTATTTCCAAAAATTATCTTTTATTATTGCAAAAAAATTATTAGCTGACAAAACGTCGTCGATAACCGAAGACTCAAAGTTTTTGATTTTACAAGATACGACAGGATATTCCGTAGTTTCGAAACTTGAGTCGGCGCGAAGGGAGTGTGAGAGCCACCGAACAAAGTTTCGGCGAAACTTTGCTCGCGGTGGAGCCAAAGATCTCTCTCGCGTTCGCTTTCGTGAGTAGTAAAACGTTAACTGGATGCGAACGAGCTACGACCTTCGCGATAACTGCTATCATTTGTTTTACCTTGTTTATAACGCAACCAAGGACCGCGAGAAGGTCGAGACGTGATGTTCGTTATTATTATCATTATCAGTGCTGGGCAAAGTACCAAAAAATACTTCAATTACAAAGTACAAACTATCACAAATACTTGAAGTATGAGGTACTTTTTGTACTTGAAGTATCGAAATACTTTTTCCGAGTACTTTTCGCAATTAGATTCCTATCGTCAAGCGCTCTCTCTGCTTAAAAAAAATATGCCTCGTAATTCGCACATGTCTTTCTCATGATAAAAAATCACTATCTGAAATTTTCGTAATTCGTCGTTTTGAGGCTATTTTGAGTCTACTCTTTATTTTTTTATGTAAAAAAAAATCCATGAAAAAATGCAAAAACTCATTATTATTATCTATCTTGGATGCAAGTATATTGGATGGAATTCAGTCGGGATGATGGAATGGGAATGTTCGGTCGGACGAGTCCACGCGTACATTAGTAAATGTTTTTTTTCCTACCTTCAACTTCCTCTCGTGAATAAGAAACTTTGCCGTCCGCCACGGTCAAGGCGCACATATATTTTACGATTTTCACCGAAACATTTATTCCCAAGTGGCGCGTGCATCGCGAAAGAAGTACGAAAGTACTCGACCGGCGCTCCTC
Organism: Ichneumon xanthorius; assembly: GCA_917499995.1. Classification (NCBI taxonomy): domain Eukaryota; kingdom Metazoa; phylum Arthropoda; class Insecta; order Hymenoptera; family Ichneumonidae; genus Ichneumon; species Ichneumon xanthorius. Next base: position 2,869,257 of record OU824210.1, read on the forward strand.
ACAATTTCTCATTCCGTTTCATGCTCCGACTCTGTACGCTGTATCCAGGTGTACCTGAGCTTTTTCTTATGCCGCTTGAAAAATATGTATTTTTTCTCTCTCCCTCTCTCTCTCATCTCCACTTTATCTCGACTCGATCTCTTTTTTCTTAGCCTTTCTTTTTCTTCTCGCTAACTTCTCTGCCAGTCGAGTCACGCCGAACCGAAAACCGCGAGAATACAGCGAAAGCTCACTTCTCCTCTGTATCGTTTCTTCCAGTTTCTCTGTTTTCTCTTTTCGGTTTTGTTTACTTTCTTGCTTCGTTTGTTTTTCAAACCCTCGCCTCTACCGCTTCAGCCACATTCAACAGAATCCTCGCATGTACGAGGATAAAAGGAGTTAAAAAAAACATACGCTGCTGCGAGGAACCGAGTAGCAAATGAGGAAAAGCTAAACGAGAAGAGATGCGCCCCTCGGCGGTGCTCACAACTTTTTGATACAACAACAATATAATAATAATAATAATATAATAATAATAATAATAATAATAATAATAATAATAATAATAATAATAATAATAATAATAATAATAATAATAATAATAATATGTGTACGAGGTTATTTATCTGTGCGGAATATTGTCAGGATATCCTTCTGTTAAATTTAGCTTTCACATCTATAAGGTCGCGTAGGCCGAGCGATTTCTATTGTGAGAATAGTTATACGGAACGTGAACTCTCTTTAACGCTTATGGTCTGCAAGCACTGAGCCGATGCGCGGCTCCAGGCAGGCGAGCCTGAAGCTCGTGCCAGCGAACTTCAATAAAGATAGTTATTATTCACCGTCGACCTGATGCTCCAGTTGTTCGCACTTCGACTAATTGCTTTGTGTGTAATAATAACTCGTCCAACCCGTATGCATATAGTATAGGCGTATAAATACACGTGTATATATACGGAATAGCGTTTAATTTAAAACAATGATGTAACGACGGAGAATCGTCGGAGACGATAATTTTTTTTCCGCATACTTTTTCACATCGGTTAATTTTTTGCCAACATTTGTATGGGACGGTTTGACGTTGGTTGAGTCACTCGTTATTGTGATTTTTTGCGAGATAAAAATCGTATGGGAACAGCGTTGAAATGCGTATGACAATTGGATAATCGAGTCACTGGTCGGGTTGTTGATTTTTCCACTTGAAAATCGTTTCTACGTTTAAATCGAATTATCCCAGACAGGTGCGAATTTCCAAGCGTTTCGTTAAATGGAGCCCGATGATTGATTTCCATTTCAGTCGCTTAGGGCGTTTTAGCGTTTAATTTAAAACTATTGTGTAACGACAGAAAACTGTTGGTGACGATTAAAAAAATTTTTAACGCGACACGTATACGTGTCTCGTTTAAAATATTTAAAAGAAAGACTGATGTGAAAAAGTATACTTTTTCACATCAGTCTTTTTTTCGCAATATTTGTTTGGGACGTTTTGACGTTGATTGACTTACTCGTTATTGTGCTGACTGAGTTACGCGTTATTGTGATTTTTTTTTAACGAGATAAAAATCGTATGAAGAAAAAAAGTTCGAATGCGTATGACAATCCGATAATCGAGTAACTGACGGCTAGTTGATTTTTCCGCATGAAAATCATTTCTACCTCCAAATCGAGTTATCCCAGATAGATACGAATTTCCAAACGGTTCGTTAAATGGAGCCTGACGATTCATTTCAATTTCGGTCCCTTTGGGTATTTTCGCGTATACACGTCCCTATATGTATAAATTTAAAGCAAGTAAAATTTAAAAATGTATATATGAAACCATGTTATATATACGCAATCGCCTTTATTTTAAAACAATAATGTATCGACAGTTTTCTGTCGGTAACGATTTTGTTTAATTAACCAGTACTTTTTCACATCACTTTTTTTGTCCCAACATTTTTATACGACTTTTTGACGTTGACTGAATGACTCCTTGTTGCAATGTTTTGCGAGATAACGATCACATGGGAAGGAAGTTAGAGTGCGTATGACAATCCGATAATCGAGTCACTGCTCGCCTGTTGAATTTTTCCATTTGAAAATCATTTCAACCTCCAAATCGAGTTATCCCAGATAGGTACGAAATTCCAAACGATTCGTTGAATGGAGCCTGATGATTTATTTCTATCTTGGTCCCTTTGGGTGTTTTCGCGTTTATAAATCCCTACGTATGAATGCATATATATATATATGCATTCATACATATATGTCTATGTTTGGACGCACGTTGGTTCTATGACATTTGTCACATCGTTATAACAGAACGTCGAGAGTCTCGATTTATCGTGCTCGAGTTTGCCTTATGACACGTGTATGGCCCCGTTGAGAATCGATAACGGGCGAAAGCTCGGGTGAGAGAGAGATGGAGCGAGGGAGAAGGGTGGGGGGGGGGGGGGAGGGGGAGTAGAAGCGAGTCCTTAATCCACGTCGAAGTTTACTCGGTTCGAGTTTGCCCGACTAGTTAACGCAGACCACTACTATACCTACGTAATACTGTACTAGTAGCGGATCGACGTGCGCTTACAGCGGTGTAAGCGTCTCTCGATCCCCATGAGAAGGTGGTACGTACCGTGCACTGTGCATAGAGATACGTTCTACCATGTAAAACATGCATAGATTCAAGCTTTCGTCCCCAGCGTCGTTACGAGTACGAAGCACACGTTGGATAAAGTATTTCCATTTATGCTTTAGGCGGATTGTTTTCGATACGCTTAAATGACGATTATCGATTATTTTTTCACGATTGAAGAGAGAAATGGTAGGGTGGCATAGCCCCCGAAAAGTTAAAGTTTGGAACTTTACTTTAATAAAATATTGCGGGCTCTTGATCACGAATATGACGTTCATTTTGCTCCAAACCCAATATTTTAGATTTTAATCGAAAAAATGGGATTTCGCATCTGCGCAAACTGTTTTCAGTGCATAAAATCGAAGATACAAATGCCCTACAACACTTACGCACAAAAAGGCCAGTGTATTCATGTTCGACGCACAAAAATACGTCGGAATACGTCGGAGTTAATTTTATCGCTCGCATAGAGATGTGTGCTGGCCGGTAGCATGCCGGGAAAATTCTGAAATAATTCATAGATACTACTTGAGGTATGTACTATGCAGTACCGAAGAGTTTTCCCCAAAGCTGACTCTTTAAATGTATTTTTAAAGGGCCTTAAGGCTCTAAACGAGTTTGTTCGCTCGCATAGAGATTCGGGCTGGCCGGTAGCATGCCGAGAAAATTCTGAAATAATTCATAGATACTACTTGAGGTATGTACTATGCAGTACCGAAGAGTTTTCCCCGTATTTTTTCCCGCTGATCATGAATATACCAATTATTTTACTACCAACCCAATATTTTCCATTTAAATCCCAAAAATACGATTTTTCGTCCATAAAATTGAGACTTTCAATGTCTCACTGTACTTTAGTTCCAAAAAGGCCAGTGGATTCATATTTAGGGGGAAAAAATACGTCAAAAGTTCAAACTCAAATTCAAACTTCAGATCAAACTCAACATCCACCTCAAGTTCAAACTTACAATCAAACTTAAGCACGAAATCAGGTTCGAACAATGCTTCGATCTTAAGTTCTAAATTAAGATAGATCTTAAGTACGCAATGAAGTTCGCGCCACACTTCGATATTAACTTCGATCTCAACTTCAGTCCAATGTCTTAAAATTCGACCCTTAGATTCGTGTTTTTCTTTTAAATTATTTCCATCGTCACGTTAATTCAAACCTTTCATTATAATCGCGGTTAAAAGAAAATGCGACTCAATCACGGCGCAAAGTTCACCGAAAAAAAAAAAAAAAAAAAAAACAATCATTCAGCGCTCTTTGCGCTCGAGCAAGAGCTGTTGAGAGATTGACTCTCGCGAGACTTTTCTTCCCCTTTTTTCATTTTATTTTATTTTTCTACGCGCTGATGGGTATCGGATAGTGGAATGGATGAAGACGAAGAGGAAGCCGCGAGGATTATACGGGGGAACGATCTATCAGACGGTGTCAACGGAGCAACGAAAGTACAGCTTCAACCAATTTGTAGTTTGGCTTACCGGTCTCCGTCGTATCTCTCGTTTGTCGTTAAACTCGCTTCGGCACGGGAGACAGATAGTATCGATTCCTAATTTATAGTCGGGGTTTACTCATCGCGGCTGCCATTAGCCCAGTTTGCTCCGTACTTTGGTCCACGTCGCTCCGGCGAATTTTCGTTCCCCCCATCGGCGGCGTTAAAATGTTTGATTTTACAAACTCCGCAGTGACGAGCGAGTCGCAGCCAGCGATGCATCGTTGATCGTCGGTTGAAACGTCTGTTAAGTGTCGGCGCGTCAAAGCTCCCGTCAATCAGTCCGGACGGACGAGGGGCCTTGATTGAAACAAAATTAAACGGAACTCCCATCTCTCGCGGATGTTGCTAATGGACTTTTAAACAGATCGATCGATCGCGCTTCATTGTAGTCGAGCTACCTCGGTTTTCTCTCACTCAATCGCGATACGATTATTATTCCCTGTCGCAATAACCGACCGACTATTTTTCCATATTATTGACTATTTTATTGCCTTTATTAACTTCTTTTTTTTTATGATTTTTTTTAACGTCGCTCTCGCGTGGATTTGTGGACTTTGAGGGGACTTTTATAACGACGGCATTTTTTACTTGGCTCTGACTATAAACATATTTAAAGGTGTCTCGTCACATTTACGGCCAAAAGTGAGATTCTGAAAATTTTTCGAATACTTTCTAACGGGGAAAAATTCTGAAAAAAATCAATCAGTCGGAAGGTGCTGAGGACATTGATTTTACAAATTAATAATTCCGGAAAGTTAACAAATTAGTGAAAAATGTTGGTCAATACTGTCCGACGATTTTTCCATATCATTGACTATTTTATTGTTCTCATTAATTGTTTTTGTTCTGATTTTTAATGCTGTTCTCGTGTCAATTCGAAAATAAATTTATAAATATTACTCAATTTTCTATAAAAGGGGTTTTTTAAAATGTAGCTCTGCTTGCAAAAATATTTAACGTGGACACATTTGTTTTGGTAAAATTTTCTCGAATTGTCATAATCGACACTCTGATTCGGCGTCGTTAACTTCACGGCGATATTTACGAATTTTTGGCAGTCCCGCGTCCGGACTTAGCAAAACTTGTTTTGCCGTCCAACTTCGCTGGCACGGAAACGCGAACGGGGGGGATTTAATAATTCTCAACTTCGCCCGGTGAAGCGCGAGCTCGAGGCGATTATAATAACTCCGAATATACTATTAAGCGATATTAGCATTTCATTGTCGACCCAACTTTTCGCTCCGACGCTCGAAATTTTAATGCGATTCTCGCGATATTCTAATTGCGCGAGGAAAACTAGGCTTGACGATTAAACATTTTTTTTTTTGCGAAGCATTTTTAGCATTGGGAGAACCGAGAGTCTCGTCGGGTTGCCAGGAAGCGCCGCGGGACGGAGCCGAGGAGTCTCGGAGTCGCAGCGGAAGGACCGAAACGACGGACATCGATTGCCGATTTATAGCGCCGGAGAGGTTTACTCATCGCTGCTCCCCATTAGCCCAGTTTGCTCGAAGAGGTACCGGCAAGGTTGCACAGGATACTCCCGAAATGATCGTACCTCCAATGATATGATTTTAGGAAACGCGCGTTCGTCTCCCACGCCCATCGAACTCGACCAGCTTTAAGCGCCTTCCGGAGAAATAAACATAGGAGAAATTCCATCTCTCGATCCCACAAACGTTCGTCGAATACCCTCGACTCTTCGAGTGCGGAATAATTTTTAAACCCGAAGAAAAATGCTCAAGTATAGGAGAAATTTAATCAGTGATCTCGTAAATAGCGTACTTTTTGTAGATAGAGTTGAAAGTATCGACACTGTCAAAAAAATTGTGTATTAAATTTAATATAGAGGCATCGCAAGTTTTTATGCATAAAAAACTGGTACAAAAAAAATTAATGTACTGTATATTAAAAACTTTAGGAATACTTTATCTTTAATAAGTAGTAATGAATTTATTGACAGTGCGTAACATGGAACAGTTTTTAATACATAATAGACTTCAAACATATATATGCGATTGGCTATCGACCGAAGACCTTCAGTAAAGTTTTTTCATCTTTATACAAAAAAATGTTAATATTGTTTTAATTTTTAATAATTAGCTTAATTTCACTAGAAAAGTATTTCATTTCCAATTATAAAAATTAATATCACTGTAAAAGTACACTAACTTTTCATCACGATTGTTTATTAAACAATGTACAAGTTTTCGTATAGAAACTTCCAATCCGGTACCTTAGATTTTCAATTTTTTTTAACAGTCGATAACTAAATAGGATAGTCGAGCATGACTTGGTCGCCGGATGAGTTAAAAAAAATGACTGCTAAGTAAGGACGAGTAAAACGAATCCTGACCAGTTTCACATTTCGCCAAACTTTTTGTTGTATAAAGTACGAATTCATTTTCGGGAACACAAACAGTTCGGCAAACTGCGAAGCTGGTTGGACCGTGAATTCCTCTACGCTCTAATGTGGATAGTTGACTTCTCCGAGCGTTTTGCCAAGCGTCGACAGTTTACTTCGTCATCCAGCAGAGAAAACAACTCAGTCAATGCTATGAATCGATGCAAGACGCTCGGCACTTAGCGGCAACGATTGTTCCGTCGGACAATGGACCAGAATAGTTTCGCGAACGGTCAGAAATAGTCTGCGAACGATTAAACTTCGATCGGGCAAAGTGGAGCTTTCGCGTGGATTGTGCTCCGCGACCAGATTTCCTAAAAATAGAGTGAACCGAAGGAGTTAAAAAAAGAAAAGAAAAAGAAACGAGCGTAAAAGAAGAAATCCAATAAGTCGAAGTAAAATCGAAGCGGAGAATGGTAAAAACTAGTTTAGGAAGGAAAGAAACTACAATCCGGATTTGGCTTATGGGAAAGGCAAGAAGTGGAGCTCCGGATAGGGGTTGGGCGTGAGGGAAGGTTCGAATCCGCGATGTAAAGAAAAACAGACAGTTCGAGGACTCTTCTGTAACCGCACGATCCACGAGCGGGGGCAAAATGGACCAGTACAATATTTTTATATAAAATCCATCGGAGCATTCGAAATTCCTGGTGGAATTTTTAGAGCCTTAGATCGGGCCCTGATAAGTTCCGGATCAGGTAAAGAAAATCGTCAGTTTAATCGGACTTGAAGTTTTTATGCAAAAACAATTACATTAAACACGTTAAATTTAATACATTAAATTTAACGTGTTTAATGTAATTGTACACAATTGTGATGAAAAATGAATGTACGTTTTTTATTGAAATTAAAGTAAACTATTAAAATTAAATTAGGTACTTTTATAGTAAAATTAAATAATTTAAAATAAAGTATTTTCAATCGTTTTAATACACTGAACAATAATTTTTCATCACAATTGTACATAAAATTTAATGCATCAGCTCTTGCATAAAAACTTTCAGTCGAGTACGTTAAATTTCATCCGAATTTTATTGCAGTGCTGATAAAAATTCTACGAGGGAAGATTCCGGTAATAAATAGAGACTCCGAACAAATAAAAAAGTGAGTGTTCTGGTAACGGTGAGGTAAACCATATTGCCCCGAACCGCAATTTTTCTCGTGCCCTCGGAATAATTATCGCAAATTAAATTTTTCATCGGCAAACAGAACCAATTCCTAGCTCCGGACTCATCCGAACGGTCTTTACTCCCCAGCGACCCCGTTTTGCCCCGATATCCCCTTCATTATTCACCCCAATCGATACATGCTCACAAAAGTGTGCCATGCATGTTGCGTCGGATCGAAATAGAAAACCCACTCTTTTTATTCTTCATCGGGCTCGTAGCGTAGGGTCAAATATAACACGCTCGTCTGCGGCCGAAGAAGCACAAAAGACTGCGAATTCGTTGCAACTTTTATCTTCGGACACGGACAATCATTAGCCGTACAAACTTCTACACGAAGCAAATTCTTGTATAATATCAATAATAATCATATAACAGGCGCGCCTTCGGCCGAGGAAGCACAAAAGACTGCGAATTCGTTGCAACTTTTATCTTCGGACCTCGACGATCATTAGGCGTATAAACTATATTCTATATGAAGCAATTTTTTTTTATATCGAGCGCAGACGATCGCATAAGTGAATTTTTTTCTCATATTCATGTTTATTCAACATGCATATGAAGGCTGTTCGCGCGATATCGTTGGGTACACAATGTATTATGGAGATTCGGTACATAGACTCGTCTGCACGGACCACAAAGAGCTCCTCTATATCGCTCGTACATATGAATATATATATGTCTTCGTGCATACACATATCCGAGGTAGGATGAGTTACGGCGAACGGATACGAGAAAATTTCGTATTCCGCGCGCAGTTATGGCCATTCCCAATTCCCCACCTCCTCCTTCCATTTTCCTCTTTCTTTCGGGGAGTTTTGCTCCAGAGTGTCGGATCCTCCCACGAGAAAGTCGATCATTCTCCCATTAGCCGCGTCGCGCGAGAGGGCTGATAGATATGGAAACGCTGAGAGCATTCGGTGGTATAGCTTGAAACACCCGAAGTGCCTTGAGGTTCCTTTTCGCGCCGACCTGGATTGATGTCTGCGGTGTGCAGAAAGTCAAACGTTGCCGATCCTACCGAGCTATATATCAGTGGCAAGTCAGCAGGTAATGACACGAAGCCCTACCGATCCGATATATCGCGAGTGAACAAAGTCATCGAAGCAGATTTGGGTCACATCAAAGATGTATGGAAAAAAATTGTTACAGGCCATTCGAAATTCGCCACCTACTGCTTCCACTTTCCCATTTCTTTCGCGGAGTTTCGTTGCTGAGTCTTGGATCTGCTCGCGAGAAAGTCGATCATTCTCCCATTAGCCGCGTCGCGCGAGAAGGCTGATAGATATGGAAACGCTGAGAGCATTCGGTGGTGTAGCTTGAAACACCCGAAGTGCCTTGAGGTTCCTTTTCGCGCAGACCTGGATTGATGTCTGCGGTGTGTAGGAAGTCAAACCTTGCCGGTCCTACCAAGATATACCGGTGGTACAACCTGTAGGTAATGCCATGAAACTCTACCGGTCAGAGTCCAATGGATTGCGAATGAACAAAGTCATCGAAATACGATTGGTTAACGATTGAAGATTTATCTTAAAAAAATATATAAAAAAAATATATGACAAAAAAATATATATTAAAAAAACATAGATAGGTAATAGTTGGAAGAACGTAATAGCAGACGAAGTGAGACTAAAGCGGCGATAATAAATTATTACTTTACTGTTCACAACTGCGATGGCGTTAAAAAGTTTTAAGGTGAAATCGTAACTTGGCGGTTCTCGGGCAGTAAATATTCGGTCGTGGCGAGGGAAAAAGATAGTGTCGAGAACGTCATGGAGAAGTTCGACTGCGGGGGTAGAAATTGAATTCTGGGCCGGAGGGGTTTGGCTGTGGGAAACTCGAGGAAGGGTTCGGCTCGCGCGATAAGAACCGGCCCGAGGAATAGAAAAAGGACAGTGGTAACTTGTTCGGTTTCTTCACATTTCCGGTCACGAAGCGGTGTTCCTTCCGGTTCTTAAATTCCTTCGAGATACTTTCCGGCTCTTGGACGGGAAACGATACGGTGGGGCTCTGTGAGAAACTTTGTTGTTTGGAATACACTCCGATCAATCGAATTAATATTATGCTTATCGCTCCTGCATAAGCATAATATCAATTTTGTGAAAAAGTGGGAAAATTGTCTCATCGACTTTTCGATCAACATTTCGATTAAAAAGTATCGTCTATAATTAAAAAAAACATATAATAAAAACAAACAATTGTTAGATTTTCGCCCCGACCAATCAAATTAATATCTTGCTTGCCGAGCATAATACAAATTTTGTGAAAAATCTTGGAAAATTATCTCATCGACGCAATAAAGACATCCAATACCTTTTAAAAATTCAATTTTTTTCTGTTGATTTTATAATACAGAGCTGGCGACCTCTTCAATAAAAACACCCAAAACAAAAAAAAACCGTCTACAATAAAAAAAAACCATACAATAACAAAAACAAAATAAAAAAATATTTCTCTTGATTTTGTATCGCAGAGATGCTGGCGAACGAGACGGGAAAGATGACGGGTGTTTTCGAGAAGCTCGGCCTCTTCCACGAGAGCTGCCTCCGTTTCAAGGACAGAGAAGTCGACTTCGCACCGGGTGAGTCGAAACATCGCTTTTGCCTCCCCCAGCCTCCCCGCAGCGATGATAAGTGCATGCACCGCTACCCGCAACATTATACCACCGTGCATTCCGCGCATATACCGAACTCATCATCATCGGAACACGAGTCGAAGCGGACACAAACGAGTACTTTCGCCCACCGCCCCCAGAAAACACACCCACAAACACAAAAGCCCGTTCGCCTCGGTCTTCCATCCTCCACACAGGCGCACAAATTTTCCCGTACGAAAACGGGCGATACAGGGTTGGAAGCGCACTTAGTGCGCGGCGTCGCCGGGGAATGTACGTACAGTAGAACCCCGATTAAGCGGGACGCTCGGGACCGAAGAGTCCCCGGATAATAAAAATCCCTATTAATTCAAACTGGACAGCGAAAGCCCCTGGCTAAGTTTCCCATAAATGACCATTGAAAATCCCATCGATTACCATTAACTATTCGTTAAATGTAATTCAATGGGGTTTTGCCAATAGTATAATTTCCACTTGCACTGGCATTTAATATACCATTCAACATGCCATTCAGTTTCCCATTCGTTGCATGGTATTTTTATCCCACTGGCATTCCCACTAGCGGAAAAATAGACTATATATAATTTATCCACTTTTCTACACTTTCTAAATATATAATAAATTTAAAAAGCTGTAATGCTACCGCAAAATGTCTCCTATTATTCATAAATAATTTCGATCCTTAAGTTTAGCCAGTATCGTCGGCTCTTTTAAGCGAAATCCTCGATTCTCGTTCCTCGTGAATTATAAACAGTTAGACATGCCATTAATGATTCTCTAGATTTTTCGTCAATTCGTTACCATTAAACGCTCAACGAAAAACTTTGCCAAGGGATAATATAAGTCAATAATGGCTAGTGATAAAACTGTATTTCGATCAGTTAAATTTGGTACAAGTTGCTTAATTGTTAAATAGTGTCAACTAGAATGTAAATCTTTACATCTTCTTTTTTTGTCATTAACAGTACGTAAGCCAGTAAAAAAAAAAAAACTTCGGAAGACGCACGGTTAATCCGACCCGGCGTTAATCGGGATTTTACTGTACACACACAGCCATTGCCGGGAATATTACACCGGCCCGTGACGTATTTCCTAGTGTGCGGATAGAAATACCGAGCTCAAAAGCAGGGGATGAAGCGGGAGGGATGCACGACCCGTCGATCGATCCCAGCCCGACATGTCGATATATCCAGATTTGTGGAGATAGAGTCGATGCAGGCGGGGCGGGGGGGGGGGGGGGGGGGGGTTGTCTCGCCGCCCCCGTCGAGCGTCCGCATCTCTGGGCTAAAAATATACAACAAAAAATCGTAAAAAAAAAATGGATAGAGTAAAAGCGCGCAACGTTTCGCGGCTGAAAGCGCGGTGAGGAGGCGGAGGGTTGGGAAAGAAAGCGGAAAAAAGGACCCCGGCGGCGGCGAAAAAAGGCGGCGGTCGTCTCGCCCCGGTGACGACAAGCGGCGGGGGTGAAAAACAGACGGGGGAGTCTCTCACCCGCTATATCCATCGCGACCAGCCTCACCCCCTCTTGCCGGTATTTTCAGCCGTATAACCTCGACATTATTCCGTTCGCGGGTGCTAACGAGGCTGTTTTTAACTAGGCCCGGGCTTGCTCACTCCTCGGTTCGCGGGTGAGGGAGAACGAGACTGGTAACTTTTCACCACCGGGGGGTATCGTGGATGTATCGGGTAAACGCGAATGCTTGCGGCGTTGTTGGGTGTAGGGGAGAGAGGGGCAAAATGGGACAGTGGGGCAAAACGGGATAATGGGGAAAAACGCATCTTTCCAATAACTTTTGGATGGAAACTTTTGGTCGAATTTGGACTTTTGGTGAGTGAGGGAAAATCCGAATGTATCGTTAGGACAAAATGGAACATTAGAAAATTATTGGAAAGTTGATTTTTTACCCCACTGGCCCTTTTTGCCCCACTGTCCCATTTTGCCCCGCTCTTCTCTACAGGGATGTATCTGTAGGTGGTAGGGGTGTGTGTGTGCTTTTCAGCGAGGCAATACCCAGTTACGCGTTTCTCGGCCCGACCCCTTGCAATTCTCAGTTCATGTCGCATTCGACAATGCGGATACATGCACGTTGCATGGGCGAGGCGGGCAATACGGGTCGTTCCTGATTGGGGAGAATTCAGAAGTAAAATCAACATTGCAATATGAAAAAAAAAAATTCCTGTTTGGATCGAGAAACATTTTTCGATGCATGTTTTTTTTTTTTTTTTTTTGTAAGGAATTTGATTGTTTTTCCGATCGATGTTTTTTTTATTACATGCAAAAGCAAAAAAAATCGACGAGCTCGGTTGGTCAGACAGGTCAATTAGCTCCAGTTTTTATTTACTTTTTATAAATTAATAACGTTAAATAAAATAAAAGAGAATAAATAAAAATAGCCGATCGACAAATATCCGCTCTTTCATTTACAATTATAATATTTTTCTCTCCCGTAATATCTGGGTTAACGCATTGATGTATATAAATTGTCTTATAATCGCACATCCGTGGAGTGAGAACTGCACCTTGTACTGTGATGCATCTATACATTTATACGAGCCAGCGTCTGACGGGGGAGGAGCCACCCTCAATGCATGAGATCTGCTCGGATTTCATTCATATATGCAATGTGGCACGTATGTTTCCTCACATATGATTTTCGTCCCCCCCCCCCCTTCGGCCTCTTGTACTTTCATCTTTCGACCTTGCGCTCCTATCCGCTACCATATACGTACCAGCCTAACCATCTGTCTTTTCTGTCCTCCCCACATGTGACATATATATAAATATACACATACATACGTATATAATATACGGGGCAAAATGGGACAGTGGGGCAAAATGGGATAATGAGGCAAAACGAAATTTTCCAACAACTTTTGGATGGTGGCGGTGATCGTGAGTCGAGCAAAACAGCCTTGAAAATCCGGATGTAGCGTAGTGACAAAACGGGGCATATCCACAAGTTATTGCACAATTGAGTTTTGCGCCACTATCCCATTTCGCTCCGCTGTCCCCTATAGGTATATAAAAACTGTATAATTTTTGATGCCCCACTTTCTCCCAACAATACATCCGGACTTTTAACCCCATTTTGCCCCACTTACCACCACCCAACAGCTGTTGGAAAATTGCCCATTATCTCGTTTCGGCCTCCTGTCCCATTTTGCCCCACTTCCCATATATATTGAGACGTTGCTCATAGTCTGACCGCCTCCAAAACCCTTTTGGAGTACCGCGGGAAATCGGAGCAGTGACGCGGATCGTGAGAAACCGAGCACATCGGTAAGGTAGAGCGCACGAGAAACCGGCTAATACCCAAGGAGTCGACAGCCGGGAGCAGCCTATCTTACCCCGAGACCCAGCGCGCATTTCGGAGCACGCGCCTAGCACGCAGCAATTGCGTCATCCGCGAGTGGTCACCTGAAGCGCGAAAGCGGGGCCGATCGACGTCACACTGACGTCACACGGAACGGAAGGGGACTGGAATTCGTGCCGTGCGCACTCGGCGCTCTGATATAAAAGGAGGCCCGGACGCATGGAACATCACTCTTAGCTGAACAGTGACTGCGCTCACTTCTAAGATTCCTTCCGAACGCTAGCATCGGCAACCATCCCTGGAGACGGGGATAACAGCTGCTGTCTAGGTTACCTCTTTACCCTAAAAACAGCGCCGGCGACTTCTCGTGGAGACGTGAGAGACTGCCGCCGTCTGTTAACCCGATTTCCTAAGGCAACGTCGGCGACTACTCTTGGAGACGAGAGTGACTGCTGCCGTCTGTCTCCAACCTTCTATTCAAAAACAGCGTCGGCGACTTTTCCTGGAGACGGGAGAGACTGCTGCCGTCTGTTTCCCTGGGCAATCTTTTTCTTTATATGTTTTTTTTATTATTATAGAATTTATTTCAGCGCGAATTTAATTATAATAAGAATTTCTTTACCAACGATTAAATTGATTGTAATTGAATAAAACAAAACCATTGAAATTGACATTTAGCAACAATATTCGAATTTTTATTCCACAGCACCTGCCCTCACAAAATAAAAGTGAGCAAAGAACTCACATAGCGACGCTTTTGGAGCAAAGAGTGGTAAGACTCCAAAAGCGATACGTTACAATATATATACATATATACGTATTTCTTTTTTGTCGTTTGGTCTACCGCTTCTCTTTGCTTTATCACTGCGGCAAACGGGTACATGGGGCATGCACGGTGCATAGAATACGTATGCACAGGTTGAGAGTGCAGCGGAGACACACGTATACTTTGAGACCTCCGACCGGTCAGCAGGGGCGATAGGATCGATTATTCATGAGATAAAATCTCCGGGGCACCTGCCGGTCCACGGGGCTTATTCGTCCCCCTTGGCAACATCCGCAGCGGAAGCAGACGATTTCTCCGATGGCCGAACGTGACAACGTTCGTCGAGAGTTTAATTGGCCATGCAACAACGATAACCCGCCGACGAAACTGTATGGAAACACGGAAACGGGTCGCGGACTGATCGAAGCGCAGGGGGTTTGTTCGACCCCCTTTGCGGCTTAGCGCAAGTTAACGCCGGGCTCGGCGTATCGGTCGCCGGTACATGGGTTCGTTAACTTCGCCAACTCGGGACAACTTTTTTTTTTTTGCTTCCTTATGCAACATGAACCGAACACTGCATACAAGAGGGCGGCAGTGAAGCGAATCCCACCGACCGAATGATCTGATCAGGAAGTTCACCGAGTTTCTGTTCGATCCGATATGAGCTATTCGTATTTCCGGGCTCTCTTCGGAAAGTTGGTTATTGGGTTATCGGACCGGACACGCAGATCTGCAGACTGGCAGACCGAAACGGGAAATATTTTTTTTGGAGAAAATTGGGGAATTTTTATAAAATTATTTTTATAAGTTCGGATATTTGGATAAATAAACCCCCAAATGGGTTCGTTAACTTCGTTAACTGGGAAACGATTTTGCGGGGAAAATTATGGTTTGTATTTTTTTCTTATTTTTATAAGTTCAGATCCTCATCGAGATAAATGAAGAAAATACATTTACGTTTGTCCCGTGTAAAAGAAAAATGTCCTCCATTTTCAATTCTATCCAATACGAGCAATCTGCATATCGGAGCTCTCTTCGAAACGTCACTGGGTTTTCGAACCGGGCGGAGAGATTTCCAAATAAAAAGACAAAAACGGGAATTCTTTATTTTTGGAAAATTTGTGGTTGGTTTATTTTTTTAATTTTACAAGTTCAGATACTCATCGCGATAAATGGAGAAAATACGTTTACATATGTCCCGTACAATAGAAAAAAAGTCCTCCGTGGAACCAATTTTCCGGGAGAATAATGGCTCGCAGTGAGGTTAATATTCGACACAGCCGCGGTGGGGAGTCGAGTTGGAGTTGGCAATTTCAACCTGCTGCATCGTCGTGTCGGCTGAAATTTTCATTTGCGGAAGGATTGGAAAAAGCTGTGGAAGCTGCGGGTTCGCGGCGGAAGTGCGGGCGGAAGTGAGTTGGGTGGTATAGTGGTTACGGTAGATGTACTTTTCCTCGTTTTATTGGCCGAAAGCGAAGGTACGCGAGGGAGAGACAGCGAGAGAGTGCGGGCGGGTACTGGCGCGGCTCCCGGCCAGGGCTAATATCCATCGGAGTCAGAATAATAGAGTTATTCTGTCAGCGGTGAAGTCGTTGAGAGGAAATTCTTTGAAAGGAAAATTGGCAAAGTACCCGATGGTAGTTTCGGAAAATTCGAGCTTTCGCACTTGTGCCAAAGGCCCGGGCGGAATAATAATTAGTCGAAGGGCTTCATCAAAGCCCCCGACTGCGTTCCGATTGACCTACAAAACTTCCACTACGATAACGACGCAATACACGCCGTGATTAAGGTCCTTCGATTATCCAGAATTCTCGGCCGAATGATTTTTGACGAAATTAGCCTTTGTCCTTAAAAGCGGCTCGATTAGATGATCCGAACTGAGGAAACGACACAGCTAGTCCTTGCGAAATAGTGTTAACTTCCTCGCATAAGTTTCAGAGCAATGAGAGGGAATTACAAACACTTCGCCATGATATAAAAATCTTGAAGGTGCTG
This sequence comes from Ichneumon xanthorius, assembly GCA_917499995.1. NCBI lineage: Eukaryota > Metazoa > Arthropoda > Insecta > Hymenoptera > Ichneumonidae > Ichneumon > Ichneumon xanthorius. Next base: position 2,885,599 of record OU824210.1, read on the forward strand.
AAAAGATTAATTTTGCATAATAATAATTCCAAAATGTTATTAACAAATTGATGAAAAATTGTTCACCAAAGCTCCCGGAAAGCTAACTTTTTTAATGAAAATGATTCAGTCATTTTTCTGAATAGGTATGAATTTTTTCAGATTTTTAAATTCACTTCGAATCTTGTGACTTTCTACATTTTTCCCATATAAATAAAAAAAGAAAATTTAAAGTGAATTTACAAATCTGAAAAAAATTCATACGTATGGTTAAAAAGTTAGGTTTCCGAGAGATTCGTTGAACAATTTTATTTTTCATCAATTTATTGATAACATTTTGGGATTCTTATTACGTAAAATTAATCTTTTCACAACCTTTAATATGCTTGATTTTTTTCAGATTTTTATCCCATCCAGAAGTGTTTGCAATTCCTTCTCATTTCTCTGAAACTTATGCGAAGTTAACACTTCGCCATTCAGCCTTCGCATCGATTCGCCAGAAACTCCCACGTAAGGTGCTGCGTGAGAAGAACAAGAATAAAAATAAGTAAAAGAAAAATGAAACCTTAAGAGGGTAGAAAAATTACGAGCGGGCGGAGATCTGAGAGTCCCGGACTAGTGTCGAGAGCTGAAAACAAAAACTTGCAGAAACGCTGCGGATGAAAGGCGAGAGACAAGAAACGGCATGAAAGACGTCGCGGAATGCAACCGGCGAGCACCGGCGCTGCGATCATTTCATCTCTGAAACGAGCGGGTAGACTCGAGAGTCCGACGAATGCCGTGAAATTACAATGGGACCAGCGAGAGATGGCCGAGGCGAAGCAACAAGATAGGCGGGCACTCGGACGGAAAAGCTCTCCAGTGTGTTCGATTTACTTTTTTACAGTACAGAAACATTTTCCACTTTGCTTCTCTCGTCCGCTCACTTCCGTATAAATATTATCCCTCGTACATCACAGATGACACAATAAAAATTTTGCGAGAGAAAGTTCAACGACTTCTGACTGTGTTGGCAACGAGCTGATTTCCTCAAACGGGATTGATCGATTGTCGTCGCATTTCCAAGACGATTTTCATTTTCCACTTTTTTTTATCTCATCCGTTCAGTTCGGTACAAATATTATTCCTTGTAGAGACTGAGAGAAGGATCTCGGAAAAACTGCCAAGTCATGTGACAAATTTCGTCCAGGCAACACGTTGCACCAGCGATATGTGACATTTTCCCAGCGGAGCAATTTTTGGCCAACACATATGGTAATATTTTTTTCCAGAAGTCGGGTTGGCAAAATTTTGTGTACCTGGCTAAAAATTTGATCGATCAAATTTTTTCATGCATGTGGTAAATTTCGACCAGGCAACATGTTACACCAGCGATATGTGAAATTTTCCCAGCGGTGCAATTTTTAGACAACACATATGGTCATATTTTTTCCAGAAGGCGGGTTGGCAAAATTTTGTGTACTTGGCTAAAAATTTGATCGATCAAATTTTTTCATGCATGTGGTAAATTTCGACCAGGCAACATATTACACCAGCGATATGTGAAATTTTCCCAGCGGAACAATTTTTGGCCAACACACACACACACACACACAACTTCTGGAAAAAATAAGGTAATTTTTTTTCCAGAAGGCGGGTTGGCAAAATTTTGCGTTGTTTTAAAAAGTACAAATATTTTTTACTGTGTAGAGCAAGTTCAACAATTTCTGCAGATGTTGACAGCGAGCGGATTTTCGGCATCCCAAGACATTCTTCATTTTCCATATCACTCCTCCACCTCCTCCTCCAGCAAAAATAAAAATCTTTCTCCACCTCAACCACACGTTTCGCGACCAGGCAAGCCCAGCCCAGAAAAAAAGAAACAGTTCGCTGACAAGACTAAAAATAGTTCCAGCGACGATGGCGATAGCGGCATGACGTTGGAAAGCCTTTTGCCCCTATGTTGTCTATACCTTCCGCGTCGACTCGTCCACATGCACGTTCGTCATCCGCATCCACATACAAAAATGTTGCTTCAGCAAGTTCAACGACTTTCGCCGATGATCGCAGCGAGCTCATTTTCCCAATCAGCATTGATCGACTCTCGTCCTTATTCCCTAGATCTTCATCATTGTCATAAAAATAAAAATCTCTCGCCATCGGAAACACACGTTTCGCGAGCGGGCGAGCCCAACCCAGAAAAAAAAAGAAAAAGTTCGCTGACAAGACTAAAAATAGTTGTGGCGATGGCGGCGTGACGTTGGAAAGCCTTTGCCCCTATGTCGTCTATACGTTCCGTGTCGACTCGTCCATACGATATGCACGTACCTTCGACATCTAGTCATGTACATAAATACATTATATAACCATATATATATATATATATATACATATACACAATAACACATACAGCGTATGGGCACATGTGTGTACATATGTGTTCTCCACCCCGAGGAACCGATAAAGCTCGATAGCGCCGTGGACGGAATTGGAATCGGAGTGCGCCGGATCTATGGACAAGGGTGAGGGGGGGGGGGATGTGGTGCAAAATTGTAAAGATGGAAATTTACTCGGTAAACCGCTGTGCCGTTCAATCTCCGCAGGCGTTCTCCACCCGTGAAGATCAATAATCCTTTGATGCGATATAATAGAACGGACAATCGAATTTCTTCCCGAAATCTCCGATACAACACCCCTTTGTTCCATCAGCTTCGCACCCGGGGTTGGTGCAATAAATATTAAAGAGTCACGGGCGACATTCGCCGCCGTATACATGTATTGGGTCGAACAGATGGAAATAAATCTGCGGTCCGGTCGCGAAGATCAATAATCCTTTGATGTAATTTAATACAATGGACAATCGAATTTTCTTTGTGTAATCTCCGATAGAACACCCGCTTCGTGCCATCGGCTTTGTACCTGGGGATGCGGCGGTGAATGTGAAACAGAAACTTGGCCGAGTTCCCGAAGGTATTTTTAGGTGGGACTTTTCAGATACCCCAAGGTCGTTAGTTTGAAGATATAATTGTTGTTGGGATCGATTTAAGAGCCAAGTTTGGTCCTAACTTTATTGGGTGCTGAAGATCAGACTTAGGATCAGAATTACGATCAGACATAGGATCAGACAGGATCAGAATTAGGATCAGAATTAGGATCAGAATTAGGATCAGAATTAGGATCAGAATTAGGATCAGACCTAGGATCAGAACTAAGTTCAGACCTAAGATCAGACCTAAGTTCAGACCTAAGATCAGACCTAAGTTCAGACCTAAGATCAGACCTAAGTTAAGACTTAAGATCAGACTTACGTCTGAATTGAAATTCGATTGTAGTTCTCGTTCGATCTTCATATGGAACTTAAAATCAAACTTAAGCAGGAGATCAAGTAGAATGGAAGGCTCGAACAAATGCAAATAAATCTGCGGTCCACTCATGAAGATCAATAATCCTTCGATGTAATGCAATACAACGGACAATAGAATTTCTTCCCGAAATCTCCGATACAACACCCACTTCGTGCCATCAGCTTTGCAACCGGGGACGCTGCAATAAATATAAAATTGCCCCGAGCGATATTGGCCGCTATATACACATACCGGTCCGAACAAACAGAAATAAATCTGCGGTCCACGCTCGGACGTCCGCTATAAAATATGAATTTCTCCATACCTCCGAGGTCTTTCTTTGGCCCGCGCCGGTATTATATTTTTCGGGAAGTTAAAAAGGGCAGAGGGAAAGTAGGGAGATTCGGTGAGGCGGAGAGGATGACGATAGATAAATTTGGATGAATTTATTGGCCCGAAATGGCGCGACGAGAGCTGCACGGTTGGATCTCCGTTGCTCCCCGGTGAGCCTGACGATGGCTGGCTGGCAAGAGCGTTCCAGCCGAATATCTCTCCTCGCATCGTCGGACACACAGGCGGGACGTTTCATTATTCACGATGTCTGTGCGATATCCCATGCTCTGCTTCTGTTGCTGATTGTTGCCTCTTCTCCTCGCCGCTCGCATGCAACGAAACGCCGCTGCGGAAATTATATCCTCCGCGCCCTCCACCCTCCCTGCAGCTCCGTTCCACTTTCATCAGACGAAGTGATGCTGCGTCGATTTCAATGAACGTTCCGACGCGCCTGACGACGCGACTCGTTCGCCTCCTCGACATCGTCGAGGGGAAACTTGGGCGAGTTCCTGATGGCATTTTTGGGTGGGATTTTTTGGATGCCCTAAGGGTCGAATTTTAAGACGTTGGATAGAAATCCAGATCGCTCTTGAGTTCCAACTTAAGGTCGAACCTGAATTCGAACTTGATTTCGTGGTTAAATTTGATTTTAAGGTCGACCTTGAGTCTCAACTCAGATTCAATTGTACATTCGAACTTAAGAACGATTCAAGAACCTCTTTTGCTAGCTCACCTGTTCATGACACTAAGGTAAAAGTACCAGTGCCCGCACACCTAAGGGTGAAGTCCCAGTTCCCGTACATGCATGCAAAATCGTATTTGCGTCTCTCTTGCACGCATGCTTTGTGCGGCCACTGGGACGTGTTCGGTCACTGGGACGTTTACCTTATAGTGTCATCAAAGGTAACCGCATTTGGAATCCAGATATAGATTCTACGTCGAAGAAGCCTTAAATTTCGGACATACGTTCGAACTTGGGCTCGAACCCAACTTGGATTGCAATTCGAGTTCGAACTTAAGATAGATCTTACGCACGGAATGAAGTTCGGGCCAAACTTCGGTCTTAATCTCGATCGCAAGTTCAAACTAGCGTCTTCAAATTCGACCCTAAGTGGAACTGCGGCACAGGGTCGGTATCGGCAGGGCGTCGGCCAATGTTCGCCCAACGACTTCCTCAACCACGCGATAAAATGGCAGAAGAGTTCGCTTTCAAATTGCCAGCGTGTGCATAGCCGGACTGGTGAAATTCCGTCGAGTATGGATCCGGGGGTCGACGCAGCCTTGACTGCGACCACTGAATTAGTACAGTGGTAACCGTAGTCTCGTTCTCGTGGGTATCGAGCAATCGATTTTCGTGTATGCATAAATTAGTACTTTCCTCCGACTCGCGGGTTGCTCGAAGACCGGAGCGAGCCCCCCCCCCCCGGCCGCCCTCCTTTTTAGCGGCTTGTGACACACATACGTACGTATCTAGGTACGTTAGTACGGAGACATCAGCACTCGCCGCTTCGACTTTTACCGCCTCGACCTACACCACAAACACCGGGGCTATAAATTTCATCGTAAAGATCGCTTCGGCATCTTACCAGCGATGCCTCGCCACCTCTGGATCTTCCTTCCTTCCATTATTTTTTATGCCCTGAGAGTATTTGCTTGTAGTCGTGTTCACATTGATTTTCACTCCGACCCTGGTGGAATTTTCGAAGCGTCAAACCGGGCGCTGAAAAGGATGTCAGAAGGTCCTGAAAATCACGCAGTAGTTGAAAAAATGGACCTTCAATGAATTCCTTCGAGAATTCGCTGCAGAGCTGCAAGGTTTCCGTTATCATCGTCATAAAGGTGCTCTGCGATGCGAATGAAAGCAACTGCTACGATGTGCGCGGCACAATGACTTCATTGTGCGGGGATCGTAAAGACCGTACGAGAATAGGTGAGCCATAACGTCCCAAGAACCTCCTTGACGCCACTGCAATAAAGAAGTGTTCGTATATAACGATCGTCGCATTATACCGGTACAGTAGCCGAGCGAGCATCGACAAAAACAGACAAAAACTCTGAAACATAGTATTCCGAATTGGATTCATCCGCTCTCTTTCCTGGTATTCGGCCGCTCCGGGCTCCACTTTGGACTGCGTTACAGCCTGCAGTTAACGCCATTCCGGAACAAGCTGGCAGCCGCTGAACCGAAACTCACCCTGCAGATTTCCGCATGAGACTAAATCTCATCAAATTACAACACGGCTGTAATTCGCATCGCACAAACTTCTCTGAGTTTGGGAAGTTCACTTAGCGAGTAAAATTCTGCAACTGAACAATCCCCTTTTCCTCCTAAAGCAGTGCATTGACGGAAACTTGCCAAAGATGGAATTTGATGTCATTCAGATATTTCCAAGATCATGAAGCAAAGCTCCACATCGCTTCGCCTCGTCCTCAACGCCGCTGCAACAGAGAACTGTTCGTCCATAATGATCGCCGCATTGTACCGGTGCGCCAACCGGGCGAACTTCGAGGAAAGCAGTGAAACATATAGTATTCCGAATGGTTTCATTCGCTCCCTTTCCCGACATTCAGCCGCGCGGAGCTCCACTTTGGACTCCGTTAGAGTTGCACTGTTAACGCGATTCCGAAACAAGCTTACAGCCACTGAACCAAAGCTGCCCATCTCTTCGCCTCGTCCTCAACGCTGCTGTGATAAAGAAGTCTTCGTCCAAAACGATCGCCCCATTATGCATTCTAGAACATCTAGAAAAACAGTGAAACATAGTATTCCGAATTGGTTCCGTCCACTCTCTTTCCTGGTATTCGGCCGTTCCGAGCTCCACTTTGGACTCCGTTACAGCCTGCAGTTAACGCCATTGCGGAACAAGCTGGCAGCCACTGAATCGAAACTCACCCTGCAGATTTCCCTATGAGACTAAATCTCATCAAGTTACACCACTTATCTAAGTTTGAGAAGTTCACTTAGCGAGTAAAATTCTGCAACTGAACAATCGTCTTTTCCTCCTAAAGCAGTGCATTGACGGAAACTTGCCAAAGATGGAATTTGATGTCATTCAGATATCTCCAAGATCATGAAGCGAAGCTCCACATCGCTTCGCCTCGTCCTCACCGCCACTGCAACGCCGCATTGTACCGGTGCGCCAACCGGGCGAACTTCGAGGAAAACAGTGAAACATATAGTATTCCGAATGGTTTCATTCGCCCCCTTTCCCGACACTCAGCCGCGCCGAGCTCCACTTTGGACTCCGTTAGAGTTGCACTCTTAACGCGATTCCGAAACAAGCTTACAGCCACTGAACCAAAGCTGCACATCTCTTCGCCTCGGCCTCAACGCCACTGTGATAAAGAAGTCTTCGTCCAAAACGATCGCCCCATTATGCCGGTGCGGTTGCCGGGCGAACATCGGGAAAAACAGTGAAACACATAGTATTCCGAATTGGTTTCTCATTGGCTCCCTTTCCCGATACTCAACCACTCCGGGCTCCACTTTGGACTCCGTTACAGCTGCAGTTAACGCGATTCCGGAACAAGCTTACAGCCACTGAACCAAAGCTGCACATCCCTCCGCCTCGTCGTTCTCCCCCCGCCAGTCGGCTTCTTACTCTCCATCGAAACTGAGGTTTCACCTCTTTCCGTGCAACGGGCTTTCGGCGCAAAACCGTTATTCGCCACGAACTTCCGGCGGAACAAAAGCAGCTCCGCCACGAAACTCCCAATCGGACACACCGCGACGAAGGATCGCGGGAACCGAAGGAAAGAGTTTCGCGGAGGGTGAAACGTCGATTCACGGGTCGTCGGTAATCGACCGGACGCAATCTTGACTCTTAACAGACGTCGGACTACTCCACCGAGGCTACTGCTCCGCTACGCCGGATCGCGGAACTTCACGGAGCCGGCGAAACTTCACTGGGGAATTTAATTTCAAGACTGCGAGGAGGTTGAAAAAGAAGGATCGGTCGGTTTATCGCAGTCTTCGAAATAGAAGAGCTGTAGGGATTCTTCTGTTTTGCAGAGAAATTCGAGTTAATTCCCGACGGATGGTCGAGAAGGGTTGAAAAAAGCAGACGAAGGGTTGGAATTTGTTATCTGTACGGGAAGGGCGTAGAAAGGGAGTTCTTGACTGGGAAAATGCTGCGTGAGCAGAAGGCGAATTCGGCCTCCCATTTCTACTCCTGTGTCATTCACACAATTTTTCCCAACAAGTTCATGATAATCCGGTTTTTCGTTTTGGGAAGTCTAGAAAGACACTTTCTCGCACTAGTGCGAGAAAGGAGACCATGTTGCGTTTGTACGCATGCGCAGTACTTTTATTATACTCGGTGTGAAAATGGCACTTTTACACCCAGAAAAAAAAATTATTTGACCGCCACCGTTTCTTTGGTTCAAGTAAAATATTTATTTGATTTAAATAAATATTTATTAAAATTAATCAAATAGTTACTTAAGTGAAATAAATATTTATTTGAATCAAATAAAAGGTGGCCGACAAATAAATTTTTTTTTGGGTGTACGCACCCTTCGCGCAAAGCCCCCATTTTCACGCCTTATGAAATAAAATTTTGTACCGTGCTGTTCATGAATGCTTGGACGTTTTCTGAACTCGTGTGATTGCAAACTCACACTCGCTAGAAGAAGGTTTTTCGCACTAGAATCGTAACGTACTATTAATAGACGACACGAAACTGGTCCGGTGAATGCTCAGTCACCGGATGAAAATAGACCCAGAATAAAAATAAAAAAACCCTGTGTGGCGTGTGTGATACCCTCGTTGAACGAAAGAGGCAGCCGGAACGGATTGACGCCCGGTCGGGGGTGAAAACAAGACAGGCAATCGCGGGGCTGAAGAGCGAAGAGCGGCGAAGTTCCGGTCGACTGGCTGCTGTGCGGCTATTCGATGGTCGAGGGCAAGGTTGTTGAGGGTTCTCGTTGCACCCTTTGCCCTCAACGATTTGCATTCCCTGACATCCGTGGTCACCGCCTCAAACCCTGGCTGTGGCTCGTTTGCCACAGGAAACCCGGCGGGCGCGGATGACGTTCATCCCCCCGACCGTCGCAGGATGCGCTCTTTTCCACCCCTTTTTATCCTTTCCAGCCAACTCTTCGATCGGGCTTTCTTACCGGTTATCCACGGATACGTTTTGGTTTCTGCGACTCGAGACAAACTCCATCTCGGTTGAGGAATACCAGCAATGGTTTTCCACCCCTTTGAATCCTTCCTAGTCGACTCTTCGATCTCGCTTTTTTTACCGGTTATCCACGGTTGTTCACGGATAGGTTTTGGTTTCTGCGAATCGAGACAATCTCCATCTCGGGTGAGACATTCCCGGAACGGATTGACGCTCCGCTGGGGGTGAAAGGTAAGACGCAATCTTGGGGCTGAAGACGGAAGAGCATCGAAGTGCCAGCGACGGTCGACTGACTGCTATGCGGCTATTCCACGGTAAGGTTGTCGAGGATTCTCGTTGCACCCTTTGCCCTCAACGATTTGCATTCCTTGACATTCGTGGTCTCCGCCTCCAGTCCTGGCGGTGGCTCGGCTGCCGCTGGGGAACTGGCACGGAAAATCCGTCTGTCCGTCTGTCGCAGGAGCCGCTCTGTTCCATCCCTTTAAATCCTTTCGAGCCGACTCTTCGATCGGGCTTTCTTACCCGTTATCCACAGATACGTTTTGGTTTCGACTATTCGAGACAAGACCCATTTCGGGTGAGGAATACGCGGCCCCGATGAAGTCCGTCTGTCCGTCCGTTGCAAGATGCGCTCTTTTCCACCCCTTTTTATCCGTTCTAGTCATCTCTTCAATCGGGCTTTCTTACCGGTTATCCACGGTTGTCCACCGATACGTTTTGGTTTCAACGATTCAAGACAAACTCCATTTTGGGCGATGAATACCCGGAACGGATGAAATCCATCTGTCCGTCCGTTGCAAGATGCACTCTTTTCCACCCCTTTTTATCCTTTCTAGTCATCTCTTCAATCGAGCTTTCTTACCGGTTATCCACGGGTGTCCACCGATACGTTGTGGTTTCAACGATTCGAGACAAGCCCCATCTCGGGTGAGGAATACGCGATCCGGATGAAGTCCGTCTGTCCGCCTGTCTTAGGATGCGCTCTTTTCCACCCCTTTCTATCCTTTCTAGTCACTCTTCGATGGGGGTTTCTTACTGGTTATCCACGCTTGTCCACCGATAGGTTTTGGTTTCAACGATTCGAGACGAACTCCATTTCGGGTCAGAAATACTTGGAACGGATGGAATCCGTCTGTCCGCCTGTCTTAGGATGCTCTGTTTTTCACCCCTTTCTATCCTTTCTAGTCACTCGTCGATCGAAGTTTCTTACTCGTTATCCACGCTTGTCCACCGATAGGTTTTGGTTTCAACGATCCGAGACGAACTCCATTTCAGATGAGATATACCCAGAACCGATGGAATCCGTCTGTCTGTCCGTTGTTACGTTCTCCGTAATTCTTAAAACATGTTTTTAACAAGAATAACCAAAATATCGATTAATTAAAAATAAGCTAATCTAAACCTAATTAAAAAGCATACGCTTATCCCTCATGACACCCTCTCGCTCTTACTCTCACTCTTTCACTACAGTGTTCTACCGCACCGGCCCTTGCCTGCAAGAGTTTACGACCTGCTCTAGGTCAGGTCATTTCCCCCATCTTTCCGTCATCACCGTCACATAACATCTTCCACGAAAGGGCAATAACCTTACCCTAAGATATTTACTTCTATTTAAAGCCTAAACACCCGTTCTTCTATCTCGTTCGCTCTCCCATTCGAGCCCTGCATACAGCAACTTCTCTGTCTTCCAATCCCTACTCCAATTTAAACGCTCCTGCCCTTTCCCTCACGCATTGAGAAAATGTTCTTTCTCCCACGCATTGAGAAAACGTCCTTTCTTTCACCCACGCTTTCAAGAAAGGTTCCTTCCCCCACGCATTGAGGAAATCTTCGTCCCTTCTCCCATGCATTGAGGAAACCTTCTTCCCTTCTCCCACGCATTGAGAACCCATCTTCTGTCCCACTTTTTATACGTTAACCTATCTTTTGTCTAGCTCTATATCGCTACCCTTTTTCAACGTTAATAAGCATAGGCCTAGATTTAGTATAAATAGTCCACGAATTTCTGGACCAAATCAGTTATTCTTCAACCAACGAACCTGCTGCATCTTCAACGACTCTACGCAGAGCGCGCAAAGCTCTTGTTAAAACTCTGGCCCTGCGAGGCAGAGTACTTCAATTGAAAGTAATAGTTGAGCAAGTTGGCTCTTTTTCTAACCATTTTTGTATCATCGAAACTTATTCAATATATACTAATTGTGAGTATTCAAAACAACGCTTTATTTCAAACATTTATTTGCATGCACTCTGGTCTTTCTGATAATCTTAAAGGAGGCTCAATACCTTCTACCGTTATATTCCTTTATTAAATCCACGGCAGTACGGCGAGGTCTCCGTCCCCGAGTAAAGGGCTAACGCCTTGACTCAAAAGCGAGACTATTCTACGTTTATGGTTCTCACCGAAAGTGAACTCATAATTCGCAGGTCAGAACGTAACATAAACTAAATTTTGGTGTCAGAAGTGGGATATGAACGCCCACACTGCCGTAGGATGAAGGATGACGGCGAGAACCCCTCAGAAAGCCACTGATGCACCAAATGAATTTGATCCGCGTATGAGTGGTGCTCATTTCGGAAACATTCTAACGGAAGATAACCCCCAAAATACATCTCCGGGTATAAGCGGCAACGAAGATAACTCAAATAACTCAAACACTTCCGCAACTCAAAATCAACCACCAGCCAATCGCTCTGATTCGCCATTAATAAATTTTGATAATCAACAAGGTGAAAATCGGCAAGGAAACGAAGCCAACCTCGGCGAACAGGCGCTACAACAATCAAATCAACTTCATAACGCTATAAATAATAACCTAGCCTTTAACATCATGGCTCAACCAGCCCCACCGGTGTCGATTAAATACGCGCTCGAAGCAGTGCCCATCTTCGATGGACACAACATACCGTTATCACATTTTATCGAAGGATGTGAAGAAGCCCAGCAAATGATGCCCGCGGAATCACAAAGACACTTAGCTCTGATATTACGAAACAAGTTAAGAGGTGAAGCGCGCCGCGCAGTACACGGCGTCGAACTAAACACAATTCCAGCGTTTATGGACTTTCTAAAATCGCTATATTCACCCTCAAAATCTGTGTATCAACTGCAAGGAGAGCTTGGAAGAATATTTCAAAATGATAATGAAGGAGTGCTCGGTTTTTCTAACCGCGTAAAAGACCTCGGCAATAAAATCGCCGACGCTCATAAGCAAGCACATGACGGAGTCATCGACAACGTATTTAAAAACTCACTCGATGCAGATTTAGTCGAATGCTTCAGCCGCGGACTGAAACCTGAAATCGAAAATAAACTAACGCGCGATCAGACATTCGACAAAACAATGAAACAAGCGATAGAGATCGAAAGACAGATAGATGCCAAAATTATCTTGCGGTGTGCGCGATCATCTACACATAACAATTCGAATCAATATTCAACAAATCGTAATTATCGGGAGAGCAAAATTCACCACATACAAGAAGAAAGTGTTATCTGTCAAATTTGTCAACAACGAGGCCACTCAGCAAAGTATTGCGGCTCGAGATTTCGAACCCATAACAGACAATTATCAAGATCTCAGTACAACGACACTGGTCATCCAGATGAAAACTACTACGAAGAATCGAGAGAAAATGTAGGATATGAAAATAACCTGACGGTGTCAGACGAATCACCAGATCTCCAGGAATCATCAACGTGCCGATATTGCAAAGCCACCGGGCATACGCTAGTGAATTGTCGTAAACGAGAATATTATAACACGCTCAGGGATCAGCGACAACTATCTCATATCAACAACCGAGTAAAGAAACTCAACAACAATCGTACCAAGGAAATGCTCGAAGTGAAGAAATTACTACGGCTCGACCACACCGAAAAAATCCTTACACCGGAACCTGCTGGGTCTAACTAATCCACTCCTAAATCATAAAAAAAGGGATATAAGATCGCATCCATACAACAAAGCACACAAGTCGGATCCAATGTGTGATAAAGAAAAAGGGAGGAACAAGAAAATAAATAATCATTTGATCTAACGTATTCGAAGAAGAGCACAGCCCATATCCATTGTGCGGAGAAGAAATTGAAGTAATCATATCCAGTGTGTAAAAAAAAAAAAAAAAAAAAAAAAAAAAAAAAAAAAAAAAAAATTCAAACAAAACTCCTCATGAGAAAAAAAGCGAATTCTAAACAAAGGCCACGCCAGCTCCACTTCAAGCGACTGATGGGTCACGCCAGCCAGCGCCCGAAGCCAGTGAGACACTAGAGCCTCAAAAAAAAAAAAAAAAAAAAAAAAAAAAATATATATATATATTTAAAAAAATATATATATATAAATAAATAGACAATTTCTAAACAAAGGCCACGCCAGCTCCACTTCAAGCGACTGATGGGTCACGCCAGCCAGCGCCCGAAGCCAGTGAGACACTAGAGCCTCAAAAAAAAATAAAATAAAATAAAAAATAAAAAATAAAAAAAAAAAGTTTATAAATAAATAAATAAATAAACAATTTATAAACAAAGGCCACGCCAGCTCCACTTCAAGCGACTGATGGGTCACGCCAGCCAGCGCCCGAAGCCAGTGAGACACCAGAGCCTCAAATATATATAATAAATGTTCTGCACCGTGCAAACCACAAAGTGCCTTAAAAAAAAAAAAAAAAAAAAAAAAAAAAAAAATGCTAATTAGACGCGATTCCAATCAATTATTAAACAAATACGGTCTCGTATAAAAGAAATAACCCCCGCGATAAGGGACATTAAAATGCAACAAATGCAAAAAAATATATATATATATATATATATATATATATATATATATATATATACAAAAAAGAACAAGGAGAGAAGCAACGAGCTCAGGGCAGCTCGCATCCAGCGGAATATATATATGTATATTCAAGAAGACTTGGAAAATCTCCGAGACCACATCACGTTCCCCATGGAACAGAACGCAGTCCTCAATACTATCGTAAGAAGCGTAACCGGACACACAACGTTTCGGCAGGGGACGTTGCTCGTAAACTTGCTTGACGAAGGACAGACCGAACCTGACCCGCCGAGTCAAAAAAAAATCAGCCCCTGATGACGGACGCTAACCCAGGTGCTTCCTTGCATCCAACACTGAGCACAGCAAGCGACGATATAACCGGCGCGTGAATTAGACGACAAGAATCTCCAAGCATCGTTTGATCTGCTCATCATCGAGCACATCGAATCAACTAAGAAGATTAACCAAGTGAATAAGTGAAAAAGACACTGATAGAGACATTAAGTTTAGACAAGTGGAGAAATAAAAACCAAGACATCAATAGAAACACTAAGTCCAACATATTAACAAAAGTGAGTACCCCATAAAGGAGTAATTAGAGACCAAATAATTAAATTAAAAAAAAAAACAAAGAAAAAAAACCAACACAAAACAACACATACCAAATCTTAAATAATTATATATATACATATAATTTTCTTATTTACCTTCGTGTTAGTTATTTCAACCACTAACACTCATTTTAACAGGGGAGGTGTTACGTTCTCCGTAATTCTTAAAACATGTTTTTAACAAGAATAACCAAAATATCGATTAATTAAAAATAAGCTAATCTAAACCTAATTAAAAAGCATACGCTTATCCCTCATGACACCCTCTCGCTCTTACTCTCACTCTTTCACTACAGTGTTCTACCGCACCGGCCCTTGCCTGCAAGAGTTTACGACCTGCTCTAGGTCAGGTCATTTCCCCCATCTTTCCGTCATCACCGTCACATAACATCTTCCACGAAAGGGCAATAACCTTACCCTAAGATATTTACTTCTATTTAAAGCCTAAACACCCGTTCTTCTATCTCGTTCGCTCTCCCATTCGAGCCCTGCATACAGCAACTTCTCTGTCTTCCAATCCCTACTCCAATTTAAACGCTCCTGCCCTTTCCCTCACGCATTGAGAAAATGTTCTTTCTCCCACGCATTGAGAAAACGTCCTTTCTTTCACCCACGCTTTCAAGAAAGGTTCCTTCCCCCACGCATTGAGGAAATCTTCGTCCCTTCTCCCATGCATTGAGGAAACCTTCTTCCCTTCTCCCACGCATTGAGAACCCATCTTCTGTCCCACTTTTTATACGTTAACCTATCTTTTGTCTAGCTCTATATCGCTACCCTTTTTCAACGTTAATAAGCATAGGCCTAGATTTAGTATAAATAGTCCACGAATTTCTGGACCAAATCAGTTATTCTTCAACCAACGAACCTGCTGCATCTTCAACGACTCTACGCAGAGCGCGCAAAGCTCTTGTTAAAACTCTGGCCCTGCGAGGCAGAGTACTTCAATTGAAAGTAATAGTTGAGCAAGTTGGCTCTTTTTCTAACCATTTTTGTATCATCGAAACTTATTCAATATATACTAATTGTGAGTATTCAAAACAACGCTTTATTTCAAACATTTATTTGCATGCACTCTGGTCTTTCTGATAATCTTAAAGGAGGCTCAATACCTTCTACCGTTATATTCCTTTATTAAATCCACGGCAGTACGGCGAGGTCTCCGTCCCCGAGTAAAGGGCTAACGCCTTGACTCAAAAGCGAGACTATTCTACGTTTATGGTTCTCACCGAAAGTGAACTCATAATTCGCAGGTCAGAACGTAACACCGTCGCAGGATGCGCACTTTTTCACCCCTTTCAATCCTTTCTAGCGGACTCTTCGATCGGGCTTTCTTACCGGCTATCCACGTATCCGCTTTAGATACATTTTAGTTTCTACGGTTCGAGACAAACTCCATCTCGGGTGAGGGATACCCGGTGAGAGTCACGCGATTAACCCCGTTTTACCGCGCACAGTGCTTCGCCTCCGAAACAGATAACGAAGCAGTCATGCAGTCTGCGCGGCCACGAGGGCAGCCTCCTTCGCATCCCTTGCTAGTTTCCCTTCCCATCTTCCGACCACGTTTGGCAATGGTATAAACCACCGACACCCCTCCCATCTCGCCTCCCAGCGGGGCCAGCCCGGCACCGGAAACGACACTGTAAATTACCGGTATCGCGTGGTTTCGCGAGTGCCACGAATATAGCCGGCAGCCTTGGCAACCCGAACTTAAACTATTAGTGCGACGTACACAGGAACCCCGAAACGAGAACATTTCGCGCTGGAGACCCTCGCCGAGGAAGTCACGACGGGATGCAATATGCAATCGTTTCGGTCCTAGCGACGAAGCGAGCTAGCGGGTGGTTGTTTGACATTCAAATTTTTATTTCGATTACTTTGTGACGAATAAACTTGGCCCTTGGCACGCACCGACCTACAGAGTTCTGGACCACGTTATGTCACTCGATTTTCGTTCCGTCACTTAATTGGAATCCGTTCGGTCGACGATCGAAGACTCCTCTCGAACTTTGTTACACACTGTAAAAAAAATTGTATATTTATGTACCTGACTGGAAGTTTTTATGCAGAAAATTGTACATCAAATTTAATGTAGAGTTGTGGTGAAAAATTAATATACTTTTTCATTTAAATTGAAGTAAATGCTTAAAAGTAAAGTATTCCCAATGTTTTACAGTTTTCGTCATAATTGTACTCGAAATTTGATATACCAGTTTTTGCATAAAAACCTCCAGTCCGGTACATTAAATTTACAATTAAAAAAATAGAGATACACACTGTAAAAAAAAAATTTTATTTAATGTGCCTTATTGGAAGTTTTTATGCAAAAAATTGTAAATTCAATTTAATGTAGAATCGCGATAAAAAAATTAATACACGGTTTCATTGAAATTAAAGTAAGTTGTCAAAATCAAAGTACTTTTACAGTAAAATTAAAGTAAATTATTAAAAATAAAGTATTCCTAATGTTTTCAATACACTGAACATTAATTTTCCATCACAATCGTACACAAAATTAAAAAAGTTTTAAAACTTCCAGTCCGGCACATTAAGTTCCATACGAATGTTTTTTTTTTTTGCACTGCAGCCAAAGATTTCGCGCGAGTAACTTCCATAAATTTTTTCCCCACCCTCGATTCGCGATTATTTTTTTCCTGCTATCCCGAGTGATAATAACATAATCGCGTGCGACCCGAGATTCTTAGCGAAGCAGCGTGGGTCGAGCGATCAGCGGCGCGTGGGCCGCGCGAGCGACGCGAACAGAAAAAAAACCCTCATGCGAGCGAAAATGGAGAGACAAGCGAAAAATTTAGTAACAAGAGTGAACACGAGAAGGTTCGCGTGAGTGGGAAGGACCGACCCAATTTCCCGCGGCGTTTTTCATCGACGAAAGAAACGACTCCGTCGAAGAGAGCGAAGTCCCGACCGGACAACACGGTCCGTTCCGGCGCGAAGGTCGGAGCTTTCGTGCCGACTCGTGGCTCAGCGCACGCCTCGCAATAACTCGACCCGATGAACGAATTTCGAAAAGGAGCTCATTAAAAAAAAAAAATAATAATAATAATAATAATACACCACTCGTGATTGGACAATGTAATCGCAGGAAGTCGGGCAATGCCGGGCTGTTCGCTTCGATGGCAATTAACGAGAACCCGAGAACGATTATAGTGCACGTTGGATATGGGGAGAGCGAGGCAAAATGGCACAGCGGGGCAAAACGGGATCATGAGACAAAACTCAATTTTCCCACAACTTTTGGATGATGGCGATGGCGGTTCGTGGGGCAAAACGGGGTTGAGAATTCAGATGTGTCGTTGGGACAAACAGCCAGAAAAATAATTTATTTGACGGTAAAATATTTATTTGCTTTAAATAAATATTTATTTCATTTAATTAACGATTTACTTAATAAAAATAAATATTTTACTTAAATCAAATAAATATTTTGCCGTCAAATAAATAATTTTTCTGGGTGAAATGGGACATCCAAAAATGATAGGAAAATTGAGTTTTGCCCTCACTGTCCCATTTTGCCCCGCTCTCCTCTACGTACATGCATCGAGCTTTCGCGTCAACCTTGGAAGTTCTGACGTCGCGCGAAAGCTTCGGGGGAAAGCTTACAACTACGTAGTGTAGTGTGTGTACGTAATACGTTCCGAATAGCCGGACTATTGAATTTCTTCAAGGACCCCTGAATGATCGCGCTTAGCCTTCGGGGCCGAGAAATTTGAGATCTTAACGAGACGATTAACCGGTCGGTGGCTTTGAAGCTGCTCGGAAATATGATTAATCGCCTCGCATTAATGCATAATGATTGATCGATACATTTTTTTTTGCACGGTCCATTAAGTCGTGGTCGTCACGTGAGATCTAGAGGACGTAGAAGACGAGGCTTGGAAATTTACCTTTTGCGCAATTCAACTTTTTCTTCATTTTTTTTCGGTGCGAATGTAAAAAATTGTCGAAAGATCTAGGGTAAAAGTGGGGAATATGGCCCGGTCCATATATCATTGATTTACGTGTTAATCGAGGTGGGCCATATTCACCACTTTTACCCTACACACATTTTTTTTCAGTCATTGGGAACAATTTTTTTTTTAGACATTGGGAAATTATAGTTTCGTTCGTGATTAATGCACGATAATTGATCTATAATTTTTTTGTAACGTTCCGTTAAATCTGGGTATAAATGAAAACGCTTGGAAATGTTCGCTTTGCGCAATTCGGCTTTTAATTTTTTCGGTTCATTTATTCGTGCGAATGTCACAGATTTTCAAAAGATCTGTACACATTTTCGTTCTTTTTGGTCGTGCAGATTGGAAAATCAGCGTCTCGAGAAGGTGTCAAGGTCTGCGCAAGTAGCGCCGGACTGATGGGGAGGAATAAAAAAAGTCAAAGAAAATGGAGAACTTCCGTGACTGCGAAAGTCGGGCTACGGAAGCGACGCGATCTCGTTTTTTTTTTTTTTTTTTTTGAGGCTCTCGCTTTCGTGCATCGGAGCCAGGGCCATTAGGATCATTAGAAAATCGATGACTCCCCACCTGGTACAGCGCAGCGACGTGAGAAAAAAGAGCTAAAGCTGCCCGGAAAAGGGGAGAACAAAAAAAAAAGAAAAAAGTAGAATGGAACAATTTTCGAACTCCAGCCACGTACTCGGCTCGGTAGACCAACGAGAGCGCTTGAGATAATTTCCATGGCTATAAAAATGTTGTACCACCCTTGCGCCCAAGCGATAGCCACTTTTACTAAGCCTTCCGGATGAATATAAATCTCTCGGGAAATATATATAATAGGCACATGTAATGTGCGATGAATTGGGACATAAAACAAATGGGTGAGAATAAAGTGACCACATGTATTAAGGAAGAGCGGGGCAAAATGGAACCACGGTCCCGCAAAGTGGGGCGAGTTGAAGGAGTTCCTTTATAAACAAACAGCTGTAATTTTTTAACGGAAAATACTATCGGATATCTGGACCGTAAATTCGCAGAGAATCTTTCAAGGAAGAGAATGAGCCGTAATAAATTAAATTTGAGCAAAAATGACGGATTATTCTTTGAAAAAACTAAACGACTACGAATCTTTTCGAAAATTAGCACAAACCAGTCAATATTTTTTGCAAATTAATTCTAGTTAATGTTTTTCTAAATTAAGAACCACTATAATCAATAGGTGCGTAAAAGTTTGTATAAGCGACTTGAAAAATCTAGCACTCATTTGACTATAGTGCACCCAAAAAAAAAATGTATTTGACGGTCACCGTTTATTAAGATTAAGTAAAATATTTATTTGATTTAAATAAATACTTATTTCATTTAAGTAACTATTTACTTAATTTAAATAAACATTTATTTAAATCAAATAAATATTTTACAGTGGTCCATCTTACCCCGCTTGTCCGGAGAGCCCGTTATTATGCCACGAAACGGCATAGCCGCAGGGATAATAATCTTGTACGTAAAAACCCATGCATGGCGAAGGACAACTATATAGCACGCACGAATCGTACCGAGGAGGTATGCGCGACTGACCGATGGAATGCGAAGCTCCACCGGCACTTCGACTACATGCCGAGCATATGTGGGATAGGTTGATATCCTCGGGACGTATCGCTGAATTATCCATAGTTCGGCGCATTGAGAATCCCACACACGGACAACATCAGACCGAGTCTCACGCTCTCGGTCTCTGAATTGTTTATAGGACGATCGAAATTCGTCCCGTGTGACCCACAAACGAATTAACCCTTTGCAAGTCACGCCGCCCGAAACCGTACCGAAATTATCATTATTATGCACAAACAATCTTTTCAGCACCTTCCATATAGTGTAGAGCGGGGCAAAATGGGACAGCGGGGCAAAACGGAACATTGAGCAAAACGCAAGTTTTCAATCATTTTTGGATATCCCATTTTGATTATTTTTTTCTGATTTTTATCCGATCGGAAAGTATTTCTAATTCTCTCTTATTCCTCTCTCAAACTTAGGAGGCGAAATTTCAAAATTTCAAAGTTGTCCGGACTACTTGTCCTGACTATTTTTTATATATTTTTTTGCATGTAAATCATGAATATATGAACCGGTCTATATTCCCCACTTTGACCCAATAGACCTCGCCTATAGTCTGACAGGTTGATATCCTCGGGACGTATAGCTGAATTATCCATAGTTCGGCGCATTGAGCATCGCACACACGGGAACACAGTCTCACGGTCTCGGGGTCTGAATTGTTCATAGGACGATCGAAATTCGACCGTTCTGACCCACAAACGAATTAAACTGCTCGAACGGGCTGCAATCTTTCGGGACGGAAAATAATTTTTTTTTCGACATTATCCTGACTTCAGATTATTATTTTTATTTTTTATTTTTTTGCACGTAAATCAATAATATATAAACCGGGCCATATTCGCCACTTTTACCTTACACACCTCGCCTATAATCAAGGATTTAAACGGAGTGTAAGACCACCTACGAATCGATCAAAAAACGGTCAACGAGTAACTAAACTCCTCGAAGACATCCTCGCTCTTCGCATAACCCTTTCGCACAATTCCCTCCTGGTCTTTTTATCGATAATCACTCGATCTTGCCAAACCGGAAATGATATCTTGTCGTAATTTTCCTGACGGTAGATTTAAAAAAAATATTTTCCTGCACGTAAATCAATAATAGGGTAGACCGGGCAAAATGGGGCAGCGTGGCAAAACGTCATTTTCCAATAATTTTTGGATGCCCAAATTCGCCCCATCGATGCATCAGGCTTTTCTGCCCCGTTTCGCCACCTTGTCCGATCCAAAAATGATTGGAAAATTTAGTTTTGCCCAAAAACCCCGTTTTGCCCCGTTGCCCCATTTTGCCCCGCTCTTCCCTATATCAATAATATCCATGGTTCGGACCGGGTCATATTCGCCACTTTTGCCCAATACACCTCGCCTGCAGTCGAGGGTCTAAACGGAGCGTAAAACTAGCTACGATCTCATCGAGAAACGGTCAACGAGTAACTAAACTCCTCGAAGACATTCTCGCTCTCCGATAACCCCTTCGCACTGTTCCAACCCCCGGAGTCGTTTTATCGATAAGTCCTCGAGAAATGCCGCTTGCTCGATAACCGGAAGAGTCAAGCCGTCCGCCCAAAGTTCGCTGGTATTTATTTATATCGGAAATCGAATACCGTCGGATAACATGCGTTCGCCGTTTTCGGTACCGTAGCCAGTGCCGTTCAGTACTGCACAACAAACGTTCGCGGTGCAACAAGCTCCGATCTTGCATCACCGGAAATGAAATTTCTTCGCTATTTTCCCGACTTCAGATTAAAAAAGAAAAAAATTCTGCACCTAAATCAACGATATATGAACCGGGCCATATTCCCCACTTTTACCCAATACACCCTTTCTATAGTCAAGGGTCTAAATGTAGTAAAACTACACTGCAAAAAAGAATTGCGAACTTAATGTACAATTACGATGAAAAATGAATGTACTTTTTTATTCAAATTAAAATAAATTATAAAAGTTAAAGTACTTTCATAGTAAAATTAAAGTCAATTGTCACGTGACTTTCACTTCACCTTAATGACCTTTTTCATTGAAATGAAAGTGAATTATAAAAATTAAAGTACTTTCGTAATCAAATTTAAGTCAATTATTAAATATAAAATATTTCCAATGTTTTTAAGGTATAGAACGCTAATTTTTCATCACAATTGTACGTGAAATGTAATATAGTTTTTGTATAAAAACATCCAGGCCGGTCATTAAATTTCGTACGAATTTCAGCGAGTAAACTAAACTAAAGTCCTCGAAGACATTCACGCTTTCGCATTATTCCGCCCGGAGTCATTTAATCGATAACTCGAGAAATTCCGCTTGTTCGATAACCCGACGAGTCGAGCCGTTAGCCGAAAGTTCGCTGGTATTTATTTATATCGTATGTCGAATACCGTACGTCGAATACCGAATTTCCGGTAACGTAGCCAGTGCCGTTTCGAACTGCACAACAATCGTTTGCGGTCCAACGAGCTCCCGTGTTTCTCACTATATTCCCCAAAGTTTGCTGACGCACAGTGCGCGTCGCAATAAACGTACCGCAGTGCTCGCACGTTCTTGCCCCTTGGAATTGGCCGTTCGCGCATCTTCCATGTCGCCGCAGAATGTGCAGATTCCGTGCGGCACGAGTGAATAAAGTTAATGCGGGGAAATTGCGTCGGAATCTCCGGGCCATGGGTGGGATTCCCCTCAGAAACTCGCGACTACCGTTAACCCCGTTACTTCCGGAATTAATGCCGAGGAATACGATCCGCCGAGCTTCCAAGCGCAATTAGCAATTACTCGGTTTCCGGTCTGGAACGAGGCTCGTCCTCGCCGATGTTTGCAGCTTCAGCGTCGTTGATGAAGAAGCGGTCTAAAAATAAATACATCCGAAAGAGTATTTTTTTATTAATTTTTTTTTAAACTAAAAAAAAATATTATTCAATTTTTGTAACTTTCGTTTAATTTGCTCACCGAAAATTTGACCCGGTAATTGTGTTGAGTAGCATTTCGTCCAACAGCCTGTTTGCATATTTATCGTCGATAACGAAGTCGTGCTTTAGAAATAAATACATCCGAAAAATAATTTTTTTAGTTAACATTTTATGGAGCTTAAGAAAAAGGTTATTAAATTTTCGTAACTTTCGTTTAATCTGCTTACCGAAAATTTGATCTGGCACTCGTGTTGAGTACGATTTCGAGTTAATGAAGTCGTGCTTTAAAAATAAACGGATTAAAAAGCATTTTTTTAGTTAACATTTTTTGGGAACTTAAAAACCGAAGATTATTAAATTTTCGTAACTTTCGTTTAAAATGCTCACCGAAAATTTGATCCGGCACTTCGCGTTGGGCACGATTTCGTCGAACAGCCTGCATTACACAGTTTCGCCCTTTCGTCATTTGCAAAGCCCTCATTAGCGCATCCTCGTTCCTCTCCCTCGCGGCTCCTCGGGCTCGAGATTATTTACACGACCCGTTTAAATGGGCTTGTTTAAACTGGGTTTTAATTTCAGTGTACGGCCTCCTCGAGGATCTGGGCGGCTATTTGCCCCCGCAGAGTCTCGACCCCACGGACATAACTCCCTTGGTCCTGGCTCTCCTCGAAGTTACCGGAGCACCGCTGTTCGATCTCTACCTCGACGTCGACCTCTACGATAGATCGAGGATCTCGGTTTTTCTGGATCTTCCCTCTAAGTACCAAGGGGACACATTTTTCACCGAGAAACAGGTACACCTTAGTAAAATATTTAAAAAAAAAAAAAAAATTCACGCTTTGACAAAACTAAAACCTTCCGAGTAATTTTTTTTTTTTTTTTTTTCATCGGTATCCAAAAATGTATTTGAGAATACTACTTAGTGCAAAAGGATCCTTTCGCACAAAAAATATTTTTTCTGCGAGTGCACGACCACAATTTACCTAAACTATTGTCCGCTTTTCTGAGAAACAGCTACACCCTTAGTAAAATATTATAATAAAGATTTTTCACGGATATCATAATTGTGTCCACAAAACTCACCCTTTAAAGTCTATTTTTTTTTTAAATAAAAATCTTGACCCAAAAATCCAAAAAATTTGCTTCGAGAACACGTTTTAGTGCCCATTCTGCAAAAGTATTCTGTCGCACGAAAAAGATTTTTTTCACCGAGAGGGCTCGAGTGCACAATTTACCTCAAATATTATTCTCTCTTCTTATTTCAGCCGGACAGTTCAAATGAAATTTCCGTACCAACTTTATCCCCCTTAGTTCTTATTAGCTCCGGCCGCTCAACCCTTTCTCGCAGTCGCACGTTTCGTCCGACCTTTTCCAGTTCGTTCATGACTCGAGTAAAAGCTCGTTCCGGACGCTCCAGGAATCTCGCTAAAAAAAAAAAAAAAAAAGAAAAAAAATCTCCGTTCTTTCTCATACCGTGCACAAAAGCAGTGCAGTGTCACGACCTCTCGTGGGAGACAGGGGACGGGGTGGAAGAGGTACTTCGTTCGAGCGGTCGCTCCGTTGCTCGCACTTGAAGCAAACTTGTTTGTAAATAAAACCTCCTCGTGGGAAAAAACCCTCGGAGCTTTTTTTTCTTCTTCTTCTCTCCACCGAGCAAAATTCTTTCCGCAAGCTTTTAGGCGACACAGAATCGTTTGTTTGTTCGGGGGATGAATACGAGAGCAGGGGGAGACCGCTATTGCACCACCGTGGCTCTATGGGTTGAGTTTGCGATAGTTTGTATGCACGTGCAAAGAGCGGACGCTCTATTGGCCTAGCGCGAATGGAGTAAATTGGATAAGGTATAAATTTTAGGGTCAATCGGTGAGGGTGTCTTTAATCAAGAACTTCCCCAACCCCCCCTTCCCCAGGGCCGGTCTCCACATCGCGAATGCACAAACGCACGAGTTCCAGGCTGTAATTATCACGAATAATTGAGGTCTTGTTGGTACATGTTGGTAAAAAAAATCCTAGGAGGCTATAAAAAAAAATAGACACAGCTCGATTTTATTTTTTTAATGCGTCCCTAATAATGTTGTAATGTTATTTTAGAAAACAAAATTCTAATACAATAGTCTGGCAATATATATTTTTTTAAAAAGAATGTTGCTTTTGACGCGGCTCCAAATGCAGCTCATGCTAATTAACACAATTTTAAGCTCATGTGTATCTCGGAATCCATGTGGGGAAAAAAATATTAGAAATTATTTTTGAAACCCTTATTTGTTGCTTTATAACAATTTATCATCAACACTTGTGATATTTAGTTCCAAAACTAGAAAAGTCGTTGTGTGCCGTATTCCTTTAATATACCAGTTTTTGCATAAAAACTTGCAGTTCGGTGCGTTGAATTTGATGGGCATTTTTAACGTAACGAGCAGACGATTTTCAACTGGCATGAATATAGTGGACTGGATAGAGTATACATTTTAGGGTCAATAATTGAGGGTATCTTTAATCAGGAACACGCCCCCCTAGCCCGGGGCCGAATTCCACATCGCGAATGCACAACCGCACCAGTGCCAGACTGTAATTATCGCGGATAGTTGCCACGGGCAACGAGAGATTCATTCATTTAAGCAATTAATTGAAGTGGAAGAAAAACGATATTTCGCTTTTCCACGGTGGTGTACGTTTATGTAAATGCGTGTCTATTTGTACACACAGCTCTGAGAAAGTAAACCGACGAAACGAATGATACACAAAAAAAAAGAAGAGCGACGAGGAATTGGGAAGTCGAGCGAAAAAAATCTTCCAACTTTTTTCAACGTATTGGAGCGCAAAAAAAAAAATTGTATTCAGCAATGCGAAAGTTTCCGATCGAAGAACCCGCTCTTTATTTCTCGTAAAATTTTTTTCCGAACAACTTCGTCGGGTGGATTAAACTCCGGATCGTTAGATAGCAATTTATCCTATCAAATTCAGTGGCGCGTGAAAAATGGAAGATAAAAAAGTTGATATTTCTACCCACTCGGATAAAAATTTACTCGCGAGATACGGCGTAAAAGTGGTGATTCGCGAACGTCCAGCCTCGGGGATTCAAGTCTGCGCGCACTGTTTGAGTTCGAACAGCCATTTCAGCCCGCACATCAAGCCCGTGTAAAAATTAGTATTCCCGTAAAGTTTTCCATCTTGTTCTACCGTGCCAAGTAAAGTTCGCGTCGAGTTTAATTAATTTAAGTTTTATTACTCCAGAAGACTTAATAAGAGCCTCGCGATGAAAATAAATATTTTAATGTATGGACTTTATTTTTAAATAATCTTTTTAAAAAATCTTATACAATTTAATGGCGTATGAAATGGGATAAAAAATGTTATGCCAAAACTGGTGTATTAAATTTCATGCACAATTGTGATGAAAAATTAATGTTCAGTGTACTAACAACATCGGAAATATATTTTTTTTAATTATCTACCTTAATTTTACTATAAAAGTATTTTCTTATTAATAATTTATTTTAATATCTAAGGAAAAGTATATTAATTATTCATCATAATTGTACATTAAATTTACAATTTTTTTTACAGTGTAGAATTTCGGGCCTCGAGTCTCCGTGCGCTGTTTGAGTTCGAAGAGCCATTTCACCGCGTGCATCAACCCGCATCCGAATTAGTATTCCCGTCAAGTTTTCCGTCTTATTCTACCGTGCCAAGTAAACTTCGCCTCGAGTTTAATTAATTAAAATTTTATTACTGAAAGAAAAACTTAACAAAACACTTTCCCCTCGCGATGAAAATAAATATTTTACCGAACGAACTTAATTTTTTAGTTACAAAAAAAATTAATAAAGAAACGAACAATATTTTTTAGATCGTGCCTCGCCCAGCAGACCAACTGATTAATGTAAATGGTTTATTTGAATTTCCCTTGAATTACCACCGGGCTAGTTGCGTGGGTCTGCGCCCATGTTTGCGTCTGCGTGTAACTGCACTAGCGGCTATGCAAATACATACATATATATATATACATGCATACGTATACATACATGTATATGTGTGTCTGTGTGTACGAGACCCGGAGAAACGAGTCCGCGAAATTATTCGGTGAAGCGTCTCGAGAGGAAAAGTGGAGAGGAGAAAGAATAGTAGTCCTTCAAGCGGAGCATGTGTGCGCGCGCGTACGTGAGAAGAAGACACGGAACTAGACCCGACCCTTCAAGATCTCCGTCCCCCTGGGGTTCTTCTTGCACTTCGCGAATGACTCCACGAGAGGACACGTGGGACTCACGGCGATTCTTAAATAGTTGATCACGGCGAAGAATAGCCTTTTCCACTCGGCCTCGTCGGTCGCGGGCATTTTTAGCTCTGCTGTCACAGACTGCGAAACAGTCTGGACACCTGGACCACGACATGCTGGGATAGAACAGTCTTTTTTTATTTTTTTTGCGGTTGTAACTTTCAACTTTGATGGTGATTTTTCCTCTAAGTTTCACTTATTCTTACAAACGGCAATAACAGAATTTTTATAAATATCAGAATTTTTAATGTATTTTCCTACTTAATAATGTTTACATACATGCTCACCATAAGAATAACTGTTTACATTTTGTTGCAATCTTGTTATACACAATCTAAAGTGACTGAATTTTCGGTCAGCCAAAACTCCCAGGTCCCCTTAAGGTGCGAATAGTGTTCACTTCGCATAAGTGTTCACTTCCGGATGGTATCAAAACCTGAAAAAATCAAGCATATTAAAGATGCCAAAAAGATGAATTTTGCATAATAATTACAAAATGTTACTAACAAATTCATGATAAATAAAATTGTTCTGATTTTTTTTTCAGATTTTTGTACCAGCGAGAAGTTTTTGCACTTCCGTCTAATTTCTCTGAAACTTATGCGAAGTGCCTGTTCGCAAGGACTACCTTAATCGCAAAGCCGTTCGCCGGAAGACGGTCATTGCTCGGGTCTTCGCGGAGTCCCGCTTAGCCTCAATTTCGGCACTCGGTTTCATTCCGGTGCACTTTCGGGCGGTGTGACCAGTGAAGGATTAACTTCCCAGCAATTGATCGAGAATACGTGACCGTGTCTTTGCGGGTGCGGAGTACGAGTGTACGGTCTTTTAACATCCGTGTCCCGGGTAGTCTTGGGAAGAGGAGTGTGCAGAGCCAGTCGTTCCGTCGCCCGTTAGCAGAAACTCTTCGAGGTGGAGCTCCGCACGCCGGTCGCAGTCGGTGAAACACACAGTCCAGAGAGGGACCATATCGGAGCCAAGAATTCGCTGCCGGCGGGAAGTTATCCAAGTAGCGAGTCTTCTCCCCGCGCCAGGTCTTCGTACGTCGTCTGGCCTAAGGCCAAAAGTCCCCTCGCGACACGCCGAGGATCCTTCTAATTTCCTGACCCTCCACTGCAGTCCTTCCTGCACTTCTCTTTTTCTCGTCCTTGCCGTTTTCCGCGTCCTTGGGACTCGAACGCGCGAGCACGCCAATCGTTTTTGCCCCCCCAACGTTCGTGTATTAAATTCTTGTTATTCCCTCGAATCTTACAATTTCTTGGGAAACTCGGAATAACGCACGCGTGATTAAGCTTTCGAAAGTTTTCATAAAATAGGTCCAGAATCGTTTTGTAAAAAATGGTAGCAATAATGCTGAGAACCCTCGTATTATATTCATTTTATTCCCTCGAATCTTACAATTTCTTGGGAAACTCAGAATAACGCACACATGATTAAATTTTCAAACATTTTCATAAATCGGGTCCAGAGAATCGTTTTGTAAGTCATCGTCGCAATAATGCTGAGAACCCTCGTACTATATTCTTTTTATTCCCTCGAATCTTACAATTTCTTGGGCAACTCAGAATAACGCACGCATGATTAAATTTTCGAACATTTTCAAAAATCGGGTCCAGAGAATCGTTTTGTAAAAAATTGTCGCAATAATGCTGAGAACCGTCGTACTGTATTCTTTTTATTCCCTCGAATCTTCCAATTTCTGGGAAATCTCAGGATAACGCATGTATGATTAATTTTTCGAAAACAAAAAAAATTTGATACGAGAATCGTTTTGTAAAAAATTATCGCAACAATTCTGAGAACCCTTACAGTATTTTATCGCTATCGCAAACGCGATACCACTGTCCAGAGTGTAATGACGATCGCGCAGGCTATGTTTTTACGGGGGGGGGGGGGAGGATTTTATTTCTTTCACTTATATTTTCTAGCGTGCGGCATGCCGCGATAAATTCGAACCACCTGTATTGCCTCGAATCTTCCAATTTGCGAGAAAACTCAGGACATGCGTGACTAAATTTTCTAAAAATAAAAAAAAATTAGTTACAGAGAATGGTTTTGTGAAAAATCATGGCAATAATGCTGGAGAACCGCGCAGCATCTTATCGCGATCATAATCGAGATAACGCTGTCCAGAGTGTAATGGCGATCGCGCAGGCTATGTTTTTACGGGGATTTTTTGTACGTATATTTTCTAGCGTGCGGCATGCCGCGATCAACTCGAACCACCTGTGATAACGGTTGTTTCTCACGCTCCTCCCTCCCGTTTCCCGACAAGATGATTAATCTCATAGATCGTTATCCGGCGGTTCCGAAATTACGTGTACTTTTTTGCCCCTTCAGCCACTTTAGTTTTTCCTGACCATTCAGTTTCTCGAACAAACTTACAGTCGAACTTCCGTAGAGTTGCAAAATTACCAAGTAGATTTTTTTTGTATGTTTGACCGTTTCACAGATACGGCCCATTGTTTAACCGGTGATTATTTTTTCCATAAACAAACTACTGTCATTTTTAACCGACCAGATCTATAAAAAAAAATCTACCCGATAAATTCCTGGAGCGACGTGTGAGGAACGAAATGAGCCGTGATAGAGTAAAATTGGTTGCAAAATAAGGATTCTTCTTTGAAAAAACTCGAAAATCTATCTTCATGGAAATTTGCATTTATTAGTTTGTCTATTTGCAAAAACATCTTTATCAATAGTTTTCTTGATAACGTTCCATTCAATAATACAAATCGACTTCAACACTTCACAACACAGCTTCACAACACTTATGATAAAACATTGTGAAAATTTAGCAATCGTTTGACTAGTGTTTCGTGCAGTTAAACCTTAACGTTGCAAGATGATTAATTTGACAGATCGTTATGCGGTGGTTCCAAAATTACGTGTACTTTTTCCCCCAGCCACTTAGTTTTCCCTGCCCATTCAGTTTCCCGAACAAACTTACAGTCGAACTTCCCTAGAGTTGCAAAATTTCGCAAATTCGCCGGAACATTTTTATTTTTTGCCGACGATGCTTCGTTCTCGGGATGTAAACTTAAATTGCCACTGAAGTCGAGTGTGCCGGACCGACAACCGGCGCGGGACGTGTCAAGAATATTCGCCTTCCGTCCTGCCAGTTCTAACGTTAAACCCACTCGGATTTAACGTTAACTCGTTTTAACTCCTGGGAAGTTTGCCTGTAGCCGCTACAACCGTTACATGTGTAAATGCACCGTACGTTCCGGGTGCAGAAAGCGGCAAACCGAGAATTCGGTTCGCGCGAGCCTGCATTGCGAAATCCGTGCCCTTATAAGTACATACTTAGGCGAACGCGATTATTTATCGGCCGCGCACGTGAACTACCGCGAAATTACTCGACCGTAGAATTCTGTTACTTGTACGTAGTACGGTGGGGCGTTTTGCTGGGGCGACGGAAGGGGAGCGAATGCACTACGTGCATAAATTCTGAACAACGTACACACGTGTGTACACTATACGTTACGTAACGCGACCCGATAGTTGGCGGGCTTTCGCTTTGTTTGCCAAGCCCGGCGAACTTTCGCTCCACCGGTCGTCATACTTCTTTTAGGATTATATTTTTTTTCTTACTGTCCTATATCTTCGGTGACGCTTTAGATAGATGAAGAAAAGATTTTCCGAGGAATCGGGTCGACAAATCTGAGATTTATGGATTTGGGTTTGCAGGCGATCGAATCCAGATCGTGAAAAGGTTTTCCAAGATCGGAGATAATCCTTTCTTTATTTGTGATTTTTTTGTAATTGTTCTACAATCTCTTCAGTCTTGCTTTGGGTAGAAAAACTAGCAATTTACACAGTAAAAAAAGTTTGTACTTTTTACAACAACTTATTGCCCACAAACGTCCACAATTTTTTACTTGGTAATATTCCGATCGAACCATCCGGTTTCTAGTATTACAAACAAAAGTACAAACTAAAATTGTTAATAACGCCGGAAATAAAAGGGCAATTTTCGAAACGAACGAGCTTGTCCCGTATTTGACAAAATTATTTTTACGAAATATCGTATTTCGATTTTACGAAATTATTTTTTTACTGTGTACCGACGAATCGGGTAAATCTGAGATCAATGAATTTGTGTTTGCAGGAGGACGGACCCAGATGGCGAGAAGGTTTCCCGAAAGCCGAGGGAAAACGGAAGAGATCGAATCCAGCGGAGAGCAGGGCCTACACTTTGATCAAGGTAACTTAAAAAAAAATATATATATATATATATACATTGGTATCATTTTCGAGTCCCATCGATTTAATGAGAAACTAGACGATACATAGGGAAAATTAACCGCGGGCGATGAATCCTCAAAGGCGTAAGAGAAGATTCGAGGCACGTCTGACCAATAAGCCCAGCGACTACTGCGATCGAGGCGGCGCGCTTGCTAAGCTTGTCCGACCATTATCGACTCCTTTCACTGAATCCCTCGGCTTTGCCGGAACGATTGACCCGAGTACGAGTGAGGCTTTTCATTCTTGCACTGGTCGCGATCGTTTCTCACGATATGTAGAGCTCGAAGGTGTGTTCGCGACACCCCGCACGGGTCCGTTGCCAAATCCAGCTATTTTTCATGATTTCTGTTAGGACGGAATCGCGCGAAGCTCGATAAATGGGGGCGAAGCTTTATTCGCGCTAATTAATACTTCACGTGAGAAATTGAATCATCGATCGGACTTAAACCTTTCACTCACCGTGCGTATTTCTTTCGCGGAAAGACAATAGGTTCGACAAAGTTCGAATGTTTCATCTTTCTCTCTATCGAAGGTCGATGTAGAGAAGTTTTTGCGAAAGAGACTGCACTCGGAAAATCTGGAAAATTTGATGGAAGCAAAATGTTGAAAAGAAAACTCATCTTCATCTTTGGCGATGAATCGATCCCATTTGGACCATTGACATCGATCTCAAAACTGGGTCAGCTATTTTTCACGGTTTCTGTTAGGACCGACTTGTGCGAAGCTCCATTGATGTGAGCAATTTCATTCCCATTAATTACTGTTCCTACTTATCGATTGGACCTTTTCCTCTTCAATCGCATTCTTTTGTGGATAAAAAATAAGTTGGAAGGTTTTAGGTCGATGGAGAGAAATTGTTCGAATTAATTACGGTCGAAAAAGCAGCCAAATTTGATAGAATCGAAATGTTGGGAAAAAAAATCTTTGGCACTGAATCACCGATTAGTATTGATCTGAAGAGACCGGGTCAGCGTTGTAAGAGTTTTTTATGCATGACCGACTGTTCCGGTTGGCCGATGCGCCCAATCGTGACGAACGGTTCTGATTGGCCGGATCGGTCATCCGGAACGGTGATCATCCGTATATAAGGGCACGATCCGGCGGAGGAGAGTCATTCAGCTGTCTTCCGAGCAAGCAGCAACATCATGGACTCTTTCGCCCAGTTGATGGGCACCATGGGTGCCCATCAATGCGGCGTTGACTTCGTTGCTACCCTGCCGGTCGAAATAGCCGAACTGATACTGCTGAAGCTGGACTCTCGTTCTCTGCTGAATGTTGCCAGAGTATCCCGACGATGGATGGCTGTCTGCAAGGGCTCTTCTCGTTTGAGAAAAACCGCCAGGCACCATCTGCGAAAGGAGAAAAGGCGCATGATTCAGAACGACTTGATCCCGACCAAGCAGAGCAAGAAGCAGAGCGCCTTGAGAACCACGAGAATGCAAACGGACCTGGCTCAGAGAATATCTCAGCCGGGAAGCACTTCTCTGGTCTTCAAAGCCCTGAAAACGAGCACCCTGAACAGTCGCTCGAGCGACAAAAAAACGGTCTCCCGTGGCCCTTCAAACCCGACGAAAAGTTCTTTGCGACTTCGATAGATTATAAATATAATTTGTATAATAATTGTTAGATTAGTTAGATAGATAGGTTGACTGTTGCTGCGCAGCAACTCTTTTACTCTATGACTGGGCTTTTCCAATCGAAGCTCTTTTTCCATTATTTACATAAGTTCATATTATTATTGTTAGATTAATTAGATTGACTGTTGCTGCGCAGCAACTCTTTTACTCTATGACT
The DNA here is from genome assembly GCA_917499995.1 of Ichneumon xanthorius. NCBI lineage: Eukaryota > Metazoa > Arthropoda > Insecta > Hymenoptera > Ichneumonidae > Ichneumon > Ichneumon xanthorius. The sequence continues at coordinate 2,918,518 of OU824210.1, forward strand.
GGGCTTTTCCAATCGAAGCTCTTTTTCCATTATTTACATAAGTTCATATTATTATTGTTAGATTAATTACATTGACTGTTGCTGCGCAGCAACTCTTTTACTCTATGACTGGGCTTTTCCAATGAAAGCTTTTTTCTTTCTTATAAATTATTGTTATTATTACTATTGTTAGATTAATTAGATAGGTAGATTGACTGTTATAATTAATTGACTAGTTTCCAAGATTACTTTTGGACAGACTTAATCTCTTCGTGCTCTCCGCTTTCACACGTACTTTCGAGGCTGACCGATGTACTTCCTAACTACCGTAAACTTTCCGACCACCCAGACCGCGGGTCTGGGTGGTCGGAAAGTTATCCCCGTCTGACCATTATCGACTATTTCAACCGAATCCCGTGGTGCTTCTTCGGCTACTGCTCGTTTAAGTACGAGCGAAGCAGCCTGATCGGATCATTTTTCATATACGTGTAAGCCCGAAAACGGCCTCGACGGTGGCTTTGCTGCCCGCTCAAATCCCGCTATTTTTCATCGTGACTCCTGGCCGGGCTCATACGGCGTCCGGCAACGGTAACAGAGGCGGTCGCAGGAGTTTTCCCAACGCAGTGTACGAGAAACGAGATACCCCGGGTCGCGGAAAAAGAAATAACTGAAAGGGTCGAAAAGACACGCCACGGTTTCCCGGCTTTCGTACATATAAACAGACTGCCATAAATCCGTACCACCCGCAGCCACTAATAAACTCCGCTTTTCTCTCCCTTCTTCCCCGCAAAAGCCCTCGCTTTCTCTCGCTCATCCTCCCCCTCTCGCCCCCATTGCGCTTCCCCGGAGCGCCTTAACAGGCGCTTTTGGAATTCCTCCGCAACTCCGCAACCCCTGTGGTGCAGTAAAATGAGAAGAAACCAAGAGCGGAAAGAAAAACAGTGAGACAAACAAGGCTAAGGAGGATAATAAATAACAATGATTGAAGAAAACAACACGCTGCGGGGGAGAAAGCGCCTTCTCCGCGAAAACCACACTTATTTTTGTCGGATTAAAAGCTTACACCAGCGGTACTTAATCAAAAGTCATCGGCTTACCTACCGTTGGTTTCTCCGCTTACTTATCATTCTCGGTTTCTTCAACTGCGTTTCGTCACTTCGCGAACTTTCGTTACTTCAACTTCACTTCGCACTCTCCATAATCTTTTATTGATTGTTTTGATTCCGGTCCCAAGTCGCGTGGCTGCGACCGGAAATGCGTCTTCTTTGATCGGGTTTTGCCGGTAGAATGGAAAAGATTAAAGCGGAAGATCTGGTTGGTGTAATTATCGTTTTGTTGCATTTTTGGACCCAAAACGACCACGCAGAAAGTCAGCCAGGCGCATTTCCGGATCCTTTCTATTCGACTTCCGGTTGCCGCATGCAGACTTCACACGAGTAAACTGTTGTTCTCTATTGACCCAGCTGCTAAGTTTCCCACTACGCCAGCTGAAACGTAAGCGGATATGAATGTTACCTTTGTACGTGAATCACTTCCACACACGTTTTCTGTCAATTTTATTGACTGCGTATATCGACGTGGGTTTTGCCGGTAGAACGGAAGATATCGAAGCAGAACATGAATATGACGATAATCGACTTGTTGAATTTTTGGTCCCCGCAAAACGATCCCGACGCAAGTGCATAGCAAAGCGCATTTCTATTCGACTTCCGGTTGCCGCGTGCAGACTTCGCACGAGTAAACTGTTGTTCTATTAACCCAACTGCGAAGTTTCTCGCTACACCAGCCGAAACCTAACCGGATATGAATGTTACCCTCGTACGTGAATCGCTTCCACACACATGTGTTTTCTGTCAATTTTATTGCCTCCGTACATCCACATGGGTTTTGCCGGTAGAACGGAAGATATCGTAGCAGAACATGAATATGACGATAATCGACTTGTTGGATTTTTGGTCCCCGCAAAACAACCACGAAGATAGCAAGGCGCATCTTCGCCAGCTCCTTTCCATTCTACTTCCGTATGCAGACTCCGCGGGTGTAAACCCTAGCGAAGGTAACATCAATATCCGGTTACGTTCCATCCGGCGATCGAGAGGATTTCGATGATGTCCTATAGTGACAAACTCCGCAGCTGAGCCAATAATAATCCACTGCTGGTCCCTCCGGATCGATAGACCCCCGATCTCGCTGCCGCTCAGTTCCGCGCTCGCGGACGTTACGCGATTTCCGTGCAGAGACGCTCCGCGGATCCCGATGCACCCACCGGCGTGGGCGGCGAGCGAACGAAATAGCGCGGGCGAGCGTGAGAGGATCGAGTGGGGCTTCTCTCAGTGTCCGGATTAACCAGGGCACATCGGAGCCATAAATTTCGAGCCCGTTTCGGTTGGAATTTGCATTCGGCGGCAGCGGCGTGGGCCCGAAAACCCGGTGGCAAACGGAGCGGCTAGTCCGACGAAACGACGTCGCTCGCGTTCTTGACCCACTTGTCAACCGGCTGTCGCGCTTTTGCCGCGCTCTTCCGCAACACCATCCGTATAGAGAGACTCGGCTACCGACAGCGTTAGGTGCACGGTCGGTGTGTCGCTTCGGCGGTCTCCCGAGTCAAGCAGCTTTGCTTGCGTCCAGTAGATGGATGGGTGACCGCTTAGCCCCACGCCGGCTTGCACATCAACTGTTGAGCGGCAGGTGAGTTTTTCTCAGTTCTTGATGTTAAAACATCGAGGAATCAAAAAAAAAAAAGGGCCGTCTGTACCGACACGGGTTTTCCGCAGTTTCCCCGTGTGCTCGGCAAATGCGGTACAGAGTAGCTAAGTCGGCTGTGGACCCACCGGAAGTTAGGTAGCTTAGCGAAGTGCGGGTAGGGAGTGATAGGGGGAAAGGGACGGGTTACGTAAAAACCCGAGAAGGGTAGGGTAAAAGTGGTGAATATGGCCCACCTCGATTAACACGTACATCAATGATATATGGACCGGTCCATATTCCCCACTTTTACCCTATACGATGGAACATACAAAATAATAATAGAGAGACTCGACCGACAGCGTTAGTCAAGCAGCTTTGCTTGCGTCCAGTAGATGGATGGGTGACCGCTTAGCCCCACGCCGGCTTGCACATCAACTGTTGAGCGGCAGGTCAGTTTTTCTCAGTTCTTGATGTTAAAACATCGAGGAATCAAAAAAAAAAAAGGGCTGTCTGTACCGATACGGGTTTTCCGCAGTTTCCCCGTGTCCTCGGCAAATCCGGTACAGTGTAGCTAAGTCGGCTGTGGACCCACTGGAAGTTAGGTAGCTTAGCGAAGTGCGGGTAGGGAGTGATAGGGGGGAAAGGGACGGGTTACGTAAAAACCCGAGAAGGGTAGGGTAAAAGTGGGGAATATGGCCCGGTCCATACATCATTGATTTACGTGTTAATCGAGGTGGGCCATATTCACCACTTTTACCCTATACGATGGAACATACAAAATAATAATAGAGAGACTCGGCTTTGGAATTGAAATCGCCCGTTAAAGTACCGCGATCCGTCGACTTTTCCCGTCGTCGAAGTCGTTCCTGGTCGTCTTCGTCGCACTTCGCCAGGCACCCTCGTTATTGACGATCCCGTCGATCGCACGAAGGTGGGAGCGAGGGTCGGTCGAAAGGGATTCAATGAAAAATCACGCTCCTCGAATGCGGTCGGATTTCCGGTGCAGTTTCCATCCAGACGCCGAGACGCCTTGACGATGTCGTAGACGTCGACTACGTCGTTCTCCGAGTCGGGACCTATGCTGGGTTCGCGGATATATCCGGCAGCCTCAGCCGGGCTTCATCCTTCTTCCCTTCGCTGAGTGCTGGAAGTGCAGTGCGAGATCGTTACGTGCGATGCGATGTTTGAGATTGATAGAAATGGGATTAAGGAAAATGTAGGAAGGATAGATCGAAGATACGGAAAATGGATCGATGGAAGTTGAGTTTTTAACGGATCTGACTAACTGTGTTAATAGGAAACGAAGTGGCTAAAAATGTTATTGGGAAAGTTAATATTTTATAGCTTCGTGATAATATATTTTTTTACACACGAATTTACATGTTTGAGATTAATAAAAAATGGGATTACGGAAAATGTGTGAAGGATAAATCAAATATAAGGAAGAGGCTGGATGGAATTTTTTTTACGGATTTAACCAACAAGTTACAACGAGTTACAAAAAATGTTCTTATGCAAGTTAATATTTCGTAGCTGGGTGTCCAAGTTTTTTCTATCTTTGAACGTAACTTTGCATATATTTATTTCCCTCAGGACACGTATCGTAATACGTATCTGCGCTACGGACGGGTGCAGCATGCGGACCAGCGCGGAATTTATGATGAAGATAATTTTTTTCTTTTCAGTTTTTTTTTTTTATCGATGATAGAGTCGATAATTCATTGGAGAGGAGTTCCACGGGTTTGCTATGTATGCGCTCGTGAATCAGTGTCCGATGGAAGCGTAAAATTGACGGTGCTGCGAACGCCGTGGGAGCGAGCTCGGTGGCCACGGATCCGTTAGTTTCGTGTTACAAACGCCCGGGCGCGAACGAGCTCGCGATATTTAACGAGCTCCAGCGCGCCGACTCTCGTACAATCCGACTTTTACGACGCGTAATCGCTTTTGCGTGGAACTAATTAGCTTCGCCCGTGAACAAGGAAAAGGGCGGAGGCGCCAGCGAGCACCGGCGCTTAACGCCGCATCGTTACCGATAGGCATCTGCGTGGACCAGTTGACGCTCCAACGCGGTCCTTTAACAACGACGAGGCTCTCGGCTTCCGGGCTTTGCGGCCAAAGCTGAATTATGATCATTAGGGTAAAAGTGGTGAATATGGCCCACCTCGGTTAACACGTAGGGTAGAGCGGGGCAAAACGGGGTTTTTGGGCAAAACGTCATTTTCCAATAATTTTTGGATGTCCGAATTCGCCCTATCGGATACATCAGGCTTTTCTGCCCAGTTTTGCCACCTTGTGCGATCCAAAAATGATTGGAAAATTTAGTTTTGCCCGAAAACCCCGTTTTGCCCCGTTGCCCCATTTTGCCCCGCTCTCCACTAAATCAATGATATATGGACCGGGCCATATTCCCCACTTTTACCCTATGTGCATTGCGGTTTGACATACAGCGAAAAGGCATTAAAAAGTCGAATACCGAAAGTGCGAAGTCAAACAACATACGTTAAATTACTGTTTCAGTCGTTAGGTTCGACTCGCTGATTCGCACCGGCGATATTCGCCACGAAATATTCGCCTCTCGCCCTATCGGCCTGTTGGCAAGGTTTCCATAGACACGAAACTCCGTTTAATAATCTCTGTTTAATGCGCTGCACCATTACCGATAGGCATCTGGTATGGACCAGTTGACGCTGCTGCGCCGTCCTCTTATAATGACGACGCCCCGAGCTTTGCGCCAAAGCTAAATCATGAATATTGTGTGTATCGCGTTTCGATGTGCACGGTGGCTTTAAAAAGTCGAATACCGAAAGTCAAACGGCATACGTTAAATGATTATTTCAGTCGTTTCGTTGGACTCGGAAATTCGTACCGGCGATATTCGCTACGAAATTACACGCTACGCCCCAACGCGGTCCGCGTTGGCAAAGTTTGCATAGACACGAAACTCTGTTTAATAATCCTCGCTTATGCTGAAAGCATTTTCTATATTCATGCGGGGAAAAGGCCGGATCTGGGTCAATCTCGCCGATCGGAAGTGCTGTACTCAAAATTCTAAAGTCTGATGCCGTGTAATGGAAAAGAGGACTCTGGGGGAAAACTGGGATACTGTAAATTGAATACTGCGTAGAGAGCGGCTTCGGCGCCGTGAATAGATCGTATTCGCCCGTATAGATATACGGCGGAACGCGCTCGTCTCGATCGCATCGACGGAACATATTTTTATTCATCAACGACCGTTGTCAATTGATACGAATATTTTCTCTGCAGCCGAAGCGCCTGGATGCCCGTGCAGAAATTTAATGCGACGCCACGGGGCGGTGTAGGATTTTTTTATTTCATAAAATAAACTTTAATTTAGTCCGTAAAGTTTGGAATTTCTTGTCAAACTTTTGATTAAAAATGACATTTTCTTAAAAGCGTCCAGAGTAGCTTCAGACGGAGGACGTTGGTTTTAATTATGATGAGGAAATTACGAGACGGAATTTTTTTAATTTTAACGACCATTTTTGTAAATTTCATGCAAAATATTTATGACATTTTAATATCTGGTTTTTTAATTTCGACAAAGTACATTAATGTAAAGTTCAATTAATGTAAATAACGTAGGCAAATTTCAAACACCAGTACATTATTTGGAAAAAATAAATGTACAGTGCTGAAATATTTTTATTCGCCAACGACCGATGTTAATTGATGCAAATGTCTGCAGCCGTCCGGCTGCAGAGATTGGACGCCGGTCCAGAAATTTAATGCGATGATACGAGACAGTACTTACCAGGATTTTTCTTTCTCGTCGAAATTTCTTCACAAACTTCTGAAAAAAGAAAAAAAAATGAAAACTTATTAAAAGTGTCCAGGACAGTTTCAAACGGACGACGTTGATTTTAATTATCCCTCGAAAATTACGAGACAGGAAGAATGATCGAATTTGTCGGGCTCCGATACACTTTTGCACACATCCGGCCCAAAAAAAAAAAAAAAAAAAAAAAACTCCTGAGGCTTCGTTCCAGTCCTCCCGGTTAATCAAGAAACCGGAGCGGAACCGACAGTCGCACCGACTTTATACTCCGAAAAAGCCGCGAGTGAATCGACTCCGAGGGCGTGAAACGAAGTGAGTTACCGGCGAGCCCCGACAACGAACTTTTCCTCCCGAAACTTTTTCTCATACCCCCCTTCTTTTCCATCTCTCTATTCCTTCGCTTTTTTACACTTATTTCTTTTATCACTTTTAGCTTTTCGCGTTTCCGCGTCGCTTCTTACCCGCGCCTCTTCGTTCGAGTATCTCGTCTCTCATCCACTTGTTTCACTCGTGAGTGGCGTTCCGATCTCTTCGACGATAGATCTTTCCTCCCCAGCCTCTCTTCCGTTCCTTCGCCGCTGCAGCGCCGAAAGTTTCGTCCATTTTCCACGACCCATAAAAGTTCGATGGAGATTAAAATTCAATTCGAGCCAGTTCGCAATGCGAATTTTTGCTTTCAATCGGAGCTGATTTTCTCCGCGGATGGAGCTGTCCGATTAAATTCGGGAGACTGTTTGTGTATTTGTGTTCACCAACGACCGATGTCAATTGATGCAGATATTATTCCTGCAGCCGAGCCGCCTGCGGATGCCCGGGCAGAAATTTAATGCGACGATATGAGGCGGGATTTTTATTTCTTGTTGGAATTTGTTCTCAAAGTTTTTATTAAAGATGAAAAACTTTTTATGTGCACTGTGGAATCGTGATACGGAAACATATTCAAAAGTCGTGTCGCTACATCCAATGTACAAATTTTCGAAAAAAAAAGTTTGAAATGTAAGAAAATGATGAAAAAATTCATACGATTTTTTAAAAAATCAAAGAAGTAATATAAAACGAGAAAAAGGTTTTCTGATTTTGAACTTACATTTTTTAAAACCTTTTAAACTTAATTTTCTTTAAGTTTTTAAACTTAATTTTCGTTAACTTTTAAAACTTAATTTTTTTTTACTTTTAAAACTTAATTTTTTAATATTTTTCAAATAATCTGTTGATAACTTGTTGGCATTATTATTATGCGACGTCTTTATGCACAGATTTTGGAATATCGTGAAATACTGAAATTGCGATCGAATTAAACTGTTGGTTGGGAACGTATGTGTGTTACACATACATTCTCTACATCCTCAATCAAGAGACCGAAGCGGAACGGACAGTTGTACCTGCAGAGCCAAAAGTCCCGACCATTTTTCACGGGCCATAAAAGTTCGACGAAGATTAAAGTTCAACTCGACCCCCTTCGAATTCTTGCTCTCAATCGAAGCTGATTTTCTCTGCCGATGGAGCCGTCCGATTAAAATCGGGAGTCTTCGGCGATCGGTCCGGAAGCAAGGGTGCTCTTACAGACCGTCGGTCTTTCTATCGATCCAGTCGCGCGCTTGTTTACGTCGTCTTGCCCCGTAACCCGGGGGTAATTTTTCATTTTTACAACCCCCTTTCGCGGATAGTACACGGGTCACGCTATACCTATTTTTCAACACCCAGTTTCAAATTATTAAATCGAACTATCGCCGCGCTGTTTCCTGCAGATTCTCGTGCGCTCCGCCATCCGGCGAGATTTCGATACGACTCCTTTGCTTCTCTCGATCTTCGAATAACCGGAAGTAGGAAGGCGTCACGTCGGTCGTACACGCCTGGGAGCGAGTAAAAATGTCGAGGCTGCGAGCGATGAAACGACCGATTTTATTTCTATTTCTATAGGTATCGTGTATCGATACGGGAGAGCGGGGCAAAACGGCATAGTGGAGCAAAAGTGTATTCTCCAATAGTGTTTGGATGACCGATTTTGTCCCAACTGTACATCCGAATTTTCAAGCCCATTTTGCCCCACTGTTCCATTTTACCCCCTGTACTGTACGATATGTTTCTGTCTGTAGCTCTGTCGGTGAAACTAACGATTTTTCTTTGAAGCGCTAAGCCGGTCAGTTTCAAGGTGGTGACTTGGTGCACGCTGGGACCAATGTATCACCTACTTATATAGAGCATACATAGAGAAAAATATCGGAACTGCAGCAGCCCGAACTAAAGATGGGCGTCTACTTTGTAACTAGTATTTTTTTTTGTTTTTGTAAATTGTCTATTAATCTCCACGGTCCCAATTTTAAAATCAACAAACTGCCCAATCTCGTTAAGCAGAAAAAAAAATTTTGAAATCAGTTTACAATATTGTTTCATTGATGAATTAATTGATAACAAAAAATGAAAATATTACTTGCGAAGTCGGAGATAAATTCGATTGAAGTCAACCTAGATCGCTACAAAGTTGATCAAATTTGTGAGCAAAAGAAAATTACCTTCAAATCCCAGCCAGACATATGTTTATCGCTGTTTTGACCATATTTATGACGCAGAACAAAAGCGACGGTCATGGCACAACAAACATTTTCTGGAATTGGAAAAAAGGTCAATCGATGGTAATTTTTTGGTCACTTGTCGCTTACAAAAACTGATCGTCACGGTTCATCTCTAGCCTGACCGACGCTTGACTGATCGTTCCGGTTGGCCGATGCGCCCAATCGTGACGGACGATTCTGATTGGCCGGATCAATCATCCGGAACGGTGAACATCCGTATATAAGGGCACGATCCGGCGGAGGGGAGTCATTCAGCTGTCTTCCGAGCAAGCAGCAACATCATGGACTCTTTCGCCCATCTGATGGGCACCATGGGTGCCCATCAATGCGGCGTCGACTTCGTTGCTACCCTGCCGGTCGAAATAGCCGAACTGATACTGCTGAAGCTGGACTCTCGTTCTCTGCTGAATGTTGCCAGAGTATCCCGACGATGGATGGCTGTCTGCAAGGGCTCTTCTCGTTTGAGAAAAACCGCCAGGCACCATCTGCGAAAGGAGAAAAGGCGCATGATTCAGAACGACTTGATCCCGACCAAGCAGAGCAAGAAGCAAAGCGCCCTGAGAACTACGAGAATGCAAACGGACATGGCTCAGAGAATATCTCAGCCGGGACGTACTTCTCTAGTCTTCAAAGCCCTGAAAACGAGCACCTTGAACAGTCGTTCGAGCGACAAAAAAACGGTCTCCCGTGTCCCTTCAAACCCGACGAAAAGTTCTTTGCGACTTCGATAGATTATAAATATAATTTGTATAATGATTGTTAGATTAGTTAGATAGATAGATTGACTGTTGCTGCGCAGCAACTCTTTTACTCTATGACTGGGCTTTTCCAATCGAAGCTCTTTTTCCATTATTTACATAAGTTGATATTATTATTGTTAGAAATAATTAGATATATAAATTGACCGTTGCTGCGCAGCAACTCTTTTACTCTATGACTGGGCTTTTCCAATCGAAGCTCTTTTTTCATTATTTACGTAAGTTAATATTATTTTTATTAGATTAATTAGAGTGACTGCTGCTGCGCAGCAACTCTTTTACTCTATGACTGGGCTTTTCTAATCGAAGCTCTTTTTCCATTATTTACGTAAGTTAATATTATTTTTATTAGATTAATTAGATTGACTGCTGCGCAGCAACTTTTACTCTATGACTGTGCTTTTACAATCGACGCTCTTTTTCCATTATTTACATAAGTTAGATATTTAAATTGACCGTTGCTGCGCAGTAACTCTGTTACTGTACGACTGAGCTTCTTTAATCGAAGCTCTTTTCAGATTATTTGCGTAAGTTAATGTTATAGTTGTTACTATATTGTGCAATTATATTGATAATGCATCCGAAAATAATGCAATTTTTACATTCTTAGACATATTACTGGCGATATCAGTAATATGTCTAGATAGTCGTTTGTATCGACGCTCCATCGGAGCGAACAAAGACGCTCAAAGATTATTTTCCCTACGCACAAAGATTTTTTCCCCTTCCGAAACGGGACAAAAATCCCCGATAACGTTATCGACGCGATACACCCGCAATCACCAAAAATTTCATTTCCACGTATTTGACCCCGTCCTTTTAATTCGATCGACCCGCCGCGGCGGCGGAGCATCGGGCAGCGCGTCCGGAATACCCGGCTCGCAAAACGCATTTCCGTCGGAGAGTGGGCGGATGGTATTGGATGCGAACCGGTGAAACACCGCGAACATTCGGATAATTCGTAGCGCCGATTAGCTCGCCGAATACGAATAATTCATTAATCCACTGTCCAAACAAGCGTGTTCTCGGCCGCACACTAATTGAACCGGCGCTGCGCCGAATACTCTTCCACTATTATCGACCCCATTCCCAAAATTTTCCAAGGTCCACCTGATGATGCATTTATTGTTTATTTTTCATAAAAACAAAAATGTTTGTTTTTATATATTTTTTTTCTCGTTAAATTCGTTATATACAGACTCGCCCACCTCGCTCATGACAACCGTTCGGAAACTCGGACGTGGACGCTTCGCCGGATTTGCTCGCCGGGGGGCAAATAACGGATTTGCGCTCGATCCTTGATTACGGTGACGCGTTAACCGGCGACGCGTACGTACGGTCCCGGCTCTATCTAACGACAGAGTTGACGACCAAACGCGTTTCCCCTCGGCTGTTATGTTCCGGAGCGTGAATCCCAATTTTCGGGAGGTGTTCGGAGGTGTTCGGGGGCAAACCATCGAGAACACATCGCGTGCCTCGGAGTCGTCGTCGTTGACGTCGTTTGCGCGATACGTCAACACCGCGTTAATTAGTTCGTCGGCAGTCGTGGGTAGCGCGTGTACACGTGGGCATGGAATTCCCGGGCAGCGCTGGAACAGAGGCCTCGTTAGGAATTTCAGTGAGTTCGCCGCATTCGACGCGGTAACTAATTAATCGATCCAATAGTTATCAATGCAGTCTGTAATGGAGGCAGGTTGAGAATGCGGGGCGATGGAAGAAACGCGAATGTGGAGCAGGCGATAGCGGGGCGAAATGGGACGGACCAGCCGGATGTGTCGATGGGGCAAAATGGGGCATCGATAAATTATTGGAAAATTGAGTTTTGAGGTACGTGGGACCGTTTTGCCCCACTGTCCCATTTTACCCCGCTCTCCCTTATTCTGACATAACTTCCGTGTGCAATTATTTTTTGGATTCGTTGGGGAGCGTGAAAGAAAATAATCGCGTTTGGATTTTTTTTTGATCGAACATTCCAACGTCCTAACTTACTGTCGATTAAAAAGAAACATTTTATGTCTGGACTTTTTGTTTTATTTTTTTTACAATATTCGTGCTAAGCTTTGGCGAATAACTCGACTGACGTGAAATGGTTTTTTTAAGAAAATGAAATTACGAAAATGGAAAGAATTCGCGAAAAGCATCTTTTAACGAAGGTAATTTGAGTATGCCGCGCAAAAAGATGAAACGCGAATATAGTGTATTCTCGTACAGCTTCCCCGTCCAATTATTTTTGGATTCGTTAAAACGGAAGCTAAGTCGCGTAAGAGAAAATAATCGCGTTTGGATTTTTTCCATAGTCGAGCGTCCCGAACTTTTTGTTGATTAAAATGAAATTGGATATTGTATCTGAATATCCTGACCAAGTTTTTTATTAACCAATGTTCGTGCCAAGTTTCGTTTAAGTCGACTTATTCAAACTTTTCGTTGATTAAAAAATGAAAATATTGCATCTGAATATCGGGGCCAACTTTGTTATTAACCAATATACGCACCAAGTATCGATTAAGTCGACTTATTCGAAGTTCGAATAACTCGTGTGAAATAGTTGTTTTTTTTTTTTTAAGAAAACGAGTTACGAAAAAAAAATCGCGACAACAAAGCGTTCTCCAGTCAGGAAGCAAAACTGTTTGAAAAAGCTGTTGATGACGGATAATCATTATCGCTTCGTTCGCGAAACCAGGGCGAAGTGAAAGCGTTCAAGGTAAAAAAAAAGAGAATCCTACATTGCGATCAGCTTTGCATTCGCGCGACAAAAACACAATATACGGCGGAATGTTCAATTAGCGTGAAGCGATTGAGCGCGATCGCGCGACTGCAATCGAAATTCTAATTAGAAGCTGCAAATATATGCGCGCGTAAATTAAATCAATGAACCCTTAACCGCCCAATTATAGATCGGGGAGCCTCGAATGTTTCATGAACGAATCGTGCAATGTGTCGAGCGTTCGAATTCACATTTTTAATTACCCAGAAAATATCGCCGAAGCGATATTGTTTTGTACGCGAACGATAAATTTGTATCAACGACCGTCATGCAATTCCAATTAGAAGATGATTTATCTCTTGTCGTAAGCTTGCGATTCGAAGTGATCCGGAATTCATGATGATAGCGCGTCGGTTCAATTTCGCTCCGAATATGTGTTGCGCTACACGCGCGGCACTTGCGTTGTGCCCTGCATAAATCCGGCTTACAACGCTCGTGGACATAAAAATATTAAAGACCCGCGCGCAATTTGTTATTTTCCGCACCACTTTTTTTTTTTATTGACCCGTTGGTCGTGAAATAGAAAATGTAGTCGAAACGGAAAACGCTTTCCCAGTGACTGGCTTCGTTCACTTTGACGAGCTATTTACTGCTTTTTGTCGACACTATAAAACAATCATCGGGCTAAAGCTGAAACCGTGTATTCGTTCATTCACGCGTTTCCGTCACTAGCTGTTCTCATGATGCCAGAAATAAATATTAAAATATATTAGAATAAATCAAGAAACCAAAAAATCCATTAAAAAAATAACAACAAATTGTCTTTAACGCCACCTCATGAGATTTCCAAACCGGAAGTGACGTACTTCCGCAATGAAGTCACTTCCGGTCGAAAAATGACATTTTTCAAACCAGGTGCCACCCATTTCCGGTATGACGTCACTTCCGGTCGAAAAATGAGATTTTCAAACCAGAAGTGACGAATTTCCGTAATGACGTCACTTCCGGAGGAAAAATGAGATTTTCAAACCGGAAGTGACGAATTTCCGTAATGACGTCACTTCCGGTCGAAAAATTATATTTTCAAACCGGAAGTGACGAATTTCCGTAATGACGTCACTTCCGGTCGAAAAATGATATTCTCAAACCGGAAGTGACGTTACAAGGAAATTAACGAAGAATTGATTCTAGAGGCGACACGATTGTCTTGCCGAGTGAATCGGCGTTGCGAAATAATCCCGATCGATTTTCACGATTCCCGGCGTCCACGGGTGCCCGTGGGACACTCGAAGCGATTCTCCAGACCAACCGGAGTCGGGAGACCCTCTCGACCATAAAACAGTCGAGGAACCTCCGCCACGACGGATATTGCTTTAGTTACCATACCTTTGACCTTCGAGCGACGCCGCGAGAAAAAGCGAAAGAGAAAGAAAGGAAAGAAACGATTACATGATAGAAAGCTTTTTCGAGCGTTTCGCAAACCGCCATCATCGATTTTTGTTCGCTGTTCGAGAAAAAAAAAAAAAAAAAAAAAATATTGACGTTCCTTACACCAAAGCATGCCGAAGCGATAAATCGGATCGTTGAAAATCGATGACCGCCTCGCAAATATACGAATTACCGATAGGTTGTTCTGCGGATCCGATTTTCGTCTCGATCGGCGACAACGGGACGAAATTCTCGCCTCGATTAAATTTCGTTCGACACAGAGCGAGCACGCAGCGTACCGGAAATCATCCTCTGAAAGCTCGGTCGTCCCGTGTGCTTTCTCGCACTCGATATCTCGAGTGGAATGAGCTCGCGATGGAAAAAGAAGAGTGCACCGACGAAGCCTCGATGGCTGGCTTGCAATTTAATTTATTTAGCGAAAAAGCAAGGAAGGACCGATCGGATATGGAATGAAACTCTAATAGACGTGATGAAGGGCAGATCGGCAGAACTGAAGATAGTATATATAGCGTTTCGTCAAATTGGGGGCAAGACGGAACGGAGGAAGATGCAGTGTAAAAAATAATTGTAAATTTAATGTACAATTGTAATGAAAAATTAATACACGTTTTCATTGAAATTTACAGTAAATTTTTAATATTAAAGTACTCTCATAGTAAATATCCAAGTAAATTATAAAAAATAAATCATTCACAATGTTTTTAATACACTGAACATTAATAACCTATTAATCTTTCGTCACAATTGTACATGAAATTTAATACACTAGTTTTACATAAAAACTTCCAGTCCGGTACATTAAATTTCATATACATTTTTTTTTTACTGAGTAGGTAAGAATTATTATTTGTGGAATCGCCGATTCCAGGCTCTGATATAGCGTTAATAAAATGAGAACTCCTATAAATACTTTTTTATTTTCTAATTAATTAATACTAATAAATAAATAAAAACAAGTTAAAGATTTTTTAAAAAAGGTTGAAAATGTTCTTATAATGAAATTCGAAGTTATCACGACGGCTTATCCGTATCGCCCCACCGTATGACGGGAACGCGGCTGCGGAGAGCGGATTTAAAAAGAAAAAATTCGATTCGAAAATAGAACGAAAGTAAAACTTTGTTCCTCCGCGGGCACAGTTTTCCTACCCCTTTCGCGGTCCGTCGAAGCGCGGATGGAAGTGCGAGGGTAGCGGGGGGGGGGGGGGGGGGGGGGAAGGTAAAAGGTAAAAAGCTCGAAACGGGACGGCGAAGCCCAGCGAAAGAGCGCTGAAAAAACAAAGGCGGTTCGTTCTCGAGTTAACGGAATATCGATTGAAAAAGTTACGAGATTCGTTTCCGTTAATTGCAAGGGAGTTGTCAAAGCAGCGAAGCTGGTCCTGCGTAGGAAGATTGATGAAGCATCGTTAACGCAGCTCGCCGATGGGAAACTTCGTACATCTTGGCTTTGATCCAAAATTTCTCTCGATGTATCAAATTAATGCCTGCGAAATGGAACTGCAGATTTTTTATTAGAAATTTGTGATTTATGTATTCATCGGGGACGGCCCGATACTGCATAGCCCATTTATTTATTTATTTATTTATTTATTTATTTATTTACTTATTTATTAACGCGTAGAAGCATTTTGCACGACGATGTATAGATAATGTCCAAACATTATAATGGCACTGTAAAAAAAATTGTTTAAAAATTAATGCACGGTACTGGAAGCGTTTTTACACTGTTTATGAAATTCCAAACATATGTGCGTTGCAATTTTACAGTACAATTTGTAACTTTAATATCTGATATTTTAATTTTACTAAAAAGTAAATTAATGTTGAATGAATGTAAGTAATGTAAGCAAATTCCAATTTCCAGTACATTAAATTTACATTTTATTTTTTACAGTCTAATCATGTATATCGTTTACCGTACATAGCCATTATCAGTATAAATAATCTTACATTAAAAGATAATGGGGATTAAAAATTGAAAATTAAATTTACAATTTTTTTTTTTTACAGCATTCGTTAAATTAATATGTCTACGAAAAGAAACTGCAAATTTGGTTAGCGTACATCGTCGATTTATGTATTCACAGGCGACCTAAGAAGATTGTTTCGTCCGAACCGCTCGATGGTGCACAGCGCCTCGAATTTTTGGATTTTTCGTCACAGTCATCCAATACTTTTTTAGTGGACATGTCTCTCACCTCCTTCGTTGAAAAGAATCGGGGTCTTATCGCCGGGCATTCCTCTACATGAATTTATATACCTACTATACTCCGGATGTGCGAAGAGGAAGCCTTGCATGCGCGCAGCTGAAAACGCTTTTCGAAGTTTCGTCACGAAATAACCATATACGGTACGGTCGCTCGCTCATAGCGAGCACCGAGAAAACTCTCCTCGGTGGAGTTTGAGAAAGCGTATCGCAGATCGTATTACCCGAAAGTGCACGAGATACGCGCGTGTGGTTCTCGCGTCGGCGAACTCCCCGAAGACGACGAAAATTTGAAGACGACGAGCGCGGGCGCGCTCGCCCTCGAGGTAATTCCCTTGTGTCGCGAAACTTTCTCGTTTCCTTCCGCACGGCAAATTTCACCCTTTGGCGCGACGTTACACGCCGGAAAATCGTTAGCAGCGCGGATTTTTCGTCACCGTGGGAAATAACGATTATTGACGATGTTTCGATCGATCTGTCCTTGTATACTTTGTAACGAATATCGAGATGAAGATTTAGTTTGGATCGAATTTTCAGACGGTAGTTTGAGCTTGAGATCGAAGTTGAGATCGAACTTTGGCCTGAACTTCATTTCGTGCTTATCTATCTTAAATTCGACCTTGATTTTGGCCTTAAGTTTAATCTTAACTTCGAACTTAAATCTGGACTCAAATTTGATTGTAGTTTGAGCTCCATATTAAGTTCGAACTCCAGTTCAAATTTAAGGTCAAGCTTAAGCGCGATGTTTGGCCCGAACTTCATTCTGTGCGTATTATCTATCTTAAGTTCAAACTGGATATCGTACTTATTATCTATCTTAAGTTCGAACTGGATTTCGTGCTTATTATCTATCTTAATTTCGAACTGGATTTTGTGCTTAAGTTCGATTTTAAGTCCGAACTGAAATTCGATTATAGTTCGAGTTCGATATTAAATTCGAACTCAAGTTCGAATTTAAGATCAAACTAAGTTCTCAAAATTCGACCCTCAGACTGGAACAACTCGGTATGACAAATGACAAACGTACAGATTATCGATTGACGAGATGTCTAGAGTCTTGATCGAACTCTCAAAGACACCAAATGTTCGACAATTCGTACTCGAGATAAACAGTTGTGATTGCAATTAATAATATCCGTCCCAAAACCAAATACGCGTATTGTCGATTTCGCCCGGTCGTAAAATTGATGTCAAAAGTGCGTCGCGAACTTGCGCGTCTCTCTTTCGACCAATCGGTCATAACAATATTAATTTTACGACCAGAACGGAAAAACATGTTTTGGAGATTCGCATCGTCCTTCATAACTGACTGTGCCGATAAATCGATCCAAGATATCATAAATATTAATTTTGTTTCTGGTTCTTAAAGCTGTGACCGATGATGAAATGTTTTCTTCGCTGTGCTGCGACTATGGAACTTTTAATTTTTTTACAAATTTAATTTTGTTTTTTCCAGAATGCCAGGGAGGAGCAGCGATCGCGCAGGATACAAAAAATCATTCAAGGCCTCTTGCCCAAGGACATGGACGCCAGGCAAAGAAGTTCCGAGGCCGATCAGCTGCTGCAATTTTGTTTGGCGCTCAGCAAGGTAATTTCGTTAACTTGGCGGAGTTCCAACGATGCGACGTAAAAACTTTTTTTTATACTAAAAAAAATAATGAGTATTAAAAAAGAACTTCGAAAATAAGTAATTCTGCACTTCGGTATTGCTATAGCGAATTCACAGGCATAGATCAACCCTACTGGGTTTATCTGGGTGCGTGTTAAGTCGTAAAATGTTTACTAGCACTATAAGTGAGCTATGCTAATTTTACACTTCGTGCAGGAACGAAACGGATAAAAAAAAAAAAATTCAAAAGAACTAATTCTGCACTTCGGTATAGGCAGGGTTGATCTATGCGTGTGAAGTCATAATACGCACACTCGCACGGTAAATGAGCTCTTCTAATTTTACACTTCGTGCGGAACTGAAAGGGTTTGCAAAAAAAAAAAAAAAAAAATGGGCCAAGGCCTGTGTAGCATGTTACATCGTTAGGGGTTCGGCCTGCGTGTACATATAAATTATCCCTTGGAACCGCGGCAGAGAGAATCTCGAGGATCTCGCGGAAAGCACACAGCAAACTTGCGGAAAACGAGTTAAAACCGCCACGTGCACGGCGAGGAAAATTAGTAGCTTCTTTCAGGGGGAAAACGCACAATTCATAATTTTCTCTTTGGCGACCTTTTGCGTATACGATGGAGTTTTTGTCATAAAATCTTTATTTGAACTCAAAGAATAATTTTTCATTCATTTTTCTTTTTCAATGTGCGAAATGGTAAAATAATAATGAGGTTTTATAATTTCTGTTTCGACTGAAAGCCGCAGAAAAATTAGTAGCTTCTTTCAAGGGACAAACGCACAATTCATAATTTTCACTCCGGCGATCTTTTGCGTGTACAAAGGAGTTTTCGTGATAACATCTTTATTTAGGCTCGCAGAATGAATTTACAGTGTTTTTAATTTTTTTTTTTTTTTTTATTTACGAAATGAGAAAATTAATAATTTATTTTTTATAATTGCTCGTTTGTAGATTTACCCAAGACACAAAGATCTCTACAACTGGGTGGACGTGGATCAGAGGGTCTACGTGCCTTACAACCTGACCTATCTGCAGGAGAGCTTTGGTTATGTAAGTTTTCGTTAATTTAATATATTTAAAAAAAAACGATCATGATAAAATGACGTCAGAAAGATATAAAAAAAAAACAAAAAAAAACGAAGAGTTATTCGAATGGTGCAATCCTCGGTTAGATAAGGTGGGGGACGCTGCTGAATGGCACACTGGGCACGGCTACAGCGGAACTCCATCGTCGGGACGCCGTTCGTCCTGGTTACGCCAAAGAGGATCGTCTCGTTTACGTCTACGTGACGGCGCCGCGGTATTTTCGGTCTCTCGGCAGACTGCTTAATCGTTTTTCAAAACGGTGAGTAATACTCGATCCATTTATACTTTCCCAAATACATTTCCTTTCAATTATACTGCCGCATTACCAAAGAATCAACTTTTTAAAAAAATTATAAAATTAAATTTTGTTGGATGTACGGGAATGGAAGTTTTCATGCAAAAACTGGTACTTTCAATTTAATGCTCAATTGTGATGTAAAATGAATGTACTTTTTCATTGAAAATAAAGTAACTTATTTTAAATAAAGTATTTCCAATTGTTTTAATGCACCGAACATTAATTTTTCACCACAATTGTACATGAAATTTAATATACCAATTTTTGCGTAAAAACTTCCAGCTCGGTATATTTTAATTCACATTTTTTTTACAGTGGTGCTGAATGGAAAGGATTGAAAGGAAAACATTGTCGCGCTCAATCTGGATTATAATCCAGATTGAGTTCAATAAAATGTTCCTTTTTTTTTTGCATTGCATGGATCGTCTTCGGGAAGTCGTTCATCGGCCGGTCCACCAGAATCCTGTGACGGTTTCCTATGGACGAAAATTTAGACTTGCCGAATGTGGGGAAGAGTAACCGAAAGGGAACTAAGATTCCGTCTATTACTTCCGCGGCATTAAGCTCGGAGCTGCTGATATTAAACTTGGCTCGGTAGGAGAGTGCACTGCCGCTGTATCCGGATTACTTAATCGATCGCATTGCGGGGCTTCATTGAGCTCGAGCCAGACGCTCAAACACGTGCATCCGCCGCTGCGCATATTACGCGAAGAGAGGTCCGCCGCAGTTCGGTTACCGTGTCCGTGCAAACTCCGAAGCTATTCGCTCGTTTGATCCTCTCGATCTCCTCCGGCGCTTGTCAAAACTCGTCTCGCTTGCAATGACACGAAACCCCGCGATCCGCCGTGGAAGTAACGCAAAATATTGACGATATCCAATTGCGCGAACATACTTCACGCACGTCACGGCCACGCGAGGCCACCGGCGAATCACCGGCAATTTGCTGGCACTCGACTAGGCATCGATACACATACTTTCAATTTTTTTTTTCTGTTTCGTCGCGCTGGAACAAAAATAATCTTTAGTAAAAATTGACAGAACAGCGACAGAGTCGTACGATGTCTTTAGCTGGTAGAGTTTCCCACACTGTAAAAAAAAATCGTATGAAATTTTATGTACTGGTAGTGGATGTTTTTATGCAGAAACTGGTATTTTTAATTTGGTGTACAATTGTGATGAAAAGTTAAGGTTCAGTACATTAAGAACATTGGAAATACTTTACTTTTACACTGTAAAAAAGATTGCAAATTTAATGTACCGCACTGGGAGTTTTAATTAAAATTCGTATGGATATTAAATTTAATGTACTTTTGTAGGAAAATTAAAGTATTATTATAAAAAAATATGGTGTTGCCAATGTTTTTAATGCAGCGAATATTATTTTTTTATCACAATTGCACATTGAATCGAATGTACCAGTTTTTGCATAAAAACTTCCAGTCCGGTACCTTAATTTTTTTTTTTTTTTTTACAATATTAAACTTTTACGCACTTTTACAAACTCTGAAGCTATCCACTCGTTTGATCCTCTCCTCCAGCGTCTGTCGAAACCTCGTTTCGTTTTCAGTGACACGAAGCCCAGCGATCCACCATGGAAGTAACGCAAAATATTGACGATTTTTCAATTGCACGAACATACTTCACTGTCACGGCTATGCGAGAAACCGGCGAATCACCCGCAATTCACATGCACTCGACTGGGCATCGATACAAATCCTCTCGAAATTCGTGTTTCTGTTTCGTCGCGCTGGAAAAAAATAATCTTTAGCAAAAATTGCGAGAGCAACGATAGAGTTTCACCATTAATCTTTGACGCCCGCTAGGGGAGAGCGGGGCAAAATGGGACAGTGGGGAAGAACAGGACAGAAAATCGGGACGCATCGATGGGGCAAAATGGGAAGTCCTAAAATTATTCTTATAAAATTATATTATTATAAAATTCTTGTTTTTAAAGAACCAATTTTCCAATAATTTTAGGATGTCCCATTTTGCCCCATCGAGGCATACGGATTTTCTGTCCCATTTTGCCCAGCTCTCCCCTATAATACAAACATGCGAACAATTTTTAAAAATAAATTGCCACCAAATTTATTTCAATAAGACTGCAATTATTTTAATCACTAATAGTGATAAGCATAACGAAATTAAAGTCCGAGGCCCGTGCGCTGTCGTCATAGTCGTCGACGAAGACGAACGTGAATCGATACCGTTGTTTTACGGTGCGTTGTCAGTTCCGGGTTTAATTTAGCTTGGCACAAAACGTTTTTCTCGCTCTCTTCTCTGCGTCCCCTCTGTCACGATTTTCCGTATACAGAGGCAATAAATGCTCTGCACAGACGAGGCGCGACCGGATCAACTGCACCCTCGCCCACATCCCTGTACGCAGCTGTTCATTCGAGTTTATCGGCTATTTTTTCGTTATAAAATTGCCAATCGATACGCTGCCTTTGAAACTCATTTAGATTGTTTTTTTTTTTATACACCGAAATAACCGCGTGACTAGACCATCGGACCCCATCTAGGCCATTCCTTTCATTCTTTCACTCCCAGTTCTGGTATCAAAACTTTTATCTCCACAATGAACCTGTCCGATGCAAAAAAAATAAGATAAAAAAATGTGAAAGACACGCACTGAAGCACTTCCCTGCTTCGCAAGGGAACTTCGTAATTCCGGTAATTCCACGAGCCGAGGCTTTTACGCTTTTCGGGCTCAAGCGTTTCATTCGCCTCTCCTTTAATTCTTCTAAATTAGGGAATTAGTTGTCGAGGACTCTGAGCAGAAGAAAAAAAATGTCAGCATTGAAAATTGCCGGGCGATACAATGTCTTTGAAATTCATTTAGATTATTATTTTTTTTTTTTATATGTAGAAATAACCGAAATAACGTTTTATCAAGTATTAAAACTTTTATCACCAGAATGAACCTTTCCGTTGCAATTCACAAGGTGTGAAAATAGAAATTTCGCGCTTCGGTTCTTCCGGTAATTTCGCGAGCTTTTTTCGGAAGCTTTCACGCAATTCGGACGGAAACGTTGCCTTCGCCTCGCCTTTAATTCTTCTAAATTACAATTAGTTCTCGAGGACTCTCGCGTGCAAAAAATAAAAACCTGGAGCTTTGCCACTTGCGCGAGTGACTCGGCGAGGGGCGGAGGGGGGGAGGGGGAGGGGAGGCTATAAAGTACAGAGTACGCGAGCAATCTATACGGGATTGCGTGTGAGGACTCTCGTCGTTGCAGAGTTCCGGTCGCCTCCGGTGCGAAAATCCTCACCCCAGGTCGGCCTCGTCGTAGGGGAGAGCGGGGCAAAATGGGACAGTGAGGGGAAAACTCGATTTTCCCATAATTTCCGAATTTTCAACCCCGTTTTGCCCCACGGACCGCACCGATAAAAAAAAGTACAATTGAATCAACAACTTTCGTTGGTCGAAAAAAATATTTTATTGACTCAAAAAAATTTGGTACAATCCCCCAACAACTTGTTGAACTAACAAATTTTTTGCTGTACCAACAAAATATTTAGTTGAACGTCCGTGCCCGAATCTTGGTTGATTCAACCGTATTTTTTTATCAGTGCACCATCCACAGGCAGAAAAAAATTTATTTGACGACCACCGTTTATTTGGTGTAAGTAAAATATTTATTTGTTTTAAATAAATATTTATTTACTTTCAGAAACTATTTACTTAATTTAGATAAATATTTATTAAAGCAAATAAATATTTTACTTAAACCAAATAAAGGGTGTCCTTCAAATAATTTTTTTCTGAATGCACGCAAAAGTTGTTAGAGAATTGGGTTTTGTCTGATTATCCCGATTCGCCCCGCTGTGCCATTTTGCCCCGCTCTCCCCTACATCAGCGTCGGGCTGGCATAATTGTGTCCCATTGTGCGACCAAGGCGGAAACGAAATAACGGTCTTTAACACGGGAGAGTACCATTTGACGTGGTCGGTAGCTGCGCCAGCAATGCCTGGCCCTCCTTTGAGCTCTCCCAGTCACGAGATATTTGGAGGATGAAAGTGAGACGGCGTTGGCCGGAGTTGCCTCGAGCAACGCGACGGGTGCGGGAATTGCGGGGAAACTGGCGGCACAGTCGGTCGGTGATTTCAAAGGGACCAAAGGACCTCTCGCTAACGCCATCCCTCCCACTTAATGCTGTGCCAGGCTTCGCGCACCCTTCGCACGCGAGACTGTTCAGCACCGGAACGCTATAATTTTGGAACGGCGCGAATAGAATCAAAAAAACGTTGGTCAGCGTAAGAAAAATTTATTCCGGGGCTGTTTACTTTTATTAAGCAAGATTTAGTTTTTCTTTAAATAAAAGATAAAAATGCGAGTACGAAAATTATGTTAAAGGAAAATAGGGACGATTTTTGCAACAGTACAGATAAAAAAATAGTACATTACGATACTAGTGCGATAAAACTTTTTCTGACGAGTGTGAGTTTGCAGCACGAGCCGAAGGCGAGTGTTGCAATCACACGAGTCAAGAAAACGTTTATCGCACGAGTATCGTACGAAATTTTATTTCACAAGGTGCGAAAGAGGAGTTTTACGCGCGCGAAGCGTGCGTAAAACTGCACTTTACGCACTGAGTGAAATAAATGTATTTCAGGCATGCTTTTCTTCATCAAGATTTAATATTTTTTAAATAGAGAATAAAAACGGGGATTTATTCAATGGTACAGATTAGAAAAAAAATGCCTTGGATGTTTACTTAAGCGAGTTTTAAGTCTCTTTAAATAGAGGATAAAAACGCGAGTACGAAAGTTATCTCAAAAGAAAATAGGACTGATTTGTGCGTCGGTGCGGCCAGAAAAAAAAAATTCCGTCGATGTTTGCTTAAGAAAGTTTTAATACTTTCTAAATAGAGGATAAAAACGCGAGTGCGAAAGTGACGTAAAAGAAAATGAAGGTGACGTTTTCTTTCCGATAAGGCGCCCGACCCAACATGCGCACGACAAACGATAATTATTCCAAGCCACCCGATATTCTTGCGAGAGTTTTCTTTGCAAACCGCCGTTCCCTCGGAAGGGAAAAAATATTATCTACCCGGTGAATTCCGGCACCTCCGGCGGTCCGACGGAAATAATGTCCCGCGGGCCTCCGTGGCTTCATCCCGTGCGCGTTAAGCTTTTCGTATATCGTATATCTGTAGCGCATCGTCTCTCCTTATCTGTCGGCCGGCGGAAACTTGGAGTATTCGACCGAGCAAGCATAGGGAATTTCAAGAAGGCGAGCGCCGAGATGCCATACGGTTCGAGCGTTTCGCGAGAGAGCCGTGGGTTTCTCTCGCGAGGCGGCCCGGGTTAAGCCTGCGGCTTGATCCTGGCCGTCCTGGCTGCAGCTGCTGGCCCGACGCTGGGCGCGCGCCGATCTCCTGGGCACATGAATAATAGCCACGAGGAACGGATAGTATGCCGTTCGAGGCCTCGGCTACCATCCCCCATTATCACTGAGCCTGCTAGACGGCTCTGGGATGGTCGACTGGCCGCGGCTCGGTCAGATTGCTCGTCGAAACTCCACGATATACCGACGTACGAATACCCCTCAGGCTAATTAGGAACGGACCGAACCCCGGGCACAGCTATGCTTGCAAAGGATCATGCTGCCTCTGGCAATCAATCCTGCATTTCCAACTGTATGTCTGTTTGGGGAGTTAACAGAAACAGAGGCTCGCTCCAATGGATTTCGAACTTCGGTGGTAGAATTTACCGAAAGGGATTCATCGAATTTGTATAATTCTTCGTGAATTCGAACGCTTTGAAAATTCACTACCGGTTTGAAAAGTTCACTTCCGGTTTGAAAAGTTCACTTCCGGTTTGAAAAGTTCACTTCCGGTTTGAAAAGTTCACTTCCGGTTTGAAAAGTTCACTTCCGGTTTGAAAAGTTCACTTCCGGTTTAAAAAGTTCACTTCCGGTTTGCTTCCGGTTTGAAAAGTTCACTTCCTGTTTGAAAAGTTCACTTCCGGTTTGAAAAGTTCACTTCCTGTTTGAAAAGTTCACTTCCTCTTTGAAAAGCTCGGTTTTAGACCAGAAGTGACGTCGTATCGGACATAAGTCACTTCCCGTCGAAAAATGAGTCTTTCATACAAGAAGTGTATCTTCAATCCCTTTCTAATTGAAGCATCTCTCATATCCGTTATTTAAAAAACAACCCTATTGCTGAACACTCGTTATTGTTCCCCATTTCCCTCGTAACTGGTGAAACAACAGATCTTATGTATTATGGAATGATTATCCGCCAGTTTAACGTGGGGATTTATGTGATAATCGTTCCTCGGAGCCGACGGTAACGCATGCTGAATAGTTATTATACTAATACAATATGGATTCATCACAATGTGGTTAACGAACCTAGACCCAGTGGTATAATTGCAGAGCGGCGTATTCTCCCTTCACTGCGATCGTACGGATATTAATGTACGTGCATTTAGGATGGCATGATTTAATGAAAATTGAATATCCGATACGCGAAGCGGTATAATTAATGATCGCATGATCGCGAATTGACGCACCAAACAATGCGAAAACGCTTCGACGGAGCAATAATTGAATATCATTCGCATATGTACTCGTACTCACTTCGCGTGTCAATAACAATTATTTTTGCTTGTTTCCAGGATAATCCACAACGGCTTGTTGCTGCTGTATGCGGTCGACACCCTGCACGACATCGTTAACGTTACCGCGAGCGATAATTGGAAAGAGTCCTGCAGCAAGCTGACCAAAGATGTTTTCGGCGAAATCGTCGGTGCTCTATACGTTCAACAGTACAGGCCGGACTATCTGGAAACTCTCGCGAACAGGGTACGATCAGACAGAGGATATGCTGAGGAAAAGAATTACCAAAATCAAGGATAATTTTTTTGAACCAAAAAATATTTCAAAATCTTTATCACTACTTTCCAGAAATATTTTTTATGTATTGAAAGATCAAGCGTGTTTCTGAAATATTTTGAAATATTCTGAAACGTTTCATTAGAATATTTCAAAAATTTTGGAATTATTATGTTCATATATTTCAGAAATATTTCATGAGATTTGAGAGACTGAAAATATTAAAAATAATTTACAAATATTGCGTGCTATATGGCGAATTTCTCAAAAATTGTCCAAACATACCTGACGTTCGTACTAGCCTTGTTATTCGAGAGATAAGCTTTTTTTAAATTGTAATAAAGTCTTTAATGAACGTATTATTGATTTACAAAGGTTACTATACTCTTCGAGCGGGTTAAAGAGACACTGGCTGAGCGAATGCTCGTCATGTCTTGGCTGGACGACGACACAAGGGCCCAGGCTCTCCTCAAGCTCAACGCCCTGCGTGGGAAATTCGACGTTTGGCCTGGTTTCCACAACGAGAGCCTACTGGCACGAGAAATGACCGAGGTCAGTCGTCGGGAGTCAAAGCCCGCCTATAAACTTCCACCGTATCTCTGTTCCCTTCGCCTGCCTCAGGGAACGTAAATTATGATTTTTTTTTTACCAGGTTGCGATCGATCCCGATGATTTTTTTGCGAACGTCATCCGAAGG
The DNA here is from genome assembly GCA_917499995.1 of Ichneumon xanthorius. NCBI lineage: Eukaryota > Metazoa > Arthropoda > Insecta > Hymenoptera > Ichneumonidae > Ichneumon > Ichneumon xanthorius. The sequence continues at coordinate 2,945,203 of OU824210.1, forward strand.
TTTCGTCAGACGCGGAATCCGAACGGACAGCTGCTGAGGAGGCACATGAGCGATAGGTAAAATTTTTTCTTTTAGTTCTCAAACTTATGCATAATAAAAAAAAAATTCATTGTCAATGCAATTCTGTCTTCTCAATTGCAATAATTTGTTTCCTTTTTCTTTTCACAGATGGCGCAATCCTTACGCGGTGAACGCCTATTACGAGTCGTCGACGAATTCGATCGGTACGCAATTCCGATAATCCTATGAAAAGAGTTTGCAAATTTTGAAATCCATTCTGTACGCTATAAAAAGCGAAATTCAAAAATTATAGAATTTCGCGTATTTCTACACGCATTCCATGTGCTATGAAACCCGAAATTCCAATATTATAGCATATGGATCGGAATTTTCAAATTTCGTTGCTCGACGTCAAGGAATAAATTCGATTCCAATTTGCGAAGGATAGACGGTATTTTATTGACGTCAAGTTTATTTATCCTGTTCCAAAAGTTATACCACTCGCTATGATGACCGCGTGGTCGTGGTCCTGGGACGGTGGACCATCCTACGCCGTTCACGCTACGCTCGGCTCGGTAATCGCCCATGAGATTCTGCACGCCTTCGATCTTCATCATCGTCGACTTCCGCTCGATCCCGACATCGTCAACGACCAGTGGCTCTGGATAACCCCCGAGGCGTGGAGTCGGCTCGAGGCGAAAATCGAATGCGTCGCCAGGCTGTACGCCAAGCGTTTCTGGCGCAAGGTCAAGTTCTTCGGCAACTACGTCGATGTCCAGGTGGGACTACAAATTGTTGTTGCTCTGTTTTTTTTTATGTCGACTCAATTGGAATTGGTTGTTTCGGAAAATTAATCGATTCGTTAAAATTCTTTCAGTTTGACTGGAACGTGACAAGAAACGAGAACGTGGCCGACATCGGGGCTTTGCAGATTTCTCATCAGACCTGGCACACCCTGTCCAACGGGAAAGATCGAACTCTGCCGGGGCTGGAGGCCCTCCGTCCGAGCCAGCTATTTTTCATAAGCGCCGCCCAGGTGAGCATCCACGTGATGCAAACTAGAAATTCTTCTCGACTGTGATCTCATTATTATTATTTTTTATACCCTGGTGAAAATATTTCTCTGAATATGTCGGAAAATTTATCTGAAAGTCTCGGACAGTTTATGAGTTAAATCTGTAAAAGGCCCTCCGAATTTCTCAAAGTTTTCGCACTTTTCAGAAACAGTCAAAGATTCTTCTGAATCCAAATATTCTCTTAACAACTATGAACTCCTCTGATACTGAGCAAATTGCAGAGAAACTTGGAGAAAAATTTCGGAATATCTCTGAAAATCACTGAAACGGTCCGGTCGAAGTTTTTTAAACAAATTGTCCGAGAAATACTTTCACCACAATAAAAAAAATAAATAACTTTCACGATTTTTCTGTATATTTTCTTTTATTGCAGACTTATTGTTCTAACATGACTGCCGAGGCCTACATCCTCTCCGTCGAGCTCGACTATCATACACCTTACCCCGAGAGGCGAGTACCGCGAAAAAATGACCCTGGAAGATCGCGCGTATTTTCGTACCCCTGCAAGCTCCAAAAAGTCCAACGCAGCGGATCCACCAGATCCACTTGTGTTCTTCCAGGGTCAAAGTGTCGCAAGTTGGTCCAGCGTTTGTGTTCTTTCCGGGCCGATGAAAAATGATGTTCAATTAAATTCGTTGCAGGGTCAACGTCGTTATGATGAACTCGCCGGCCTTCGCCGAGGCCTTTCGTTGTCCCAACGCTGCGCGGATGAATCCATCCAACAAATGCAGCACCTGGTGAGGGTCCACACGAAGTTGGGACCACTTTGCGAAAAAAAAGAAAAATTCTGCTGGCTAACTCGACGATTGTTCGACGGCTGTCCATGGACTTGGCTCAACGCGCGCGACGTCACGTTTTTATTTTTAGACGATCCGCAAAGTAACGATCGAATTTTAGAATTTCGAAACGTCGAGCGGTCCGGCGTTTTTGGCCAATTCGATCGGGTAATTTTTTTTATTCATTATGCTCATCGTTGAGAAAATTTCTTCGAGACGACGGGGTAAAAAATGCACTTTCATATTTCAACTTTGTTCGCAGGTATGCAATCGCAGGTGTCACAGGTCCACAGATATAGGACAGACGAGGAGTCGATGGACTGTAAAATATATATATATATATATATATATATATATGTTTCCTATGCTGAGGATTCTGCGGATCCTGGGACGAATGGATCGTGCGCCGGACGTGCGACGAGATGTCAAGATAGGTCACGAAGCTTGTTATAGTGTTTTCAGAGTCTAAAGATCGCGATGAAATTAATTCGACGACGGTCGAGCTCGTTGTCCAAAAAAAAATTGAAGAAAAAGAAACGAAAAAAGAAAAAAAAGTGAACACCGTTAATGTTTGAACCTTTAAAGACGCTTCGAATAAATTTTTAGAAGATATTCTGTATAGTGAAGAAGAATGAGAGTGCGGGGGATAGCGACGTACGAAGAGAGTGCGAGATAGACCGGAGAGCAATAAAACACACTTAAATCGCAAAAGACGTAAATAAATTCAAACGTGTTTTTTAGGCAGCTTAGAGATTGTTGATTTTCGCAAAATCTTACAGCGTAATTCTCTGGTTTCTCAAGATATAGAAAAAAAAGAAAATTTTAACAATATGAATGGACAATTGCAATAATAATGATTCGGACAATGATATCCAATCGAATTCAGTGTTATAGAAAGAAAGAACAAAATGTATTTTTTTTTCTCCATCGTTTTTTCGAAAAACCGTTGTTTCTATAGTGTTTAGTGTTGAAAGCAAGAATCGCGAACTGTGATAATTCTTCGGCAATTGCGCAATTCGAAGGATCCGTCCCGAGCATCACTAAATTGACGTTGCAACGATAAAAAAAAAAAAATTGGAAAACGAAGATATATCTGCAATAACAGCCCAATTAGGAATTGCAAAATTTTTGAGTGGGACGGATCCGTATTAATCGAATCGAAAGCATAAAGTAGATAATATCGTTTAAACGCCGTTGTAAATGTACACCGCTGATGACTCTTATTGCAAAATAAATATGGTTTATATAAAAAAATCTCTTCGTTTCCTCTCAATTCTTCATTTCTCCTTGTCTCAGGTAAAAGAATATTTGCATTTGCAGCAATGATTTTGACCGTCAAGAAGTTCAGATACATACCGGAAATACTTCACTTCCGGTTTGAAAATCTCACGTTTCAACCGGAAGTGACGTCATACAGGAAATACATCACTGCCGGTTTGAAAATCTCGTTTTCGACCGGAAATACTTCACTTCCGATTTGAAAATCTCACTTTTTGACCGGAAGTGACGTCAGACCGGAAATACGTCACTTCCTGTTTGAAAATCGCATTTTTCGATCTGAAGTGAAAGTATATAGGACACGCGTAACTTCCCGTCCCGAAAACGCGTTTTTCGACCGGAACTGACGATCATACCGGAAATAGTTCACTTCATTATACCACATGCACGTGCCGTATGGAACGTAGCAAGAAGAGATGGAAGAGACCAAACACCAATGTAGGGATCTTCAGAAAACCGACCTGAGAGAGTGGAGAGTATTAGTTTCAAATCGAGCCGTGAGCGGCGCTGGAACCAGTAAGAATCCATAGCGAGTATTGCCAGTCTCTGGAGATTTTATTAACTCCCAAGATACTTTGAGTAGCCTGTGAGTGACTTGTGATTTCGAAGTTACTGTCAAAAGTTTCGTCGACATGGTGAGTACTTTATTTGTTTAACAAATTTTTTATGTTTTCACGAAAGTTTTAGACGAATCCTTCGTTCGATATGTCCAATGTCGGCTCGGCGGATCGCTTTCGGTAAATTAACCTCTGAAAATCTAGGTTAGATTCGACGATGAATTTGTACGATTTTCGGAGTAAAATTTAGTGAACGAATAACTTGATAAACTCAATTTAACATGGTTCCTGCACTGGTACTGTAACCGGCGAATTATATTGAGAAAAAAAACAGCCGTAAAAGGGCAAAATATAAATCGTGAGTTACAGAATCGAATCAACAGTGAGAAACACAGTGGGTACTTTCGTTGCTATTCCACATTTGATAACTAAACATTTAACGGCAACTAAAATTCATATTAATTTTGTAACCGAAGCGTAATGTTCCCTACATAAACTATTCCTTATATGGTACATTGCCTAAAGTAAGCCATTCGGCTTTTGCTTTTTGGTTCAATTCAATTCTCATTAAATGTGCGATAATACCATAATTAAAACCTTATACCGCAGATTTTTTTAGCATGTAATGTCCAATAAACGGAATAAAAGATTTGCATCGTATGATCGTTCATTTTTTTTGATCGTCCACAACATATTTATTTATTTATTTATTTATTTTATTTAATTAACGGGGACAAGCCCCTTTGTACAATATTATTTGCACACGTAAAGTATTTCGAGTTTTACAAAAATATAACAGTAGATTTCTAATAATTTAAATTACTTAGTTACATATTTTATATTTTTTTAACTCCATTACAGTGAAGCAGGTTAAAAACAGTCTTGACCCTCATATGTAATATCAGATATATTTTTTTTCTGAAGATCATATTAATTTATTGCTTTCTGTAAATATTAATAATAATAATAATAATAATAATAATAATAATAATAATAATAATAACTGTAAAATTTCAGGGTCAGAATCAGTCGGGTGCCGGTGGCACGGGGGGCGACAAGAAGGACGACAAGGACAAGAAGAAGAAGTACGAGCCTCCAATACCAACGAGGGTTGGCAAGAAGAAGCGTCGTACCAAGGGACCGGACGTAGCGCTGAAGTTGCCCCAAGTGACGCCGCACACGAGATGCCGACTGAAGTTGCTGAAGCTCGAGAGAATAAAGGATTATCTTCTGATGGAGGAGGAATTCATAAGGAATCAGGAGAGACTGAAGCCGCAGGAGGAGAAGAACGAGGAGGAGAGGTCCAAGGTCGACGATCTCAGGGGAACTCCCATGTCCGTCGGCACTCTGGAGGAAATAATCGACGACAATCACGCTATAGTCTCCACCTCAGTGGGCTCTGAGCACTACGTCTCGATCCTCTCGTTCGTCGACAAGGATCAACTCGAGCCCGGCTGTTCCGTCCTGCTCAATCACAAAGTACACGCCGTTGTGGGCGTCCTGGGCGACGACACCGATCCTATGGTCACTGTCATGAAATTGGAAAAAGCGCCACAGGAAACTTACGCGGATATCGGCGGTAATGCATTTTTTTTTAATTCACCGCTCCGGGACACTGTTAAAAAAAATTGCAAATTTAATGCACCGGTCTAGAAGTTTTTATGCACTAACTTATACATTAAATTTAATGTACAATTGAGATGAAAAATTATTGAGCTTTTACAGCGAAATTAAAGTCAATGATTAAAAGTAAAGTATTTCTAAAGTTTTGTTTTCTCGAAATGTTCGAAAAAAAAAAATTTCGAACATTTCGAGAATGTCAGTAAATAGTTAAACTCGAGCAAAAATGAAAGAGCTTCTATCGCGAAGTCATGTCACAGCTGAGTGGGAAGAAAGACAAAATTAATTGGTTTTTTTTTTCTTCATTCTGCACAGGTCTCGATACTCAAATTCAGGAGATCAAGGAATCCGTCGAATTGCCGCTGACTCACCCCGAATATTACGAGGAAATGGGCATCAAGCCACCGAAGGGTGTAATCCTGTACGGGCCACCCGGCACCGGCAAGACTCTTCTCGCCAAAGCCGTGGCCAATCAAACCTCCGCCACCTTCCTGCGTGTCGTCGGATCCGAGCTCATACAGAAATATCTGGGTGATGGACCGAAACTCGTTAGGGAATTGTTCAGAGTAGCGGAGGAACACGCGCCCTCGATCGTTTTCATCGACGAGATCGATGCGGTCGGTACGAAACGTTACGACAGCAACAGCGGCGGAGAACGCGAAATTCAGAGAACCATGTTGGAACTTCTCAACCAACTGGACGGTAGGATAATTTTTTTGTAACGATTTTCCTGAGTTTTACCAGATTTAACAGACCTCATTAAGTTACTGGAACTGACTTTATTATTTATTATTTATTATTTGTCATTTATTTTATTTTTGTTGTCATTGTTTTTTTTTCAGGATTCGACAGTCGCGGCGACGTTAAAGTCGTCATGGCCACCAATAGAATCGAAACTCTGGATCCGGCTTTGATCCGACCGGGTCGTATCGACAGAAAAATTGAGTTCCCATTGCCGGACGAGAAAACGAAGAGGCGAATCTTCAGCATTCACACGAGCAGAATGACCCTCGCACCCGACGTTAATCTCGCCGAACTTATTATGGCGAAAGACGATCTATCGGGCGCTGATATCAAGGTAAACTCAAACATGAATATTTCGGTGTCTCGTGCATTCTTGAATTAGCTTCTGCACGAAATAGCCCGAATAAACATTAGTTGAAATACCTCTAGTTAAAAAGGACATTAAATCGATGGTAATTATTATTTTTTCTTACGAATTTTTTCGCAGGCGATTTGTACCGAAGCCGGCCTGATGGCGCTCCGCGAGCGACGAATGAAGGTCACCAGTGAAGATTTCAAGAAATCGAAAGAGAGCGTGCTTTATCGTAAGAAAGAAGGTTCGCCCGAGGGATTGTACTTGTAAAACAATCCTCGCCGTCTCCCGCGCAGATTTCTTTTGTATTACAAACATGTTCTTAAGAATAAATCTACTTATATTCATTGAAATAACAGCATTTATTGTGTTCAGCAAATTTATAAAAAAAAAATAAATAAAAAAATAGTTTCGTCGTAAGAATTTTTTAAAAATGGTCCTATTCAGTCTTCAACTGATTTATGTCTATTCCCCTTTCTTTCATGAGGGGTTCGAAATATTCGTGTAACGTCTTTAGCGTCGCGGCAACGTGTTCTCGATGATCGGCCAGAGTGTCGTCGGCCGAAAAACTCGAAGCGTCGATTTCCTTCTTCGATTCCAAAACACAAATGTGGCAAGCTCCACGCCTCGTTTTGTCCAGAATCTCCGCAATAATGTCGGGATGCTTGTAGTCCTTTGGAAAACCTGCTGCAAGGCCTTTGAACTTTCCTAGCTCGAAAGCTGCCTTGAAACCGTCTTCGTAGCCTTGGTCAAAGTCGTCTTGAAAAACTGCGTCGGTACCTTCTTCGATTCCCTCTCGATATCCATTCTACAAAAGTTTGATTCATTTTATTATTGTTGCTTATTATTATAATTATTTATTTTATTACTATATATTATTTATTATCTCGATTACACGATCGAGAAGAATGGTTTTGTTTATCCTGTTCATAATTACTTTAGAAGCAGCCTCGATTACGCGATCCCACGATTTTTCTGCGAGTTCCAGTGCGTCCTCAGAGTCGCTGCAATGGTCCATTCTCGATTCTTATCTACCATGCAAAATTTTGTTCAATTTTTTTTTTGTTATAAGTACGCGAGTACAAAATATCCGTACCGTAGTATAAAAATCGGGTCAATACCGCGAATTCTCGAGAATAGAAATCGATTTAATCCAATCGATAAAAAATTATTCGACACGCGTAAAATTCAATGTTTTTTCTCTATTTAATTTATTTAATATAGATTGTCGTGATATGCAAATTTGAGTAATTTTTTTTATTGTATTCTTAATTAGAGCGTGCCGTGGAAATTGCATTCACCCCTGCAACCGGTACGAAAGAATTCGTTAAAAATTGGAACATCTGCCTGGCGATGCACCTGTGGTATTTTTGTCGCTCGTTGTTGTTTTTTTTACCAATCGTCCAATCTTCAACCGAATTTTTCGAGCGATTGGATTTTCGATAACACGAAAACACGCGAGATAAGCAGTTTATTTTTATTTTTGATGCCTGCAGAGAACAATTATGATTTTCATCGATCGTCCAAGTGTTAATATAACCTTGAACTTGTCGTGAACGTTCGAGATTAGCAGGTGACCGGGAGCAGAGTGTTTACGCTTTTTTGAGCAATTATAAAACCGACAGCAATCCAACACGAATTATTAGCAACGACACGGATATAAATTTTTTAGATTTGTTATCTCCGAGCTGAAAAATTATTATTTTCCATCGATCGCTTAAGAGTTACGACCTCTCGGAAATACTCGGGATTAGCAGGTGAACCGGAGCAAAGTGTTTGCAGTTTTTTCGAGCATTTATATATTCGATAGCAATCCAATACGAGAGAATAACATGGACACGAATACACATTTTTAAACCTTCTTAGGTCCAAACTGAAAGCTTAGAATTTTTCATCGATCGTTCGAGAGTTACAACTTATAACCTCTCGGGAATGTCCGAGGTTAGCAGATGACCCGGAGCGGAGTGTTCGCCGAGGTGTTCTTTGCGAATCATTGTCGAAAATGGACGCGAGCGCGGAATCCGTGGACGATCCGGAACCTACCGGATCCAAAGAAGTCGATGAACTCGCCGTCCTCGAACAAAGGTACTATTTTTTTCTCGCTCCTCCGCCCAACCACAATCGCGAAAGTATTGAAGGTTATGTCTTACAAGTAAACTCTACACGAGTAATAAAAAAAAAACAAAACAAAAAATTTAAATGAATATAAATTTTTCAGGATAATCGTCCTGGCGAGGTCGAAACCGAAGGGCATCTCCGACAAGGACATATCCACGGAGATTCCCGAGTTGGAACCTGCGCAGAAAGCCAAAATAATAAACAATCTTTTGTCCCAAGGCTACATAGATTTGTTCAAGCAGGGAGGTTCGCTGCTCTATCGTCTCAAAGATCCTGCGAAGTCGAAAACAGCGAAAGGCGCTGACAACGAGGAGAAAATCGTCTACTCGATAATCGAGGATGCGGGCAACAAGGGAATTTGGATGCGGGACATACGCTTCAAGTCCAATCTCATGCCCACGCAGCTCAACAAGATCCTCAAGAATTTGGAGACGAAGAAATTCATCAAAGCGGTCAAGTCGGTCGCGGCGAGCAAAAAGAAAGTTTACATGCTTTACAATCTCGAGCCGGACAGAACGGTGACTGGTGGAGCTTGGTACCAGGATCAGGATTTCGAGGCAGAATTTGTTGATGTTTTGAATCAACAGTGCTTCAGATTTCTCGATCAGAAACGCGAGGAGACCAAGGCTTGCAAAAACGGGCCGATCGCGGCCAGAAACGTTACCTTCGCCTCGTCCAAGGAGGTCTGGAAATTTATTTCGGATCTTGGAATCAGCAAGGTACTCATTAACAATTGCCATGGTCTAGATGATAACTTTGTTTCCAAAATGTTTGAGAAACTAAGGCAAATGGACTGTGACAAATTCACGTTTAAAAAAAAAATGTATTCGTGATACATCTAATAGTTTGTTTCTTCATAGGTGAAACTGTCTGTGGAAGATCTTGAGATGATCTTAAATACGTTAGTCTACGATGGAAAAGTCGAGAGGATAGTTTCGCCGGATGGAAATAATTTGTACAGAGCCATACAGCCTTTGTTGAATCCTCCAGGATTGATAAAAACGCCTTGTGGCGTATGTCCGGTACGAACAAGCTTCTATTATCCATTTTTTATTTTAAAAAATGTCATTGCCTAAATTCGTATAACGTTATAATTTATTACAGGTGCGGAAAAACTGTTGCGACGTCGGCGACGTGACGCCGATAAAGTGCCAATACATCACGGAATGGCTGGACATGTAATGTATTAAGATCGTTTGTTACTATTTTTTAATAAAGTTGTTCATAAACCTCCATGCCCAGTGTGTCCAGTGTATTTGTATTTTTTCATCGTAGTTTTACATTTGTTAACTTGTAATATTATATTTAGTTATATATATTGTACCTTCATTGTGTAATTTTGCTGTGCTTTTCTCTGTACTCGTCGTATTTTTTGGAGCACGGTGACCTTAAAGGGTTCGCCCCAGGACACGAATAAACGACATTATCCATCGATTGCCTCATTGCTCATCGATTATGAAGACGCAATCCGTTTTATTGAATCTTTCAAATGTTTATAAAATAAATGCTTATTTTTATATTAAATTTATTATTGTTAGTAAAATATTCCATAACAATTTCTGTATTGTGCAAAACAATAAACGACACCATCTATCTATACATCTATCCGATTGCTTCATCGTTCATCGATCCTACGAACATAAAAATCATAACAACGCAATCCCTCTTATTGAATTTTTCAAATGTAAAACATTAATTTTTATATTAAATTAATAATTGTTAATAAATTCGCGCTAACAATATTGTGCAAAATACAATAAATGTTTTTCATGAACAACTCTCATGAATTTCTGTTTGAAAATGTAACCTTTCTCAGGTTGTCCCCCTGCGCTCGGAAGCCGCGCTTCGTAAACCGCGCCAAAATCCTCGAAGTTGGCAGCGCCTCCCGATCGAAGCGAGGGCTGACCAATGGGCGTGCGCGAGTGGCGAAGTTATCCAGCGGCATAGCGCGGCAGGTCGCGCGCCGAGTCCGCCAGCAGGCCAGGTGTGTGTACGCTTCGCGCTTGGCACTGAAACCTTCTCAAAAAATCGTGCTTTGTCACGAACATTCGCGAGTTTAAAAGTACAATTTTTCGAAGAACCTTGCGATGCGGTTGATCGTCGCGACGAACACCCGCGCCTGATCGTTCGCGTCGAGACGTCGCGCCCGTTCGAGTGGAAACGTGCGGTGCACGACTCGCCGCACTGAAGAGAGCACCGATCGTCTAGTGTCGAGTGGTTCCGTCCGCGCTTTCCCGGAAAGAACGCAGATTCTCCGTCGTGTCTCGCGATCGCCGAATTGATTTGTTCGTCGCGGGGAAGGCGCTTCGTTCCGACGTTCGACTCTCGCCCGACCAAAGGCCATGCCGTTCCTCAAGAAAAAGCCCTTTCAACGGCTTCACGTGTCGTCCGACTACAAGGACGACGACGAGGTCTTCCACTGCGAGGTTACGAACGAGGTCTTCAAGGACTACAAGTAAGTGCATGACAGCCCTCGGCACTCGAGGGACCGGATGTTCGACGTACTCGCGTCCACCTCGGGCCGCTTAACCCTCCTCACGATTATTCGTAACTTAAGTGGAACCGACGGAAGAACTTCGTTCGTTCGTGTCGTTTATCATCATCGCCCGGTGAACGATCTCACCTCGGCAGGTCCCTCCGCGTTCCCTCGATCACTGTCATCGCTTTTTTTTTTCATTTTCCCGAAAGGCAAGACGAAGCAGCGCGCATTACACGCGGAACGTGCACGGCTTCTCTCGCCCATTCGATACGCAAGACTCGTCGCTCATCGCCTTTGATACTTTTCGGATAATTAGGCGGTTTTTTTTTTTCTCGAAATTGAGGGGAATTGTATCGTTTTTCGAATTTTGATTTTTGTATCGCTTTTGTGTAGGATTGCTGAAGATTTGATGAAGTGGTTGTTGTTTTTTTTATGAGTTTGTTGAACTGGGGTTTAGTTCGGATGGATTGATGGATTCGTTTATCACGGGTTCTCGGACCCAAATTGCCTAAGAATACACGATAAAAAATGATTTTGTAAAAACGGAATACGAAGATTTCGTGAAAACAATTTTTTCTAAGAAGTGAGAAAGTTGTTCTGTTCAGGCTCGAATATGCAAACCTGTCCCTTTATTTTCAGTGTCATTCACAATTCTCGTTTGTACTTTTGTTTGTAAGACTAGAATTGGATGGTTACGATCAGAAAATTAACAAATAAAAAATTGCGTACGTTTGTGGACAATAAGTTATAAAAAGTACAAACTGCTTTTACTGTGCACTGTGCCGCAAGATACAAAATTGAGGTCTTTTGTATTGTGCAATACGTTTATCTCGTCCTTCCTGTAATTGGGCGATTGCCCGTATAAATATATAAATAAATTAAAAAAAAAAATTAGAATACAAGCATAGTCGACAGTGTAAAAAGGGGATCCAGTGAAAAAAAGGTGAAAAAAAATTATGAGGAGAAAAGTAACAATGACTAAAGTAATATAAAAAAAAAGGATAACAGCAAGAGAAAAATGGAATAGAATAATTAGAGGATATTTTGTTGTCGGTGCATGTTTGATTATTGTGTACAGGACAGTTTTGTTGATGGGGAAAATTTGATGTTTCAGTGAATTCTGCGAGAGGATCATATTATGCAACTCGACGATTTGGTCGTGCAGCATCACCGGCAAAACCAACATGACCTTTGAGGAGGCTCTTATGTGCGAGGAGAATGCCAAAAAGAGCCTCAAAGAATTTCCTATGGAGGTACGGATAATTATTTAAAATTGATGATTAGTGCAAAATTTGACAATTTGGAAAATTATAAATCTTATATTAATCATGTTTTATTGCAGTTGAGGATTCCGATATTGTACTTGGCTAACAGAACATCCAGAACATCCTTCAACGAGATGATCGAAGATGTTTATCAATTTGCGAGGGATCGTTATTTTGTTGGCGAAATGGTCGAAGCAAGCTTCACGGAGGATTCGTGGTGCGAGTGCCACGTACTGCAGGTCATTGAACCCACCGAGTTGCAGATAAAGACATACAATAAAGAAAACAACAGGTCAGCATCCACACTATACCTGTTTTACACTGTTATTATTTATTATTATTATTATTTTTTTTTTTACACTATTTCTATTTTATAGACTCATGTAGAATGCTTTAATTGTTATTATTTTTTTTACCAGGAATCCGCAAGACAGACAGTACCACCCGCCAGCTAAATTATTTAGGTACGAGGTGGAGCAGTTGGATTGCGGCGAATCCGATGTCAGTCAATTAATGATCGTGGAGGCTGGACAAGTCAGAAGAAGGAAGCAACATTACAGCAGAGAACGTAACAAGATATTCCTGAGGCTACTCTGCGAACAGAGCAGCAATGGCAGTTGGGTTGTGAAGGTAATGAAAGCCGAGCTCCCGCCGATATCAATACTACCCTGCTGAAATTATATCTCGTTCAATTTTTAATATTTAGGAGAGTGTTCAGCAAAAATACGGAATAGCTAAAGTGCGTTTCGATACGATATTCGCGGGACCATTGCCGGACTTCACTCCGCAACCGAAGAGGCTCGTGAAACACAAGCAAGAGACGATAGACAAGTTTCTCACGTCAGATCCAACGAAGCACAGGCCATTCGACAAGCCCTCTCCGCTTCGCAAGTTGAACGACGGTAGCTTGGAAGTCAAAAAATTCCGGAAACCCAGGTAAAAAAAATAAATAAATAAATAAAAAATGTAATCATTATTGACGAAAAAAACAATTTCCATCCATTCGAATTTTTAATTCACAGAATGAACGGAAAGTTCAGGGAGGACTTGAAGGCCCGAGCGCTGGAGGAGAAAGCGAAGCGCAAAGAGGAACGAATGGAGAGCCGTGAGCGCAAAAAGGAGGAGAAACAAAAACTCGCCGCCCTGGCGGCTTACGTGAGGGAGTGGAACAAGCCGCGCGAGGATCTCGAGTGCGAGGATCTGAGACCGTTGCATGAGCCGACGCCGATAAAGTGCGGCGTGCCGAACGAGAGGTTCGGCGATTTCGCGATGATTCTGGAGTTTCTTCACTTCTTCGACGAGGAACTCGAAGTCTCGACGTACTTTCCGAGCGGTATAAATCTCGACGTGCTGGAAAAGACTATGCTCGTCAAGGAGACTTCCGGTCCGTGGAGCGATCTGCTTCAGCTTCTGCTGTCGAGCATATTCAAGTACCAGGCCGAGGAGGAGGACGAGATTCACGCGGCGGACGGCGTCGACGACGTTAATATGGAACACGGAGTTTCGTCCATGGCGGAGGCCGTCAAGCTCGCCACGATGGCGTCTTCCTGGTGTCAGACCCAGCAGGGTTGTCAGTTGTCTAAGATCACTCTCGATCATGTCACTCTGAGTGAAATTCTCCGCCAGCATTTGCTCAGCTCCGGCGGAAGGATCAGCGAAGCTGCTTCCAAATGGCGATATTCACAGCGCGGTAATACTCATACTTGACAATTTATTTCCAACGAAACATTAAAGTTACTACTATTCTACTGCACTGTAAAAAAAATCCGTGTATGCAATTTAACATACCGGACTGAAATTTTTAATGCAAAAACTGGTATATTATGGTAGTCCTTGCGAATAGTGTAACATAGACAAAGTCTATTCTCCTATACATTAGTACTGTATATTCAACTACAGATAATTGATGTCTTACAGGTGGTTACACGAATCACGACGACCCGGCGTTACAGATGCGAATGACTGAGGCTCGCATACTCCGCACTCTCGGGCATCGAAGCGTCTGCGAATTCGATCTCGCCGACAGACTGAGCGTGGCGATATGTCTCATAAATCAATTGCTCACGTTCGCATCGATACGCGATGTGATAGAGGAGCGCCACGAGAAGGTTCACCAAGCACGGAGAGAACTGAAATCCTTCCTGATCGCCGAGCAAAAGAAGGAACGCGAGGAGAAGGAGAAGATGAAAGAACGGGAAAAGGACGGTAAAGTCGAGCCGGACTTGGAGCAAAAACCGAAGAAGGTCACGCGGGGCAATCGCGAGGAGGAGAAGAAACGCGAAGAGTACGACAATAAACTCACGGAACTCCGACAAGCGTCCAAGGACGATCAGATGATGCTTTATCTGGGCGCGGATCGCGCGCATCGTCGATACTGGCGATTCCTTTCCATCCCTGGTAAGACTCGGAACGGCATTTAAATTCTCGACGATTGGTGTATCATTTATGGAATATCTGGATGCAGTGGCCATTATAATTGCGTATGTTTTATTTCGTATGAAATGTATAAATCTCATAGGCACTAGGCAGAAAAAGGTGGAGAGTAATTTGAACATGGCTTCCTCATTGTAAAAAGTGGCTAACTGGAATTTTCGTAATTGCAAAAAATTATTTGAAATACTAAAAAAAATACTTCAAGTACTAAAAAGTACTTTTGTACTTCAAGTATCGCCCGGCTCTGAATTTTGCCGATCTGAGTAATCACTCACATTCGTCTGTTTTACGTTGAGCAGGTTTGTTTGTCGAGAACGACGAATGGTGGCCGGGCAATTGTCTCCGCGACGGCACGCCCTATCTGCCGGAGCTCCAGGACGGTGACGCGGCTTACACTTATCTGAGAAACAAATTCGAGGACGAGTTGAGTGACAAGGAGAATAAAGTTAACAAGGAATCGAAATCACCGAAGAAGATCGCTTTCGTCGAAAAGAATGGAATAAATTCGCCGAAGAAGGACGCGAAGCAAGATTCGACAGACGCAAGGCGAAGTCTCATGTCGTGCACCGGTGACAAGGAGTGTCCGGTTCACTGGAAGAGAACGGGAGCGAAATGGAGCTTCTACGGAAAGACGGAAGATCTCGAGGCTGTAATAAACGGTCTCAACAAGCGCGGCATTCGCGAGGGCGAGCTCAAAAACAATCTCATCCACGAAACCGATAGTTTGCTGGCGGTCATAGAAAATTGTCCGAAGCACAAACTCAATCCGGAATTGGTGAGTGTCGCAGATACCTTTTATTGGCCCAATGTCATATTCAAATGACCCGGAAGATATCTGCAAGAGACCAAATTTCGTGTTTTCAATCGCACCAACTTCGCTCGGGGAAGTTCTCTTAGGGTCGGATTTTAAGAAGTTCGCTCGAACTTAAGATCGTTCTTGAGATCGAACTTCATTGCAAGTGAACAATGTTTTTTCTTCCTAAAACAGTACATTGATGTCATGCAGATATCTTCAGGGTTATATATTGTAATCGCTTCTCGGTTTGCTTCCCAAACAGTTGGACTCCTAGTCTTAATCAATTATTATTATAGACTCTTAATATAATTCATCAATTATTTTTTGTTTACCCTCGCTCAATACTGACGTTTTTTTCATTGCAGTTTACCGAACCACCGAAAGACACGACGACGAAGACGTCCAAGAAGAACAACAAAATTGAAAGCACTAATCTGAACTTCCCCCCGGACGTCGCTATAGACGACGTCATGGAGCTTACCTTGCGCGACTCGATACTCGATCTCGAGGACAAACTCAAAGTGGGCTTCCTGGGTTCGTTGAAGGTGAAGGATCGCGACGCCTGGAGGGACGCGATAACGAAGGGCGGATACGACAAGAACTGCGACAAATTGATCTACGGTCCGAACGAGGTGGAGGCCGACGTGCCGTCGCACACAGCGTTGGAAAAAATTAAAGGCGAATCGAGGAACAGCAGACCGGGCACGCCGGATTCCGAGGTCGGCAGCGCCGGCGGTAAAGTCTACAGAGACCCCGGAAGATATTTGGGTCCTCCGAGCGAAAACGAGACCAGTCCGGATCCCAAGCAACAAAACAGCATCCGACAAATGGCTTGCGCGATTCTCCAGTTGTCGAACGCCGTTGAAACAAAGTTTCTCAAGAAACCGGTGGGCGTCGACGACAAAGAAAAATTCTCCTTCGACGAGAGTCGCGAGAGGTGGGAACAGTCGCTGATGGCGTCGACCAGTTGGTCGCAACTGTTCGTTCATCTCAACACACTGGAGAACAAAGTCGCGTGGGGCAAAAGCGCGACGAACGCGCGGTGTCGAATCTGCAGGAGGCGCAGGAACGCCGAGAACATGCTCCTCTGCGACGGTTGCAACAAGGGTCATCATCTTCATTGCTTGAAACCAAAATTGACCGTGAGCGCAGGATTTTAAGTTAATTTAATCAATTTGATTAATTTAAGCTCATTTAATGAACTTAGAATAATAAGGTAACAAGTTAATAAAAAGGGGCACTTAAGTCCTTACAATTTTAAGCATAACTTAATGGACTTAAGACACTTAAAATAATAAGGGCTTAAGTCCATGAAGGGGTGAGGCGGACGACCTCCTGCCCAGGTCCTGATTATTCCAAGTCGCTTGAGCTCCTGCCCAGGCTTTGATTGTTTTAATTCTTTTGGAGACTCTTCATGCGAGCCACCAGAAGTACCAGTATATTATATATATACATATATTTTTTTGCAACGTGTAGACCATACCGGAAGGAGATTGGTTCTGCGTGGCCTGCAAGCCTCGGGAAACGAAGCCGAAAGAGAAGCTGAAGAAGCGCAAAAAATTCGAGGACGAGTCGGAGGAGGAGACTGCTTCGCTAACCAAAGAAACAAGGCACAACCGAGCGAAGCGCGTTCCCGATAGCGACGGGGGTGACGTGGAGAACGGCGAGGAGGACGATGAGGAGGAAGAGGAGGAAGAGGACAGCGAAGAAGAGTTGTAAGTAATTCGGAAATCGAAATCGAAGAATCGTCCTGGAAGTCGAGGTTTACAATTTTTTTTTATTCCTGTAGGTCGAAGGCAGAACCGCTTTGCACAGCCTGCGGAGGCAACGGCCGATTAGTGGCCTGCGACGCGTGCCCGCAACACTTCCACATCGATTGTCTCGAGCCACCTTTGTCGAGAGTTCCCCGTGGAAAGTGGACCTGTGCGGATTGTAAAAATCCAAGGAAACACTCCAGCAGAATAGGTGAGCTTCAATTTTTTTTTCTAAGTATCCAAGTCTTTTGCAAATGTTGGGGAAAATGTTTTTAAGGTTCAAATTTCGTGCTGTTTCCTCTTCCAAAAATTTCTTCGATGGAAACTTCTTTGTTACCTTACCGTGCGGCGATACTGTCCTCCATATACAAACACTTCTCGTTAAATTGAAAATCATAATATTCTGTTAGCATTTTGTTTTGTTGCCAAAAAATGAAAAAAGAAAAAAAGGACCATTTTTTTCTTTCAACATTCAACTCAAATATACAATAAGAAAAAAATTAATAAACAATACTTGGCGCGCCCTTTCTTTTGATGCAATAAACTCAGTTTATTTGTATTCCACGCGCGCATCGAGTATTTTTTATTTATTTTTTCTTATTGTATTTTTTAGTTAAATATAGAAAGAAAAACCGAGCTTCCTCTATGAGTTAGCAAAAAAAAGAAAAAAACAATTAAACGAGCCATGCCAACAGTTTCACATTAACGAGAAGCGTTCCTCTTTGCTTTTCTGCGATGCACGAAAAATTCGTGCCGGCGTGTCCGCGATCGGCGCAATAGTTATTGTACATAGATAGAGAGTGAGAAGACGGGACTTAGCTTGGGGTGTGTTCGATAGCACGGGGGCGAGAGAGGGAGCGGGACACGGAGAGGTTGTGCGCGGCTGCTGCACGCTCCCGTATCCACGGCTTCGTCAAGAGTCTTCTCACTACAGAGTCTGCCGATTGGGACGGTCTGTATTACACCCGTCTTGATTTCAGCATTCAATCGCCCTCGTTTTTTTGTTCATTACTTTTTCGACACAAGCGCTTCTATCTCCATGCGTCTCGTTGTATCGCACCCCTAAAACAACAAAACGCGCCCAGAACAACAGTACACTCTTGTTCTAGACGTGCAATATACTTTGCTTCATGAAAATAATATATCTCGAAAAAATAAAAAATAATCGAGAAGTTAATTGACGTGAGCATCGAGCTCGATCCCCGAGTTTTCGAATAACGTCTAACAATCGATTGTCCGCTGACCGTCGCTCCGAAAACTCCACAGTAGTATTCTTCATTTCTGGTATTTATCGTGACCCTGAAGATGCCTGCATGACGACAAATTTCATCTGTGGCGAGTCTTCGTCAATGCACTGCTATAGAAAAAAAAATTGTTCACTTGTAGAATTTTATTCCCTAAGTCAACTCCACAAGCGAAGTTTCTGGGATGCGAAACACAGTGATAATTTGTGAAATGTAGTCTCATGCAGGTATCTTCAGGGTGGTTTTTTGTCGATCGCTTATACTGCTTGGGCATGTCCATTATCCTCATTTGCACGTTCACACAGTTTCCACTTCGTCCCAGCAGTAGTTTTGTTTGTCCAAAAAAATGAATTTTTTTTGGCTGCACATAATAAATTATTCGCGTGTTTTCCCACCACAGACAGTAGCGCGTCCGAGGAAACAGCGCCGCGGCAGACGAGGCGCGCGGCGAAGAGGGCCGCGACGACGGTCGAAGAAAAATCCACGACGGCGTCGCTGAAGGAACTCTTGGCGGATATCATGCATCACAGAGACTCCTGGCCTTTCCTCTCCCCAGTAACGATCGACGAAGTCCCGGACTATTACGAGTACATAAAGAAGCCGATGGACTTCGGTACGATAAAGACGAAGCTCGATGACGGGAAATACCAGAACGTTCAGCAGATGATCGGCGATTGTCAATTGGTCTTCGACAATTGTCACACCTACAATAAGGAACACAGTTCGGTGTACAAGTGAGTACAGTCGAGTTGGTCGCTCGACAATTTTTTTTTTTTTTTTTGGGTTCGGACGCCAGAGACAACCGAGGGTTGTACTAACCACTTGTCCATTTTTTTATATGTGTAACATTTATTTAACTGTCTGTAAGATAAATTTTATGTGATATGTTGCTAATGAACCGTTCCCGCTTGCTCGCATCGACGATATTTGTGCGTAAGATTAAAAAAAAAAATCACTAAACAGAATTCATCCACCTTCGCATGGCATCCTTAAATCGATCGGCCAGTAGCCTTCTTCGACCATTGCTTAGACTGCGTGTGCATAACATCGAAAGGACGTTAACGCTAAAAACTTGGGTAAGAGACGTATCTTATCCAATTTTTTTTCAAACATCTAAATTCACTCGATTTTAAACAACACTATTGTTTACCTAACAGTCTTTCCAAATACAGAAGAAAATTGAAGTTACGCCCTTTTGATAATTATTTTTGCATGGGTTACGGCTTTTGACAGCAACATAATACCAAAGTGATGTCAACTTTTTTCCACATTAAAAGATCTTCGTGTGTAATTGGGAATTTTTTTCATAAGACTTGAATAGATTAGTTACCTCCGGTTTAAAAGTCATTTTTCGACCGGAAGTGACAAAACGTCTCTTCCGGTGAGTTTCCCGGTATTCGCACGAAGCGCTCGGAATACAATCTGGTATCTGCAAAAAATGTCTATTTGCATGTGTGAAATTAAAAAAAAAGAATGTTCCGGTACTTTTGTCAATGTAGGTACATCGTTGCTGAATGTAATACACAGACGATTTTCAATATTTTTACTGCATACATATATCTCAAAATGATCAGAATTCATTCGTGAAAATGTGTTAATTTGTAAAGCTACCTTAGAAACATATATATATTTTTTTGCATCTCCAAGGACATGGTTGCCCGCTCGGCATGAAATGCTCGATGAGAATTTATCGTTTTTAATCTGGCGAATCGTAAATATCGATCAGCGTATACTTCCTTCCGGCTGTTGTCAAATGCATGAACTGTGTTCAAAACTTCGAAGCTTGAGTTCCCGTTGCCGACTGTGTGTTAACATCGTAGCTTCGTATTACGGGGGCACAAGATAACGCGCCGGTCGTTTCGATGTCGATCAAGCTGGATGGTCGTCTGTCCGCTGTCCAATTGTCTCATCCGCTGACGATCCAATATCGAGTAAAAAAAAAAATCGCACGATCTTTGGCCTCCGAACGAACGAAGAGTTCTCCTAATGTCGAGGGTCCGGCTATGTCTTTGTAAAATTAGTTTTGTTCACAGAGCCGGTATGCGCTTGTCGAAGTACTTTGATAAAAAGTGCCAGGCGATGGGCCTGCTCGTCGACGACGACTCGAACGATCAACCGCCGAACGCGAAGAAGCCGAGAATGGACAACGGTCTCGAAACGGTCGAGGAAAGCGACGAGGACGAGCAGAAGGAAGAGGAAATGGAGGAGGACGAGGAAGAGGAGGAGGAGGAGGAAGAGGAAGAAGATGAAGAAGAAGCGGAAGACGACGACAACGATTCGAACTATGAAAGCTAGAACGTGGAGAGCGTTTAACAAAAAAAAACAAACAAAAAAAAATCACAAATCAGAAGTACCTTATAAATGTGCTGTATTAAATATCATCGTACGTGCGCCGCGATTTGAGAAAAAAACCAAGTTCCCGCCGTTTGTATGCATGAGTCAAAAAGAAGAGCGAAATGGCAATTTTTTTTTAGTTAACAAAAAAAAAAATGCTGCCTCCTAGAATCGTGTCACGCTTTGGGATTGGTTGACGTCGGAACTTTAGTTTTCTTTCTTTTCTTCTTAGGCTGATTTTCGAGAGACGGTCGCACGCAGTATTATTTGCCGGAGATTAACGCGGGATGGTCGGTCTCAGAATCTGCGGAAAAAAAAGAATACAATAAGGGATCTGAGTTTGACCATGTACAATAGACAAGATACGCCTGCGTGCCGGAGCCAGTACAAGCGAGGACTCATTTCGTTTGAGTACCTATATCTATAATATCTTTCTTCCCGCCTTCCCCCTCGCCCCCCTTAATCGTAGTTATCTATTTAGTAAGCAATTTTTTTCGTTTTTTTTTTTCAGACGCGTATTTTTCAATTCACCACACTATTTATTATTTTAATTTCATTGTATAATCCGTTCATCGATTAATGCCGATGGCCAATTATACGAAACTCGTAATTATTGTCGCGTCGACGATGGACGACCTTGATAACTCAGTGACGCAAGGCCGGGTTCGTCCCGGCCACTCGTCGTGCTGCAGTTCGTTGTGCACCGAGCTATTTTTATTAATAAATTATGCTGTTTATGAATCGGTGAGATCGTTGATGACACGAGGGTACTTACCTTTCTTTTTCTTCTTTTTTTGTATTAAAAAAAATAAAAAGACAAAAAAAAACATCAGCAAGATCTCGAGCCGTTTGAAATTTAGGCTGGGCCTACGTAAAATCGAGGGTACAAAAGAAATGTTATTGTCCATTGGATTGTGCAGCGCAACCGAGACAGTCATTTGTAATAATGTATGTTTTATACAATTAATTTGGTAATAAACGCCTTCAAAACTCAACTGGACTCGTTTCCATTCACTTTTCTTCCTCGCAGTGGAAGTTTTCATTTTTTTTTTAATCGAGAAAAGGAGAAAGTGGAAAATTACTCGGGAATTTTAGATTACATTTAAAAAAATATATATGTATATGAAACTTCTAAATTCCGCGAATTTGGAACTATATGACCAAGAACTCTCCATCGTATTACGTCATTTATAAAATAACTTGATAGAATAGCGCGTATTGAATTTTAATTGGAAAGCCCAAACTCGTCAACATACTTTTTTATAGACTGTGCAGCTGCAAACGTAAATTTTAATATTACTCATAAATCAATAAAAATATAAGGAATATCGATGCATTTTGTTTATTGATCACGGTATATTACACATATTTCCTCTGGAGTATCTGTAACAACTTTTATTCTGTTACTTTTACAAATTGCTACATGACACAAAGTTGCCTGGGTTTAATGACTTTCTCCAGAAAATTCTTTCCTGTGGATCTCATCCCACTTGGCCTTGTTCTCGGGAGTGTTCACTGAAAGGAAAAAAGAAGTAAGGAAAACACCATTCAAGTAGCAAATGTTACAGTCGATTGTAATGAACGAATAACAATGAATTATTTATTCTTTGTAATGAAAATTTACATTCCAAATGCAATTTACATTTAATTTGTAATTTCATTACAATCGAATGCAATGAACAAATTAAAGGTGCGGACTCACCAGCCTTGTTGATCTTCCATATAATGGGAAGAGTAAACATCAGTCCATAAACGTAGTACTTGGCCAACCAGGAGTGCTTGTGATAATACGCCCATGGCATGTACCATATTCTCGCTGTCCACGTGTACGGATATTTCAACCTACGGTCTTCCATATTCACGATTGCTAGAAATATAAAAAAAAAACAAAATTAATCCATGCGCTCAAACACCTAAAATTCCACCAAATATCAGCAAATCCCTATAACCAGAAATGAATTACAAACAAATTATTGTAGCCCCATACGTGAGAACGAAAAGTATAAGAAAATAGTCTTGAATCTATGCGAACAAATATGGATAAAATTTAGCAAACATCTGATCTACTCGCGCCACATTTTGCTCCAGGCAATTTTTTTTATTTTCACTTTATTTAATTTCATTTTCATTTAATTGTATTTTTACTTTATTTTATTGCATAAATGGGCAAGGTCCTTTTAAGAGAAAACAAATGTACACCAGCGAGCAGGTGTTATTTTACGCGAAAAAAAGTTACAAATTGTAACTTTTTTTCGCGTGCACAGTTTCGGCAGTCGTAACAATTCTCTCGAAAATTAACAATCCATAACCAAAATCGATAGTCGGACGGGGCGGAAGGGGGGAGGGGGTTGAAACTTTATTACATAAAAATGAACGATCGTTGGCATTAATTTTTTTTGGCCTTTGAGTTCGAGTTGACATCGTTCTTAGAGATTGATTCGCGGCAATTGAATCGAACGACGTCCGAATTGTTCGATACGAGTGAAAAGGTAGAAAAGTACGTCGAAGGTTGTTTCGCGAAACGTTTCATTACGCACCCGAAAGCGGAGAGCGAGTAGATATTTCAAAGCCCGATCGTTACTTCCGACGAAAAAGCGTGTTCGCGGGAGCTCACACGGAGAACGATGAGAGAGAATGGACAACGATTACATCGGAAGATTCACCTTTTGCTCAGTCGCCTCGCCGAGCGAGAAAAAAAAGAATTTTGCGACCGAACAAGATGTAGCGAAATTTTCTCGGGGTTGTAGCGATTTGAGAGTTCGTGTTCGTATAGTTACGTTCACGCAGCTTTTACGTAACGTTACTTACACACTTGTCCCGGATGCGACGCCTTTTTCCGTCAGGTCGAGACGATCGACTGAGTGACAATTTGTCGCGGTCGGTGAAAAATTTGTCTGACAAGCGCGCCGATTGGTCGCCGAGGTTGCGAGGATTTTCCGTCCGACCAATCGGAGGCTTCGAAATTTTCGATCGCAGCGCCAGGACCGAGCGGCGACCAGTGATGTAAGCCAGTAAATAACCGCGGCTACGAACCGTATTTTATGCGTCAGTAACTTATTTTTAAAGAATGTAAATATGTTTTTTTTTATAAATAATGTAAATATATTCCTGAGGTTATAGCAAATTTATTGAAACGGATTTAAATTGAATTAACGCGCCGTGAATCTGTGATGCGACAATGATTGAAAATGAATAATTATTAGACTTTGAAAATAACTAAGATCGGCTCGATACAATATACGAGTTCAGCGTAAAGAAAATTTCGTTGAAGACCAGCTCGTCGACTTGAACAGTTAGACTTGTGAGCCACTTGGATGATGAACGTAGACCGACCAATATTCGGTAGAGCTAACTGTCGTGAAGCGGCCCAAAAATGCTGAGTTCGTACGTTACGCGCGAGTATCGGAAAACCTTGAAAGTGGGAATACCGAGAATTAGAATAAAAGTGAGCACTTGTGCGTGATCGTGAACGGATATGAATTTGCAGAAATTCGATATGCACTTCCGGTGGCGTGATTTTTATTGGCGTGAAATTAAGATAATAAAATAACTCTATAGTGGGAACGTAGTCCATAAATTAGTCCATGGTCATCAGCGTACTACGCACTAATGAAACCCTACCCTAAGGCGCACGGTTTATTTTTTGCATTTTTTCCTGCATTGAGTCCTATTTGAAGCAAAAGAAAAAATAATGTTTGTCCAACTTTGGGCCTCATATATTTTATTTTATGATTGTAATTAAATGATTGACCACCAAATGTTTTAATTGTCCTTAATGTATTTAATTACCTTTAACCATTTTTACCAATCACCACCAAACAACCACCAATCGAATGCTATAAATTCCCAATCTTTAAAAAAAAAAATTACGCCAAATGACGGTATTTTTTTTTGGTCATTTGACGGATCGAAAAAACGACGGTAATTTAGCGTCAATCTTTACAACACTAGCGATCAACGTCGGAGGGAGAGGGGGAACATCGAGCCCACAATCTCGAGCTTCTTCTCGTATACACAGCGCTACGAACGGCAGTTTCAAAACCCAAGCCATTTCCTGCTACGTGATATTGTTTTTCGTGTTAATTCAAGCGCTCGTGCCTCGAATTCGACGAGCCTCGTTTCGTCGAACAGAGTAAACATCGCAGCGGGATTATGTCACCGAGAAAAACGCGACGAGGTACGTTGAGAGAAATTCGAACGATCGGTGATTTCATTGAAAAATACATATCAATGATGAAGATGTAATGCGCGTGCACACCTGGCGTTTGGGCGGGCTGCGGAATAAAAAATGGTGTCCGAATTCGGCGGTTCGCACGAAATCTCCTTCACTCTTTGTTATTGTATCGCGACTGTATTAAAGCGTTGCTGGTAGCGCGACGGATTGTTTCGCGTAGGTCTCGCGAACAATTCTCCAGCGAAATATTCCGCTCGTTCTATCGGGTAAGCTCGAGTCGTCGATCCTACCGGCTGAAGTCGATCGAACCGACCAAATGTTTACAGTCGGAGCACAAGTTGCGGCGGCTTTCGCGTCCAAGTTGTAAAATTGGTTAGTTCACGAATCCCACTGAGGAAAACATTTTTTCTACATCCCGAGCGATTTTGTACGTCAGAGTATTTAGCGATATTTCGCGACGTTCCTGTCGTGTTTATTAAAATAAGGCGTTTGGCTTTTTGCGTGCAACGCAGAAAATTGGTTGGTCGAAGAATTCTCTAGAATTCTTTTGGAGGGGAATATTTTTTTTACATACGGATACTTAATGGTATTTCGTGAGGTTTTCTGTTATTTTGTTGAATTGATGTGGTTGGGCTTGCGTAAAGTTTTCATGAGTAACGCGAGATTTATACAATTTAGGTGCAAAGTCTGAGGGGGCGAACGAGACAATGTCTGAAACCATATCCACAAAGATGGAGGAGGAGACACCTGCGAAGAGTCAGAGAATAACCAGAACGCGTGAGTAATATATTATGGCATGCGAAATGCCATAGTATTCACACAGACATAGAAATTTCATATAGAACAACTGTATGAAAATTTGGTACGGAGAAAAAAATTGTGCAAACGCGAGAAATGTTAATCGGTTTCCTTATTTGAAGGAACGGGTTTGAAGATTTTTCTAGTGTTAAGTGAAGTGGCAAATAGGGCTGAGCAACTCCGGTATAATATTTTGAAAAATATCTTTGTATTGAAAAAAAAAAGTTGCTTATTCCGGCCAATTGAGACTTGTCAGATTACAGCTATCTAATATCTGCAAAATATTCACACATAAATTCTCCTGGTTGTTATATTTCAATGATTGGTCACAGAAATATTGTAACGTGTCTGTATTTTTGTAATGATCGCAAAAAATACAATTACTTGACCAGAAACACGATAGTCTGGTTGTAATGAATAGAGGTGGATGAAGGTTGTGTACTGCACCTTCGTTCTTTCACTCTTTTCTGATCGTCTGCCCAGTAACCATTTGTTCAAAAAAATATTTTAGACCTTAGTCGATTTCGGGCCAGGAATTGCAGAATAACGTTTTTTTAATTCCATATTCAGGACGTCGGCTCACAAAACTCAACTCAGCAGATTCCGATGTGGACCAAACACCCGACGCGAACAAGTCAAAACGTAAGACGGTCCAGGAAACACCGTCCAGCAAGACGACCCGATCGCGAAAGAAGCCGCCGTTGGAGTCGACATTCGACGATTCGTCAGCCCCGGCGATTATTCCGCCGAGACGCACCAGAAGAGCGAAGGAGAACGACACAATGCCAGAGCAAGCGACGCTCCTCGACAGCACAACGGCGAACGACTCGATCGCCGAACAATCCTCTCGATTTCGCTCGGGAACAAAAACGCGAAAGAAAGCGGTGAAAAGGTCGAATTCGAAGAGCGACGACGACGGCGCGGAAGCCGAAAAGATAAACGCCAGCAAGGCGAAAAACTTCACGATAATCGACAACATGGTCGAGGACGTGACGAGCAGCGACGCCGCGGCTCCTATGTCGATCGAGGATGACGAGGTTCACCGAGCCTCGATCATAATTTCGCGATTCAGAGCCGAAACGGCGACGCCCGGAAAACGTCGTCCGCGCCTCGTCAAGTCGCCGCACGACGAGTGCACGCCGGAGAGCAGTCCGATCACTGTGAATCTCACGCCGCATCGCACGACCAAAACCCCGAGAAAATCGCCGATCAATCTCGGCTCGCCAAAGTCGCACGAGGCGTCTCTGAGACTGTCGAAGACCCCGAGAAAATTGCCGATCGTCGCCGAGTCGCCGATTCTGTCGGAGAAATCGGTCACCTCGTCGACTCAGAGCACGCCGGAAAAATCGGCCGATACCGAGTCGCCGGACAGCAGCGGCTCGAAGAAGAAGAGGAAGAAGCTTCGATCGCCGAAGGGTCACCGCAAGAGCTCGAGCAAGGTCGTCGCGGTACGAAAATTCTCCAAGTCGCCGAAGATCGTTCTGCGATCGCCGAAGGCGAAGTCGCCCAAGAAGAGCCCTCGGGTCACGGCGAGTAAGCTGAAGAAGCCAACTATGTCGAAGCGATTGACCAAGAGTCCAGTAAAATCGAACAAATCCCCGTCGATCGAATCCGTCGGTGAAAAATTGCTGAGTCCAAAAAAATCGAGAGTCTCGCTGAGTCCAAAAAAATCGAGAGGATCCTTGAGCCCAAAGAACTCCAGGGAATCATTGAGTCCGAAAAAATCCCGGGAATCTTCGAGCCCAAAAAAATCTCGGGAATCTTTGAGTCCGAGAGCGCCGGTAAAATTAACGTCTGCGGCGAAGCTCCTCGGCTCGCCCGGCACCCGCATGAGCCTCCACCTATCGCGAGTCGACTCGCCGACCGAAACCCCAAAATCGCCAACCGGGTCGAGAAGCTCGACTCTGACCCTCCAGATTGCAAAGCAGTTGGTGCAGTTACCGACGGTCGTCCTCAACAAAATTTCTCCCTCGAGCGTCGCGACGCCGGAGACCGTGACGAGGTCGCGCCGAAACACGCTCACGGACGATTCCTCGAAGAGCACTCCGGTAGTAGCTCTGGCGGTCGAGAAGCGGCCGCACCACGCAACGGAAAACCCTCGCAAAGCGAAGTTGGCGGGCAGCAGGCGAGCTCCGATAACGGATCTGGGAACGCCTCTGCGGCCGATCGGAACTCCACGAAGCAGCGCCGGAAAGTCCATGATTCTGTCGTCCAGCAGCACGCCGGCGGAAATCGCACGAGTCAAGACCGGAAGCGGCGGGCCGATGTTGTCGTCGACGCCGCGCGAGAGAATTCGTCGCTCGCTGAATCTCTCGCCGGGCCTGGGTCTCACTCTCGGGCTCGCGGAGAGCCCGTTAAACGGCGCTCCGGTGGAGAGCTCGACGATGACCGACGAAGGCCGCGCGAAGCGCCGGAGCTTCCGCATCGAGGACGAATCGAATCCGCTGATAAGCGAGGACGAGAGCGCGGAGGATCCGTCCGGCGGTAAATCCCGGCTGAACGGCACTTACGAGGTCGATGGCACGATGGTCGCGGAGAGCGAGGTCGAGCAGGCCGGAAACGGAACTTACGAGTTGGCCGAGCCGAAGACTCCGAATCTTCGCAGAAAAGCGGCGAAGCGAAGTCTCGGCGAGATGGAGACGAGCGCCGAGGAGAGACCGGTGAAGCGCACTTGCCGCGTGCGATTCGCCAGTCCCTCGCTCGAAGACGACGTCGAGAAAGCCGTCGCGAGCGTCGCCGGACGATCGAGGTCGGCGACCCCGGCCTATCGCGTCGGGCAGAAGCCGGACGATCGTCGCGTTTCCGGCAACGAGATCGCCGGCAGGGACAAGTTCCGTCGGAGATCCAATTCGGTGACGAACCTGTCTCTTACAAAGACACCAGTCGCGAAGAGAAGGTCGAACTCCGTGGCGGACGGGAGCGTCAGATCTGCGAGGATCAAGGAACAGAACGCTTCCGTCAACAGACTGAGCAAACCGAGGCTCTCCGTTTCGTCGTCAGCGAAAAAACAAGGTAATCTTCGATACGCCCCCCCTCCTCTCTTCCCTCCGAACGGACGTTGAATAGTTTGAGCGTCGTGCACATTGTACGGCAAGCACTGAACATCGTCAATTGCAGAGGTCAAGACTCCGGTCGCCAGAAAGGCACCGAATTTCGCTCAGATTCATCAGAAGAAGTTCGCGAAAATGGAGTCGATCGTGGACGCTAAGAAGCGAGTGGAGAAACGGCACATAGCTATGACGAGTCAAATTCCAATGATTTTGCCGAAAGGTATGCGATCTGTGTGTGACACGAAACACGGTCTTTTGTAACCTTTTTTCTGCGGATTGATCAAAAGATTTTTTGTCTTTTTTTTTTAGTGGTAAACAATGATGCGCCAGCGAAGCTGACGGTGGTCGCAAAAGCTACGACCCCGAGAACTGCGGTCAACGGCGCTTACAACAGGTTCGGGTTCAAGCTGAGGAAGAACGATGCCATTAAGTTGATGACGCAAAAGCAGCCGACGAATAAGAGGTATAATTTATTCGATAATACGTAATTCCAGTGGTTCGAACAGAACTTCTTGCGCGAATGACGATTGAATTCAAAAAATGTTTTGCACCAGAGCTGGGCAGTACTTGAAATACACAAGTACTTGTTGTACTTTTGTACTTTGTATTTGAATTATTTTTCGGCACGTTGCGCAGCTCTGTTTTGTACAAACTTTGGAGTAACAGTTTAAATTGTAACGAATCGAATATTAACAAACGTGTTGTTTTTATGCTTTACAGCGAGAAGAAGCAGACTGAAAACAGAATGTTGCTGAAAGGTGTACGCACAAACCGTCGATTCGATTTGATAATGAAGGCGCGCAATATCAATCTGTAAACGGTTTTACAATGCGTTGAAACGCTATTTTTCTAATATATATCGATTTTTTTTTTGTCTGTACAGTTTTCGATTTAGGTATACATTAAGTAAGTAACGATATTTTACAACATCGGTTACCACACGTGTGCTTCGTGTTTTCTCGAGAGCCATCGAGGGAGAGCGCACTTTCGTATCACGAACATTATGGATCGTCGCCGATAGGAAATTGTGCTCTCTCAGAGAAAATATGCGAATTTTTACGCGACGGATACTATAGTCTTTTTCTTTTCAACGTAACGATTTAATAATTTAGACATATTTTTTTTGTTAAGGCTCGTACAAATTGAAGTACAAAAAAATGTCATTGCTTTATTTTTTTTTGGAGCCTCAAAAGAGCATGGAGAGAGTTTCGAGGACGGAACGATAAAACAAAACGAAAATAAACAAAATATATACATATTTTTCGACTAACGCACTTGGTTCCAATCGAGCCCGTAGTTATACGAATGAAATGTCTGTTTTATGCATAACTTTATAATCCGATGATTTTTTGATTTTATTTTTTTTGTTTCTTATATGTAACGTTAGGGTTATCATGAGCTTGTTTGGTGGTTATATATGAATGTATTATTGGATAAAACTATGGAATTGTATTGGATAAATCTATGAATGAACCGTTATTCAAACTTGTATTCGAAATTGTAGAAAACCTGCGCCGATACAGCTGGTCATTCCAACTCAAATGACCAGCCGAATTTTAAGACGTTAGTTTAAACTTAAGATCGCTCTTGAAATTGAATTTATGATCGAAGTTTTGCCCGAACTTCATAGCCTGCTTAAGATCTATCTTAACTTCGAACTTCAGTTTGAAATCGATTTCGTGCTAAGTTTGATTTAAATTCGAACTTAAGTTCGAACTATATTCTCATATCAAAGTTTCCCGCGCTTGGCCGCCATATCCGACATCCATTTGAGAAAATGGCGCAGTCACCGCTAACCACGCACAACACGTGGTCGAGACGTTCGCGGGATCGCATCGATCATCCTATGTTTTTTTACTCGAGACAATAATAGAAAAACTACGATGTTGTACGTGATCGGTCTCGGTCTCGGCGACGCGACGGACGTCACGGTAAAAGGACTCGAGATAATAAAGAAATGCCATCGCGTCTATTTGGAATCTTACACATCGATTTTGACGGTCGGACCGGAAGTTTTGGTACGCACGAGTGAGATAAACGGAAGTCTACGAATGGCGGCAAATTTGAATGTTGCCGATTACCAAAATCTATACTAATTGTCTTAATTTTATTTAGGAAACATTTTACGGACGTCCCGTTATAGTCGCCGATCGTGAATTGGTGGAGAGCGGGGCGGAAGAGATATTGGCGAACGCCGAAGCGGAGGACATCGGTTTTTTGGTGATCGGCGATCCGTTCGGCGCGACGACGCACTCGGATTTGATACTGAGGGCTCGTGAACGAGGGGTGAAGGTCCAGGTTGTGCACAACGCCTCGATATTGAACGCTGTCGGATGCTGCGGTCTGCAGCTCTATTCTTACGGCGAGATAATATCGATTCCCTACTGGACCGACTCCTGGCAACCGGACAGCTTCTACGACAAGATTGCCGGAAACAGAACGAGAGGACTCCACACTCTTTGTCTCCTCGACATTAAGGTCAAAGAGCCGACACTCGAGAGTCTTTGCAAAAAGAAGAAGGAATACATGCCCCCGAGATTCATGAGCGTAGCCGAGGCAGCCGATCAGCTGATTCGAATTATCGAACGGAGGAGTGCAAATAAAGAGGAAGTTGGTGAGTTCTTCCCGGCACAGTCGACCTCTTTCTTTGTACATATACATATATGTACAAAGACCCGTTTCTTTGTACATATAGCACGAGATATGTTGAAATATTTTCAATTCTTCAATTCTTACGAAATATTTATAAAATATATGAAAATATTTTGAAATATTCTATCGGAGGATCTCAACGAAACTTTTATTGAATATTTCAGATACATTAATCTGTTATACATACCTGAAATATTTCTGATACATAGTGATATAAAATATTTTTAATATTTTTTAATTTCACGTTTCACCGAAATATTTCTACGAATGTTTCGCCGTTTATGCGAATGTGTATATGCAATCTGGATTGGTGATGTAATCGTTTACATTTTGCTGAAATGTAAAAAAAGCCTTTTTTTAATATTGATGAAATATTTTCAATATTTCAAAAAAAATATGATTGACAGCTTTCAAAAATATTTCCGTGTTCTGTGGGATTCTGATCGGCTTGTGAGCTCACTGAGGTTTATTTGTTTCCAGCGTTCACGGAAGACAGTTTGGCTGTGGGTCTCGCCCGTGTCGGATCGGAAAACCAACGAATCGTTGCCTGCACGCTCAAAGAGATGAAGAGCACCGATCTCGGTCCTCCCCTCCACTGCCTCGTGATACCTGCGGACACCTTGCATCCCTTAGAATATGAATATTTGATTCAATATGCCACAAACACCGAGCAATTTTCCGAATTGGTGAAACATTAATAATAGTATAGTAATAATTGTTGAAGCCAGGGATTTGTGCTCAGCTATTTGCTAAAGAAGATATGTGCAGGAAATAAAATATTCTCTTTTATTTAGTAAACCAAGTAGCAACTCTTTATTGTTTAATATATTTTATAAGAACGTTTATTTAGCTTTATGCACATCCGGCTCGTGTGACGTACAAAGCTTGATTACACTCGAATGTTTTATTCAATATTCCACAAACAATTCGCAAAATTGCTCGGCAATTTTGCGAGTTGGCCAACCATTACTAATAGTTAATAATAGTGACAATAATTGTGAACACAAACACTGAGGATACATTAGGGAATTTACGTAATAAAATCAATAAGTTTCGTTCCCCACTTTTTTTATACTTCGCTTCACCGTACCGATAAAGCTTCGTGTCCAAATGCTTATTTAAATATACGACCAGCCATTCTCGTGCGTGTTCTCGTGCGTGACCGAACGCTACCCGAGTATTCATGTAAAGTACGTGCATAAGAGTGTGGTGTGGAGAGGGGGGCGAGCCCTGGTCTTCCACAGTATAGTCAGATGGCCGTGGGGCCGACTAATCAATGGAAAACCATCGACCGCCCCTTCGCGAAGGTGAAATCCACCGGCAGGGTTCAGTCGAGCTCGAGAACTCTCCACCTGCCGATGTGCTTGCCAGCTACGTCATTCTTCAACCTTCGCCTCCTACACCCTTTACCGTATTTCTTCCTCGAAGCTCGCAGGTACTAAAAAATTCTATTGATGAGATTTATTAACTATGAAATATCGATTTAAGTAGACTGAATGATTGGTGATAAATCGCGTAGAGCTTAGAGCGTCGTTCCAACGACTCGTAGCACATATTTTTAAGCCGAAAAAACTTAACATTTAATCGTCGATGTTGAACAATTTTTTTCTTGTTTTTTTAACACAATTTTTTGTCTCGCGTGTCGCGACCGCTGCCATTATAATAAGCTGTGATATCTCTGCAATTTTTACTATTAAAAGTTGTTTTGACACTAGTTAAAAGCTGGAAGAAATACATTTAAGAACAACATTTTTTGTCACAAATTGCTTGTCCTCACTAAAGCACCTGGGCGGAAGATAACACTCTTTGATCCATTGCCGCTCGGTCACGCAAGGTTCATCCTCAGTTTTTTGAGCAAAACTCCGGATTTCTTCCTTGAGGTTCGCAGGTGCTAAAAAAAATCTGCAGATCTTGTTAACTATGGAATATTTATTTAACTGGACTGAAGAATTGTCCCTTGATAAATCGTCTTGACATGTAACACACATTTTTAAAACGAAAACCCTTTTTCGAAGATGTTTTTTTTTTTTGGCCATTGAATCGTCAGCGATATTAAATATTTTTTTTTTTTACAACTAATTTTTGTCTCGCGTGTTACGACCGCGCGATTTTAATTACAAATTTGTGTGCCACTAGTTGGAAACTGAAACAAAGTCCCGTATAATTTAAAAAAATGATTGGCCACAATTTTTTATCACAAATTGCTTGTCCTCATTAAAGCACCCGGACGGAAGATAACACTTTTTGATCCATTTCCGCGCGGTCACGCAAGGTTGATCCTCGGAATCTCGAGCGAATCTCCGTCCCTTTGCGTCACTCCGCTACGATAATTTTTGCGAGCTATGCAATATGTCGCGTGACTGAAATTTCAGACGCCAGTCACTGCTTTTTCAAGCACAATTATTTTTCATGCTCTTAACCGTACAAATTTAAGGATCTATCGTTTCTAAGCCAAAAGTCAGATTCGCAATGCTCGTGCCCTAGAAAGACATGAGATCGAACTTAAGATCGAACTCGAACGATAATCGAATTTGGGTTCAGACTTAAGTTCGAACTCAAGATCTAACATAAGCCCTTCACGAGAAATACGGTTCTCTGACAGTGAAGGGGTTAAGTACGAAGTCAAGTTCGAACTTAAGTTCGGGCCATACTTCGATCTTAAGTTTGATCTCCAGAGTGATCGTAAGTTCGACCTCAAGAGCGATCTTAAGTTAGATCTCAAGAGCGATTTTAAGTTCGATCTCAAGATCGATCTTAAGTTCGATCTCAAGATCGATCTTAAGTTCGATCTCAAGAGCGATCTTAAGTTCGATCTCAAGACCGATCTTAAGTTCGATCTGAAGAACGATCTTAAATGCAAACTAACGTTTCAAAATTCAACCCTTAAAAGCGTCGGCCTCGGTTCCAATTAAAAATCATCCTTCGTTTTTTCAACACCTTCAGATCCTAGATGGCCGCATCGACGGCGAACGAGGCGAAATTGCCCGGCGGTTACCTGGTGACCCCGCGGGTGCCGCAGGGTCTGGCGGCCGCGGTGGAGGGTCTCACCCGGGAGGTGATCCGCCACTCCCCCGAGGACATATACGTCTTCGCCGCTCATCACTTCGAGAAGCTGCTCGTCCTGCGCGAGCAATGCGGCGGGGTGGAGAGACTCCCGGACCGCGACAGCAATCTTCGGGCTTTGCGGGAAATGAGCCAAGCCCTGAAGATGCGCGAGATCGACCGCGGAAACGTGAGATTGACGGGGAACAGCGTCGACCAGGTCGGCTGGTCGCTCAACCAAACGGCGAAGGTCCTGAAGCGTCACCGGAGCATCTTCGGCGAGGCGGGCCGAAGAATCAGCACCGACGAAGTCTTCCGCATGGCTAATCAGAAGGAGAACCACGGACTTCCGGCCAAGCCATCGGCGGAGAAGACCGGAAGTCATCGCCTCAGAGGCTCGACGAGGAGGAAACCCTCCGACGAGAGGGCGGACGATCTGTGGAAAGCCTCGACGAGCAGAACGGAGCGCTCGTGGTCGAACGAGGACAGCGCCGAAAGGAACGAAACTCACTGCTCCACAAGATCGGGACCGAGAATAATAACGCAGATAGCGGGTCTTCAGAGCAGCGGGACGGGGATGCTGGCGAGGGACATAAAGACGGAGCTGAGGAAGAACAGAATAAGCAGCAGGGAGCGAAGAAGCGTCCGCGCCAAACCGGAAGAGCCCGGAAGAGCGATCGATAGATCGGACGCTAAAACAGGAAAATCGCCAGGAAAATATGGATCGTCAAGGAAGTCCTCGGAGAGGCAAAAGCGGATGGAACCGGAAGTCGACGAGACACGCAGCGACGGAAGGACCGATTCGACGTCATCGAAAGACCGAAGACCCGGGGGTGAAAACGGTTACAGGAAGAATGGCGGAAAGTTGGAATCGCGCGCCCTCAGCATGGACCGGGTGAAGGATTCCGTGGTCCAGAGGTTCGCGACGGCGAAGAGCCTGGAGGAGCTTCAGTCGGTGAACTACGTGGAGAGGGTGCAGGGGATAATCGACGAGACGGGTCCGATTATAAAGGGAAAGATCGACGAGCTGAAGAGCGGTATGATCGGGAGATCCAAGAGAAGCTCCTGGTTCGCCGAGGCGAGGAACGACCGGGCGAGAGGGTCGAACGGCTCGGAGAGCGGCGAATGCGCCAGCCCCAAGGATTCGTCCCGAGGGCCGACGACGGACGCCTTGAGGTCGAGACTGACGGAGACGCGGTGTCTCATGGAGAACGTCTCGTCGAGCCTGACGAGGCCGATGCGGAGGTCCAGGTCGGCCCGGAGCTCGCGAAGAGCCCGGAGCGGCGCGACGACTCGCGAGGAGCTTTCCGACTTCAAGGCCGCGGATTCTATCTTGGACCCCTCGAATTGCCTCGAGACGAGTCTGAGCAAAACGCGAAACCTCCTCGAGGACATCTCTTCGGCGATCTCGAGGCCGATGAGGCGATCTTGCTCCGCGAAGACCCTGCGCAGGGGCGAAGAAGTCACGACTGATGACTCGAGTGATTTTGGACCAAAGGGCGACGCGCTGAGGACCAGATTGGACGAGACGAGAAATTTGCTGGCGGGTCTCTCGGCGAGCCTCGCCGCGCCGGGTCGTCGGGTCGGATCGGCCAGGGGATCGAGAAACAACGTTGATTCTGAGGAATTCAGCAATTCGGATCCTCAGAGCCTCTCCAAAGTGAGCTTGCCAGCGGTCAGGTCGGTTTCGGTCAGGAGCTCCTCGGGGAGCGCGTCAAGAAGCGATTCGGGGAATCTTGTTCTACCGGCGATCTCACCGGAAGTCCCGAAATCGGCGAAGATCAGGGAAGAACTGGTGCTTCCGGTTCTTTCGCCACCGGGCACGGGGTCTTCTAACGAGGACTCGAAGATCGGCGAGGCTACCGATGTCCTGCTCGGCGAACTCGACATTCCCGAGATTCCTGTCGAGGACTGCGTTCCGGAAACTGAGGTGGAAGACGTCTTCAGGGACAGTTTGAACGTCACACCGAACTTCGACAGCGCACCGCAGAGACCGGATTCGCTGGAGCCCGAGGAGACTCCCGAGGGCGTCGAAGAGATTGAGGTCGAGGATCTTGGGGCGAAAATCCGCAAGATTCGGGACGTTGAGAAAGACATTGAGGAAATCTTTGAGTCGAAGAGCTCGAACGAACCGGAAGCTGCCGAGGGCGTTGAGGAGATCTTTGTATCGAAGAGTTCGAACGATCCGGAAGCTGCCGAGGGCGTCAAAGAGGTTGAGGTCGATGATCTTGGGGCGAAAATCCGGGAAATTCGGGACGTTGAGAAAGACATCGAGGAGATCTTTGAGTCGAAGAGCTCGAACGAACCGGAAACTGCCGAGGCGGTCGGAGACTCGAACATGAGGAGGAAGCTGCAGGAGCTTGAGGAAGCTGAGAGAAGAATCGACAGAATTTTCGATAAAGAAGTTTGCAACGAGGGCAAAGATTCGCCAAGATCCGACGGGGACGTTGACGAACCGGTGGAGATCGGCGATGAATCCGAACGCGGGGGAAGCGTTGGCGAAGAGAGACTGATCGAAAGAGCCTTGCCAAACAATACGGAGCGAAGTGACGGTAACGGACGAGCGGAACTTGGGGTTGATGAGCGGAAGACGGATCGATTGTCGGCCGTTTCGCCGGAGCACCTCGAGTACACCTACGTGCTGACGGAAGGTTCGCCCTACGACATCCCAGACACCGTTACAACAGTCATAATACCAGATAGAACTATACAGACACCAGAATCCGGCGAAGTCAACGTCTGGTCCAAAAGTCCGGAAGGAAAATCGTCTTCACCTGCTGAAAGCGCGACGGGAAAAGAATCGGTAGAGGAGATCGTTGATGTGGTTGATGAGCTCATTGAAGACCCAAAGTCGGATGGTTCTGACAAACCGGCTATCGAAGAGGTCGAGAACGTGGTTGATGAGCTCATTGAAGTCCCAAAGCCAGCCGATTCTGACAAACCGGCTATCGAAGAGGTCGAGAACGTGGTTGATGAGCTCATTGAAGGCCCAAAATCGGATGCTTCTGACGAACCGGCTATGGAAGCAAAGAGCGTCGAAGAACCGACGAGGACCATCAATGAGTCCTCCAAGAGCGTCGATCGATCGAACGAAGAAGACCCTTCGGCGAAGATCGAATCGGATGTCTTCGGTGAGTTCATTAAGCCGGAAATCATCGACCTAGCATCAACCGATCCGGATTTAATGCGCGGCATGGAGAACGCCAGGCACGACATGAAGATGTCCCATCAGGATCTTGGCCGAATAAAGGAGGAGATGTCCGAAGAGCTCGAAGGCCTGGATGACCCGCCGGTGAAGGGGCCGAAGAGCGTTGGGACGACAGACGGAGGCAAGGAAGACGAAACGCCGGACGAAGCTGCGGAAGATCGAGAAGACGACGTTGGCAAAGAAGTGGCCGTTGACGAGTCGAGGGAAAGGACTGAATCCGATTTGTCGCCGATAGCTTCGAGGCCGGAGTTGGATTCGGTGTCCTCGAACGAGGCGAAGGAGAGCAGCGCCTTGGACGAACCGTTGGAGTTGGCCAAGTGCGCGATGTCCTTGGAGGAAGAAGCGACCAGCCCAACCAGGTCGCCGGAATCCTCGAACGAGGTCAAAGAAACGACGCTCACGGACGCTCTGAGTCTGTCCCTGGATCCGATGAGGCCGTACGTGCCCGAGTTGAATCTGGATTCGCTTCAGGATTTGACGGTCTCGTCGTTCAAGATGACCGAGGACGAGTACGAGAATCAGGGCAAGGCCGAAACCGGAAATACGAATTCCATCACCGACACTCTTACTTCCGACGAGAATCACAGGATGATCGACAGCGCGGAATTCGCCGAGGAAGCCATGATGGAATGTCTCGCGTCGTCTTCGGACAGATCGAAGTTGGAAGAGACTCACGAAGAGTTGGACCGCGAGGTAGTCGTCGAGGAGCCGATTGTGAAGAGCCAAGTCGAGATCGAGGAAGATGTCTGCGAAAAAATAGGCGCCTATGTTACAGGCGCGAGTAATCAGGAAGAAAAATTGGCGAGTCAGGAAACAAAATCCTCCGAAGTTGTAGGAGAACCGGAAGTTATGGACGATGAAACTAAGCTGTCCGAAGTTGGACGAGATGTCGAAGCGCCGGAAAGCTCTCGATGCGAAGACGAGGGAAAGGGAGTCGTGACCGGTGGAAGAGAATTTTCTGAAGCTCAACAATCTTCTCCATCGGAAAAAGGAGACAATGGGGTAGATCAGGATCTGGGAATTTCACCGGTGGTGGAACATTCAGAGATGTTGGGGACCAAAAGTACAGAGGAAGACAAATCGAAGGACAATGTGGAGTCTCAAAGTTCGACCGAGGCGAAAGCTTTGGAAGTTGCGACAATCGAAGAAGTAGCGGATGGAAGTATATCGGAAGACGAAAGGAAAAAGGAAGCAGACGCGGAACATTCAGCGGAGCCAGAAAATATTGAAGTTGATGTTGAAGCGGCAAAGGAAGATGGTCGCGAGGATCTACCAGTTGAAGAAACACAGAATGAGGTAAAATCAGAAAATCCCGAGATGCGAAACGACGAAGAAGAAATCAGGGAAGGAGAAATTAAGGAAGGAGAAATCAAGGAAGAAGAAATCAAGGAAGATGAAATCCGGGAAGAAGAAATTAAGGACAAAGAAATCAAAGAAGAAGAAATCAAAGATGAAGAAATCAAAGAAGAAGAAATCAAAGAAGAAGAAATCAAAGAAGAAGAAATCAAGGAAGGAGAAAACAAGAAAGGAGAAATCAAGGAAGGAGAAATCAAGGACGAAGAGACCAAGGAAGAAGAGATCAAGGAAGAAGAAATCAAGGAAGAAAGAATCAAGGAAGAAGTTGTTGAAAGTGGGTCACTGAACGCATCAGTCGAAGACGCGGAGGTTAGCGACGGTAACATTGATGCAGAATCGACGAACGAGGTCAACAAATCCGGCGATTTGGAGTGTGCATCTAAATCAGGAGAGGATGTCTCCGACGAAATTCTCGAGGAGAATTTCGTGGAGGAGGAGACGCCATTGGCCGTATCGAGATCAGCCAGTCAATGCACAACGAGACGAGTGAGTTCGGGAAATCTTGCGAGACTCCGGGAGGATCCGAGCCTGAGTTGGGCCGAGGAAGTGGGACCGGAAGCCACCGACGAGGAAGATCAGACTTCGGCGAAAGTCAAATTTTCGAAAATTGGCGGAGAAACTATAAGGGAACAGGGTTCGGACGAGATCGACCAGAGCCCGGGCTCGGAGGAGATTGACGCGAGTCCGAGTTCGGACAGTTCGAAAAAAGTTGGCAATGAGATCAATGAGAGTCCGACGAAGGACAGCAAAGAGTATCACATCTACGTTCCGGATGTTGACGCTGGCGATGATAATTCGACCACCGACAGTAGTACCGTTGAATCGGCCGTGACGAAGATTCAAGCACGTGAGTCCTTTCAAGTTTGACGCTACGTCATTCAGAGAGTTCGTATACATAAGCAATAAATAGCAAGCTTTTGCAAAGAGATCAATAAATTCCGTTGGCGCTCGTAGTCACTGTGCAATGTTATTTTTATTTTTAAGCTTAATTTGGTTTCCTTTGTGATTACAAATATTATGATTATGATTATGATTAGTGTATATCAATTCACATATTAATTAATTATTTCCATCAGTCTTATGTTTTTTGTTCCCACATCGCCATGCGTCGATTTGGATGCAATCAAAATATCAACATCGAATATGATTGCTGTGAAAGTTTTTCTTTACACGCCTCCATTGAATGTGCTAATGATGGCAATAACAAGTGCGCATAAGCGGAATCGCATTACATCCTGACCACAGTGGTTTACGTTATAAAGCGATAATTGTATATTCCCTGTATTGCACCCAAAGGAGTTCGAGGCTTTCTTACACGGAGGCGAGTGCACCGAGGTCAGCACAACCGCAGTTCCACCCTGGGCAGCATACCGTCGATTCAGGATAGCGTAGCGGTGAGTAATTGTCGTTATGTTCACGTGTTTTCCATAGGCTCGTATTTCTATTCGGCTCGAGTTACCTTCACGTGAGATCTAATGTGGCTCGCTCGAGGCCCTCAACTCCAAAGCATACCGCATACTCTAGAACCTTCTGTGAAACCGCAGGCACATGTCGCGTGACTAATATCGGAAGGTCTTATCTCCTATTCTTGCATATGGAAGATAAGTCCTTCTGATTTGTAGACACGCGATGTTTATGCTTCCTTGTGTTTGCCCGGTGCTACTTCTCGTCTAGACGTAGTTTGCACGCATCTCGGCGTAAATCGCCGTGGATAGTTGAAAATTTAACACAACCGGTATCGGCCCCTTGTGGACACACGGAACCGGATGTCGCGAGTTGATGACGTCACATACAAATGTGTCGCTTGGGGTTTGGAAATCTTGGTTCTTGACCGGAAGTGACGTCGTACAGCGGGGTGTCCGACAGTCCTTGAAGTCCTTGGTGTCCTGGAATTGTCGTCGAATTTTGCCTGACCTTGAAAAAGTCCTAGAATGTCCTTGAATTTTTTATCTCCCCGAAAATTTGCGTTCGGTTAAAAATGCATATTTAGTGTAGTAATTTTTTTTTGACTTTTTTAAAATGAACGGCCACGTATTTCGACGTGTTTTTTTCTGCTGAACACGAATCCGCTGGCCTTTTTGGGGCTATAGTACAGTGAGACATTGAAAATCTCGATTTTATGGACGAAAAATCGCATTTTTGGGATTTGAATGGAAAATATTGGGGTGGGAGCAAAATGAACGTCATATTCGTGATCAATTTGAATTTTTTTTTTAGTGTGTGTGTTTAGTCATAATCCTAAAAAAAAAGTGTATCTCAGTTCCGCTGAGATACATATATACATTCGTGCATAGTGAGTGGTTTTGGTTTCTGAACTCATTCCAACTTAAACAAAAGCGGTTATCGAACTAAATCTTATTTCGTACGCCGCGCGCGATATTCATATCTTAATTTTTTTATAAATGTCCCAACACAACCTAGAAATATCCTGGAAATTTTCCTTGAACGTCCTTAAATTTCGGACAGACTTTTTACTGGACGCCCTGTCACCTCCGGTTGGAAAATCTCTTTTTCGACCGGAAGTGACGTTATATCGGAAGTACGTCACTTCCGGTTTGACGATTTTATTTTTCGCTCGGAACTGACGTATTTCCGGTACGACGTCACTCCGATTTTTCAAACCGGAAGTGACGAGCAGAGAACATTTAAAATTCTTCTCTGGTACGTATGGCGAGTGCAGCTGGCGACAGAAACGTGTGAATCAAGTAACACACGCTGAGTGCTCGAGCACAAAGAAATTGCAGCCGGGCGCGAAGTCCGCACAATATAGTCACGATGACCGGTAAACAGCGGCTGGTAGCGTCGCCGGATCGTGGTCGAAGAAAGCGCTTGACATTTTAGTCGCGCGCCGCTGCTGTTGACTTTATTTAAAGAGCTCGCTCAGCGAAGAGTCGTTGTCCCGGTGGCTTCGGCGGATCAGTATAACATCGGACAGTCAGCGGCGGCCATATTGGATGGTACCGGTCGAAGTCAGCCGACGCCGAAAGCGAGCGGAGCCAAACGCCGGCCTATTTCGAACGGAAACCCCAGCCATGATTTACGGCTTTATTTTTCTTACTGTGCACAGTATATAGCACTTCTTTATCTCCGTCCTTTTCCCTCCCCCCCTTTCTGCCCCCCCCCCTCCCGCGTTGGCTGTCGCGCGAATCCATCACGTACCGGGTGGGTTGCCTCGGAAAAGTGAATCTATCAGGATACTAGCGAAACCTCCGGAGCTCGCCCAACCACCCGCAATGTCCCTCTTCTATGCCAAAGCAAAATCCTCTCTCATCCCGTCACCGCGCTTCCGCAACGCCCGTGCGGCCCGTTCGAGAACCGAGAATAGATCGATCTTGCAGCGATGCCGCTACGGCCGATACCACGCCGGAGCCACTTCAATTTTTTGGGCAATTTTTTTTTTTTTTTTTTCTTATTTTTTGCTTTTGTATTTTTTAGACACGATGATAAGTGTTCGCTGAAATGTTGCGTGAAAAAAATGATGAAAATATTGTATAATGAAGGATTGACGTGTACGACCGGCCATTCTTGTGACGGGTCGTAAAGATGTTACGAGCGACTACTCTAATTCCCACTACCGCACGGTCCGATAGTGTCGGTAATGTACGCGTTCTTGAATCCGATCCAAGCGTGAGAATCATCGCAACCACCGGATGCGCGGTTTCCAAAAATTGCTGACTAAACTCGTGGCTTCGGGTTAAACGGTTGGGATGTCGACCGATTATGTGGGAGGTTTAGTCATGGTTTTTTGTGGATATTTTATGGAACCCTTTGAAGCATACATTTTTTTTTTTTTGTGAAGTTTCATATACACGGGTTGGTTATGCAAGACGTAGAAGCGAATTTTTCGTTGAATATGTCATTTTTATTATCAATTTATTATCAATTATTGTTATCAACGAAGTACAGTTGATTACAATTTTTGATACCGACTGAGCCCGGGACGGATGGGGAGGGAGGTGTTTCATATGGTCTTAAAGTACTTTTATAGTAAAATTAATGTAAATGATTAAAAGTGAAGGATTTCTCAAGAATTTCATACACTACATACATTAATTAAATTATACATGAAATTTAAGACGCCACTTTATACATAAAAACTTCTAGTCCCAGCACATTACATTTCATACGAAAATGTTTTTTTAACAGCGTACTACTATATCTCTATAATGCACAAGCCGTTTTATTGCCCGTGCGAGTTTGTTTTAAACCGCAGAGCATAAACGTCCGAACGATTTAGTCTCAACTGATGAGATCAATTAATTGATGCTAAGCACCCGCTTGCTCGCATGCAAGATTTATCGAATTACGTACGTAG
The DNA here is from genome assembly GCA_917499995.1 of Ichneumon xanthorius. Classification (NCBI taxonomy): domain Eukaryota; kingdom Metazoa; phylum Arthropoda; class Insecta; order Hymenoptera; family Ichneumonidae; genus Ichneumon; species Ichneumon xanthorius. The sequence continues at coordinate 2,988,624 of OU824210.1, forward strand.
TATTGTAAACTACAGAATTTGAATGCATACTATGTATCGTACACGAGGCGGTTCGTGACGCAGAAGCGCGTATGAGTGTACGAGGTTCTACACTAACGTCGCACTTACGCAAATCCTAACGATTGGCATTATACGCCCGCTGTACGGTCTAAAAATAAACACAAACAACGCGAGCCCGGATTCCCTGATTGAATCGTCACTGGTAATTCATTCCAACTTTTCAGGCGCTGTCGGCACACCGTTCGATCGAACGGATTGTACATTTGATTTTTTTTTTTTAATAAAATTTGAGGTATCAACAAGGAAATTTGGATCCTGCGGTTTTTCGATGATTATGTTGTGAACGAAATGATTTTATGAACGAAAAATCGATCTCGATTTGTAGCGTTTGTTGATAAAGCATAAAGCATTTTGCTATTAAAAAAATTGTATGAAACTTAACGTACCGGACGGGAAGTTTTAAACGTTCACTGGTATATTCAATTTCATGTACAATTGTGATGAAAAGTTAATGTTCGGTGCATCAAAAATATTGGAAACACTTTATTTCTAATAATTCCACTTTAATTTTACTATAAAAGTACGTTAATTTCGATGAAAAAGTATATTAATTTCCATCACACTTGTACATAAAATTAAATTTATTTCTTTTTTTTTAACTATCTTTCTCATAAAGCTGAAGCTATAAGTCCTATAAAGACAGCTCTTCCATGATGAACTATATACAAAGCTTTCACACGTTTCATAAAAAAAAAAAACCGATCTCTATTTTGCAGCCTTTGTCGACAAAGCACAAAGCATTTCTTTTTTTTAACTATGTTTCCTATTAACCAGGCTATGTCGCTGGAGCCTCCGCAAAGCAGGAGCTATAAATAAGTTCTATAACCACCGTGCACCAATAAATCCCTCATCGTTACTTTAACATTGCTAACTCTCCTCCAAACACAACGCCTCAAAACCACTCTAGCGTCTCACCGACCGTCTTACTTATTTTCTCTCGTACTGTTGCGCAGATCGATCCGGAGAGGGAAGAAGTACGAGCTGAAACGGGTGTTTCTTCATCAACGGCGCCGGAAGACCGCGGCCTCGAGAGCGCGGCGACGAGAATCCAGAGCAACTACCGTCGCTACAAGGCGAGGAATCGTTTGAGACGCGAGGACGCGGTGCAGCGAACCACCCTCTCCATCGAGAAGTCGTTCGCCGAGAGTGGTCTTCAGCACACCGGAGAATTCCACGACTGCGTACCTTTGCCCATTCACGATTTGCCCTTAAAAAAAACATCGATCCTCACCGCAGAAGCCGCGTCCGAGCCGACTTCCGGTTCCATAACGAGCCCACCGGAAACCGATAAGACCAGCGACTGCGATTCGAAAAACGATGCGGAAGATCCGGACATCAAAGACGAAATAGCTTCACCTAAAAGCCGCGATCGGTCCGATGAAGATCGCGAGGGTTCGTCGGAAAATCATCGCGACCCTTTGCAGACTCAAAATCTGGAGCAAATGTTCTTCGGACAGCCGTCGAACGTCCCGATAATAAAGTTCGATCTCAGTCAGAACCTCGGCCAGATCGTCGACTTGGTCGTCCTGGCCAAGGAAGAGGCGGCGCTGCAGAGCGGTTACTTGAATTTTATAACGAGCGTCGAGGACGCCGATGGCGTCGACGTTTCACCGGAAGTCCCGACGGACTTGATGGGTCAGATCGATGGTGAAGGTAATTCGAACGAGAGTTTGAAGGAACCGCTGGCTCTGTCGGTGACGCCGATGGGTGTCGTTATCGAGGAAGTGACGAGTTCCGGTGCCGAGAATTTTATGAGGTCCGAAGATCCGGAAGCCTCAATGGCGTCCGTCGGTTCTTCGGCGGCGCCGGAAGTGGCGACGGAGTCTCTGGATTCGCCGAGGGCTCCTTGCGCCTCGTCCGAGGCTCTTTCCGGGTCCGACGGACCGGAAGTCCAAGATGTGGAAACCGAAAATTCTAAGGCTGTTGATAATGTCGATTCGGAAAGTCCCGAAGACGAGGTCGTCGAATCGGACAAAACGGAAGCGCGTTCCTCCAGCGAAGGAAAGGTCGAAGAAAATTTTGCTCCTACGACTGAACCGTCGATGAAAGATTTCATAGTTTCGGAACACTTTTCGTTGGACCAGGAGAAGGGCTTGCTAGGTCCGGAAAGTTCGGTCGACTCGATGGAGTGTCCGGTAGCTTTGAACGCAGAGAAAGTCTCTTCCGGATCTTCCGGCGAACTGGCAGAAAAATCTGCAGTGGGGCAGAAACTTGGAGAACCTTTTGTGGAGGAAGAGTTGATGTCGGGGCTGAAAGAGGAAAATTCCAAAGGCGAGGAACCATCGCTTTCCAATGCGGATGATTCGTCGTCCATTTTGTCATTTTCCATGAAGGTCCAAGATTTTCTTGGACTCGGCTCGGAGGATTCCATGGAGCTCCACGGCAGGAAGCCTATTTTGGAGGTGACGCTGAGTCCGGGTGATCTGATGAAGTCGATGAGTACGTCTCAGGACAGTCAGTTGGCTGGAGAAAGAGTCGAGTCGCCGATCACGATGGTGCAAATGGCGCCCGGACGCTCCGAATCCGTCCAGCAGGAGGATTTGTCTGACAACGGCTGCGAAGACGGAGAAACCAATGCGAAACGAGCGCTGGGTTCGAGCTCCGAGAAATCCGAAAAGACGTAACGCGAGCATAAGTATTTCGTAATTTCAACATCCGTCAATGCAATGAAATATGGCGGCTATCCACGAATAAGTATACTATCCACATATGATTTTGGAATGAGATTTTATGAGGTCCGACGATTCTCATAAAATACAACGTCAGGGATGTGTTTGACGTGGAATCTTTGGAGAAAAACTGAAGTCTAAGATCTGACTTTCGTAACCGGAAAGAAACCACGAAGAACTAGATCGGCCCGTTGCGCAGTCCAAGTTCGGTGAAACACGAAAGGAACCACGTAGTTGACAACGCTGTAAGCAACTGTTCTGGAAGAAGATGAAGCCGAAGCAGAACCAAAGGAAGAAGAAGAAGAAGGAGCGACATAGACATAAAGCCTGTATATGTAATTCGTAATTGTAACACCCATCAATGAAATGAAATATGGCTGGTATCCATGAATAAGTAAACTATCCACATATAAGTTTGGAATGAAATTTCGTGGGGTTCGTCGATCGTCATAAAATACAACTTCAAGGGTGTGTTTGACGTGGAATCTTCTCAAAAAAGGCTGAAGTTAAGATCGGACTTCCGTAACCAAACAGAAACCACGGAAAACATCCCCAAATGCGAAGAACTCAAATGAAACTGAACCACGTGGTCTAGAAGGCTGCAAGCAACGGTTCTGGAAGAAGAAGAAGCCGAAGCAGAACCAAAGGAAGAAGAAGAAGGAGCGACATAGACCTAACGCCAGTACACGTATTTCGTAATCATAAAATCCGTCAATGAAATGAAATATGGCGAGAATCTACGGATAATTAATAGTGTCCACATATAAGTTCGGAATGAGCTACAACTTCACAGGGTGCTTTGACGTGGAATCTTCTAAAAAAAGCTGAAGTTAAGATCTGACTTTCGTAACCGGAACGAACGCACGGAGGAACATCTCTAAATCCGAAGAACTAGATCGGCCCGTTGCGCAGTCCAAGTTCACTGAAATACGAAGGGAACCACGTGCTCGAGCAGATTAGATTCTCAGCTCTTCGGGACACGTGCCATCGCGAATATCAGTTCTGTTGCAACGCTGTAGGCAACTGTTTCTGGAGGAAGACGAAGCAGAACCAAAAGAAGAAGAAGAAGAAGAATAAGAAGAAAAAGGAGTGACATTGACGTAACGCGTGTTCGTCTAATGACTTGAGCTTGCCAAATATTGAGGCATGTCCGGGGGATTAGTATCGCTAAACTAGGGCACAACTTGTTCGGAGCTGCCGGTCTGGCACCTTAAGGATAGCCCGGTCGGTCCGTGTAGGCGGAGCGAAGGGAGCGGGACTTCATTATATTTTTGGTTTACCGCTGAGCGTCTCGGGAAAGCACGAGGAGGGGTGAAACGCGCCTATAGGCAATCGGGAGAGTTCTTATTTTTGGTATCTTAGACGGACTGGCACAGCAACCGAGGACCATTTCTCATTGCGCGTCTCTCCTCGCGGGCTCGTCTCACTTCGCTCGGTTGGCTTTACAATCTCGCTCGGTTCTGTGTACGCATACCGTGTACCGGTGGAGTACCAAAGTGGACGGGCGCGATCCTTCGGTCGAAAGTGGCCAAAGAAGAAGAGGAAGACGAAGGGGACGAGGAAGGAGAGCGAGGCAGAGACTCGACATTCCGATCGGTCGAAGAATGCGTTGGACAGCTCGGGACTCGGACCTTGGTCCGTATTTTGGTACCGAGTCTTGCCATCTCCGTCGCTTCGCGTTTCTCGCTCTCTGCATATGCAGAAAGTGTGTAGGACGCCCGATTGAGAGTCTCGGTCCGCGCCACGAGCACAGCCTTGGCTGCGTCACCCTCGCGAGCCAGAAGTGATTTACCGGTAGCGCTTCGAACAATTGTATAGATATACGGGGACTGGACGGAAGTCAATGGGCCAAAGCGTATGACGTGGCGGGCCGCGGAATGATAATCCAGAAAAGGGGATTTCCCCGCGTTCGGTCGCCGACCAACGAGAGCTGCGCTTGCCTCGCTCGACCAGGTCGCCCGACCAAAAAGACATCCATCGAGCACTCAATGATTGACTATAGTCCCGTTGCAAATAGTTTGGAAATTTATGGATTTTTCAATGAAATCAATAAATTCAATCGAGTCTGTGGATCAAGGATCGAATTATTAATATTACCAACAATTCTCCACAAACAACAGCAATTTCCTGCAAGGAAATAAAAAATATTGTTTGTCTCACCCGACCAGGTAGAAATTATTTCGGTACCGACCGACCAAAAACAAAATACGTCAAGCACACAATGATATACTAAAACCCATTACAAATAGTTTGGAAATTTATGAAATTTTCAATAAAATCCATAAATTCAATCGAGTTAGTGGATCAGTGATCGAATTATTAATACTACTAATAATTTCCCAAACAACAAATAAAAACATTGTTTGCCTCGCTCGACCAGATAGAAATTATTTCCGTATCGACTGACCAAAACCAAAATACATCGAGCACACAAGGAAATACCAATTGCAAATAGTTTGCAAATTTATGAAATTTTCAATAAAATCAATAAATTCAATCGAGCCAGTCGATTAATAATCGAACTACCAATACAGCTAACAATTTTCCAAATCACAAATAAATAGATAAATAATATGTTTACTGCTAGTGAAACAATGTCATTTTCTTTTTCGTTCGGTCAGCCGAGAAGCAAGCGGCCTTCGTTCGAGCGGCAAGCCCGAAGAATGAAATATACCGGTCGGATCGCCGGGAGTCATGAATCAAGCCCGATAGCTTGCCAGAAATGATTCTGCACAGCGGAACAGAGAGCTATCCGCACTTGGCCGCGCCACCCCTTTTCACGCTAGCGCGGCAATGTGTGACGTACATAGGACACGTCGCTCAGCGCGCGTCACACACGAAGCCGTAATCGACACGACAGTAACCACGACACCCTCCTCTAATAACGCGTTGAGCGGTCAATCGATTTTTATTCCAACCCGTAACGCAAGTGACGGTGATAAAAACTTGTATTAAAAAAAAAAACAACGCTATGCGTTGTATTAAAAAAAAAAAAAAAACATAATGAAGTACGCTCGAGCACGAGGTGAGACTACGGTAACGATGCACGTGCAACTAGTAACGTCAATGCATTACGTCACACCGTGAAAATCTCATCGCTCCAGGTGTACATAGGAGCCGCGTAAACACAACGCAAACAATCTTCTATCGACAATGAATTATTATTGCATCGATTCTCTGTACACAGTAGAAAATAATTTCGAAAAATCGGAATACGAAGTTTTTGTAAAAATGATTTTGTTAGATAAGTGACAATCTCGTTTGTTCGGGTTTGGATGTAGAAACCTGTTCTTTTAGTTTCCGTGTCATTGACAATTTTAGTTTGTACTCTTGTCTGTAAAACTGGAGCCGAATGGTGCGGAAAATTAGCAAATAAAAAATTGTCGTTTGTGGACAATGAGTTGTTGTAAAAAGTACAAGCATTTTTTATTGCGTATAAAATGGTGTCAATCGAAGACGGTGAAACTTGCACTGCGACACGTTTGAGAAGTAAAAATTGCTCATCCTATAAGTCCAATCGTTTATAGTAAGTATTAACAAATTTCGTCACCCGTGTAAAAAAAATAAGTTCGTAAAGTAAAAATAGCTCATAGTACAAACGTTAATGGTGAGTGTGAAGAAGTTTTGTTCATTGTGTACAAAAAAATAAAGAATAAAACGCTATGCAAAACATAATGACGTACGCGCGAGCACGAGGTGAGACTACGGTAACGATGCATGTGCAACTAGTAACGTCAATACATTACGTCACATCGTGAAAATTTCATCGCTCCGGTTGTGCATAGGAGCGGCGTAAAAATACGTTGCAAACAATCTTCAATGGACAATGAATTATTATTGTACTGTTTACTACACTGCAAAAATAAATTGTAAATTTAATGCACCGTAACTTGAAATTTTTTCACATTACTTGCATTAATTTAACATTAATGTACTTTTTTTCGTAAATAAAAATACCAAATATTAAAGTTACAAATCTTTCGCCTGAAATTGCAAAAATTTACATAAAAAAAAGAAAATTTACTGTAAAATTGCAAAAAATTAAAGTAAATGATTAAAAATAAAATATTCCCGATGATTTTAATACACTGAACATTAATGTTTCGTCACAAATTGTACATTAAATTTAATATCAATTTTTTTTTTGCAGTAAATAAAATTATGTAAATCGAAGAAGGTGAAAGCAGCATTTCGACACATTCGAAAAGTAAAAATCCACACTACAGTACAAAAGTTAATGGGAAGTGCAACCAGCAACGTCAATGCATTACGTCACACCGTGAAAATTTCATCGCTCGGTACATAAGAGCGGCGTAAAAATACGCTGCAAACAATCCGCTATGAATTATTCATACTATAGTACAAGCGTTAATAGTAAGTGTGAAGAAATTTCGTTCATCGTTCTGCTACGAAGATGTTTGTCGGTGTTGGCTCGCGGTTGAATTAAACTGACAATTAGCGGCATTCAGGCATCATCATAACTATTTCATTGAGCGATTAAACGCCGGGGCTAAAAGTAGAACAAGCTCTTACCGGGTCGTGCGAGCTTCAATTGAAATGTTTATTATATAGCTCCTGGTACGAGTTATATTAATCGTCGTCGATAATAGAACGGTGAATTGTCGCCTGGGTTCACCTCGAGCCGGTGCTTTCGTGCCGATTAGCATTTATTTTAATTTATAAAATGTTATTAATCAAATAAATTTTTTGTTGTTTTTATCGATTAATCGATCGTCTCCGAAGAAGCAATAAATCGAAGCAATGATCTTCTCCGATGTACCATTCCAGATAGTGCGTGTCGATCAAACTAGGAAAATTTTTTCCTTTAATTTTAAGTCATAGAAAAAAATGTTTTTAATTAAATGAAATTTTTTTGCCGTTTTTCATGTTTGCCTAGACGATTATCGTGGGAACGACAACGATGACGATGAAGCGCGCCGATAGTTGAACCGTGAATTGTCGCCTCGATCCGGCGCTGGCGTGCTGATTACGTTTCCGATTATCCAATCGTCTCCGAAGGAGCAATAAATTGAAGCAATAATCTTCTCGGATACATCGTACCAGACACTGTCTTGCGTGTCGATCAATCACAAGAAATTTTTTTAAATGCTCCAATCTTTATAAAAAAAATGTTATTAATCGAAAAAATGTTTGGCTGTTTTTATCGATGCAATTATTTTCTCTGATACATCATACGATGCACTATCGTGTCGATTAATCGCAGAGCTATAAACAAAATTTAAAAAAAAATGTATTAATGAAATAAATTTTTGGCTGTTTTTGACGAACCAATTATCTACTCGTACACATCGTAACAGAGACTATCGTGCGTGCCGATCGATCGCAAAGAAAATTGTTTATTTTTATTTTCACAAATAAGAATAATATATCGATAAAATTATTATTTTTTTTTGCTGTTTTTAACATTTGTCTAGACGAGCATCGCGGGAACGACAAGGATGACGATGAAGTGCAGTTTATTATTAGCCGCTTAATATTGTAACGAGGGCGACGGAAGGGAAGCGGGGCACGCTCGTCTATCATCCCGCACGATTCGTGGCTACCTAGCCCGACGTTCGTCTGCATGCGCCTCGTACTCCACAAACCACCAATACACAACGTGCAAATCCGCACGTAAGCTCACCGCAACGAATGTAATGGCTTCCATGTGCGTAGAAATGCAATGACTCGCGCTGACACACGCGCACGCTCTCCCCGATAATCATCCTAACAGATGCCAGACGTCCGTTCCCGAAAATCACGAGGTGCGGAATGCGCAACTCCCTTCGAGCGCACGCACGAGAGAGTGCATTCGCGGATCCATTACCGCGAGACTCCGACGTCTCCTCCGACAGATCTCATTCCTCTGTCTGTCGTCGTTGGTCCTCCCACATATTTAAGCCATCTTCCATAAATCCGCGCCGGCGAGTGAATTATAAATAAAAATCCAATTAGACCCAATTTGCATTTTTGTTTATTATTGCGACGATAAATAAAAAAAAAGAAAAATCACCAATTTCTTTGCTGCTTCATACGTTTTCCCTTTTATCGTCGACCGATGAGTTACAGATAAAAAATTAAATTAATAAAATCCAAATAAAGGAAAAGTGCATTTTTTTTTTTTTTCATTAATTGAACGGCAGAAAAAAATACCTCTTTTTGGCTAGTTCATATGTTTTTGTAAAATAAAACTCATTGGTCGATGATTATCGTCAACCAATGAGTTATAGACAAAGTGATACAACATAAAATTAATAAAATCCAATTGGAAATTTATTAATTTTTGTATCGATGGCATGACAGAAAAAAAATCACTTTTTTTTCTACTTCGTATATTTTTGTAAAATAATAAAGGAGTATAAAACTCATCGGTCGACGATTATCCTCAGCCAATGAGTTGCAGATAAAGTGATGCGAGGTAGAAGTAATAAAATTCAATCGGGCGTTTTGTCGGTCAAATAAAATCGAATGCGTTTAGCAGAGGCCGATTGTATTTTCCGCTAAAAGCGACGCAAACAACATCACGAGTGTACTTTTATCACGCGGTAACGAGCTCTATTGTGTTCTAAATGTTTACGAGCCGCTCAAGCGACTCTCGATACATGGGAGATGAATCCGGAATTCTTTGTAAAAGGACTGCGAGTGTAGGATAATTGCATCGCCAGCCATGCCGATTGCATTGAGTGCAATACACACTATCGCGATGCCTGAATGCGATCCGTTGAATAGATGTTTATGCGACCCAGAGCTCGCATCCATTGAACGGTGAAACGTTGTGCCGCGACACAGTCCGATTACAATTTATGTTCAATGGTTTTATGGCGTTCGATAAATTTCGGTACAAAAACCAAACTATTTATTCTCCGCAGCTTCTGCGCAGCTAATTTTATTTGCGTTTTATTATTATTATTATGATAATTAATCTATTTTATTCTTTGTGCCGATTGACGATTATTCAGACGGACCATTTTTTTTTTACCTTCGCCAGTATCAAAAGAAGTTGAAACATTTTTGTGGTTCGTGCGCGGTTAATTTTATTCGCGTATTATTATTATTATGATAATTAATCTATTTTATTATTTTTGCTGATTGACGATTATTCGGATGAACCATTTTTTTTTACATTCGCCTCTATCAAAAGATGTTGAATCATTTTTGTGGTTCGTGCGCGGTTAATTTTATTCGCGTATTATTATTATTATGACAATTAATCTACTTTATTATTTTTGCTGATTGACGATTATTCAGATGGACCATTTTTTTTTTTTTTTACATTCGCCAATATCCAAAGATGTCGAAACGTTTGAGTTATTCGCGCGCTTTTATTTAAGGGTGAACTGACGTGTCGTGACACAGTTCGATTGGAATTTATGGTCAATCGTTTCGTAGCGTTCGATAAACTTCGATCAACCAAACTATTTATTCTCCCCGACTTGTGCGCAGCTAATTTTATTCGCATATTATTATTATTATCGGAGATTAACGATTGTTCGGTTGGACTTTATTTTTCTTTTTTTATTACATCCGTCAGTATTAAAAGATGTTGAAACGTTTGAGTGTTTCGTGCGAGCGTGGAAGATGATGCGACGTAGTGTGAGCGCACGCGATACCATTTAATCGCGGAGAAAAAAAGTGCACGCTCCGGAATGCAATGTACGGTATGATACGTTGTAATTGGCCTGCGGAGTGTAACGAGCGTGGGAAAGGGTTCGTTCGCCTGGAGCGGCGACGCACCGCGACGTCAATCTATGCCTATTGAGCCGATAAATTTATTATTGCTACCACTAATCGGGACCACGAATCAATCGGTATCAATGACGAACAAACAATTAGACGACTCGGAAAGTCCAACGATGAAAAAAAAATTAAAAAAATTAATTCTCAGCATCGAAAAGTGTTCGCACACGCTCGACATAAACTAAACTGTGCCTTTCTTCGTTACCTGATCGAGTTGCCAATAACGAGGCAAAAACAAAACGAAAAATTGCAATCCGAAGCTGAACCATTTTGGATGTCCTAGAAATACGAAAATAGCCATATTTTTCGCCCAGTCCGTATTTCTCAGCCGTCTCACCGAAGCTCAATTCTCGTTGCCTTGGGGAATTTTTATTTTTTGCCTCATCGAAATTGTTACGGCAAATAACGAAAGTTTATCATCCCCGGCCTCCGGTCGCCTTTCGTCGCTCAGTTTATTCTTCTCGCCGGTACTGACACACCGCAGCGTATGTATCTGTAGCGGCGAAAGCTAACTCCTCGCGAGTCCAAGATAAGCGGCATACACGAGAGCAACAGTTGCCAAGTTCACGCGTACGTCACCAGCCGGTTCCCCGCTCGAGCGTACGAACAGCCGAGACCACATCGGAACGGAAGGAGTGCCGGTGCACGGAGTGCGGGCGGCTCCGATTTTAAAGCGTGATCGTCAGCGAATGTCTGGTCACTCCGGTACGACAATGAAACTACTTTGGTTCCACTTTTTCTTTACTTGGGATTTCCACTTTTTCAGGTGTATTATAAGGAATTTTTTTAAAAGAAAGTGCGCATTGCAACGAAAGTGCGTCAATATTTTTTATTGATATTATTACATAATGGCATTTGTTGTCACACTGTAATGAATCCTTAAGGCCTTTATTTATTAGTATAATACACAGGACGTATCCTTTACACGCAATTTACAGAAGTGTTCAATGGTTGCTGAGATGCCGTGGTCCTAAGTTTCAAAAAGGCACTCTCGAGATAAACAACCTTAAGGATTCAATATTGTGCGACGAAAAAATTCTTGCGTCGAGTAATAATATCAATAAAAATATTCCCTCAGTTTCATTTCGATAAGTACAATTTTCATTTAAAAAATGCATGATAATGCACCTGAAAATGCCCGAAGAAAGGCGACTCTACCCTTAATGCAAGGTGATACGCATCTTCAGGGTGTCTCCCCCCCCCCCCCCCCATGAGCGCCATTGAAGCTATCTCTTCCGCCCTCGACAAAGTTTCATATGATCTTAAACCTTTCAGCTTCACGGAAACCTGCCCTGTAAAAGAAATGGTCTTAAAATGAATGAACGATATTAGACGCGTTTTTACACAAACTGTTTCTCAAATTTTAAACACGTAGATTGATATTCTAATTTTACATAAAAAATACATTAACGTTTCAATTAATGTCAAAGTAATGTAAGCAAATTTCAAGCTCCAGTACATTCAATTTACAATTTATTTTTGCAGTCCGATGTGTTTTTCTGTTTGTCGTTTTTTTCATTAGTACAACGTGACTGCGCATGCGCGCAACCGATTTTTGGTAACAATGCATACCAGAAAACGAGCGTACGCATGCGCAGTGACGTTATAATAACAAAAGACGTAAAATCGAAAACACCTCTCGTCACTCCGTATGATAATGAAACTACTTTGGTGTTAGTTGTTCCGCCATCTTGTTCATGAAACTGACTGACTCTTCGAACCAATACCTGTAGGAACGATGCGCGTTAACGCGATGTTTATACACATCCTCAGTGCATCTCTTCCGCCCCCACCGTGAGCGCCATTGAAGCTATCTCTTCCGCTCTCAACAGGGTTTCACACGCTCTCAAACCTATCAGCTTCATAGAAGTCTACCTTCTCCGTCAGCCTCGCTGATGCTGGGGCCGGATCGTCGAAGGCGCGCATGCGCCAACGACCCGGCTCGTCACGGAGCGCGGATAGAAAACCGAGAGCATGCTCGCGTTGCATCAGTTTCGTTGTCAACTCTTCGAGAGGCCACGCTCGCCCCTTGAGAACGGCTACGAGAGTCCGAAGAAAAACGTAACTCAATAAACGCACGGAACATTACTACGATTTTATTTTTTACAAGAGTTCCAGAGTGAAAATTAGTCGAGGAAGTTCGGTCTTCTTCTTTAAAAAAAATACCTCGCTTAGCTTCGCGACTGGACCGGAAGAACTGAGGAACCGAAGATCATACCATTGTAGCTTCGATAAAGGTGAATGCGAGAGTTCTCGAAAACCGGAAGTACCAAAGAAGAGGAAGAAGACATCGAAAGTAGAACCGGAAGTGGGAGACTTAAGATCGTTTCGATAAACGGAAGTACGAGAGTTATCGAAAACCGGAAGTACCGAAGAAGAAGAAGACATCGAAAATAGAACCGGAAGTGGGAGACTTAAGATCGTTTCGATAAACGGAAGTACGAGAGTTATCGAAAACCGGAAGTACCGAAGAAGAGGAAGAAGACATCGAAAGTAGAACCGGAAGTTGGAGACTTAAGATCGTTTCGATAAACGGAAGTACGAGAGTTGTCGAAAACCGGAAGTACCGAAGTAGAGGAAGAAGACATCGAAAGTCGAACCGGAAGTGGGGGGACTCACGATCGTTTCGAATAATCTTTCTATGTCGGAAAATCTCACGGAGGACGAGATGAAGGCAACTTCAGCGGCCACGAAGATTCAGGCGGGTTTCCGTGGTTATCGCGTCCGGAAGCAGCTGAAGGACTCCAAGTCCCGGGACGAGACACCGTCGCCGGACATAACGAACATTTCTACTTGCATAAAGGGCCAGGAGTGCCGAAGGACCTCGCTGGAGGAGAAATCGGCCACGAAGATCCAGGCGGGCATTCGGGGATTTCTGGTGCGAAAGAGGCAGCAGGTGGCAACGGCGGCGGCGACGAGGATTCAAGCGGGTTTCCGGGGCTTCAGAACGAGGAAGGCCCTCAAGCAGAACGGCCAGTGATACTCCCCATCCGGACTCTCCGAATCTTCGTATTTAACGTTATTATCATTAGCACTAAGAGTGACCATGTGCGAGCCCCGAAAGGACTCGAATATTTTTTACGCTCGGACAATTTCGAGGGGCTGTCGAGGAACTCGCTAGAAGAGAGGCGGGTTGTAGTTTCATTATTTACGACTCGAATTTTTTTGTTTCTCATTCGAATCGACGGATTCTCGAAGTAGGGAGCAAAAGTCCGATGCAGAATCGATATATCGAGGAAAATTTTCGAATTTTAGAAATACCGGTCGGTAAATCGACGATCGATCGGAATTTTTTGGGATTTTTCTCAAAATGCTTTCTCGATCGCCGAAATTTTTCCAACGCGAAAAGCTATATTGACAGGATGGACCGTCTGAGGCGTCACGGAGGAGGAGATCGCGAAGAAAATTACGCGGAGGCAACCTTGGCGAGTAACTGGCAACGCCGACGTTCCTTAACGAAAAACACGTAAGTTACATAGGATCTTTGTTTATCTCTGGCTGCCGTAAAGAGAGACTCGTCGGCGCATCCGCTGCAACCGTGATCGCGACTATGTCCACGTGTTCACGCCACGGCTACGCTCTGTGTACACACAGATCGTAGCTGCAATGTTAACACCGCATGCAATACGCGCATACCATGCCGCGACGCTATTACGCGCTTGTTTCAACGCCGCTGTCTATATTTGTCCCGATATAGTGAAAATCGGGTTTTTCTTCTTTCCGACGAGGGGAATGTCGATATTGCCGAGTATGTTCGTTTCTCGGGCTTTCGATTACTCGTTTGTAATATGGTATATGATAAATACCATATGATAATGTGGTAAAGTCGATTTACAATTCCAAAGTCATTTTCGATTTGAAAAAGCCATTTTTCAACCGGAAGTGATGTCATAGCGGAAATACGTCACTTTCTGTTTAAAAATGACTTTTTTCGACCGGAAGTGACGTCATATCGGAAAGACGTCACTTCCGGTTTGAAAATGAAATTTCTGGCCGGAAGTGACGCTATACCGGAAATACGTCACTTCCACTTCGAAAATCAATTTTTTTTTGCCGGAAGTGACATCATACAGCAAATACGTCACTTCCAGTTCGAAAATCAATTTTTTTTGCCGGAAATGACATCATACCGCAAATACGTAAGCTTCTGTTTGGAAATCACATTGTTGAGCGAAAGTGACGTCGCATCGGAAATACGTCACTTCCGGTTTGAAAATCTAATTTTTGACCGGAAGTGACGTCCTACAGAAAATACGTGACTTTCGGTTTGAAAATGAAATTTTGAAACCCGCCTTTCACGATGTGAAAACGGATGGGTTGATAAAATAAAGAATTTTTATTTAATAACACATTATCGACGCGATGTACTTTTGACGCTTTTTTTATTTCTAATACAAAGAGCGCCGACTAAATAATGTGCAATTGTTTTGCAGTTTCTTCGTGAGGACGCCAGAATTTTGGGAACGCTCGTCGCGGGCACTTCGGGCCGATGGCGTTGATCCAGTTGGACGAGCCCGATGGGCGAGACAGAGTTTCCTTGAAATCCGCCTTTGTCAGCCCACACTTCATCGCGTATTCCGACCAGCGATCGTTCATCCAAATGATAATCCGATCGACGACCTTCGACGAGTGTCCACATCGAACCTCGATTATCGACGATCGTGCATCCGACATTGCACACATCGCGCCAAACTTCTGCATTTGACTGAAACGTGTGTTGCGCAAGACTATAACTTACACGTGCATGTGCCACTATTTCACGTACGTCTTTGTCCGCAGACAGTTCATCAAACATTCTGCTAGGCGCTTTCGTCTAAACCCGCGCACGAGGACTGCTTGACGGTAAAATAAAGTGCCTTCGCGCTTAAAACCGATTTCGACTATGAATATAGAAAATTATCGCGCGATACTTTTGTAACTTAAAGACAAAAAGTTGTGTACAACGTTATCGTCTTCTTCAGCAAAGTTCCCTAGCAACTCGAGTAACGTTTGTCTTGTTAAAAGAATAACCGTGAAATAATCGAAAAAATTACGGTAGTTTCAGGTCACTTTTTTCTCCTTTATAGATAATCGAAAAAATAACCGTATTTCAACTTCTGGGCGTGCGAGGTTACTGCTGCGGTTACTTTTTCGGTTGTTCAAACAACCAAAGAACGAGCGCAAAAGTTCATTATTTTGCGATTGTTTTAACTGTATAAAAAGTTATCTGAAATTACGGTAATTTTTTCGGTTATTTTTTATGGTCGCTGAAGCTGCTAGGGTCAGAATAATCGAATTGAAAATTATGCAAATTCTTTTAAGAATCGTCACCTCTCTAGCATCTTGCCTCGATCGTGTGTAATTATTAAGATAAGAGAAACAACATTGTTTCGTGGTTTATAAATTTATAATATCGTAAGCTCTTTGTTTTGCGAAACTAGCTTTCATGAAAAAAGTAAATAAAAATAATGTATAGCGAATGAGCGTTTCAGTCGTCGTTCGTCCGATCGTTATTGGCAGTCGCTGCTGTATACAAGATAATTGGCAGAGAAACAAATATGCCAATAGCTGTTTTTCCCTCTGGGCGAGGTGGCCGATGACTGTGCCGTTTGACTTTTTACGATCAATCGTACAAAATGTATGCGACGCCTTGGCCTTCGCTGTCGGAGATCTTTGACAAACGAGGAAACGTCGGGTGTAACATATTATTTTCTAATGGTTCGACAAACGTTTATAATACAAATTTGCATATCACAAAGTGAGCCGCGATATAACATATATAATAATCTCGTTATTTTACATGACCCATGCACGAATGTAATAAGCACAGCGAATAAAGAGGAAATTACTACCGATGTTTCGCTAAGTTAAAAAGGCCAACAAGAAATTCCGAATAATATAGTTTCTCATGAATATTTATAAATCCGAAAAGAAATCTACCTTACCGACGTAGTGTATCTTGCAAGTTCCGTGCATTTTATGACTCGGTGATCCAAGTCGGAGCAGGGAGATAAAAATCCAACGTTTATGCGACTTGGACAATTTATAGTTCAAGATCGTTAACACATTTTTTTAAAAATACGTAAACACTGTCGCATGAGTTATGAAAATAATTTATCTTTAACGAGGTATCTTCTATTTTTTAAATATAAAAGAAATCTAACTTACCGACGTAGCGTATGTTGCAAACTCGGTAAAATTTGATGACTCGGCGATGCAAGCTGGGAAAATCAGGGAGATAAAAATGCAACGTTTGTGTGACTTAGATAATTTATTGTTTAAAGTCATCGATCCGAGGCGTAAAAAGCGCAAACAAAATGCGGAACATTACAACGGAATAAAAACCATCGCATCGTATGGCGCAGTACAGTAGTCTGCTCATTCACCCATCTTTCGTTCCATTTTTCCCACAATTCAGCCACACGTTACACACAGGATTTCACGGCGATTCCGGTGCGACGGTCGGAACACAAGTTTCACATATGTAACAAATCAAATCACAATAATTGGCGTCGTAGGAGTAAAAAAACTACAACGTAAAATTAAATGTAATTACGAAATCGAGTCGTATTATCACGTTTCAATAAATGGTCCAGTTCCCGATTGGAGTGGCCCTTGGCTGACTAGCGTTTTATAAGTTGACCGGACAGGAGCTCGTCGCTCATCTCTCCGAAAGTCCGAAGAATAGTTTCTCAAGACGAAATACTGAAGCTTTAATACAGAAGACAATATGTGTAAAAAAAAAGGCAAAAAATCGGCCTCTTTCAAATTATTAATTCGATGATTACGTCCAAAAAAATTCCAAGCTCCTGATAAAATAAATATCAGCTCTTGCCGAGGCGATAATGCAGAACCGAAGGTTGTTGGCCTTGTCACGAATATCGCGGGACGGTAAATAAAAAATAAAAAATAAAAATGCTTCCGAGCTTTGAAAGCTGCACTTGCTGAATAAACAATCGACGGTTAGAGTTCTATTAATTTTTTTTCTTCTTTTTTAGGATGAGATCTTGTTCGTGGAATTGCGGTCTTATGCCGGTATAGGATGGGCTCGCACTTGCGCCGATTGACGCGAGTCGAGGATGTCGTACGAGCTGAAATGTTTACTGGAGTGTGAATCTGTTGTTGCGGAGCGAGTTCCAATATCCGTTCATGCCCTCGTCGTTGGGCCGGCAGGGCTCGTCCGGATTGTCGTGGGCGCACTTGTAAGTGTCGGTACTGCAACCGGTGCATCTCTCGCACTGGCAGAGCATTCCGTCGCCGCAGACGCCCTTTATGTTGTCGTTACCACCGCAACGCTCGTTCGGTCCCTGCAACGACCGGACAATTATTTCATTTGCGAGTCTTTCGTTTGATGCCCATGAAACAATTCAATTGGCGCGTAGAAGACCGGCCTGAGAGAACACCCATCAATTGTAGGAATAAATATTTGTTTATTTCACAAGGTGCGAAAGGGGAGTTTTACGTGTGCGAAGCGTGCGTAAAACTCCACTTTACGCACCGAGTGAAATAAAAATATTTATTTAATTCAAATAAATATTTATTTAAACAAAATAAAAATTTTAAACAAAGAAGTCACACGAGGTGAAAATCCGCTCCCTCTAGCTTAGCATACGATTTATACAAAATTAAAAAAAATGTAATCGAATATATACCTTGCGACATTCCAGGACACCGCAGAACACCGATATGGCGACGCCGTAGACACACTTGTCGCACTCGGTGCCACATCCCCTGCAGTCCCGTCGCTCGGTTTCACGAATTCTTATGGATGGATAAGACAGGCATCTGAGGACATCGGGAACATTAATATAAGCGCGTAATTTCAGAGACATTAAAAAGTGATCCTATTTAACGTGGTAACTTACGTGGGCAGAATAGCAAGCAAGACGATCAGACTGAAAGTTTGGATGGACAGCATCTCGATTTGATGATCTAAAACATAAAATATAACAATCTTTTTTACCGATCTTTTCGATTGAATCGAAGCAACTATAAATGGTACCAAGTGATTCGCGTCGTGAAAATACGCATTTCTTTTTAGTGCCTCCTATCATGTGATGGTAATCACCTTTAATGAATGTCCGAATTATATAATGAAATCATATTATATTATATTATATTATATTATTTTTGAAATTCCGAACCGATGTTTCGTTATCAGATATAATCGATTCAAAGACTCCACGTCCGGCATATTGACAAAAGATTCCACTTCCGGCACATTGGAGTACAACCACTTAGCGGCGTCTCGCTAAAAAATAATTTCTTCAAGTATTTTTTTTACCGATTCTTTCGTTTCAATTTTTTAAAAACCCCCATAAATGGTACCGCGTGATTCGCGTCGTTAAAACACGCTTTTCTTTTTAGTGTTTCTTATCACTAAATAATAAACTAAAAAATAGTGGTAGTATCACCTTTAATGTAATGAAAGTGTCCCCGAAAATGCGAACCGATGGTTCGGTGTCAAATATCATAGATTAAAAGATCGCACGTCCAGCATTTTGGCGTAAAACCGCTCGGTGGGGTTGCTCGAAAAATCTTTTCTTTTAAGTACTCGGCGCGTATTTAAGTACCGCGTCTCTTGATAAACCTTTATCGCACTCCGTTAACGTGACGCGTTCGACTTTCGACCATTGCGGAGAAAAAACTAGAGCGCACTTCGCAACATGTGAAACGTTTCGGACCGAAGAGACCGTTTCGGGATCGCGGTCCACGTTGCGAAGATGACCCGCGTCCGAGTCTTCCCGAGAATCGCACCAAAGTGGTCAACACCGCTGGAAGACTGGACTTCCCCCACCACATAAGTTTCTTGGTACCGAAAAAAAATGATGGATAATAAGAAAACATTAATAAGTTGCATTAAGGTGCGCGGTGTGAGCGGTCGCGCGCCGAATAACTTTCGCACTTCGTTAGCTTCAGAAAATGAAGCTGTGAATATAAATAGAACATGTAATGAAAACTTTATGGAACGGACTTTATCTCGGTTCGACTTTGTTCGACTTTAATAGCTTCCATTGTAATCGGTTAAGTGGAGTTCGTGTAATTGCGCGAGGCGACAAATATCGCCCGGGGCGCATTATCAACTGTTTATGTAATTATCAACTTCGCTAGACAAAACATTGTACCAATAGTTGTCGAAGGCCGGTCATAGTTTCAGGCGCGAATCCGCGATGCAACTTTAGTGAAACATTATCTCGAGGGGTTAACGCGGTCAGTGCCGTTTATCGCCCAAGAAACAATTACCGGTAATGGCGGTGATGCTGATGATAAAGGGTCGAAGTGCCGAGGCGTGGTCGAGAGAGGCAAAAAATCACGTTGGTTTTTTTTTTTATATCTTTCTTTGTACACAGTAAAAATAATTTCGTAAAATCACAATGCGAAATTTTGTAAAATCGGAATGCGAAATTTTGTAAAGTCGGAATGCGAAATTTTGTAAAGTCGGAATGCGAAATTTTGTAAAACCGGAATGCGAAATTTTGTAAAGTCGGAATGCGAAATTTTATAAAATCGGAACGCGAAATTTTGTAAAACCGGCATGCGATATTTTGTAAAATCGGAATGCGAAATTTCGTAAAAATAATTTTGTTAAACTCACTTATTTGAATATACGAACCAGTCTTTTTATTTCCCGTGTCATTGACAATTTTAGTTTGTACTTTTGTTTGTAAAACTAGAAAATTAACAAATAAAAAAATTGTGGACGTTTGTGGACAATGAGTTCCAAAAAGTAGAAACTTTTTTTTACTGTGTGTTTGGAATGAGTTTGGCACACGAACACAACACGCCGATTTAGGAGTATTGTAGACAAACGTCATAAAAAAAGAATGTACAGTATATCAAAATCTTTAGAAACACTTTACTCGCATTTTACTATAAAAGTATTTGAATTCCATTAATTTACTTGAATTCTTGACTGCAAAAGTGCATTAATTGTTCATCACCATGGAATGGAAGACAAAATCTTCCATTCCGTTGCATTGAACAGACAATAATTAATAAACAGTGCCATACTAAATTTAATGCGCAAACGTCATAAAAAAAATTGTACAGTATATAAAAATCTTTAGAAACACTTTACTCGCATTTTACTATAAAAGTATTTGAATTCCATTAATATCCTTGAATTCCCGACTGCAAAAGTGCATTAATTGTTCATCACAATCGTCCACGAAATTCAGCGCTCGTCTTTCGGACAAAATCTTCAATTTCGTTGCATCGAACATACAACCATTAGTAAACAGTGTCGCAATTTTTGTTTGTGTCTTTCTTTGTATCCGCGTTGAATTTGGCACGCGAGGACAACGCGCCGATTCATTCGTCTTCCGTCGGGGGCCTCTCGAGGGTTGCGTCTCGCGCGTCGGAGTCGACGAACGAGCTTACGGATGAATGGAAAAAGCTCGGAGAGGGAGATCGCTGTTCCACGTCGATGTTTACGGTTCGAGCCCGCGGAATCTCGGGCGGCGACGACGCGGGTCCGCGTGGCCGGAAAGCCATATGGAACCATCGGTAAAATTTTCGCCAGTCACGAAGAAGCGCCCGCGAGGATGCAACGGAGCCCCGCGTATGCACCGCGAAAGCGCGAGCCACTCGAGTATAATTTCTAATAATAGCGAGCGACTCTTTTGCGCGTTCCTCGACGACCCGCCGAGATCGGACGGGTGGGGAACTGGCGTCGATCTCTTCTTCGTCGCATCCGTCTCTTCGGCGTCCGCTCCGCCACCTCCGCCATCCCCCGAACCCGTGCAACCCACACGATCGCCAAACGGACGGTCAGTTCACCGCCAGTAACCGCAAGTTGCGGATCACACGATATCGCCAATATTTTTTTTTTCTCCTTTCGTCGACATTTATTAAACTTTTTTAAACCGAGTCCAAGGAAACTTCGAGTTGTGCATTCGTAGATCGAAGATAGAGACGAGGGAAAGTTCGCCGATATTATCAACTAGGCGTCGGATTCCTAGACCTCTGCTCGTGAGAAACTTTTTTCACTCTATTTACTCGTAGGCTCAATCGAGCCTGTAATTATGGATCGTTATAACACCTTGGGGGAGGGTTTTTTTTTCACGGAAAAAATTATTGTTTTACTTCTTTTTTTATGTTTTTTTCTTCTCTGGTATGCATTGAATTATGTATTGCTATTCCCCGCTAGAAAGCGGACGGATTTGCTTTTTTTCTTTGAGAATAAAACCGACGCGTCAGGGCGAAGCAAGTTTTCGGCCCGAGGAAACTTCGAGTGGTGTGACGGGCTGAGAATGTTGTATAGAGAATGTGTAAAGGAGGGAAAGTTCGCCAATATTCTTAACTAGGCGTCGAATTCCTGTACGTCTGCTTGTGAGGAACTTTTTTTACTCTTCTAAGGTCAAGCGGGTTAATAATTATGTTTAATTATAACGAGCTGGAGAGTGCTGATGATTTTTTTACGAAAAAAGAAAACGTTATGCATTTTTTTTTTTTTTTTTTCAAATGTTCTTCCCCACTCTGCATTGCAGCTATGTAACTATATTGCCATATTGAGATACCCGCTGAAAACACTGTTCGAATAATATCTTTACACGTACCGAAGAGAATAACAATTTTTGTAAAATGTAAAAAAAAAGCTCTTAAATTTGATTCGAGCAAAAATTGATTGTTTCGCATTATTCTTTCTCAAAATTAAAAATTTTCTTCTCCACTCTGCATCGAAGCTATATCGACATATCCGTTTTACCTTGTCGAAAAACATTGTCCGAACAAAATCTTTACTCGTACCGACAACAATAATTTTTATAAAATTAAAAGAAAAAGATAAAAAATTCTTGAATTGGGCAAATCGCTACGTACATAATTGGAATTCCGCGTGTGCATACTGCGACGGTGACGATACACCACGGGACCGCGAAGCTCCCCCGTGAGTCAGAGTCACGCGCGCCACCCACATGGGAGAATACGTCCGAGCAAATAAGACCGAGTATTTTTGTGTTTTCGACCATCGGCTTTGTTTACCAATTTACATGAGACTCGTTACAAAAATAACCGATCGCACAGAGGATTTAAAATAAATACCCAACCGGAAGTTGACATAGTTCTTCGAATTCCCCGATTTATTTGCCGTCCGGCGGTTACGGCCGCGAATCGACGCCGTACGTACCAACAAGTTTTTGGCAGTCTCGAATGAAAACATGTTGTTTTATACACCGCTCCGGCTCGGCTATGCACGATGTCTTTCGGGGAACGAAGAAAGAGCGATAATTTCTTCAAAATGTTTTGACTCCGTTGCCGTACGATTATCGCTCTTCGGGATTTACGTCGAGATACGCGAAAGAAAAATATTTCTTCCGACTGGAAAGCCGAGAGCTTTCTCGTTTTGTTTACATACCGGCACGCACGCCGGCCGATCGAGAAATTCGGAGCTCCGCGCGACCAAAATACACCAAATCCGGCTGAATATAGTCTATCGGGCCGGAATTAGAAACGAAACCGAGATTCCGTTCGTCGACGAAAAACCGTGCCAACAAGTCGAGCCCGCCGATTTAGTGAGATACGAATTTTCACGGGTGAAAATTTTAAAACTTTTCTGAACTCCAAGTAAGAAAACATAAAAAAAAAGTGGAAACTAAAGATTGAAAAAAATTGATAACAAGAAATCAGTTTTTAAGGAAACACTTCGCAGTTCAAAGAAGATTCTGTGTATCGTCTTTTCGATACAATCTGCGAAGAAAAGATATCGAATGAAAAATAGGAAGATACGAATTTTCGCGAGTGGAAATTAAAGATTTTCTGAACTCGAAGAAAAAAGAAGTGGAAACTAAAAATTTGAGATATCGAGTTTTGAGAAAACACTTCGCGGTGAAAAAAATATTCTACGTATCTTCTTTTCGATGCAATCTGCGAAGAAAATATATCGAGTGAAAATAGGAAGATACGAATTTTCGCGAGTGAAAATTAAGGATTTTCTGAACTCGAAGAAAAAAGAAGTGGAAACAAAAAATTTGAGATATCGAGTTTTAAGAAAACACTTCGCGGTGAAAAAAAGATTCCACGTATATTATTTTCGATACAATCTGTGAAGGAAAGTTTCCGAATAAACATGAATTAAAAAAAATGAATGTAATCGGTTGTTTTTCGTTTCAGAAAGTGCGAGACGAAAATGGGAATGATAACGAGAGTCAGAAGCCGAGTGAGGGCAAACTCATTGATGATAGACAAAGAGCGAACGGCCCAGAGCGTCTGTCTGCTGAGTGCCGTACTTTTATTGCCCTACTGCCCACGTGGACCCTTGCCCTTGTTGCCACCGCCGGCACCCGCTTTGTACTCGGTTCTCGTTCTACCTGTCGTTCTAAGCGCCAACTACAGATATCCGGTCTCCGCTCTCAAGACTCTATCCGAAGCGATCAAAGGTACGTCATGTGTTATTTTTACCATTCGACGTTACGAATTCAGTACTGAAAATTATAATATAAGATATTTTTCACTATCCAGTTTCGGATAATGTAATATAATCTATGTTTTTATTTGATTTTGAAAAAAATCGCGTATATAATAAAATATATATATTCACGAATATATAAATATAATTTCGTGATGTATATATATATATATATATATTTATATATCACGAAAAAAATCGTTAAGGATCGTTAAAAAAATATAATCTATTATTTTCACTATCCGACGTAACGAATTCACTATAGAAAAAGTGATAATATTTTGGACCAACCACTTTCGCAATAGATCCAATTGTTTCGGAACACGTCACACATTTTTCACACTTCACATTGTTTATTTTACTTTGAGAAGATCGTGCAAATAATCGGTAAACACATATCTTGAAAAAAAAAAGAATAGTTAAGTATCGTTAAAAAAAAACCATAATCTATTATTATTGTTCGACGTGTCGAATTCACTATAGAAAAAATTATAACATTTCGGACTATCTACTTCCGCAATAAATATAATTGTTTCGGAAAATGTAATACTCTTCACATTTTCTATTTTACATTGAATAAAAAACGTGCAAATAACCCGTAAGTATATAATCCGAAAAAAATCGTTAATGATCGTTAAAAAAAAGAACTTGTAAAAATCGGCTCTCACCTCGTTTGGCTCCGGCGATGAAGCTGATCGTCGTCTGAGCGATTGATAAACCCGTTGGAATGGAGGAGCTTAAGATTGAGGGCTGTACGGTAGTGGAATGTGCTTTGCTCGATGATGTCGAGGTGTTTTATACCCCCACGGAGATCGGTGATTCCCGATGGGTGAATATCGGTTGCCATGCGGATAGTCGAGGTCCCTTCCCTTCTATAAATCCACCTGTCGATCTTGTCCATCTTTTTCAGATTGTCGAGCGCCGGGCTCCGCGGACTGACGTCGATTAATATGCTAATATGTCTCGCCCCGTTACGAAAAATCGAGACGTTCCGTCGACTCGTCGACTATATTATCCTCAATTATCGTCGGCCGAAGGGGGCGTTTTATGTGTCCACGGTACACTTTATAGCACATCCTTTTCCTCGCTCCTCGAAAAGCCACTGAAAATAAAAGAGACTTTAAATGACGGACAAAGTGTAACACAAAGTTTAACAAGGACGACGGTCCGGACACGTGCAAGGGACAGTTCGGCAACCTTGTGACACCTTTTTTTCCGCTCCGTTAATTTTTCTACTTTCCAAGATAATTTCCATAATTCGTCCTAATGAATCCCTGCGAGGACCACTCGACAACATTATATTTTGACAAATTCGTTCGATACGTTCGCATATTATTCGAGCATAGACAAGACGCGACTTTATTTAACTATCAATCGCCAGCGCATTATTTTTCGATGGTTTCTCCCTCGGAGAAACCCCTTTTTAATTATGGGTTTTCCCCTGAAACAACATTTCTTAGGGGAAACCCCATGTTTGTAATGGAATATGTGAAAAAAAGTTTAAGTAAACTACTAAATCGAAATCGGACCCGGAGCTATAGCGTGTTAAAAACCAAGCCTCTTATCACTCCGTCACGATGACTTTCATTACAGGGTATCAAAATAATAAGGATATAAGCGACGCCTGAATGAAACTTCGACTTAGAACATTTTTTTCTTTTCCGACGATGATAAACGACTTTTACTTCAACCATAAAATTGGACGTTCTGTTGCACATTCAATGATTGAAAAAGGTCAATTTCTTACCTTTATCAATCCATATCATTCATGAGGGTACGAGAATAAACTTATTCAAATCGGGCACCAAATAGCTGATATGATTAATATATGATTACATATCATCAGATAAGATTTATATATGACCAGATTTAATTTCACATAAGAACAACGCGATTGTATATTATCACACATGATTCATACATAATCAGGTATGACCAGATATGAATTCATATCTGAACATATCTGATCATAGGGGATCATATCTTATCATCATATATGAAACACGACCTTATCATGCATGGACATAGGGAAAGACAATTTTCTTTTTCCTCGTCAGTCTTGGGTCTCAAAACGGAATTCAGTATAGTTTTTGTTCCGACTGGACGCCCAGCAAGCGGGTGTTTACATCACATCACTTTAATTCAACATTGCATTCTGTTACATCCAAAGCCCAAGCGATCGTCCATCGCAGCAGGGTTTCAAAGTTTAATTTGAATCAACCCAATATATTAAT
This sequence comes from Ichneumon xanthorius, assembly GCA_917499995.1. NCBI lineage: Eukaryota > Metazoa > Arthropoda > Insecta > Hymenoptera > Ichneumonidae > Ichneumon > Ichneumon xanthorius. The sequence continues at coordinate 3,014,708 of OU824210.1, forward strand.
AAAAATAATCATATTTTTCGATTGTTTTGCAGCGATTGCGAAACGAGCATGGGACCCCACAAGCCGCATCCTCAGACGACTCTACGGTCCGATCGACCGTGCCGAAAATCTTTTCCTCAAAATGAAGAATATCTCCGTAATGGCGAATCAGATAGTATTCCTCGTACTGGCCGACAAAGTTCTCGTACCGCAGCAGAGAATGACGTGCCTCTACACCCTCATGTTCTACAACGTAATAGCGTATTGCGTCAGTTACATAAAGGAACTGGTGGAGAAAGAAGATTGGTCGCCTTATGTCACATTGACCGAAAGATCGCAGATCAAACATCTCGCCATGTCAGCGACGAAGATCGTACTGGAGTGGACCAAGGCGGTAACATTCGCCGTCACACTCACCTTCATGCTTCTCGTTTTCGGCTTGGAACAAGGATTGCAAAATTACAAGTGAGTTTTTGTGCACACTATACCATGTTACACGCGTCCCGAGCATGACCGGTTCGTTGACGCTGGAGCGCTCCTTAATTCATTCGTTTCTGTTGATCGGTTCATTCGAGAAACATTCCAGGGAAAAAATAAAAAATATTCTCTGCAACGTCACTTCCGGTTTGAAAATCTCATATTTTAATGAGTTTCCCAAACAAAGAGACTTTTAAGTCGGAAGTGACGTATTTCTGATATGACGTCACTTCCGGTCGAAAAATACGATTTTTAAACCGGAAGTGACGTATTTCCGATGTGACGTCACTTCCGGTCGAAAAATGAGATTTTTAAACCGGAAGTGACGTATTTCTGATATGACGTCACTTCCGGTCGAAAAATGAGATTTTCAAACTGGAAGCGACGTATTTCTGATATGACGTCACTTCCGGTCGAAAAATGAGATTTTCAAACCGGAAGCGACGTATTTCTGATATGACGTCACTTCCGGTCAAAAACCAAGATTTTTTTTTGCCGGAAGTAAGATGCTTACAATAATAAAAATCTAAGTCTAACAAACATCTTCATGGTCTTTTTTTCTTCCACAGGCCTTCGACACTGTACACAATCGTAACGTGGACATATTACTCCGCCACGGAGAAGGTATTCGTCGACATGTTTCCAGGGATACTCTGTTTCATGCAACTCGAAAGTCTCGAGAGTCTGGAAAATCTTTACGCGCCGGTGATACTGCGTAGCTTCACGATCTTCATCTCTGCACTATTCAACCTCATCCTGGTGCCAACTGCACCATGGAAATTCCTCTTGGCCGCCACCTACCTCAACGTCTTTCTAAGATCCAAGGAACTTTGGCAAAATTCGGCGGTTGTACTCCGGGCCGAGCGTCAGATTCTCAATCGATACAGGAAAGCTACGCGCGAGGAAATTGAAAAATTCGACGACGTCTGTGCGGTCTGCCTGTTCGGCATGACGAAAGCACGAATAACCCCGTGCCATCATCTCTTTCACGCCGATTGCCTCAGGCAGTGTCTCAAGACAAGCGACAAGTGTCCAATGTGCAAAAGGGAATTCAAGTTCGATTAATAGAAGTCCATTTTCTACTCGCAAAAGTAAAAATTGCATCTAGTTGATAAAAAATAAATAAGCGCGAAGAAACTTATAAAAGTCCTGATTTAACTTGAAAATGTTGAAAATGAAATCGGGCAAAGTCGTTGCGAGAGATATTCGGAACGCATCATGAAGGAAGAAAGGGAGGAATACGATTAACGGATAGAAACAAAGAACGAACGTTTCCAGAAGCTATTCGAAGGAGTAATTGTGAATAATGTAGATTTTTTTATTATCGTACGTTTATATTCCTATAGTTTTACGTTACTGTGATAATTTGTTGTCATACTCGTCAGGTGCCCCGTAGATTTATTCACGAATGAGCTAGTCGCTAATTTATCTATTTTTTATTTTATTTTATTTTTTTGCTAGACTGATCGACTCCCATCGATCGTTACTTTGAATGTAGCGCTAAAGTAAAAATATGATAATATTAAACCCTCAATTGGTTAAAAAAAAATGTGCTGATGAAAACACTATTGGATCTCATTAAGAAACTATTACGTCTCAACACCGAATGGTAGATCAGTATTTGGTAGTTTACTATTGACTTTCAATAGCGATATTTCAATATTATTTGTATACGTATATATTTGCTGTTTTTTACCCGAAATAATAAAAATTTATGAAGAAACAAAAAATGTGATATCATATTTACACACCTAAACCAGGAAGGAAAACTTGAAGGAAAAATATAAAATTTTAAACAGCTCATCTTAAGTTTATCATAATTAAGATGAGGCCCACTTGTAAGCGGATGAGGTTTCCAGTCGCAATTTAGATGACATCGGGCGCGCTATAGCTTTATTCGTAAATGAGCTAGTCACAATTTTTTTCTTTTTTATTTATTTAACTTTTTTTTTTATGGTCTGCACGATCCCAACCGATCGTTACTTCAAATGTAACGTTATATTAAAAATATGGCAAAATTAAACCCTCCGACAATTGGATTATAAAAATGGACTATTGAGTACACTGTTGGATCTCACTAAGAAACTATTGCATCTCAATGCCGAATGGTAGGTCAGTATTTAGTAGCTTTCTAGTGACTTTCAATAGCGATATTTCAATATTATTTGTGGACGAATATATTTTCTGCTTCTAACCCGAGATAATACAAATTTATGAGGAAAATAATGTGATTTGAATATTTACATACCTAAACACCAAGACCAAAAACTTGAGGCAAAATATCGTCGCTGAAGGACTATATTTAATCTGTTTGTAACACTGATCCCGAAGCTACCACTTGTTTTATTCATAGATAATATTTTTTTTTTAAATGTGCATTTTTTTTTGTGATTTTTCGATGTTTTCAAACATTCTGAACACGTTTTCATTAAAATCTCGAATAATTTTTTTTTCTACCAACAAAAAAATGGAAAATGTTAAACAGCTCTTCTTGGTCACTTCCACCACATCTGCGTGCGCCAGTCCCAAGGTAAGATGACACTTCTCCGGTCACAGTTTGGATTCCGCAGAGCTGAACGCTGTCCAAGGTTGCAAACTCGCGATGTTTGGTGCGGGGTTCTCGTCAGACGAGAAACATCAAATTGAAAGTAATTCGTTTACATGCGAAACTATAAACCACAACGGTGTCCTAGTTCGTCTGACCAATATCACCTTACTTTATTTTTGAATGTTCATCTATGAATTCTATGTTCATCTATGATACGATTCAAGATGAATGAGGTATGAAAATACATATAAATATTATACAAATCATTTCATAAATATTTTCCAGTCGGGGAGGATAAACCTCGATTATAGCAATATAGATAGGATAGTTACTACGTTGATCCAGGAAATTTATGCGGGTATCCTAGAAGCTACGATATATTTTTTTCTTCTTTTTTTATGCATATGTATAAATGTCGGGCCTGATGTGATTCCGATCTACGAAGTAACGTACATTTTTCTATTGGTCTCGTTGGATTCAGGTTACATTGAAAAGGCATCACAAGCGATAATCAAAGTTTTATACCTAATCACTTTAGTACTCCTTGGTCGATGTACCAGAGAGAAATTTTTAACGTCTCGCAAGTGTTTTTTTTTTTTTTTGGACAGGTGTAAAATTGTGCGTTTACAACAACAAAAATTGTTTTATATTTTCAGGCGTCTTGAAAAACATTTCGCCGATAATTGTAGCAACATTATTATTATTTCGTTTTTCATTACTATACTATAATGCTTATACGGTAAAATGAAAAAGAACTTTTAGCGATACACATCGTCACCGATATTCAAAAAAAGAACCAGTGAATTAATAAAAAAAAAAACAAAAACAAAAAAACAATAGGAATGAAATCACAGAGCTTGCCTTGTAAAGGCTCATTTAGAAATTCATCGATCATTCAAGAAGAAGTAACGTCCTTGAGAATTATGTTCACGAGTGGTCAGCTTCATTTTTTTTTTTTTTTTTTTTTTTAGAAAGACTCAAGCGCTCACTAATAGCGTGTTACACGTGAAGCTTTGCCCCAATGGGTTACCGAACATCTGCATTTACACATACCATGATAATACTTTTAAGCTGTTGCCAATTTTATGACAAAATAAATCGTCTTATGCTGTGGATTAACGGAATCGTTGAATTTCCGTTTTATTTATCCATAAAAATTCGACGCTGGCGATACGGACCGGAAATGATTCGTAAATATTAATGATTCTGCGCCTTCCGTAGCTGCTCCTCAAGCTCCTTGACGCGCAGTTGACTGTTGGCGAGCTGACGCCGAACGAGCCTCAGTTCGTCGGTTTGACGAGCGTAGGCCAGTCTCAGCTCCGCCTCGTTGTTTGGAATATCGACGGACTCGAGAGCTTTATTGTCGTTCATAGTCACGTTGACGTTATTGTTCTGTATTCAAGATCACATGTCGATTAGAAAAATATTCGATCTATTAATTAACACAATTATAATGATGCGTTTTTTTGCAAGCGATGATATAACGTGTATGAGTTAATGATGAACCTACGAACTTGTGTGATTGTCTTTGCATGGTTTTTGACTCAATACAAGATTGTACGGAGAATAAAGCTGCATGAATTTAGCGAACGATGGGGCTAGTCTATCGAACGTTGAGGTGAAGGATGTGAGTAAAGTACTTTTTTGTTTGCGGCGATAATGGCACAGAATCGTCAATAAAATTATTCTTCAACTTCACCTTAAACGTTATCAATTATGTAAAATGGAAAATCTTTCAACTACCTACCTTGTTGAAATAATGGGAATACGTTCCAAACTTGCAAACGAGCTCATAGAATTGGGTGCTACATCTTGATGGCTTGAGATGGACCATGCAAAGCGTTAGTGTGTTAGACAAACTGATTCGAACGTTTTCGATTTAAGAACAGGTTCTTAACAGTGTTTAACTAGTGTTTAATTCACGTTACATCCAAAAGCGCGAACATCGATAACGAAGCTAAAACAAAAACTTAAGCGACAAAAATATCAGCACTGTCGATTGCTCTGCGCTCTTAACGTTAAAAAAAATACGATTTGCAATTTCGATCTTCAAAGCGAGCGAAAAAGAAAGAAGCGATCGGACAAAAAGCTCGTTCCGAGCAACAACGCAAAGACACATCACGCTACAAACTATAAAGACAATTTTACCAGACGTACGAACGGACAAAATAAAGTGACAAGTTATCTCACCTGAATCGCCACGTGACCGAATCTCTGTTGCAACTGATGAATCTTCGTGCTCTGGTTGCTCGAAGTTTTTTGACTCTTCTCCGAGATGTCCAACAGATCGACGGATCGATAATCAGGCACGGTTTCGGTGGACAGAAAGGCGAATTTCTTTTTTGTGTTTACGTCGCAACCGTTTTGATTTTTGGTCCCGCCCATCAACTGGCCAGGTTTGTAAACGCGTGGCTTGTGCGTTGTAATTCCACCACCTGGTTAATAAAAAAAGAAAATATTTATTTGAGTTTTGTAAGATAAACCCGATTGTCATCGAGTCCGACGATAAAACGATACGTACCGGTCTTGAGAGATATTAAAATTGGTGGGCTATTCATACCGGTGATCCAATCTTTGGCTGAGAGAGCGGGCGTTGTTCCCACCGTATCGGGGTACAAATCCTCTTGAAACTGATCGCTCTGATAGCGTGGACAACAAAGAAAGCGGTCTTTAGTAAACTAATCGCGCGTTCATGATTTTGCTTCCGCATAGAAGCTTTTTTGTATGAGTCAACGTACTTTTCTCGGGACTATCATTGATATCGGTTCACACATTCCTCGGGTGGCGTGAAGCTTGAAAAACCTGAACACTTCGCAGATTGAGGTGTTGATGCCCCGTTTAGGCATAACACCCAGGCCTCTTTGAGGATTTCCAGATATAAATTGACTGAGGTAATGCAACCACGGTGCTTCGTTGACTACTTCGTAATAACGTATATTACCGTCTCCCTGCGGAACAAATTAAAACAATTTCAGTATACGAGTATGCTCGAATAGAAGTATTGCAGGAAGCTGACTATGAACTATCAGGGTTTTCACGTTCGAATCGTAAATTTGGCTTCCACGAAAAAAAACAAAAAACAAAAAAAAATTGAGATTTTGATGAAAACGTACGAATGTTCCAAAACATAGGACAATCATGTTTCGAAAAAAATACTGGATGTGTGTGTGTCCTAGATCCGAAAAATAGAAACGTATAACTTGAGAAGGGGTTGAGCTATCAAGCTGAAATTTTTTAAGTACGTAGAGTTTGGTAAAGAGTTTACTTGTTTACCTTTCCAGCTAGGTATACCATGTTGGTATCATTGTCGCAGTACGGAAAGACAATTCCACTGGACGAATCGATTGTTTCGCACGTGAGAGGCGCCGACAGGTCGAGTTGACTCCAAACGGCGTACTGCCGGTCCGAATGTCTGCTGAAACCGGTGGTCAGCAAGCGCCCCGATCCGCCGAGAAATACCACTTTGCTCGCTTTCGTTCCAGCGTGACACACGCCCTCCTAAAATAATAAAAAAATGTTTACCTCGCCGATATTTACTCTGCAGGTCGCATGGAAAAATCTTCCCAGCTACGACTCACCTCCACGACGTGGCCCGATCGCGGTTCGAAGATTCTCAACTTTTTGTCCTTACAGGTCGTCGCCAGTAAGCTTCCGTCTCTGTTCAACGACATACTGTAAATTACGTCGGGATGCCGGTCGATGATGCTTATAGCTTCCCCTCGATTGATGTCCCATACGATAACGAGATGATCGAAGCCCGCGCTGAACAAGACGTTCTCGGCGACGGGGTGCCACTCGATGTAGGCAACTCGCCGCTTGTGGCCCTGCAGCTCGACGAGCCAGTCCGTCAAGTTCCTGGAGAGGCCACCGTCCGGTATATGCCATAATTTTACCTGTCGAAAAATACAGTCTGTATTAAAGAATTACTGTGTAGGTTATACAATTATAGAATTATATTTATACAATTTTCCTGTACTTCTTGTAGTCCTAACATACAATTATAGAATTATAGTTATACGGTTTGCTTATACTTCTTGCAGTCCTGATATACAATTATACAATTAAAGTCATGCGATTTTATTACAGTTCTTGCAGTCCTTACCGTACAATCGTCGGAGCACGAGGCAATTACGTTGTCGTTGAACGGGTTCCATTTGATATCGAGAACAGGTCCCGTGTGTCCGGTGACCCTGTTGGCGTTAAAGTCCAATCTACCCGTCTGCAACAATAATGGAGCAACGATCAAGTTCTATACTTGCAATTCATCTTAACGCAAGTTTTTTGTGATGTTGCGAAAAGTAAAAAAATAATAAAATGAAAACGAGTAAAATCAAAATAATTAGAAGAAAAAATCGTCGGAAGTTGAATCTGCACGTCTGCAACAATAACTGAGCAACTGATCAAATGCGATAATGATAATTAATCTTGACCAGTTCCTCATAAAGTCGGAAAACGGTAAAAAAACGCATTAAATGAAAAAGATTAAATAAAAAATAAAATTGTCGGAAGTTCTATCCACCCGTCTGCAACGATAACGGAGCAGCGATCAAGTTCGCTACTCGCAATTAATCTCCACCCAGGTTTCTCGTAAAGTCGGGAAACGGTAAAAAAAGAAAAATTAAATGAAAAAGATTAAAATTAAAATAAATAAATAAAAAAATCGTCGGAAGAATCTTCAAGAGCTTCTCGCATGGCCACCGCCGGTTCGCAATGAAAGTGGATTAAGAATGTAAATGGATCCGGAGAGATTGGACAATGCGAAACGCGGTACAGCTGGCACTTATACAGATTTACGAGCTGCGATTAACATCGAGAAATAGCAGTGAAAGTACGCCCGTTGCGAATGAGTCTTCATCTCTCCCCCGCCGACGAGGCAATACAACTTTTCGCCGAGCTATGTACACCGCTCGTACGTACTCCTGGTTGGAGAAGGATCGCGATTTTCACGCTTTTTTTCCTTCAACTCACATGATCGAGCGGGAGAACCAGGAAGGCACCGCCTCCGGCGACCTCGGTAACGATGGCCAGAAACTTTGGATTGACAGCGCAGAATTGTGAGTCGTGGGCATTCTTCGTTATCTTAATGTTGTCGTAGCATCGGTCCCGTTTCGCTGGTACACCGTAGACATGACGGAACTTGCTGCTTCGAACTCCGCGAAACCAAGACTGAAACAGAATGTTATTGCACGTTAGTTGCGTCGGTATTGATCGTGCGATAAAGATTCGACCGGCTTACGTATACGTCTACGTACTCGGGTATTTCGCTCAAAGTTCAAGTTTTGCGATGCGGATGCACATGGCGTCAAGTTAAAAGTCTGTACGAAGTTTAAGGACATTCAAGGACAATTTGCAGGACTTTTCCAAGTTGTGTTGGGACATTTAAAAAAAAATGTAAATATGCATACCGCTGCGCGATGTACGAAATAAGATTTAGTTCGATAACCACTTTCGTTTATGTTGGAATGGGTTCAAAAACCAAAACCACTCACTATACACGCATGTATATATGTATCTCAGCGGAACCGAGATACACATTTTTTTAGGATTGTCACTAAAGACCCACACTAAAAAAAACAAAATTGATCACGAATATGACGTTCATTTTGCTCCAAACCCAATATTTTCCATTTAAAATCCCAAAAATATGATTTTCCGAGCATTAAATCGAGACTTTCAATGTCTCACTGTTGACCCCAAAAATTCCAGCGGATTCGTGTTCAGTGGGAAAAAATACGTCGGAATACGTGGCAGTTCATTTTTAAAAAAGAAAAAAAACATTTACTAAACTAAATATACATTTTTAAACAAACTCAAATTTTCGGGGAAATAAAAAATTCGAGGACATTAGGTGAAATTCAAGGACATTCCAGGACTATTTCAAGGCCAGGTAAAATTCAAGGACATTCCAGGACTTTTTCAAGGCCAGGCAAAATTCAAGGACAATTCCAGGCCTCCGAGGACTTCAAGGACCGGTGGACACCATGAATGCACCGCATCGACGAAGATCTAATTCATGCGGCAAGTGGAAATGTTAACACTACGCAGTACATATAACAGACAGATCAAAAGGTCTTTCTCAATAACCGCAACAAGCTGCGATTCTTCGACTCGAAATCCAGCTTCTTATAGTGAATCCGAGAATAAAAATGAGGTACTGTTTGAAAAATTACGTCAAGAGGATCGTGTGATTTTGTTGCTCAGCAGGCAATAGCGCAAATCTATCCAAGACGGAAAGCAAAGTGTGCGACTTTTCCCGTCGCTTCTGTCATTCTTCGATCCGAATTATTACGTCAGCTCGAGCCGGATCGCGTAACGACCGCGGTATTGTATCCGACGCTGATGAATATAATTTCGCAGTGTTGTTCTCGTGTCTGCATCCAATTTGTCTCCGGCCGAGCTCGAGACGGTCAAACACGGGCGGAACTTCATTACCTCGAACGTTGCAGCGTTATATCGATCTCTGTGGAATCGATAACTAAGCGCCGCTGTGGCTCGCTCGCACTCGTCGGCCTCTTTATTTAATTCATGCCCCGTTCATTTTTCACGCGCGACCATACACTGCGACGAACGGTTTGTTTTTAAGGTCATTCGTCCTCGCTGCGTTGGGCGCGGAACGTAAAAAAAAAGATGTACAACAAATTTACAACAAAAGCAAAAAACGACAAGAAAAATTATTTATCGAGGCGCAACTTGCCTTGCGACGAATCCCACGGAACGTAAGGTGCATGGATACTCACCTGTTTGTCGTTGGTCATTTTACAACGTCGTCGATCCTCGATCTCAGAAGTAGAGGGTGCAGCCAGGAGCGGTCATGTGCGGCGACAATGACCGACGTTGCAAATTGACAAGCAAGCCCATGCAAGAGGCAACTCAACCCCAACTATTACTTCGAGTCACTTCGACACAAATATCTCTCCTTTACTGTAAATGAAACAAAAGAAAAGAAAAAAAAAGAACGTTGAACACACATATACAACTGTGCAAAATAATAATAATAATAATAATAATGATATTAAATAATAACAGTGATAAATCTCATGAAAAAATATAAGGGAGAGCCCGACTCTACAAAATCATAATAATAATGCAAAATAACGATAATGATAAATGTAGAGGCTGAGCGGGGCAAAACGGACCTTTTCTAACAATTTTTCGGGAGATATAAAAAAAGAATTGCAGTGTCAAGTACGACAAAAGAAGAACAAGAAACACGTAAGATATATGGAACTCTGCGAAATCATAATAATAACAGTAATAAATATAATGAATAACTATAGGACTCAACTCTGAGAGCTCAACTCTACAAAATGGTAATAACGACGCAAAATAAAGACAATAACAAACGTAATGAATAACTGCAAGGGCTAAGTCAGTGGGGCAAAACGGAACCCTGTAGAAAAACGAACTATTTCCATAAATTTTTCTGGAGACCTAAATAAATCCGATATTTCGATACTTTGGAACATCCGGAAAACGTTTTCATCAAAATCTCAAAAAAAAATTCCCACCAAAACAAAGCTTCATCTGAGGAAGCAAAAAAACGTTCTCGTCCCAAATCGGCGACCGGTCCGTTTTGCCCCGGTGCCCCGTCGTACCCGGCTCTCTCCGTCGGAACAAGAACTGTGGTGCCAAGTACGAAAAAGTAAAAAAAAAAAAAAAAACAATAGACGATATAATTACGGAGGAGCGCGATGCGTGTAGATCATTCCATCGATAGGAGATCCAAAAGGCGATAACAGCGCCGCAATGATTCCGGCGGAAGTGTGATGAACTTTTGTTTTTGTTTTCTTATTGCTCGAAATACAATAAGAACTTAAAAATATTCCGAGTTTCGGTCGCAGCGCGCGATGACTCGCACAGGGCGTAATGCACAATTCGGTTTCCTCGACGTCGAGCCTCGGCGGAGCGGCGAGATACAACGTTCCCGAGCGCGTTGTACAGAAACACTGCGCGAGTGAGAGACCGCTGTACACCGAGAGCTTAGCGAGTCCCACAGCGACGCGCTTCACGAGCCGTTGGACTCTTACTGAAAGGCAGCCGAACACATCGCTGTGTATGATATGAGCACGTGACTATAGCAGGCTCGAAGGCAGGAGAGTATAGTACGGAGACAGTGTAAACACGAGGAGGAGGCCGTCGCGAGTCAGTTGTACAGTACGTACGTACGAGCTGGTGCGGCGCCGCGCGGTACAATTCTCCTCGCTTTGTAGCCGGGCGCCCGACGGCCCAGCTTCGGCCCGTTCGCTTTGGAATAGCGAGAACATGTGACAGAGACTCAGTCGTTAACAAATTTGTTTCGCTCCTTTATCGAAGAGTATTAATGTTTCGGACGAGAGCTACTTAGGTTTTTGTTGTAACACATGGGCGAAAAATACAGCTTTATTTCACTCGGTGCGAAAATGGGAGTTTTAGACACGCGTGCGTAAAAATCCGGTTTTCATAACTTGTGAAGTAAAATTTGGTACGACAGTAGTTCGATAATGTACCATTGTCACACTAGTATTGTTATGTACCTATTATCGCTCTAGTATTATATCTGCGACCGGTCGAACCTCTGGGACCCACCGTTCGAGAATTCGTAATTTTTAATATAAGAGAATTATTAGGCAGTCAAAAAAGTTTGTAACCTTTACAACTTATTGTCCACAAACGTCCACAATTTTTTATTTGTTAATCTTTCAATGGCATCATCCGGCGCCATTGCAAATAAAATTGTTAATAAGACGGGAAATAAAAGACATGTTTGCATATTATAAGTGACAAACGACTTTGTCACTTATGTGAAAAAATTATTTTGACGAAACTTCGTATTCTTTGCAATTCTTTTTTTCTGTCTAGTATTGGTTGAAATAAAGGCGGTAACATTTTTAAAATAAGTTCGACAATATCACAATTTACTAATCAGTTAAATAGGATTAGAAATTGATCGTAAAAAAAACTCGTACAACGGACACAGTGTAAACACGAGGAGGCCCTCGCGAGTCAGCTGTACAGTACGTGCGAACGAGCTGGTGCCGCGTCGCGCGCTAGAATTCTCCTCTGTATATATATATATATAGTTGAGAGCCCGGCGACAGAACTTCGGCCCGTTCGCTTTAGAACAGCATTAATGAGTACCGATTTTCCGATTGATGACACCGCTTCTCGTATTTGAGGAAAGCAGATGTTTTTTTTATTTATCTAAGACCGGTCGAGCCACCGTTCGAGAAGTCGTCATTTTCACTATATACGAGAACCCGAATATCATTAGGTCGACATTCTACCGGTAAAAAGATTTCTCTTTGGAAGAGAAATTAAGTAATTCCTGATTCCTAAGGCGAGGATTCCCAGCGGCCCCGACATCGGAGACAGTATCGAAGGCGAGAGGGGAAGCGAAAGAAAAAAAAACGGAATCATCCGAAGGAGAAACTGCAACGATCCGGGGCGCTCGAAGTTTCGATGTCGAAGGAAAAAAACGCCCGGTCTCGTACGTCGGGAGACAAACGGAAGGCTTTCGCTCGATGGGAAATCGGTATTCGCCGATTCTGCTGCGTTGAACCAAGTTTTTTTAAAGACGATGTGAAATCTCCTCCCTCGGCCCGATTCGCTGCTCGGTCGGTAACAAAAACTGTAATTTTTTTTATTTTTTTCAAGGGTGCTAAACATTTCCGAGGAAGTGCAAACTGTGTCGGCGAGGTCGATGTGACACTTCACCTTAATGGGATATATTATAGCACAATGGGACGGATTATAGACAAACGGAAGGCTTTCGCTCCGTGGGAAATCGGTACTCGCAGATTCTGCTGTGTTAGGACAATTTTTTTTTTAAGATGGCTACTGCATTAGTCAAACTAGTGCTAATTTTTCACAATTGTTTAACCAAAATATTGTTCATTTATTTACAGTGACGGAAGTCGATTTATATTACTGCATGGAAACTCTTAACGACGTTTTTGGAAATACACAAAATGATAAATGCAAATTTCCATGACGATACATTTTCGTTGAGTATTTTTAAAAAAAGGATCCTTATTTTTCAAGCAATTTTAATGTACCATGGCTCACTTTGTTCCTCAAACGTTGCTCTACGAATTCGCCGAGTAGATTTCTTTGATAGTTTTGGCCGTTTAAAAATGATAGTTTGTTTATGGGAAAAAAATAAGCGGTTAAATATTAAGGTGACGCAAAATTTTCTCCCTCCGCCCGATTCACGGCTCGGTCGGTAACAAAATCTGTAATCCATTTCTTTATTATTTTTTTTATTCAAGGTTGCCAAACCGTTCTGAGGAAGAACAAATCGTGACGGCAGAGGTCGATGTGACACTTCGCCTTAATGGGACGTATTATAGCACAATGTACAATCGGGCACGTCTCGCGTCCGAGATGCGTGTGGCCAACTTAATTATACTACGCATTGATGACGCTCTTGTCGGTCCCCGCCAGAACGAGAGTGTTAAATGGAACTCGAGCCCCGGAAGACTCGCAGAAAGTTACGCCAACGAGGGCGAAGGTGTGGATGATATTTATAGAAATCCACCCTGGCCCGATCGAAGAGAGTAACCATTAACTAACCGATCGAGCTCGCGGGCCTCTTGTGAAAGTAGATCGAAACCCGAGGAAGCCCGACCCCCTTATCGCTTCTGGTCCTTCTCTATCCATTATTAGATTTTCGATGAAAATACAAAAAAAAAATGTCGACGATCACTTCACGATATTCCAGGAAATTTTACACCGCCTTATTAACACGATCCACAAATTTATCGAAGAAAAATGTAAAATTTATCGATGGATTAAAAAACATGTCCGTGTTGGGAGATAAAAAGTGAGTTGCCTGTCGAAGTTGCCTGTGAAAGTAGATCGAGACCCGAGGAAGCCCAACCCACTTATCCATTATTAGATGTTCAAAGAAATTACAAAAAAAAGAAATTCGACAATCATTTCGGAATATTCGGAGAAACTCTACACCGACAAATTAACAAGATCCACAAATTTATCGAAGAAAAATGTCAAATTTACCGGTATAAAACTTATCTCCGTTTAGGGAGAAAAAGCGAAGTTGCACGAGGGAGTTGCCTGTGAAAGTAGATCGAAACCTAAGGAGGCCCAACCCACTGAACTCTCCCAGTCCTTCCATCAATTATTAGATCTTCAACGAAATTACAAAAGAAAAAGAAATCGTCAATCGTGTCCGGAAACGGACAAACACGATCCCCAAATGCATGGAATAAAATGTAAAATTTACCGACATAAAACTTATCCTCCCTGTAGGGAGACAAAAAAGCGAGTTGACTGACGGAAGAAGGGACCGTGTCGGCTACGAGGGTGGAATACTTTATCGGGAACAGCCAGTGTACATGCTTCCACGAAATGGGGTCTCTGAACCAGCCTATATAGGTATTCGAAGCTTGGGACGAGAAGATGCAGAAGAAAAAAATATAAAATAACTGTCCCGTTGTCTCGCTGTGCGGAACCGGGGATCCTCAATCAACCTTTTAACGATACGAAGGAAGGGGGTTCTTTTCTATTCGTCCCCTAAGTAGAGCACGTAATATTTATAAAGGCCGAGCCGTTCGTTAAACTCGTGCGGGTAGCGAACCTTTATTATATGTACGTAACTGGGAAGGGGAACAGGACAGTTGATAGTTGATTAAAATGTCGCCTCAGCGCAATACCAAATGATAATACCCAACTCTACATATATATATATATATATCCACATAATAATATAATAATAATCATATAATAATAATAATAATAATAATAATAATAACGAGCGTGCCGATAATATAGAAAAGTAAAACGTCGAACTTGCACGAGTGCAGCACGTATTTCTAAGAACATTCATTTCACACCTAAAACTATGTCCATCTACTACGTGATCGAACAGATAATTGAAGCAAGAGCGACGAAATAAAACGAACGAATAATAAATCCGCAGAAAAAAAAATTGCAGTGTACGATATTGTTCCAAATATTATGATCTAGAGAAAAAAAAATGCACATCCAGAGAACAGCCATTGACGAAAAAAAAAAAGAATGAATGAGTCGAACGCGTTCTTACTCTCTCGCTGGGTTTATAGCACGCTCTAGCGTCGACCATATTGTTCAACAAGTTGTGAGGATCATCCTTGCCTTCTATCCCCAATTTTCCTTCGAATTCTTCCTTTATTCGAATCATTTCACACTCACTAATGCTATAGCCCATAAAAAAATATCTTATTATCAGTCGCGCTCGAAGCGATTACGAGAGTTCTCTGAGGCTTGGCAGCGGGTTCGCCACTCGGTCGAAATCGGCGGAATATTTTATCGTTTTTTTTTAATGTCCTAACGCCTCTCTCGAGGTGGTCGAGCGGCGTCCGCGCCGGCTGGGCGGAAGCTTTCGGCAACTCACCGAAACGTCAGCCGACCGCGACCGACCAATCAGCGGCCTTTCTTTCATAGGGACATTTCTGTTGTTCGCATCGTCGTTTTCCCATAGAGATGCGAAAATACCGGTATTTTTATATTTCGCAACATCACCGTAAAAATACGACACTGTCACATAATTTTTATCAACATTATGTATTGTGACGTTCGAAAGTTTCTCGAAAATTGACTGCAAAAAGTGGGTAAAAATCATTTTTCTAGATCACAAATTGCCGGTCACCAAATTTTTTTTTTTGTAAATTTACCGTCAAAACGTATAAAATCTACATATTTAAACGCAATGTTTAAATGCAATATTTTTATTCGATTCTTAAATTTGATGTTTTAATTCGACGCTCAAATTTCAAGACAAAAATCATGGCCACACGTCAGTCGAACTATTTTATCTCGTCGATGGTCGAGGCGCCCGGAATATTCGCGAACATTCCTGCACTACCGAAGCTCTGGCGTTCGATGAATTTTGCAAACGCCAGCCGTCCGCGACCGACCAATCATCGGCCGTTCCTTCACAGGGACATTTTCGTCGTCCGCAACTTCCGTTTCCCACAATGCCCCGCGCCACCGGATGTTCAGGGAAGTTTCTTCCCCTCGCGAGTTTGACATGTATCATTCCGTGGCGCAATTCATGCCTTACGGAGCCAGGAGTTGGTCGTGTGCAGTACGGATTTCCGAACCCGTTTTGGATCTTTGAAATTTCAAGCCAAAAATCATGGCCACACGTGAGTCGAACTACTCGTATCGTCGATCGTCGAGACGCCCGGATAATTTGCGAATATTTCCGGACGACCGGAGCTCTCGCGCTCGATGAATTTTACAATCGAAACGTTAACATAACCAAAAACCGCACGCACTTGGGATTGGTCATGCTTTCAATATTGCCATTTTATGCGTCCAACGGACCGGCCCGATTTTTTTTACCTCTAACGTTTTTTATCCTCGCGCAGGCAAGAAGGGGAAAAAAAGCAAGTGGCAGGCGGTGCCCCTGACAGATTTGCTGCCGGAGACTCCTGGAGGCATGCCCGCCATGCCTGTTAAAGTCGCAAGCTGGGCCGACGATGTGGACGACGACTTCGGTGAGTAACGCTCTTCGACTTAATTGAGGTATAATGCTTCGGCCGCTTTGAAATTAACAGCGTGTTGTCGATTGAATGCGCTGCGGCGATACGAATTTGCAGCTTAATTAATTTTAATCTTCAATTTCTTATTCTATTTAACCGATTCATAAAACGGTTCGTGTATGTTGACGTCGACCAAAGTTGTCAAACTATTTTACTGTCGTCATTTTACTATGGGCGATGAGACTCCCAGCAATTAATACTAGTCATTTTTCCCCAGACACTATTCTACTATAGTGTATTTAAATTTATAACACATATTTGAGTTTTTTTTTTTTTTGGAGCTGTAACATTTTTTTTGAGCATTATTGTTACTCATTACTGCTAATATTTCCAAGCATTCAATTTAACTAATTAATTAAACAGTTTGTGTAAGTAACGAGCCTTCAAGCAACTAATACCTGTAATTCTTCCCCAGACATTATTCTATAGTGTATTTAAATGTATAACAGAGATATAATTTTTTTTTAACAGTACACATTTTTGAGACTTCTCATTATTTCTTATATTTCTGAGCATTCAATTTCTGATTATATTTAACTAATTAATAAAAGAACTCGTTTATGTTGATATTGATTGAACTTGTCAAAAAATG
Organism: Ichneumon xanthorius; assembly: GCA_917499995.1. Taxonomy (NCBI): domain Eukaryota; kingdom Metazoa; phylum Arthropoda; class Insecta; order Hymenoptera; family Ichneumonidae; genus Ichneumon; species Ichneumon xanthorius. Next base: position 3,031,827 of record OU824210.1, read on the forward strand.
TTGCCATAATTATTTTGCAACAGGCGATGAGCCTGTTGCAAACCCATATATGAATTTTTTTTATTTTTTGGAGCAGTGAAACTTTTTGAGCACTCTTATTACTCATTACTTCTAATGTTTCTGTAAATTAATGATGAATTATGAAATAATTATGAAACTTAAAAATGTATTCCTTGTTGAAGTGCATGGTATAGCCTTTTAAATATTTAATTTCGGTGATTATTATCTCATTATTACTGCTCATGCGTTTATTAAGGTCAAAGTTAAAAAAAAATATTTGCAGCTTTGTCGTTATCAATTCTTTCGTAACGCCATGTGAAACACTCTCTCGTGTCCCTCTCACTCAATCGCGAGCGCTAGTAACGGCATCTCTCTCGCTCTCGTGGCGCGGTCACGTGACTTTCACTTAAGGGTTTCCGGAATTTTTTTATTCGATTTACGAATAAAAAAAAATTCATATAGGGCAGTCTGTATCGGCACAGGTCTTCCTTCTTCCTTCTTCCGTCTTTTCAATTGGCTGTAAGCCTCCTCCAGCCTAAAGTAGCAAGACTACCGATTTTTCGTACTTTCGGCTTACCCCTGTGCGAACACAATACAGTAGTAAGTCGGTTGCTTACACAAAACAGAGCAGCTTTACCGTTAGCATCCAAATCATACGCGGATCACTTGTACCCGCAATGCATGTACTTAATATCTTCGCTTCAGAAAATTGTGCACACCCCTTTCCCCCCCCCCCCCCCCCCAAATTCATGCCTACTACACAGTAAAAAATAGTTTCGAAAAATCGGAATACAACGTTTCGTAAAAATAATTTTGTTAAATAAGTGACAAACTCATTTGTTCAGGTTTAAATATACAAACCTGTCCTTTTATTTCCCGGGTCATTAAAAAGTAGAAACTTTTTTTACCGTCTACCTGCTGGGAAACCCGACATTGTTACCCGCCTTAATGCGATTCACGACTTAAAGCCATCGAGCTTTCAGGGCCATATTAAAATTGATTTCTTGCTACTGTTAATCTAGAAACCTATGCTGATTTATAGTGTCGATCTATCTGATTAATTGTCAACTTATAAAATTGACTCGACAGTAATCAATTTCGATGTTTTTGGATTTACAGATAGCTACCAGTCGAGAAGAACAACACAAGAGCCAGTGGTGCTGCCTACGGCTCCGCGAGCCGCCCGCGGGCCTGGCGTGGACGAAGAGAATATTCCAACAAGTCCTCCCTTCGTAGCTTATATATCCAATCTGTCCTACGAGGTGGTCGAGGAAGATCTCGCTGAATTTTTTGCAGACATGCAGGTCAGTGTTGTAAAAAAAAAATCATCGAGAATTTACCCAAAGTTTTACCGACAGTATGACAATGTATCGACTCTTCTTCCAGATAACAAACATGCGTCTTCCGAAGGACTCGACCAAGCTCAGAGGATACGGATACGTCGATTTCGAAGATCGCCAGAGTCTCATCGACGCTCTGGCTATGACGAACGCGGTACGTCGTGGCGTCGAGTTCTGAATTTTACTGAATTTTATTGAATTTTACTGAATTTTATTGAATTTTATTGAGTTTTATTGAATTTTATTGAATTTTATTGAATTTTATTGAATTTTATTGAATCTTATTGAATTTTATTGAATTTGTTTATTTTTACTTTCCGTAGAGCATCAAAGGGAGGCGTGTGAGAATCGAGGTCTCCAACAGCAACAGCGACGATCGCCGGGGTCGCATGAACATGGGTCGCGATTACGGACGTCGCGATAATTACGACGACGCCGATCGCAACTCTACCGATTGGAGAAGCGGCCCGCGGGACGAGCCGTCCTCCGCCGAGGGCGATCGATTCCGCAGTCGCGGCGGCGGTGGCTTTGATCGAGGAGACCGTCGAGACGATCGCGAGAGTGAGTATATAAGCGATACTGCAAGAAAAAATTCGTATGACATTTAATGTGTTGGTACTGGAAGTTTTTGTGCAAACCCTGGTATATTAAATTTCATGTACAATTGTGATGAAAAATTAACGTACAATATATTAAAAACTTCAGAAATACTTTACTTTAATTTGACTAGAAAAGTACTTTAAATCCAATAATTTACATTAATCTCACTGTAAAATTTCATTAATTTTCTTCCATACCAGTAACTATTATAAGAAATTCTGCAAACCAGATTTGGGATAGAATTTTGTTCCACTCCAGCATGTATTTATAGTGGAAACGGGGCGTTATCAATGCGAACGTAATTACCAATTAACTTCCGACGTTTGAAGAACTAAAATGATTTATTCACGCTCACAATCATGCGCTTTGATTAACCGACCGACGATATATAACTGTTTGTAATTTCTTTTCGCAGGCTCGGCGAGCGACAATAGACCGGGTGCCTGGCGCGAGGGCCGAGCCGCCCTGCCCGATCTTCCGGATCGCGGTGGCTCGGGATTCAGCGAGCGACGTGGGTATCGAAGCGACGACAAGGATCGGGAATACTCACGCTTCGGTGACAGAGACCGCGACGGTCCTGACAGAGGCGGCGACAGAGGAGGCGACCGAGGCGGCAGCAGCTGGGGCCCTCGTCGCAACTACGGCGATCGTGAGCAAAGTCGCGAATCTGATTGGGGCAACAGACTATCGAGTCGACCATCCGCGGCGGATCCTCCTCCGTGTAAGTTTCCACATTCATTTACCAGCAGGTTGTCGTGGCTCGCCTCGAGCCCTCGCTATGGACTACGGAATTTAGAAACTGGAAATTTATATTGCGCGAGATTTACCGAAAATACGGCACTTCTGGTTTGAAAATCTAATTTTTGACCGGTCGTGACGTATTTCTGGTATTTCAACAAACAGTTTCCAAAATATTTTAATATTTTTTCTTGGGTTTATGTTGCTCGGCCAGATTTCGGCGAGAAAGGTTTCAAACTTGTTAAGTAAGAAACGTGTAATTTTCATTTTCAGCATCCGAGCCTCGTACACGTGTGAAGCTGAACTTGCAACCGCGGTCGGTACCGATCGAGGCTCCCATCGCTCAGAATGATTCGCCAGCACAAAAATCGGAGGCTGACGATGACGCGCCGGTTTCGGCGCCGGTTCCCGCTCCAGCGCCGGTACCGGCAGTCAACATCTTCGGTGCCGCCAAGCCCGTAGACACCACTGCTCGAGAGCGTGAAATTGAGGAACGTTTGGCAAGAACCTACGCTGACTCGAAGCCTAAAGGAGAGGAAGGGTACGCAGATTAATTTTCACTATCAACATCGCATGACGTGGTGTCTTAATCACTGAAAAAAAAAATGAGTCATGTTTCATAATTCTTTCAATTATTTCAGGGAGAGAAAAGCCGCGTCGAAGGATGGAACATGGGGCAGACGCAATGGGGTGAGTTGACTTTAGAACAAACTTTGATATCATATTGTCGATGACATACAAATGAAATTTTTATTTTTGTGTATGTGTGACATAAAAACGAACGTTTCAGGAGGGACGCAGCGACAATGAAAAGCCTCGGGCTACATGGCGCTCGGAAGAGGACGGAGGAAGGCAAATGGACAGACCTTCCACCCGCCAGCCAGGCGCACGTTCCGGTAGATTGGCTTTTGTCAATGCACTTTGTTACTTTCGATTTTCGATTGCTCTTAATTTCGGAATATATTCCGTAATTAAAAGCAATCGAATATAAATATAAATATAACTTTTGTTAATATTCCGACCAGATCAACGCAACGATTCTCGCGGTCCGCCGCCCTCGCGAGTCGGAGGACCAGCTTCGCGTGGTTCCCAAAGACCGAGCGACTCTCGCGGGCATCCTGAAAGGTAAAACGTCGATAATTATAAAAATCTAAGTCTACTCAATTTTTTGTAATTTTCGTGAAAATGTTCTCATGATTATTTGATTTCAGGGAGCGCAAGGATCGAGACAGAGAGGATGGCGTCCCGCCGATGCCAAAGGCCACCGATGAGCAAGCCCCGGTAAGATCGAAATCTAGTCACCAAAAATCGAACTGCTTAAAATTATATTCTATTGTTTCTATGTATCTATTAACTTCTATATATCTGTTGATTCTATTTTTATTGGGTAATTTCGTGTTTCAGAACTTTGTAGCTTCCAACAAGTATTCCATGCTACCAGAGGACGTGGACTCGGACAACAGCAACAATTAGTCCCGCTCATTATAATTTATATCTGCAATTAAATTGTGCCACATGCATCATGATTGATAAACATACACACACACACATATTATTAATGATTCGTTTTACCTGCATAAATACTAAGACGATCGATTCAAATACCGAAAGATTGAAGAAACAAAAAAACGAAAACTTTTGTCCGGCGCAATTTTTAATGGAAAAGAAAAACAAAACATTACTGATTACTGATTTGTATTTAATCTATTTTATGATTCCTAATATAATTATTACCTACCTATCGATGATTTCTTCGTGTATCGAACATAACGATATGCCCAGTTTGTCACTTAGGGGATAATGGTCGTTTATAATAATTAATAACGTATCGTGACGTTCAAGTTCAGGAGTGGTTGTGTGGAAGCCACACTTATTTGGGGACTTTATACTTTATCCAATAAACAGTTGCTCTGCAAATATTGTACAATATGCAAGTCATATGAATGTAATATAATGATGCCGACAAAACCGAACGATTAAAGTAATCAATATACAGGAAAATTTAAACGAGACTCAACTTTTTGCTTTCCGATTCTCGGCTAAATATACTTACAGTAATTATTCGCAAGAGTGAGCGTTAAGAATATTTTCGAACGACGTAGTCCGACATCGTTCGCAGCATCTATTTTTCAATTGTGCAATGTTCTAGAAACATAATTGTGCAGCTATTTACACACGGCGAAAGTAAACATTCACGTCTAAAAAAGTATTGCTAAAATGTAATTGGTTACTACAAATTGATTCGTCATTGCTCAAGTTTAATCGAATTATCGGAAATTGTGTCCGACGTGACTCGCTCATTGCTGGGTGGTCTGCGCCAATTGGCGGAGTTGCTTCAAAACCGTTTCCAAAAGTTTCTTTTTGTCTCGTTCGCTCTTCTTCAGCACGGAAAATACCGTTTTCTTGTCGGACTCGCGCAATCTGGAAATTGTCTCAGCGTCAATTACATCGATCGTGCGGCGATCGCGTGAACGAGGGCGGTTTACTCACTTCTCGAGCAACAGCACAGCCATGTTCGGCGTCACCAGATTGTACTTGCTGGATTCGTGGCCGTAATCGTGGAAATAAGTAGGCCAGTCCCAGCTCATAAATAGATCGAGCAGTTGCCGCAATCGCGCGAAATACTGCAGCAAAGCTCCTTCCGGCAGGCCCGCGACGGGTTCCGAGGCCGCAAATTCTGAAAGGAAATCATTTTCAAAAATTAACCCATTTTGTTTCATATTTTTCGAGATTGTCTTTTCTTTCCAATTTTCGGATCAACTTACGTTCACACTGAATCGTATCCAGATTAACTTGCTGAAGGGCTCCCATAGATATTTGTTTGAGATCTTCGCTGATCAATATTTCTAATATAGATTTAGCTATATGCGAACACGCTGATTTGCAAGCTACTTGGGCAACTTCGGCCTGAAAAAAAAAATCGGTAGATTAGATACATCTTATGTGACAGACGAGTCATCAAATCCCATCATTCAGGGTGCGTTCTTGGAGGCAGATCTGCTCAACTGTGCTTTCTTTCATTTATCACTGTTCACTGCTAGAGGGTTTTTTTATTGCTTATCAGACCTGATTTGAGTCACAACTAAATCCTGAATTGAGAGCAGGCGGGAATATAAGAACGCCCAATTCATGTGAACGAACAGAGCAGAACTGCATTCAAGAGCGCATCCTCATCTTTTAATGGGGCAGAAACGAATGTCCGATAACGTACAGGCAAGTTGGTGAAGCAGGTGAAAGTACTCTGTAGAAAAGCAATAAGGTCAGTTATGAAGCCCGAGGCGTGTCCTTGAGGCTCCGCCAAGTTCCAGTCGTAATTTTCAAGCTCCAAAAATTCGTCGAGTTTTCGCTTGAGTTTATCACAAATTTGCTTCTCGGCGTCGTCTCTTGCGACTCTAAACATCGCTGACTTGACCCCTCCGCAGCTCAATTGACCCTCGTGCGGAGTTCTGTAGTGACAAATAAATAGCTATTACTCCACAGTTCGGCGCGTGAATAATTGAAAAAAAATAATAATCGGTCGATAAAATATCTCACCCCGTGATATTGGAGACGAATTCCTCCAAGTATTTTGTCGAATTCTCGAGATATCCCGTGTTTATGATTATCTGCACGACTTGCAAAAGAGCCAACGACGGTTTGCGGAACAACGATGAGAGGCAACCGCTGAAAGTTCTCGTCAACAAAAGATTCGTCGATTTGCAGATCATCTCGTCTATCTCCGTTTGCGTAAGATTAAGATCTTCGGAAAATTTTAGGCAAGCGTAAATGAATTCTTTGACTTGTTGGTAGACCTTCGGGACCATTACGGAAAAAGGAAATTTCTTCGGGAAATCGGCTCTTTTCAGTTCCTCGTCGTGGTAGGGAAACGACTGAAGAATCTGATCGTAGTCTGCCTGCGATGAGACCTGTAAATGAAAACAAATACACATGATTCGCAAAAAGGTACGAGTCGAATAATGGATAGGGTTGCTCGAAAAATGATATGAAGCTGAAGATATCTGTATGAGACACTACGTTTCATCAAGCTATAACGGCTGTGTTTTGCATCGCACAATCGTCGCTAAAGGAAGTCGCTCTTGAGATCGAATTTAAGATCCGAGCTTGACGCGAATTTCATTGCGCGCTTAAGATCTATCTTAAGTTTCATCTTAACTTCGAACTTAAGACTGAACTCAAATTCTATTGCAGTTCGAGATCGAAGTTAAGATCAAACTTAAACATGAACTCGAGTTCGTCAGTGTCATAAAATTATTTTAGAAATTGGATTCTCACATGAATCGGTAGAAAATTGTCTTCGTCCAAAATATCTCTGAATACTTGGACCCAGTGCTGCATCAGAACCTCGTTGTAATGGACCCTTATTTCTTGAAGCAAATCCCACAGTTGACCCACCGGATACCCGTAATTCTGTACATTAGAATACATAAATTTCCATTAGCCGGATATCGCCGATAGAAATTTAATGCCACTTCATTGAGTTGCTTACTCTGAGCGTTGTATTGAATAGCATGATGAGATTCTTTATTTTCAAAATCAACATCGCATCCGTGCAGTATGCCTGAAAATGATTTAACGGAGTATAGAATCGTTCCATCAGGATTTTCAGTTGCGACGAGAAGTTTACTTACGGAATGCGTACGCAAGGCATTCACAATTTTCGAAAGAGCCATCGCCCAAAGTTCCTCGAGATACGAACGCGTAGCCAAGCCATTGCCGGTATTCAGTATGTGATCCTCGACGACGAAAAATCCGAGGATACCGTGGACGTACGTCTGATAGCCGACGATACTTTCGTGCTGCAATCGTCGATCAAATTTTGTTAGTTGCACGACTCGGTACATTGAATTTAATGTACCAGTTCTTGCATAAGAACTTCCAGTTCGGTACATTAAATTTCCAATTTTTTTAACAGTGCATCAAAAAGCTGCAGGAATTGTCGCGATAAGTCTTACCATATTTATCGGTGGTTGCAGGACCAATCGCGCCTGCTGCTTTCTTTGCTGCTGATAATACGCCTTGAAGGTATCGCCTTGACGAAGCACCGTGTAGATGTGCATGCAACGATAAACGGGACTGAAATCCATGAGATCCTGCGCGCTGAGTTCCTCCTCCTCGGTAGAGGAGCTCGATTGAAGTTTCTTTTTCTTTCGTCCGATGATCTCGGCTTCGCTGACGAGCTGCTCGGCTGTCTGGTGCAAAACACATTAACATTTTTTAATTAAATATTCTCTTTTAAAATGAACAAATTTCATTCGTCAACCGAATTCAAGCGAATCATTGCGAACTCACATGCCGCATAGCAACCTCGCCGATCTTCGGCGAATATTTACGTATATTTTCCAAGAAATCTCTCAAATCGGCCATGGACGCTTCCTTGATATTTTCGCGCAATCTGAAGAAAAGAAAAAAATTTCTGCGTCAGTCGATCATCCGCCGAAAAAATTCCAGAAACGACGATTCTATCGTCCAAGCATTGGCCGACATACTGTGGAATCTGTTCGGTGATCTGCGTGGAAAATCGGTAATTCGTGACTTTGGGCAAGTCGTGATGCTCCAACTGCTCCAGAGTCTTGAGAGCCGGATAGTATCGTTTGTCCTTGAGCTGCCTCTGGAGTTTGGCGTAAGCGGCGAGCACCGGGAGGCACATGGTCAGACTGTCCACTGCCGCAGCCATGTTACTCTCGACCTTGCGAGCTTTGACCAGTTCCTCGCCCTTCTCTATCACCTTCGTGGTCGAGGCGCTTATTCGCTTGTCCAGTTCCAGAATCTCCTCCTGCAATCGGAGCTTCCATGAATATATTATAAATGCACAGAATAAATTGATGTATGGAAAGCCTTTAAGGAGGTTGGAGCGAGTGGTGTTCATTTTGCCTAAATTCGCGAAATTCGGGCAAGAATTGCAAACACTTCCCAATGTTATAAAAATCTGAAAAAACTCATACGTATTCCGAAAAGTGAACGAATCATTTTCATAAAAAAAAAAAGTTGAGTTCCCACATATTTTGATGAACAATTTTTTTTTCAATAATTTGTTAATAACATTTAAAAATTATTATTATGTAAAATTAGTCTTTTCAATGCCTATAATAAGTATGAATTTTTTCAGATTTTTATAACATTGGGAAGTGTTTGCAATTCTTGCCCGAATTTCTCGAATTTACGCGGTATGAACACCACTCGCTCCAACCTCCTTAATGTGTGTGGACTCAATTATTATACGCAACGTTACTCTTTACATTACTCTTTATGTTACTCTTTATGTTACTCTTTGTGTTACTCTTTATGTTACTCTTTATATCACTCTTTATGTGACTCCTTATATTACTCTTTGCGTTACTCTTTATGTTACCCTTTACGATACTCTTTACATTACTTATATGCATGGTAATGTAATGCATATAATATGCATGGTAAGATATTATATGCATGGATTGTCGCTCCATCAAGCCTGCAATATTTGTACCAAAGATTTGACAAAAAAAAAGCTTAATAGCTTCCACTGGCAAAACTACCGTGTGCCAATATTTTTGTACCCAATGGTCGATAAGAAATTAAATATGATAAAACCGACGTTGAGCTCTTGCGCCTGAGAGCGAACTTGGAGCAGCTCCCTGATGGAATCGATGAATCCTTGATAGTGATGGTTGCACATCCGTTCGATGTCTTTGTCATGGCTCTTGACTCGCTCGTCCAATTTCTCCATAAACTTCTGGTGTTCGTGTCCATCGTAGATAGCTCTGCAAGCAAACGACGCCGGAGGCATTAGAGCGAACGCACCTTTCAAGGGTTTTCAAGAAATCTTTTCGATACCTTATGACTAATCCTACGCTACTGGGATCCGTCGATTCTATCTCTAGCAACAAGTGTTCGTATTTCGGAGCGGCCGCCGGCAGGACGTTCTGTATTTGCGACAGTGTCAATCTCGACATATCAGTGTCGGAAAAATTATCTGACGTTCGCGCCACCCCCGCGGCCCCCGCGCGAGACAGCAATTTGCTACTTCCCGGAAGGGTTCAACCCCTCCCGCATTCAACCCTTCCATTGCGCACACGCCGACGCGGGGCTCGGCTGTGCATCTGCGTACGAGGGGTTGTTTTTCCAACGACCCCGCGGACTTTGACAGCGGCAGGATAACCTTCTCTGACATTCGAACCTACCTGAATGTCGGACCTAAGTAATCATCGATCGCCTCGATCTCCTGTATGAGTATGTCGTAATTCTGCATTTTATATATTTTTTTTTGTTAGTGGTTTTTTGTGAGAAAAGAAAAAAAAAGATAAAAAATCAGCGATAGGGTTGTATCTTGTCGACGGAGTGTTTTGACATCGTCCTTCGATCGCACCAGCGTCGGATCGCGCACGGTGAACGCCCCCCGCGACGCTCCTGAAATAAAATTCTTTCGAGGCAAACTCCCGCGGTTTCCTACAACGGTCGCCGTGTCGAGCTTGAGAACCGCTGCACTCGGAGCGCCGGCGTCACGCGATTGCGGTTTTGTCATTCTTTGTTTTCGGGATACTTCAGGAGAATGAGGACAGGAACCGTGCGCTTTTAATAAAATAGATTTGTAAAGTCTGTATGCAATAATTATTTCAATGACCAAGCGTTCTAAATTTTTTTTTAAGTTAAAAAGAAACTCGGCACGATATTCGAGCAGTGGTGCTCAAATCATTTTCAGTCGTCGCTCTTTTTATCTTCCGTCGTTTACCAACAAAATCCCTAGGGCTGAAGTGGTCAATTTTCCAAGTATTATCGAAATCTCAACGAATCATGTCACGGTTTTTTTATTCGTCTCTGCACTGCGTCATCAATGTTATTATTTGCACCAAACTCATTTTCCCTCCATACTCATTTAACGACCGGAAGTACGTCCCTTCCGGATTGAAAAGCTCACTTTTTGAAAATCTTATTTTTCGACCGGAAGTGACGTTGTAGCGGGAACAAGTAACTTTCGGTCGAAAACTGAGGTTTCAAATCGGAAGTGCCGGGTTTCCGGTACGCCATCACTTCCGGTCGAAGAAGGAGGCTTTGAAATATCGAGTCTTGTTTCCTCGCTTGATCCTCGCCACGTGAGAACTACAAAGGTTCACCAGCACTCTCATTCTTCTCATCTTTGTTCGAGCCTGAAACTCGTACCTTTCCCACATCCTCGAAATTATGTCCCTAAGCGTGAGAAACTAGGCTCTGGTCAGGCGTAAGGGTTCCTCCACCATCTGGTGATCTTCCGGCGATCACGTTTCTCTGATGAGACCCAATATTTAGCGGGTCTTGAAGTAACAAGCAGAAGGTTACCGTCCCTATAATGGATTTACAACCGACGCATAAATAGAATTATAAAATGTTTATTTACACATATTTAACTCAGTGTATATATATAGATATATATCTATTTATAATGGAAACAATTCGTAACAATAATGATATCGTAATAACTAATCGAACTGTACATATCGGAATCAATGAGTAAAGGTCCGTTAACGTGTACCGATCTTTTTCTCTTCCTCTCTTTTTTTTCCGCAATCCGAATTATATATATGTATGCTAATAATTTCAACATTCTAATGTAAAAATAATTTCGGCAAGTGTGTTTTTTCTTCTTCTTCATTCCGTCGTCAACAAAGTTTTGAAATAATGAAATTTTGGAGCTCATCATAATTAAATAGTGTGGTCTGCGTCTCGCGCCCTCCATTAACGTACATCTTTTACATAATCGTTATTTACATCTATTAAATACGCTAACTAATATGTATTTACAATAGTATCGAATAGTTACGCCATATCGCGGGTATTTCTGTACGTATTTGTATGGTATATTGTTTATTGACTAATCGGTTTGGTACGATATGCATCTGCAAATTGTTAACCAAATTGTTGCGCAAGATTTAATCGGTAGTTATATAAGTTAAGTTTAACACATCAACGATTACAAACTATACGGTACTGCTTGTGTGGACAGATATCGCGGTATAAAAATCCCGTTTTAAAAGTCCTACGTGATAGCGAGGATGCGGACGAGCCATTGTTTAATATTAACTATATAAAATTAGGTATAATTTATTGCTTCGTGACTTTACGCTCCGCACTTTCGCCACTTGTCTCTGTGTGTATGTGTGTGTCTTTTTTTCTGATGCTTCGACCCTCCGGACGACTTTGTCATTTCAACGAGCAATGCGTTCAATTTCCGTTAGTTTTTTTTTCTTTCGCGAACCTCTTCATGTGAGCAAACATGTTGATTTTTGTTAATAGCGATGCACTTTTTTTACAATAGCTACAAGAGGTCCTGGACGTGCAAAAAAAAAAGAAGAAACAATAATTTTATCGAGGCAGCCGTGATAAAAATAAGTCTTCACAATATTTTTGAGAAGGCTATAAAAAGACTTCAAAAAACGTTTTACCAAATTTGATATTTGTTGATCTTAATTGATTGCTGTTAATTGAAGCGAGTCGCAAGATCTAATTCAACGGAATTTGCATGAAATTTTTAGTCGCGTCGATTGGAAACAATTTCTTTCGTGTCTCCGGAGGGTCTCGTGTAAATAAATGCTCAAGCGAATCGGCAAATTCGGGAGTGTGCATTTCACAAGGGCGTTTTCGTAGCCCGCGCAACAAGCGGTAAAGAGTAGTTCCGCTCGCTAAAAACCTATTTAATATTTGTATAGTTTTTATAAGTGTGTACGCGTATTACGTTATCGTAATCCTTTCCAGCACATGGACCTGTCTTGCTTGGAAGATAATTCAGATATATAATCACACGCCGAGCCAGCAATACATTGTCCTATAAAAATAACTCTCAGTCGAGTCGTGCTCAGCAACAAATATCCATGTAAACGTTTTTTTTATCCTAAAACACCGATAGGTCACGAAACTTTGTACAGTAGTATAATATATATATGTGTATATATTTATACTATCATAGGTATATAGGAATCTTGCTACTCGCTTTATCATCATATTGTCCTCGTCATGTCTAACTAGTGCACAAAGTTTCTAAGAAAAAAAAACAACTATAATCGCCTCGCGACGGACCGCTATAAGTTGTGCGTTCAGTTAAGCCCTTCTGCCTCGTGACTTTAAAAAATGTTCACTTTTTTCGATTCGAACAATCGTTAGCAATTTCTTCTTATTTTTTATCTTTTTCGTTACAATATTTGTGCGATCTACAATTCAAAGAGTCAAAGTTGCTACGCTATATCATTGCTCGTTTCGTCGCAGTTTTGTGCGGATTATTTTTTTTCTTCAGCAAATTACAACAATAACAAAAAATAGTTTTTTTACAGCAAAAGTTTGCGGACGCTCCCGAAAGTTGGAAATACCGGGTTTTATTTAAAATTAACTAGCTACTTTTTGTTGTTTCCTTCGATAAATGCATAATATAGTTAGGTCTGAGACAAAATTGCGTCGGGCGCGCACGTACTCTGTGTTATCCTGTTAATCGTACGATGCGGCTCCGAACTCCGACAAAATTTATGTACAATGTACACGCGAGTTTAGAGATTATGCTACGATTCTTCGAGAAATATCGGCGACGAAGATACGTTAGCTTTAGTTTTTAGTTCGTGCACGCGTCTCGAAAGTGACGTCAGCATTGAATGCAACATCATCGCTAAGAGCCTCTACGGTAGATTATCCGAACCGTTTTTTTTTTTTCAAATAACGTCGATTCGAAGTTTCGACTTCCGGCATTCTAGAGTATAAATACCCACATAGCACGCAATATTTTGAAATCATTTTAGAAATGTTTTCAATCTTTGAAATCTTACGAAATATTTTTGAAATATATGGAAATAATATTTTGTAATATTCTATCAGAATATTCCAATGAAACGTTTCTCAAATATTTCAGAAACGTACTCTCAACACTAAATATAAGCTCATTTCAATATAAGATTTATGAGCGAGCAAAAAATAATTTCACAATGGTTTTAAAACATTTTACAAATATTTTTTGTAACATTTCAAAAATATTTCCGTGCTATGTGCGTACTCGGTAGCGTCTCGCCTAAATTTTTTTCTTTAAGTACTTGGCATCGGACGCTACCGCGACTTTTGATATCGACTCCTGAGAAACAAAAGTGCGTAACTCGTATGCTTTAACGTGGGCGATGCGCTCTTTTGTCTTTCAGCAGTCGATGGCTACAGCGATAGATAATTCTTAATTCGACGAAATATATATGCATGAAATTGAAGTACAGTTGGCCTCGGGACTCAGCCCTGTCGAACAATATTTATCACTATTCTTTTACAACCGATCATGATTCATTTGTGAATCTTGTGTCTTGGCAGTGTCGAGAACTTTCACAGATATTCCGAAATTAAATATGGAGAAAAAAGAATTATATTTTTTCGAGAGTGCTCGATCGTACAGAATCTACGAAAGTTTCATACTTGTGCACGTATTCCCCGTGAAAGTGTTTTGGGCGGTAGATCGAATCGAGGATTAAAACGTTCGTTTTTTTTATTTTTTAGATATGTCGTAGAGAAATCAATCCACAGTCAATGGTACTTGTAAAATATCGTTGTACGTATTTTCTGGAGGGAGAGCTAAGATCATCGTCACGTGGGACATCTTAGAATTGTACTGAACGAAAGAAATGATGAATTTTATGTGGATAAGAATGCCTGATGATTTTAGTCACTTGAACATACCTTTTAAAAAAATTGAAGCCTGCCGACCTTTCTCGTTATTTTCATAGAAAGTCTTTTGATTCGTGTACAACTTGCAGATAAAATAGGTGGATGGGGGGTGGAAATTTTGAACGATCGAAATTTGGCCGATATTTCGAGATAGAAAAAAAGTCATTGAGTAGTAAATAAAAATTGAGGAAACGAATATACAGTAATGAACTTATATCGACAATAAAAATGTACAGGCGTTATTGCAAAGGGAACCTTTTAGAATAGATGAAAATTCGAACACTAAAAAGTTCGAGTTCGACAAATCTACAATTGCGGACATTAAGAGAATTCATAATTTTAAATTCATTACAGCGAAAAACCAACAAGTCTAGCGTTCAAATCTATCGAAAAACCAAATGCAATTTTCCAGGAACTCATTTTTCGATAATTTAAGATTCGCAATGATGGAAGTTCGAAATATTGGCCGTCCTACAGTTCGGTCGTTCAAAATGTTCACCCCCACCCGTTCAAAAGGACAGCGCAGGATTAGTTTGACCCCGAAAAAGCCGAATGCCTGAGCGAAGTTGTGGATCGATTCACGTGAGTATGAAATTTTCTAGACGCACAAGTTGAAACAATCGTGCCCTATCGACCTATTTTGGCTCAGTAATTCATTCTCCGAGTCTTTATACAAATCTCTTTGCCGTACGCCTGTGCAAATGTTTGCCTACGGCAGGTAGTCATAGTTAGGAAGGAATTGGCTTGGCTTCTTATCCAAAAATCGATCTCTCTCTGTCCCTTCCTCATAAAAAAAAGAAGAAAAAATACAAAAACACTGAACCTGTCGGAATCGCCCGACGACGGATCTGTCCGTTTTATTGCGAGTGGAGAAAGCGTTTGCCTTCAGTCTTTTAAACGACCCTAGAGAGCTGGAAGTTATTCGTAAAACTATCGTAATATTTTCAATTTTCCTCTTTCTCTCGTAATTGTTAATCACGCGGTTGTTCGTTGCTGTTTTTGATGCTACTACAGTGGCACTACGACTGCTATTACTCCACAGCTTGCGTATCTACTACCACTACTGAACGATACTATTAATTTTACCGCTAGTTCTTTTTTTTTTTGCTCTACTAATCAACGCAGCTACGATTATGCCTACAATTTTTTTAACAAGACTATCGCCGAACTTACTAATTGTGTTGTCCCTAAATCTACGATTACGATACTGCGGCTTACGTGCCGTTAATTGTGCATTTGATAATAAATCAGCGTTCATCGATCGTCGTTGTTAACGAGTGCGAGTATCACGGCGGGGCTCGAATTTTCGCGGAATTTATCATTATTTTTTCGTCCTCTTCCTAGCCGTACTTCATCGAATATTCGAAGATAGCGTGCAGTTTACCCCGAGAGTAACATTTATACCTATGCGAACTCTCTAGGCAACTATTTCAACAACTCCTAGTTAATAATAGTTAATGGCCCGCGAAGACTCGATCGCTTGACTAGGCCTCAAATATGAGTAACGCGGCTAGGCTCACAAGCTGATGAATACACAATTCGCGACCGGTTCGACATTAAATTTATAGTCTTCGCACACGTAGCGTTCCATGGCCGATTGTGTCGTTACTCAATGAATACTGAAACTGTTTGTCGATGTACATGTGTTACCTCCGTGTCCATACACGTGACCCAATACGCTTCATTCGCCTTTCGAGGGTTGGAGCGAATTTGTATTTTATCACAGATCGATGTACGGTACGAAGGTAGGCCTGGCTCAGGAGGGTCGCAACCGTGTACCCTTCTTGCTGCTCCCGAAAGTGAACCACGTGCCGACCTTGCGGCCCAACGAATTCGTCGAGTTTGCTTGATTCGCGTACGCCTGCATCTCGTAAGATGCCTCACGCTTGCTGTAGGTTTTGTCTGTCGAACAAAGTTTTGTATTAGTTAGTAACTTTGCTGTATGTAAATTAGGAAAATTGGGAAAACTTTGCGGGGCTCTTTCGTAATAACTCGAAACGAAATGAAAGATGTCCGAAGTAAAACTAATTACGAAGTTAAAACAAATTATAAATAAGATATCTAATTTCCATTTCCAAGAAAATTAACGAATTTAATTAAAGGTAACTCGATAGAACGTACTTTGAGGTTTGACCGGAGGTCTGCAGCGCTGTTGCCTGGTGGCAGCGAGCCTTGCAAGTTGCCGAGCGGCTGCTGGAAATTCCAAACCGTCGTTACGATCCTGCTCGACGAGTCTTCGTTCTTCTGCCATAGCAGTGAGCCATTTGCGCTTTTCTTCCGCTGTTCTGCAGCAAAATAATAACCACTTGTCGCGCACGCAGCTGTAAACTTTCAGGCAATGTCGCACGGTAACGCCCAGTTGATGATCTATAAGAGAAAAAAAATATCTCGTTATATTGGATTTTACGAGAAAAAGGAAAAAAAAGTTTGCTCTTTAAAGTGAAGTGATAGTTATAGTCGATATCTCGTGTTTATCTGAAGGCGAGGAAACTTGTCTATTTACCTTTGCCATCGGGTACGTCGATAACTTCGCTCGTATCTAGGTAAATACGGCCTTTGTATACATAAGTGTCGCGCTTCAGTATATCCTTCTTGCAATAGACAAGCTGATGGTCGAAGAGGAAGAGGGTGATGTTGTTGGTCCACATTCCGGTAGTAACTCGAATGGCGTCACCTTGATAAATCAACTGTGACGATACTTCTATGAGGTCCTCGCCCTGACAAAAACAAAACGTACAAATTCATTATATTTTTCGATAATTACAACACTCCATAATTTGTAACAATTGTTATTACTTTTTTCTCTTTTTCTTCAAAAGTTGTCTCAGATCCACAATAAATTTAGTCTTGCCTTTCGATTGGCGTTCATTTTCGGTTAAAATATATCAAACTTTTATACAAAAAATTGTATTACTTTAAAGAAATGTAACTCGATAGAAAAATGAAAAAAAAAATCATCGGGTCGTACCTCCCAACCTTCTACTCTGAGCTGCCATGCGGCGAGTTTCTCAAGACTCTCCATCCGCCTCTTCCTTTCATTGATCAGTACGGCGACGGCTCTCATGGCCTCCAGTGCTTCGCGAATCTTCTGATAATCCGGATGATCGGTTTTCGTGTACTTGAGTAATTCGGCCAACTGGAGCGGATATTTGCAGATTCTCTGTACCGGGGTGAGCAAATAACCGTCCAGAGGGATTTCTATCAGTCCTCGCATCAGTCGGCAGGCCTCGAAGAATTTGCTGTACCGATTGTGACGATACAGCTCTTGCAAAGTTGCCATGGCCATTGGATGACTGTTGCAGTATTCCGAGTACATGCGAAATCCGGTTCTCTGAAATCGATATTTATATTGATACATCTCGGCCTCGAAGTTCTGCAACTAATGCGACCCTCGCGCGGACCAACCAACCGTAAAACGTTGGGTTGGATCCTAACTTGGGTCGTTTTCTAACAATCGACTCCAACTCAGCCAGTCATTTCGCGGTTCGTTTTTGGTTGATATTTCAAAACCAATCATAACACCAACCGTGTACATATATGTCAGATGGAAAGTTGAATTACAGGTAGACTTTTCCAAAACAACGCAATTTCCAACTCCATGTCCAGAGCTCTTGGCTCAAGGTTGGAAATCGGATTGTTTTAGGAAAATGCAACGGTAAACAGGCTGGTCAGAACGCGAAGCAACCCACCGACGACAGCATAACGAAGTACTCACGTGAACGAGAAAGCAATCGGCCACGCAACTCTTGTAAGGGGAATTCCAATCTATACGAGTCTCAAGATCCTTGAGAAACTCTGACTGAAATTCCAGCAGATCCTCGATATTGATGAATATAGTTTCAATCTGATCCTCGGTGAACATATCCGCCCGACGCCGGCACTCGGCCACGTAGCCCTCGGCAACGTCCCGAAGAACTTTAACAAAGTCTCTCTCGGTCTGAACGAGCTCTCGAACGACGCTGCTGCGAACCTGCTCGTTCGAGAGAAGCGAGATGCTCGTTCGTCTTCTGGACTGCGAATTTGAACTCGCTCCCGAGGCCATGGCCGCCAAACAATCCTCCACAGTCTCCTCCTGGCTCACCCTCAACTGTTGACCAAACATTTTTATGATTATTCATTGAAACATTAGGATGAAATACGTTCAAACCCTTCACGTGTCGGATCGTGAATAGAATAAATAGAATTAAGACGAAATCTTCGAACGATTCGAATAACAAGTTAATGTGCTACAAAAAAATCTGTAAAAATGCACAGGCGTAGTTTGAAGTATTGTTTTTTGATAAGGTAGAAGAAAATTGATTACGAACGTTCGTGTCGTTTTTGTGCTTAAACGAAAGCATGGTCAAGTTCCCGGTACTAGAAGGGTTAAGAATGCCCGAAAAAAGTGCGTAATTTTACTAAATTAAGGAACAAACCCTGACAAACGCTGCCGGAAACCATCCGTGTTCACCCCTGCAACTACCCCACCACCAGTCCTTGTCCATCGTATCGAGAACGTCGATTAGTTCGCCGGCCCGAAAAGCCAGCTCCTCCGGTTCGATGGCAACGTGATCCCAAACAGCTTCAGCGAGTATCACGACTTCCTCGTCCATCGTTTGTTCGAACGATTTTTTTCTCTCCGTCAATGATGCGATCGAGGATTCGGAATCGGACATCATCTCATCGTCGGACGTACCGATTCCCACCCCGCCAACGCTACCGCCACATCGTCCGTCGTGCTCGTCCTCCGATAAAACGTTACCACCGGGATATCTCGCGCCTGCCGACATTAATTTTGTACATTAATTTCAATAACGGAGATATAAAAACAAATTACTTCTCTCTATATTTTAAAAAGTTAAATATCTTATTTCCAGCTGGCTGAGTTCGATTCTTCTCGTTTTTATTCAAGGTTTCCGGTCGTTAGATAGAAAATGTTACGATCAAGGATTTTTCAAAATTTCAACTCAATGGGACGAATAGATTTTGAGATATGATGTCAGTTGTTCTAAAAGGATTCGACCCGTTAAATGAATAAATAAGTAAATAAATAAATAACCATTACCTGCAGTTTTGGTGCGCATCAATGGGGAAAGTTGGTTGATGCCCAGTGGTTGACTGAGCGAACGTCTCAAATTTGTCCGGGAGCTCCTCCCTTTCGCGTTACTGTGATAAGAATAAAAAAAATATTTGTTAGCTTTTCCTCAGCATAGACGACCGGTATGTTTCGGTGGATTGAGTGAGCAAGAGGGGGTGAAGGGTCTCTGAAAATTCAAACAATTTTCCAAGATAAAGAGGGGTGGAGTTTCTTTCAAAAAGATAGATAGAGCGAGAGATAATGGGGTTTCATTTTTTTTTGTTTTTTTTTTTTTTTGGGTCATGGGAATTATAAGAGGGTCTCACAAGCGTGTATACTTTAATATAAGCTTCGATAATTACAACACATTCAGCAACGTATTACGATATATGCACGACAAATTACGGTGTGTTTGGCAGTTAAAGTTATTACGAGGAATTGTAAGAAGGATTTTTATATGTACCCGTTCTACCTACCACTATTTTCCCTCGATTTACTGGAAAGGTTCGAACAGATAACTTTAAATTTTGCCAACGATGTTCAATCGGTGATGTTATGTTAGATAAACGGGACAGGCGTTTTTTTTTGTCTCGTCGATCGTATGCAGGGAAAATCCACGAGGTCGCGATCGTATGATTATGAATTTACAGAAGAAACACGTCGTGATAATAATAAAAAAAATACACTGTGAAAAAAACCCGTACGAAATGTAACGTGCTGCAGAGTAAAAAAAATTTTTATGAAATTTAATGTATCGGACTTCAAGTTTTTATACAAGAAACTGGTATATTAAATTTCATGTACGATTGTGATGAAAATTTGATGTTCAGTGTATTAAAAAGATTGGAAATAATTTATTTTTAATGATTTACATTTATTTGACTATAAAATTGCTTCAATTGTAATAAATTACTTTCATTTCAATGAAAATGTATATTCATTTTTCATCACAATTGTACATTAAATTTAATGTACAAGTTTCCGCACGAAAAATGCCCGCCTGGTACATTAAATGTGCAATTTTGTTTACAGTCTAGACACGTGGAGAAGAGATTTAAAAAACGAACAAAAACATTACTCTTCACTGTTTCTTTGATAACTTTCACAACGATTTGTTTTTTATTCGTGCATCGTCGAACTTGTAAATTGGATAGTCGACCCATTATGTCATTCTCGCATCGCTCATCTGTGGCGCAGTACGATTATTTAATATTTAGCATGTCCACTATATCGGTCAGTGATTAATTTTTCTTGCTTTTACCGAACGACAACAGCGTTTTGTAACAACCGATCATTTTTCATTACAAAAAAAAAAATGTTTGCTCGTCTCTGTTCGAAAATTTATGTACGAGGCGTGCACGGACTGACGAGACAGTGGATATTATATTGGAAAGAAATAAAGACAATTGTGATTCGTATGTAAATATGAACGTCTCGGGTCGGTGCGAGCTCCGTTCTAGCTGCGGTCTCGAAGAGGAGCATCGGTAAGAAGTTTGTCAAAAGAGAATATACCTTCTTAGCGTAACGATGTCATGGGAGGAGTGTCTCGGGCTTAGCCTCGGAGGTCTTGTTTTTATGGGCGACGGGGTGGAAAGCATCCTTCTGTAATTGTGCACGGCACCGTATCCCGACCTCGTGTCCCACTGAAGGAGTCTCTGGCCCCCGAGGTCGCTGTTCGTCCTGCGTACGTGATTGTGACGACTGGCACGACTCTGCTGCAGATCAGCCTGGAATATAGATGAGTATTAATCGTCACCGGATCGTCGATACCCTGCCTAGGAAATAACATTCATGAACAGTTAAACTCGAAAAGCTACCACTCGTTATTTTTTATATTTTCTCCTCAACGATAATAATAAGGGAGCTTTAAAAAAATCCATTTAATGGCTTTCGAATTTTGTGTTTAAGGTAGCTGCTACACGGAATACTCGCCAAACGAGTGCCTCATTTTCATAATTGTTTATCCAAAATGTTGCGCATTTACTAACAGTAACGCAAGTCGATTTGTATTACTCAATCAAGGAAACTATAGATAACGATATTTTTGCAAATACATAATTGTAAATTTAAATTTCCATGACAATACATTTTCGTTGAGTTTTTTCAAAGGAGCATTCTTATTTTTCAGCCAATTTTACCGTCGCTCATTTTGTCCCTTAAACGTTGCTTTACGAATTCACCAAGTACAAAAAAAATTCACTGTCAATATTTGTCAAGCGATCAAACATAGAAAAATCTATTTGGTGAAACAAAGTTTATGAAACAAAATGAGCATTAAAGTCGGTTAAAAAATACAGATGTTACTTTGTAAAAACCCAACAAAAAGTCCCATCACGAAAATTTGTAATTACCAGTTATTGTTCTTGCAAGTCCATTGTGATTAATATTTCCCTTGGTTGAGAACACATGCAGTATTACAAATCGACCTCCTTTACTCTCAATAAACCTCCTTGCACACAATTTTGGATAAACAATTGTCAAAACTTGTCACTCATTTGACTGGTGTGTCACGCGGTAACTACCTTAATTCTACACTTAGTAACGGAAATGACAAAACCGTTCTTAAAATCCCGAGAAACGCATCGTCAATTCGTAACTGAAATACGGTGAGTTATTCGAGCGACGGTTTCGTATCAACTGCGTTTTCATGCGAAGGATCGCGTCGTTTCCTCTGCGCAGTCCGCACGCATCCTGTGTCGTCGAGATACGAGTTTCCAGAGCTACTCATCGTTATCACGCGTCGTCGGCGGGCGACGCCGGTACGAGATAGTCGATAACAATAATAATAATAATAATAAATATCATTTTTGCTACTTCGATTTCGTTGAACGGCGATAGAATTTACCTTGAACTTGTCGATAAGTATCTGGTTGATGAGCTCGGACTGGGGTCGCGATTTTTCATTGACCCTGCGACGCAGGGCCGGTGGACTGTCGGTCTCGTCAGGAACGTCCGTGTCATGCGACTCGGAGCTGTCGCCAGCCCCCAACGTTCCACCCCCACAGCCCCCAGTCAATGCTCCGCCAGATACCATCTGAGAAATACCCTATTTTATATCATTCGATAACACTTTCTCACGCAGAAAAAAAAATTGTTTGAAAGCACACCTCGATCTGTATCCCGCTGTCGCCGCTGTTACACTTCGCGTTCCGCGCCGCCTTGCTGCTTTTCTTCCGCTCTTTACTGCTCCTCCAGACTAGAGGTCCGAATCTGAAAAATTCATGGTCGAAAAATAATTTTAAAAAATGAATGCTAAAAATCCATGCTTATAAAATTCATGGTTGAAAATACATTGCGACAGTGGTTGAGAATATGTTACGACACTAGTGCGAAAACACTTTTTCTGACGAGGTTGAGTTTGCAGCACGAGCCGAAAGCGAGTGTTGCAATCACACGAGTTAAGAAAACGTTTTTCGCACACTTATCTTACAAAATTTAATTTCACAAGGTGTGAAAATGGGGGTTTTACGCATCAGGGTTTTGCGAAGCGTGCGCAAAACTGCCATTTCCGCACCAAGTTAAATAAATAATTGAAGAAAATTCACGATGAAATTCATGACTGAAAAATAATTTTAAAAAACTCATACTGAAATGCATGGTTGAAAAAGAATTTAAAAAAAAAAATTCTATTCAGTTACCGATGAGAGTGTCGAGTTCGACTAACCGGAATTTTTGGTCGCTGCTGCTGAGATCCTCCTTGTGCTGCGAGGATTGTTCGGTCGCGGGATTGGTCTGACCGTCCTCGTCGACGTCGTTGTTCGGTCCGTGATCGTCGAGCGGCATGGGAGGTGCGTTCGGCGGTGGAGGCGTCGGGCCGTCGCCGTCGGTGCTCTCCTTGCTGCCCTTCTTGTGAAATCTCAATGAGAAGCTTTTGCGAAATTTCTGCAGGACGCTCTCCTGTTGGCTGTGCGTCGCGTTGCCGCTCATTCTGTAGCTCTGAGCTTCGACGCTGATCGCCGACGAACCACCGGACGAATCCTGAAGACGGGAGTGCGACACGACGAGCGGTATCGTCGCCTCGGCTAGGGGATGCTCCGTACCGAGCTCTCGGCCTCGTCGCGTAACGCCGGAAGTGTCCTCCTCGGTGTCGACCCGTTCATCGTCATCCTCCGACCACTCGCGACTGTGGACCAAAAAAATGCAAAACTCACTTTTGACATCGAGATTTATCTGCATGACACAACGAGCTCAGCCCTTTCCCTCAACTTTGAAAAATTCCGAAACTGTCAGAAAAAATCATTGCAGAGACTGTTCATAGTGAACATCCATCCATTTATAACTCCATTTATAACTCGGTCGGCTGTAGGCCAAAGAGATTCAAACTCACTTTGCATATACTTTTCGGAGGATCCTACCTACTTTTACATTCCCCAGACGCTCTCCATCCTCGCACCCTCGGCAGACCGAAATTAAACTTTAAACAGGTTGACTATACAACTTCCTACACAGAATTATTATCCTGTATAAAATGATTATCCTGTTCAAAATTATTATCCTGTTCAACATTATTATCCTGTTCAACATTATTATCCTGTACAAAATCATTATCCTGTCCAAAATTATTAACCTGCACAAAATCATTATCCTGTCCAAAATTATTAACCTGCACAGAATTATTATCCTGCGTTATGAACTAAAAATTTTCGAAAATACATCTCGATGACAAAACAAGCTGTGTGAATATCCTCAACGTTGAAAAATTCCAAGAAACTCAAAAAAAAAAAAAATGTATTGTCGAGACTGTTAATAGTGAACGGTCCATTTATAACTCGGGCGACTCAGCCAAAGCCACCCCGTTTTGCCCCGTTCCTCCAAACTATTGTATATGTACTTACGAATGTATATATTCTACTACGGTATGCACCGAGCGCGTGGGAGTGTTATTTCTTTTCCGAGAAAAGATTTTGAGGATTCTCTGACTCGGAGTTTTCCAGGTATAAAACGAAGAGCAGAACGGAGGTGCAGCCCTCGACCTCGCTGGGAATATACTTTGCTCACTTCATCAATCGCGAGCTCTACGTCGCTCTTCCCTCTGCAGCAGTGCGGAAACACGTCCCTACCCTTTCACGAGGAAAAAACCTCATGAATTGCAGTGATTTGGATCTCTTTTCAAATGCGAAATTTTAATCAGCAACCACACCGTGGACCTCTCGTCGTAATTATTTTTTCTTCAGTTAGTATCTACGGTGTAAAATAAAAAATGCATGTTCAGTGCATTAAAAACATTGGGATTACCATATTTTTAGTAATTTTTTCATTGAAAATGTATATTAATTTTTTCATCAAAATTGTACATGAAATTTAATATACCAGTTTTTGCATAAAAACTTCCGGTCCATAACGTTAAATTTCATACGAATTTTTTTTACAGTGTAATCGATTGCACTTTCGCTGTTTTATTACAGGAATTCGACTTGTTAAAAAGAAATATATATATATGTATTCACAGTCGTGTCGATATAATAGTAGGATATTAATGAATAAAAATTGCAGCGGAGAAAAGAGAGGAAAAAATGTTGATTTATGGTGACTGGTCATCGGAATAATAAGCCAGCATCCGGGTTGACAGGGCTGTATATACAGTGATAGCCGAGGGTTCGAGGAGCTACTAGGTCGCCTGGAATAACGCCTTTATCCGCAACTTGGCAAACATCGGAGCGGACGTTCTATACAGATGAAAGCCTAAAGCTCGAGACGGCAAGCTCGTCTTCCCCTCTACGTCGGCGTATATCACGACGGATAGTACCTGTATAGGGTTGTACGAAGGCCTACGAACTTGAAACCAGGTCAGCGAGAGGGCCACGTACTAACTCTGCCTGGCTTCTTCCGCACAATAATAAAATTAAAAAAAAAAGCTTCCGAATGGCTGAGCACCGAGAGGGAGATATTGGCGAGCGGGCGTCGTAGCGTTTCGTGTTAATTTCCTTTCGCCTCTATTTTATATATAGATACGTCATCTCATGTATAATTATATTGGCCAATTACACACGTCTCGTTTTATATCCGTTTCGGAAATCGTCTTTCTTATTACAATTTTATAATAATTATACATTATTATAAAAACTTCGTTATATTATTATTATAATATAACAATTATAATTATAATATTAGCCTATTAAGATAAATCATCTCGAGTATAATTATTTTATCCAATCGACAAAAAAAAATCAACTAACCGTATATTTTTTTGATTCAACAAAACATTTTAAAGTTTCAAAACTATTTTGGTGAAGTCATAAAAAAACAGATTGTTGAACCAACCGATCTTTTAGCGGTACCAAGAAAATATTAATTTGACCGTCTCTGCCCGAATCTTTAGTTGATTCGACCGTATTTTTTTAATCCGTGTATAATTTTTAAAAACGTAGATACTGACCTATCGTGATCACGATCGAGGAGCGCCGGTGTGCTCGAAGTCTTGATTCGCCTCTGAGCCCTCGTGACCGTAACACCCGGCGTACGTTTTCTCTCGACAATATTTTTTTGTCCAGCTTGCTGCTGCTGCTGCTGTTGCTGCTGAGCGTGTGATGGCTGCAATAACATAGAAATAAAAAGTTTTAGTGGACAAAGCTCATGTATTGCAACGGATGCGGCATGTGTAAAACAACCCGGTCAGACGTGAAGGAAGGGACGAAACTTTTGGAGGAACTGCGCCCGTTGGTTATCGGCAAAAAGTTGTCGCTGTTGCACATATTGCGGAGGCGGAAGGGAAAGAAAACTGGGACATTGTACAGGGTCGCTCTGTGCAAGAGGTTCAAGAGGGAAACTCTCGACCCCGGAAGGCATCACCCCTAGGCACATTGTCATCGCTGCTCGCCGCTACAGGCAAAGAACAATAAAGGGTCGAGCGCGCATCAGTGGTGTCGAAAATTCTAGCAAAAGACCGCTGTTATTCTCTCTGATAGAAGTACTAAAAAAAAAAGGAAACGCTTAAATTACACCTTATTTAGAGGGTGGGTACAAGAATGCTTTTGCAATTGGTTGATTCGATGAGCGATCATAAAAAATCCCACAGAAAAGTTCGGCATTGAATAGAACATCTGTAATAAGAAAAATATATATAGAGTGTTGATTTTTTTTTAGATATTTCATTAAATGATTTGTGCAAAACACGCAGAATTCCAAAATTTAGTTAACCTACTTGATAATTTAGGTGATTTAGTTAAGTTTTTGTTAAAATTTAGTTAATAATTTAGTTAGCAAAAATTTGAGTTAAGTGTAATTTGGGACAGTGATGAAGACGAGGAAGAGGCGGGTGCGATATACTTACGGAGCCGGGAGCCGCGTGGAATGTTGCCATGTCCGGATGAAGACAGTTCGGACTCGGTGTCGATCTCCTGGAATCCTCGGGACGATGATGCCTGGACGTTGAACCTCCGAGGGAACTGTTATTGCTGCAAACAAAAGAATTTTTTTTTAGATACGAGTACGCGAAGTGAGAGAGAGTGAG
Source organism: Ichneumon xanthorius (assembly GCA_917499995.1). Lineage (NCBI taxonomy): Eukaryota > Metazoa > Arthropoda > Insecta > Hymenoptera > Ichneumonidae > Ichneumon > Ichneumon xanthorius. The sequence goes on from OU824210.1 coordinate 3,058,642, forward strand.
TGAGTGTACGAGACGGCGCTGAGCGCGTCGAGTGTACTCGAGAAGAAACAGTAAAGGCTGAGCCGCGGGCAAGAGGTGAAGCTCATAAAGTACAAGCTAATGCTCCGTCCGATACGGGTATTTTTTTTTGCTTTGAAGAATAGAGGGAAGCGAAGACGTTGATAGAAATTACTGAGTTCATAGAGGAAGATCGGAAGTCTATTGACAAAGCTCGTCCAACATTGTTTTAGTTTTACGTTTTCTGGGTCGAAATGGGTTACCTGAAACGAATAGCGGTGGCAGAAATTTGATATCTCGAAAAAAAAAAAAATATCGTCATTTTGAAAGTGAAAAAATGAGAAGGTACCCTGACCATTTTTTGACGAAAATGGATTTTTTGAAAAAAAATTTTTTAGAATTTTTTTGATAATGACATCCGTTGGGAATATGCCACTTGAAAACAATGCCGGAGGTTTTAACTCAATATCTCGAAATTTTTATATTATATATATATTTTATAAAAATATCTATTTATATTTTATAAAAATATGTATATATATTTTATACAAATATATATATATTTTTTATAAAAATATATATATATATTTTTTATAAAAATATATATATATTTTTTATTTGGATGAACTGGAGGGAATCAAAGACGCTGATAAAAACTACAAAATTCAAAGCGGAAGATCGGAAGTGACAGACACAGCTCGTTCGAAACTTTCCTGCGGTCGAAGAAAGATGCGTAAATAAAAGATGGTAATTAAGGTCGATTAATTTGACCAACGATCGTAATTGCTGTTGGGCGGTCGCGCAGACCGCGTAATCGTCGTCGAGAGCCGGCAAAGGTCCGCGATGAACAGGACGAACGGTGAATGAATCGAGCGCGCGCATGTGCGCCATCGACGATAAAGATTGACAAATTACGGGAAGTTGCATAGTCAACGACGAGTCGACGTTTGCGCTGCCCCGTGCAAATAGCGCCGCGCAGGCGTCTATTCGCTTTTCTTTCCAGTCGGTGGCAGAAGAACCGGCACTAACGTCCAACAGCTCTCGCGAGAGCGAACGATCTCTTGAAACCGGTTTAGATGAGCGAGTGTATGCTCCGCTCCCTGACGAGCACGACAACTGAGACGATGATAGCGATGATGACGGTCCGGTCGCCCGCGAACGCGATCGCCGTGAGCATCAAAAAGAAATTCGCGATTCTGCTTTACCGTGTTTCGATCGGGTGATTTTTTTTTTTTTTGCCGAATGTTAAGCGTTGCAGCAGCCAGCTTTTAATGTTCAAGCTCGACGATCCGATTGCACAACACCGGTTCGTATTAAATTAGGTAGGGTAAAAGTGGGGAATATGGACCGGTCCATATATCATTGATTTACTTGTTAATCGAGGTGGGCCATATTCACCACTTTTACCCTAGTTATAAAAATAAGATAACATTTTTTTTTAATTCGCGATTGCATCACATGAAAGAAACGCACGACTCTTCATGTGAATTTTTTTTTTTCACCATGTGTTGTTTCGATCGGATGAATTTTAAATCGAATGTTAAGCGTTGTAGCTGTTAGCTTTTAATGTTCAAGCTCGACGATCCGATTGCACAACACCGGTTCGTATTAAATTAGGTAGTTATAAAAATAAGATAACATTTTTTTTTTTTAATTCGCGATTGCATTACATGAAAGAAACGCACGACTCTTCATGTGAATTCTTTTTTTTATCATGTGTTGTTTCGATCGGATGAATTTTAAATCAAATGTTAAGCGTGCTGCAGCACTTAGCTTTAAAAGGTTAACCTCGACTATCCGATTGCATTCCGATGGTTCGTATTAAACTAGGTAGTCAAGGAAATTACATGACATAAAAAATAAATTCACGATTACATAGCATTGAACGAAATTTCCCGATTACATTGCATAAAACAAAAATTCCCGATTCCTCGTATGAATTCTGTTTCACTATGTGCAATTCCCTTCGGATGCATTTTTTTAATCGAATGTTAAGCGTATCGCAGCACCGAGCTTTAAATGGTCAAGCCCGACCCGGTTCGTATTAAATTAGGTACTTAAAAAAAATTACGTTACATAAAAAAGTGTGATTACATTACATTTAAAATTACATTAAAAAACATTTTTTAAAAATTTTCGATTACATTACATTTGAAGAGAATTGACGATTATATTACATTTAAAAAGACTTGGCGATTCCTCGCCAGAGTTCTGTTTTACCGTCTCTTATATCGATCGGATGAATTTTTAATCGAGAGTTAAGCGTATCGCAGCGCGTAGCTCCGAATGGTAAAGCCCGACGATCCGATTGCACCCTAGCGGTTCGTATTAAATTAGGTAGCGGCCGAGTTAGGTATGGTCAAGTATAACGCAAATTGTCATCCGATAGCCGTGTAGCCGGTAGGTTCACGGATCGCGTCGCATCCGTGCTGAAGCGCGGCTATCGGTTTTCATGTGGCCCGGGAACAACCTCCTACGACGACCGGACAACGATATATCCGTGACGGAATTTTATTACCGACGGAGCGTACCGTGGAACGCTGAACATTGCCCTCTCGAATAAAAATCCAATAGGGTAGCGATTTTACTTCGGGATAATTCGAATGCACAATAATTGCCAATATCAAGCGGCGCGCTTTCGAAAAGCCCGCAGAGCAACGAGATTAAACGCCACCCATGAATTCGTCAATTGTGTCGTGTTACGTATGCACGCGTGAATTTTATAGCTTTTTTTTCGCCCGACGATTACACGTCGCGCAACCAGGTCGCGACTGCGCCAAAGTTATCGACTTAATAATTTTGCCGGCGCTCGGCCACGGCCGGTAATCGAAGCGGTGCACGGACGGCACGATTTGCACCAATTGCCATAAGTTTTTTTTTCCAACTCTCCTCGAAGAGGAACAAGTGAAGGATAAATTACACTAAAAAAAAATTGTGAATTTAGTGTACCGGACTAGAAGTTTTTATGCAAAAATTGGTAAATTAAATTGTGATGAAAAATTAATATAATTTGTCACTGAAATTAAAGTAAATTATCAAAATTTTTGACACTTTCATAGTGAAATTAAAGTTATTAAAAATAAAGAATTCCCAATGATTTTAATACACCGAACATTAATTTTTTATCAGAATTGTACATTAAATTTAATATACCGGATTTTGCATAAAAACTTCCAGTCCGGTAAATTACATTTCATACGATCTTTTTTTACTCAGTAATAATATTTTTTTTTTCTCGACTTCGCTAAAATAAGCGCTTTCTTTGCGTGCGAGCCGCGCGGAAATTATCGTCTATTATCGACCAATGATCGTTATTAACATGTGCGCATGCGCAGTGCTGTTTCATTACTCCCTGTTATTAGCGAATATGACAATTTCGCGTCGCAAGAAATGTGGTTACGTTAAACGAAGTCGGAAAAAAGGTATCGTGTGCTAAAACGGGAGGGAGCGAATTTTCCCCTCGTGTGATTTCTGCCCTCGCTTCGCTCGGGTAGCAAACTTCACAGTCGGCGACAATCGCGTACTTCCCTCCTTTGAAGCATAATATACTACACTTTAAAAAAAATTGGTATGAATTTTAATGTACCGGAGTGGAAGTTTTTATGCAGAAACTGATATATTAAATCGATTGATGGGAATTCCATCAACACGTAATTTTGCTTAACACGTTTTTATTTTAATCTTGCTTAGCCCGTCTTGAATATAATAATAATATAATAACAATATAATAATTTCCATTGAATATAAATAAATAAATAAATTACATTCCACGTACAAGTGTGATGAAAAATTTATATACTTTTTCATCTAAAATAAAGTGAATTACTGAAAATAAAAAATTCCCAATTTCTGCACAATAAGTTGTTTTAAGAAGAACAAACTTTTTTTTACTGTCTACACGGGAGGAAGCGGATTTGCACATCGTGTGATTTCCGCCCTCGCCTCGCTCGGGCGGCGAGTCGAGGGCAACTTCACACGCGGCGAAAATCGCGCACTTCCCTCCTTTGTAGCTTCGAGCAATGCTTCCAACTTTCCTCGACAAGGAGGGATAAATGAATAATATATCGGTATAGTTGGGCGTCGCGCTGGCGCGTCTCGAATGTGCCGTCCATCCGAGGAACGATAATGGATGCGAAGCTTGTCCGATCCCAACCGAATTTTGCCGGGCGATTTGCTTTACAATGTCCAGTTCTCCCCTGTCAGGCAACAGACGCGCGGTTCTTGCAACGGCGTGTACGCGCGCAGCGGCAGCCCAGCAGCAGCTGTCGATCTCGGTGTTGCCGGGGGATGAGCCGGGATCTACCGGAGGGCGTTCGCATCCGGAACAAGACCGCACGATTGGAAAGGGGATGCTGCCTCCTCGAGGTAAGAAAATAAGTGGCACGCTTACGCTCTCTCGCCCGTCGAAGATTCCAGTGACTCTCCGATCGTTTATCCGTGCCCCTTTTTAAACACCGAGCTAGAATTCGACCGTAATTTTTTTAATAATATAATATAATTAATAGTAACGAGGTAAAATTTGGTAATTTAATTGCCTCTAAAATAAATCCAGGGGTCAAATATTTTGGACATTATTGTACTCGATATTTGTTATTATTGCCGTTTTATTCGTTGGTGCAACGAAAATTGATCGCTCGAGAAAATGGGAGTAAAAATATTCGTACCGAGGTTTCTGATGTGGGTTAAAAAAATCAAATAAAAAAGAGACGTGTCTCAGAAAATATTTTGCCATTTAAGGGTCTCATTAAAATAAAAAATTGACCGTTCGTTTAAAATGGGATTCAAAATACCTGTACCAAGGTTTATGATGCTAATATAAAAAAAAATACATTTCTGAAAAAATACTTTTCGATTTAAGCTTCTAGTTAAAATCGAAAATTCGTAGACTGCGTAAAATGAGATTATAAATATCTGTACCAAGGTTTGTGACGCTACTGTTAAAAAAAAATGTCTTAAAAAATACTTTGCGATTTAAGATTCTCGTAAAAATCGAACATTGGCCAGTCACAAAAAATGAGATAAAAAATGTCTGTACCAAGATGCAAAAAAAAAAAAAAAAAAAAATACGTGTCTGAAAAAATACTTTGCGATTTAAGATTCTCGTAAAAATCGAACATTGGCCAGTCACAAAAAATGAGATAAAAAATGTCTGTACCAAGATGCGATTAAAAAAAAAAAAAAAAATACGTGTCTGAAAAAATACTTTGCGATTTAAGGGTCTCGTGAGAATCCCTGAAAGCTGCATAGCTGCTTTCTTAAGACCGGCAGGATATCGGATCGCTCGGAGACGCGGCGATGCAGCTGTCGCGTGGCTGCTCGAGCATCTGCAGCCGGCAGTACCTGTTCATCATCATCATTAACCCTCCTCTTCCCTTCCAAGTTATTCCGCACGGTAACTTCCCTTCTTTGCGCTCGCGACGGCTTACTGTTGTAATTATTCGATTAAAGGCTCGTACAGAGGGGTTATTTTTGTTCGCGAAGCTACTAACCCTCCGCGACCTCCGTTACAGTGCATTGCTGGCTCGCTTATCGATCGTTTCACACTGGCCTTTCGATGCCGCTTTAATTATGCAGCCTGATAGCAGTCTGCCAGAGATAGAGTCACGAGACTCGATCGTTACGTCGACTCGGGCGCATCGGGACACCGTTTTATAACGCGCGACCAGCAGGTCCACTCGGCTCGACCATTCGATCGGTTCCACTCTCCAAATGTTACATGTTCAAGGTCGTCATTTATTCGTTTCATTTACTTTTTCCCCCTGTTAATCCCACTGTGGCGAGAAATTAATATTTTTCTTTCCAGAGACTGTAAAAAAATTGTACTTTTCATGTATCGGACTGGACGTTGTTATGCAAAACTAGTACATTAAATGTAATGTACAATTGCGACGAAAAATAAACTTTTTTCATTGAAATTAAAGTAAATTATAAGAATTAAAATCATTTTATAGTAAAATTAACGTAATTTATTAAAAATAAAGTATTTCCAACGTTTTTAATATCTCTGTAAAAAAAATAATACGAAATTGAATGTATAATTATGATGACAAATTACTGTACAGTATATTACAAACTTTAGAAGTATTTTACATTTATGAATTTACATCGCAATTGTACATTAAATTTAATGTACCGGTTTTTGAATAAAAACCTCCAGTCCGGTACTTTAAGTTTCATACGAATTTTATTTAGATTGCACAATACAAACAAATTTTGTTTGAAAATTAATTAACGGTACTGGAAGCTTTTTACCCAAACTGTTTCCGAAATTTCAAAGACATGTGCGTTCCAATTTCACACAAAATTATTTATTTTTAATTAAAGTTTTTGTAATTTTCAGGCAAAAGATTGGTAATTTTAATATCTGGTATTTTTATTTTGCGAAAAAGTAAATTAATGGTCAATTAATGTAAGGAATGTAAGCCATGTTTTTGTTCCAGTGCATTAAATTTACAATTTGTTTTCACAGTGCAGATATATCGATACCAACGATTAATGACACGAGGCTCGAGCCGGAAACGTGACCGTACCTAAATGGACGCCCTACAACCTTCAGAGGAAAGCTTGCGCTAACCAGTGCTGGGCCGGAGTCTCGCCCGACCGGCCGGCCTCCCATTTCATTCGCATAGCCACCACGTTTTTTTTTTCATATTATGCAGCAGTTCGACTCTGCTCAACAATTCGATCGATTTCACTCTCGAATGTTACGTATTCAAGGTCGTCATGATTTCGTTAATTTTATTTTTCCTATCAATCCTACACTACAAAAATAAATTGTAAATTTAATGTACCGGAACTTGAAATTTCCTTGCATTAAAAACATTAATTGAACATTAATGCACTTTTTCCTAAACTAAAAATAACAGTTATTAAAATTACAAATCTCTTGCCTGAACTTTACGGAACATTGTAATCAAAAATAAAAATTATACGGTAAAATTGCAAGGCACGTGTGTTTGAAATTTTGAAAACAAAAAGAATCTTCCAATACCGTTCATTAATTTAAAAAAAAATTGTTTACATTGCCCTCTGATGACAAAGTAATATTTTTCTTATATCGGTATTTTGTTATATAATATATCGATACCGATGATTATCGATACGAGCCTCCAACCGAAACGTGAGGGTACCTAAAGCCTATCCTAACCAGTCTTGGGCCAGAGTCCCGCCAGGCTCCCATTTAATTCCCACAGTCAATTTTTTTGGCATAAAAATAAAACTCTATAGATCTATCGAACATTTTAATTTAAAACGGAGTTATATTTTACCTCCCGACTCTCGAGGATGGTAAGATACTCTCCCAGCTGTGGCCGGCAGGACCGGTGAATCTAACGGGGGGGAACGTTTCCGGGGGTTCGGGCAGGTGAGCGCAGGTGCAGTGCCAACTGTGACGCATCAGCGCGCGGCGGCTCCGCGTAGTCGTTCCGACCGCCGCCGCGGTCTCGTTCACCGGCCGCCCACGTTTTATCCCAGCCGACAATATTTCCCGTACTCTCTCGTCCATTTCACTGAAGTCGTACATCCGATCGTTTCGCTCGACACTATCCGCACTATCTTTCCTTATTTTTTTTATTATTATTTCTTCCACGCGCACGCACTTGCGCATGCGCACGCGCATGCGCAGTCAGACACTGAGATTATCTTCTCCTACAGTCACGAATATTTAATCGATCGATTTATCGTTACGCTATCGAGTGCACGATGCAAATGTAAACAAGACGCTGAACTGCCCCGCGTCGAAGCACAACGAGCACGCCAAGGTTCGTGCTGTCGTCTCGACGGCGCCCGACGGACTGCACTACGAATTCCGTGAACAGCGCCACCGCGCAACTCGGCTCTCTCGCTCCTCGCGTCTCGACCTGTTTGCCGGCTCGCCGACGGACCAACACTGCTTCGCGGCTCGCCTACACACCGGCAAAGGCCAGTCCGGCCCTCTTCCTGATGCATCCTGTTCACCGATTACTTTTACCTGCATTCTACTCGGTGCCGGGACGACCCGCATCCCTGAGCTTTTGGATCAGGTCGCCACAGCACACGCTCCACTCATTCAGATGTTGTATCTCTTTTTATGGATTTTTTTTTCGACTATTTTTAGGAGCTTGTCGATTGTACGATTAGTTGGCTGGTTTGTGATAGCGGAGATTTATTTGTGCGATTATAAACGTGGAGATTATTTCGAAGCGTAATGTATTCGAGAAATTGTTTGTTTTTCGCCTATTTTACTCGTTTATGGATTGTAGGATTAATTCCCTTGCTTTTCGATAGCGGAGATTTGGTTGGGCGAGTAAACACGTGGAAATCATTTCGGAGCGTAATATATATATATGTCTCTTTTTATGTTTCTGTTTCTTTATTTATTTTTTTACTATTTTTAGGAGCTTATCGATTATGTTGCTAGTTGACTGTTTTTAGATAACGGAGATTTATTTGTGCGATTCAAGACCTAGAGATTATTTCGATGCGTAATGTATTCGAGAAATTGTTTATTTTTCGCCTATTTTACTCGTCTATGGATTGCACGATTAGTTTCCTAACTTTTTGATAAATGGAGATTTATTTATGCGATTAATCACATGGAAATAATTTCCGAGCGTAATATAGTCGAAAAAGTGTTTTCTTTCGCCTATTTTACTCATTTATCAATTATACGATTAATTACCTGTGTTTTGATAACAGAAACTCATTTATGCGATTAATCACATGGAAATAATTTCTGAGAGTAATGTATTCGAAAAATAATATATTCTGTATGGAAATTTGACGGGAATAATGAAAACTAATATTTTCGTGGTAGTGAAATATGGTGGACACGTAGGGTCAGGTGATGTTGGATATTTATAGAAGAGAACACGAGGATCGATCGGATACGCTTGAGCTCTATAAACCGACGAGACTTTTCTCTCGTATCTCTATACCTCAATCACTTTTATATATATATTTATAGACATATATGTACATGCGTGTATATATAAATCTCGCGATGATCCAATAGGTTCGTGCAGGGGTTGTTGCCGAGGGTAAAACATCCAGTTATTGGCCCTCCGATTCCTTATTTTTCTGGCAGATGTTTTTGGACTCTTCCCAACTATTTTTCGTGCCAAAGTTTATAAAGTTTCTCGACGATGGTTTCGAGAAAATCGAAAAATTGTAAATACCGTTCCTAAGAAAATAATTTATCAGAATAAAATTCGTTCGTCGATGACGAAATTAGGCGTGACTGACATTTGTATAAAACACTGGTATTATCGTCCGCAATTGGGCCGTTCACCTGGGCAATTCGTCAGCCGGTAACAATATCGATAACAGTATCTGATTAAAAAAAAATGTTTGGACTCTAGCCAACTATTTTACGTGCCAAAGTTTACAAAGTTGTCGACGCTGGTTTCGAGAAAAAGGAAAAATAATAAATGACGTTCGTACGATAATAATTTGCCAGAATAAAAATCGTTCGTCGACGAAGAAATTGGGCGTGACTGAGCAAACACGGCTATTACCGTCGGTAATTGGGCCGTTCACCTTGAAAATTGGTCATCCGATAATTTCGCTTCTCTTTGATTTATTGTATAGAAAAAAATTTATTTATGTGGCGAACAGTAAAAAAAAATCGTAAATTTTATGTACCGGACTGTAATTTTTCATTACAATTGTACATGAAACTTGACACATCAGTTATGTATAAACTTAAGTTTCATAAGTTCCTAATCAGATTTTTTCTTTTTTCAGCGAAGAAAAAAAATTGTCATTTACTCATCTTGTTAAAAATCTTACGTAAATCGGGTCGATAAAGAAGCGAGGCAAAGAAAAGACGCGATATGTCGGCGTTTCCACCTGAGCGATACCCCGACGGCCATCTGGCTGTTGGCGAAAGAAACAAGCGAGACTCCCCGGCCGCCGAGTTAAGATCTGCTGGTAAGCCAGGTGAGCGAGACCTTGAAAAGGTGCGAACAAGTGAAAGTCCCTACGTCAAATCGGCGAGAAAAAAGTGACGCAATTTTGCGGAATTTGCAGCGTCCACTGTGCACTCTGCGCCGTCTGAGACCTTGAGGCATCCCCGTTTGTCGAGCACTTGTCGAGAGCGCCGTGAATCACTCGGATGTAACACGGCCCGTTGTTGTTACTCGACACGCTTTACTTAGACGAGGGACAAAAATCTTAATCAAGAGGTCCAAACAACTCCCTCGAACGTGTGCGCTTCTAATGATAATTAATATGTAGTTTGTACCGTCGCGCTTAGCTGGCTCCCCTTAATGGCGTTTTTGTGCCATTAAGAGGGACTAAACTCGTAGAGCGCGAGAGAGACGGAGTTAAAATTTTACATTTTTTTCCTAAATGGTTTTATATAAAATAAAAAAACCGTTTTGGAGAAAAATGTGTTAGGAATATTTTAAGACTATGATGATCTTTAGCCCCACCTTAAGGTACGGAATAGCAGTTAAAAGAGTGCTAAATTTTTAGAATTGTTTATCCAAAATGTTGTGCAATTATTAACAGTAAATGATGTCGATTTGCATTGCTGACGCGGTGTATTAAAATCAGTTAAAAAATACGGATTTTATTTTGAAAAAAAGAACCAACAAAAACGTGTTATAATGGAAATTTGCATTTACCAGTTCTTGTTCTTGCAAGATTATCGTGATTAATATTTCTCTTGATTAATGATACATGCAATATGAATCTACCTCCTTTATTGTTAATAAATGCATACTTATGTATAATTTTACATAAACAATTGTACAAATTTAGCACTCATTTGACTAGAGTGACATGCGGTAGTTACCTTAAAAACCTACGTAGCCGTTCGAATAGCCTATGTGGTCATCATTTTTTTTTGCCCTTTATAAGTCACACCGCCCAAAACCGCACCGAAACAGGACTAACGGACGCAGACCACGCGTTGCTACGGTAGCGCCTAAGAGTGGTGTGACTTATAAAGGGCTAAATATATATCTGTCATATCGCATACAGAGAAATCGAAATCCGATATCGCGTTACTCGACAAGCTGTCACTTAGGCGAGAAACAAAAATCTTAATCAACGATTACAATGGTAACCAATATTTAGTAGTATGAGAAAGGTCGTTGACCTTGGTGCGCATTTTTTACCCCTAAAAATCTACATGGCCGTTCGCGAACCGAATTACCTAAGAATTCGTCAATTTGGGAGGAAAAAAAAAATATCCGCGTAGTCCGGCTAAGTGGAAATCTTTTTTCTTTTCTTTTTTTTAATATGTATTTGTCATATCACATACGGAGAACTGCCGAAGTCGCCTTGGGCCCGCCCACAGAATATGAAGAGGCATACGTGTAAAAGAAGTATAGCATAAACAGCTCGGGCTGCGACGGTGCCGCACGGTGTGTTTCACGTGTGGGACGTCGCCGCCCGGCCGTTTTGCGATCGAGAGGAGCGGCGCCGACGGCAGCGTATACGCCAACCTTATATGGACGAAAGGTTCGACGCACGTTTTATTGTCGCTTTCAGCGAGCAACGGCGACCTCGCGATCGAGTGGACGCAGATCTTTATCGGCTATTCTCTTAACATTTTATGTTTCTCGACGGAGCTGCTGTACACTCCCGGTACGCACATCGCGTGCACGGATCAAATTATTCACAAAGTTAATTGCTAGAAAAAAAATACATCGTTCCTTTTTTAAAAATATAATTTCTTCGACTGCTCCGAAAATGGGCAAACTAGTATAGCTTAAAAGAAATCGTGAAAAGCAAATTAAGTAAATTATATAAGTAAAATAAGCAATAGTTTCAAAGATCTAGGGTTTTTTAAATAAAATTTCAAGTTTGGTAAATCTCAAAAAAAAAAAAACAAAATCCCGAAAAAAAATTCTCTTAAATAATTATGAATTTTTCTGAAGTAACGATTTTTTTGGAAGTGGTTGAGTTTTTGACCTTTCGAAACAGGACGAAATGTCCCATATGCGCACTCACGTTTCTTACTCATTTTCCGAGAATCGTTCGTTAAGGCACCGTTGAAAGATAATTTCTTGAATTGCTCCGAAAACGGGCAAACTAGAATAGCGGCTGAAAAAGTATAAAAAACGGTGAAAAATTGAAGTTTTTAAATTGCTTCCTCGAGTACTCAAATATACATATATATACATACATCCGTCTGCTCTTCGGGTTTCCCGAGAATCGTTCGTTAAGGCACACTCGAATTTTCACGGTTTAATCCGCGCTGTGATTGGCAGCCGGGGCAAACGAGGCGCGCGCTCTAGGGCATCGTTTCTATACGTATCGCGGCTGCAGGGTGCATAACTACCGAACGAGCTGACAGAGACTCTAACGAAGTTATCCGCAGCTCCGGGAGTGATGAGGAAACATCAATGTTGAAAATTCATATAAAAGTGTCAATAACGAATGCGCTAGGATTGAGTTTCTCTATAAAAAAAAAATCGCAACGCGTCAATAAAGTCAGAGATTAAACAATTTTTTTTTCACTATCGTGTCAAATATCTTCTCAAAGAGATTTATCTCCCTGGCTCGCTTTCGCGATTAAATTCACTCATTCCCCATCCAATATCGCGGAGTTGACGAGACCGCGAGATTGATCGTCCCACGGAAACGCGGAGCAACATTTACCATTGCCTTGGAATACGAGGAGAGACGCGTCGAGCCAAAGAGATTACACTTTTCATGAATATATATTTTACTTATATTTTACTAGCGTTCCTAGTGGCAAAGGGAAGTGTATAGCGTGCATATTATGCGGTTCGCACAGCGAGCCTATGCCTGGGCGCATATTTCAGCGATCTTTGCACGAAGCAGGGAAGAATTTTCCATCGGGACGAAGTATCAACAGGACTTGTACAAATAGTGCTCGACATATTTCTACGGACTTTTCAGTAATTCCTTCGGATCCTCTGCGAAAGAAGCTTACGCTTGTCACGATGCCAGTGTAAGAAACGTACCGTGGGTGCATAGCATGTAAAAAGCTCTTTAGTCTTGGAAATAAATTAGTAAAAAAGAAGAAAAGAGGATTACGTTCTTTTTTTACTTCAATTCTTCGGCAGGAGTCGGTGGAAGAATTTTCCGAGATTGAAAGACGAATTTGCCGAGAATTTCATGCAAGTTTCGTAATATCGATATTGGTTCGTTTTCGAAAAACCTCTGGCTTGTTACGATGGCAGTGTAAGAAATGTACGGTAGGTACGTTGCATGCAAAAGCTCTTTAGTCTTGGAAATAGATTAGTAAAAAAAGAAAAGAAGATTAACTTTTTTTTTACGTTCTCCGGCAGTGACTCGGGGGATGAATTTTCTGAAATTAATTTGAGGATGAATTTTCTGAGATTAATTGAAGAATGAATTTTCTAAGAATGTCATACAAATTTCGTAATAATTAATTGGCTCTTTTTTTAAAGATGCCGAGCAGAAGAGAAAATACCGACGAATGTAATTGATGTGCCAAGGAATTTTTTTCGAGAAAAGTCATAAAAAATATATCTCGGTAATTAGTGCGAATAATGTTTGTAAAGAGAGGCTAATCAAAACAAAGGAGGATTACATTTTTTTAATATTCTCCAGCGCAAGGATGGATTTTCCGAGAACGTCATACAATTTTCGTAATACCGGATCAACCCTTTTTAAAAAAGATGCCGAGCGGCAGAGAAAATACCGAAGAACGGAATTAATTCCCGAAAGAATTTTCCCGATTAAAGTCCTTAAAAATTAATCTCGCTGAACCGTACAATAATCTTCTTAAAGAGACATCGAAACGATAGGCGTAAAAAAAAACAAAAAACCTCAATCTTCTCAATCCGCCCACATTGCACGAAACACTCGGTTTTGAGCCAGGCGTAACGGAATGAAGAGAACACACGGTCGACCGGTGCGCGTCTATACGTCCTAACAGGAGTCTGTACGTTGCGCGCAGCCCAGCGAATAATCGAATGTACCCCAGGAGATTCCTCTCCCCTGTTCACGACGTGGTTGTAATTGTGCTATTAGTAAGCCAGGGAATGTGCAGGCGCGGCTTAATATAGGAGTGATCGAGAATTGATGCTCGGACTGTTCGATCCCATTCGCCAGCCGATTAACAGGAAATTGTTTCTCGCCGATAGCGATTCGACGAGATCCGCAATGATCCCCAATAAATCCGACCGACATATAAATACCCTCCACAAAAGTAAGTGTCTTATCAATCAGACTTGCCTTCCTGCGGGGCTGTTGTGGGTCAGGAACGATTTCGGCAGCGAGGAGGATCTCTGCTGAGGATTGAGGAATCCGTTCGGAGGCGGCGAGTCGTCCCTCCTGGCCGGAGCGCTTCCTGGCCTGGAGCCAACGGCGCCTTTCGGAGGCTCAACGAGAGTCTTCAGCGAGTCGACGATCGCCTCCTCCATGGGAGTCGATCCGCCGCTGCTCTTGGGATTCTTCGGACTCTTCGTGATCGTCCTGTCGGAAGTGGTGATCCAAATGTCGCTGCTCGACGACGAGGAGGTCGTCATCGACGGCGAGAGAAGCGGCGCTCCGCTGCCGCTCGGCGATCTGCCAACGCCCGTCTTGCTCTGACTAGGTGAGATTCTCTGCTCAACGCGGAGGTTTCGATACTCCCAGTGCGTCGGGTGGTGCTGACGCTTGTCGAAATTGGGATCGTTGCCGTTCGGCGAGTCCAGCGTCGACCAACGATTCTGCTTCAGGGCGCTCTTCGGCACGCGCTCTTCGTGATTTCGCTCCCCCGAGCGGATTCGCTGCTTCCGCGTCATCGCGTCCGAACGGTCGTCGACCGCTTCCAGCGAGGCCGGCGAGGAACAAGCGCTGCCTCGGTCGCGCGAGACTCGACTTCCGCCGTTGTCCGCCGAGACTCTTCTGTGAGCCGGATAGCTCTGGGAGAGTTTCATCAAAGTTTGACCGTGGCTGGGCGAGTAGAGCGTGTCGCGCTGCGAGCAGTGAGGCCAAAAATCGCACGTGCTGCTGTTGCAGCGATTCTTCGGGTCGGAGCTGACGCAGAAGTCCGGGCACGTTGACGGAGGATTCGTGTTCGGTGTCGTCGCGCCACGCTGAAGGGTTCTCGGTCGTCTGTTCAATTGCTGCGAGGAGTTCGGATTGCTGGCGGAGTTCGACGATCCTTGCTGCTGCTGCTGCTGGGTCGGCTGCTTCGCCGATATGAAGTAGATGTCGTAAGTGCCCGGTCCACCGCGACGCTGCTCCTGACCGTCGTCGCGGGACTCGTAACGACCGGGCAATAGATTTCTTGACGATGCGCGACTTCGCGTGCCGTAGAGATACTCCGTCACCGCCTCGACCTCTCGCAGGAGCTCCGCGTTCGCCGTGTCCTCGGTCGATTGCGCTTTTCCTGGGAAAAGACAGAATGGAATTGAATAGTGGAGTTTTATTCGTGTGCTGAGGCAAAGTGTCCTGAGTGTATAATAAAATAAATGTTTAAAATGTGTAAATTATGTTCGTCGTGAAGAATATTCGCAAAGAAAGTTCGTCGAACGATTTTTGGCTTCCTCGTGGAGGAAGCCAAAAATCAGACGGGAGTTGCAATTCGAAAATCCTAAATCATTGCCGTATGATATATTCTCTAGATTTTGGCGTTCATAGCGAATGGGAGTGAATTTCGAAAAACTCAAATCAGTCCCATATGCTATATTCTCGAAATTTCGGCGTTCATAGCATATGAAAAACGACTATGAAACGATTGACCAATTTTTAAGTCTCCCTCGATTCTCAACGAGTGCGAAATGAGACTCACGGTTGGCGAACGGATGTCGTTTTCCTCTCTCGACGCCAGCTCCCCGTTCGTTAAGAATCTTAACGACCACGCGACTCTGCGAGTCGCTCGATTCCCTGGAGTGTTCTCTGGACACCTGCTGCGAGTGGCTCGACGATCCGGGCGACCTCTTCTCCGGCAGCTGAAGGCTCCGCGAGCGTCTGACTCGCGCCGAAGTCTGAAGCGAGTCCGGCGACACGAGAGTGTTCCTCGCCGTATTCTGATGTTGCCTGTTGGCATTCGACCGTCTAAACGGATTCGGCGTCGGCGATCGTCCCTGACGATCGGTGCTGCTCGAGCTCGACGACGAAGACGACGACGAGTCGAAGGACAATTGCTTCCCAGCCTCGTTCGACCCTGGCGAGCGTCTCGAAGAACCCACTTGCTGACTCGCCCGTCCGTGTCTCGACTGGTGTCTTCCCGAGGGCGAAACCCTCTCAACATTCTGCGCAACCCCGCCAGACGAGGCCTTCAGCGTCGATTCCGGGCTCGAGTCCAGCGCTCCGATCGACGAATTCCCAACGACGCTCAGGTTCAAAGACGAGCTCGGATTGTCGTCCTCGTCGCCGTCTTCGTAGCCCTCGACCGAAGAATCCGTGTTCTCAGCAAGCCTCGGCATCGTCGTTCTATTGACGCAACTGTCGAGGCTCCTGAAGCCCATCGACGACGACGACGACGAGGACGACTCGAGATACCGCTGGGCGAATTGGCTGCGTCTCGTGCTCGATGTTTGGTCCTCCAAGGACTTGGCCGGAACCAATCGATAGGGTCGTTGCTGCTGGGAAGCCCCGACCGCCCCTTGGCTGGAGGCCGATCTACCCCGCGTCTTGAACGGCGTTCCCGACGGCTTCCTGCCGGACAACGAGCTCCAGCAGACGCTGTTGGATTTCGGCGGCGGTGAGGGCGGCGGACTTATGACGTCGCTGTCGATGATGGCGTTCGACCTCGGCAGAAACGGAGCCTTGCCGTACTGGGTCGCGCGGCTCGGACGGGCGCTCGTTCTCTTCGCGACGTCCTGGAAGGCCGGAGGTGGGGATATTATCGGCGTTATCGAGGGCGGCGAGCAGGACTCGGGGATGCTGTGGGGCGACGTGCAGCCGCTCGGCGACTCGTACTCCTGGGAGAGGCGGTGGAGCTTCAGGAAGTCCGGGCGGTGAGAGTCGAGGGTGATGGCTCTGGTGAAGTCCGGACATTTGCCCGGTTCGCTGTTGCTGCAGTGGTAGTCGACGAGTTTGACGGTCGCCCGGCGAGGCAGGGGGATCGTCCCCGACGGCGGTGGAACGGCGTTTCCGGCGCCGTTTCCACCGCCGGTCATCGAGGCCGGGTTGCTCTCGTAGTTGCACTTCCGGTTCTCGTCCAGGGACCTCTGCTGCACCTGCACCCAGCCGGATCTCCCGAGGTAGACGCCGTCGACCTCGCGGTCGCACCAGCGCACTGGCGACAGCTCGCGGTTGCAGTCGCCGCTGACGAAGAGCTCGCCGGAAGTTCCCCCGCTGCCGCTCAGGAACGAGTTCGTCGCCTCCCGACGGCGCGACTGCGATTGGCCGCTGTGATTATGGACGTCCTGCGACTGACGGTGGTGATGGTGCTTCGGCGGCGCCGTCGACGAACAGGTCGTCAGAACTGGAGCACCCGACGATGCTACCTGCTGCTGCTGCTGCGGCTGCTCTTGACGCTTCAGGCTCGGTATCGAACTCGCGCGCGCGTAACTCCCTCGACCTATCGAACCGAAATTCGACTGCTGGGACTGCTGCAGACTCGGCTCCCACGAATCCGTCGACGACGCGCCGCGCAGGTGGACCACGGAGACGTTCGACGATCTGCAATTTGCATGGACGGGTCGAAGTTAATCGGTGGTTAGGCTTTTGGGATTATGGATGAATCGATCGATTTTCTTGGTATTAAATGTTCGGAGAATTATACTAATTTTCAATTTTTTTTTACTTTAGGTGTCAGGGAAAATATGATTTTCGAACTCTGGAATACCTCAAGAGTATAATGTACACTAAAAAACCCTTGTGCTTTGCCATTTTACAGTGAAATTTTAATTTTTTAAGAACATTTTTGTAAATTTCAGGCAAAAGATTTGTAATTTTGATATCTGGTATTTTTATTTTACGAAAGAACGTAAATTAATGTTCAATTAATGTAAGTAATGTGAGCAGATTTCAGGTTCCAGTGCATTAAATTTACCATTTATTTTTGCATTATACGATCGGCCGAGGGAAATATTTTCAAGTGACAAGTTACCGTCAGTCACTCAATAGAGCAAAAATATGTAGGGAAGGGTGGGGCAAAATGGCACAGTGGGGTAAAACCCTACCGTGGGGCAAAACGGGGCAGAAAACCCGGATGTATCGATGGGGCAAAATGGGGCTTCAAAAAATAATTGAAAAATTGCGTTTTACCCCACCATCCCATTTTGCCCCGCTTTCTTCACGTGCTCTTTAATCGTCAAACACGCTTGCGCCCTTCACGCTGAGTCAATCAATTATCTCATAACTAAATGTCCAGAGAACTATGTTAATAAATAATTTTTTTTTGCAATTCCTGTCTTAGAGAATCGATACTTTTCGATCTCGAATGTCCCAAAATTAATAACGTCCAATCGGACGAGGGGAACATCTTCGCAATAATTACCTTTTTCTGGACATGTTCTTTCGTCGCTCGCTCAAAACAGATCCAAGTTCGATTCCTCGACTGCTCACGTAAATTTCGGAGCACGTATCAAAAATATGTGCACATATAAATGCATACATAGGCTAATCACACATCTTTCGTTGGCCATTTATTACCAGCCAACAATCACTCCAAAAAAGTTACGAAACAAAACGTCACAACTATAACGTCTTGATCGAACTCATCTCGCGTCATCACACGAAGTAAAAAAAAAAAAAAAAAAAAAAGTTACAAGCTATAAAATCACGATCGAACCGTAACGCATCTCGTTTCGATAGCTCGACTCGCACGCAACGACAACGTCGCTCTGGACCGCGGTTAAGTTAACTGCAGCGCAATTTACCTCTCGGATCGCGACGTGGACGATACCGCGGCGCTCGCGTTTGAGCCAGCGATCTCCGTTGGTTCCGAGGCGGGACTGACCCGACGAGATGCCGGTTGGCCCGAGGACGAGGTCGAAACGGGTCCTCCAGAACCGACGACACCCACGGACGCCCCGGAGCCGAGCGCGTGGCTTCCCCCATCCGCCTCGCTGGAGTGTTGCCTGCTCGAGGATTGCGACGTTTGCGACAGCCATCGGCGGGCCGCGTTCCTTGGGATTCCTGATCCCGATCCTCCAATTGCCACGGGCTGATGACCCGTCGTTCCTCCGCCGCCGCCGTCCAACGATGTACTCTGTAACGCACGCGTATACCAACATACGCAAGTTGCCTCGCCGCTTTCGGTTCGAGAATAATGTCAGTGGGTGTTGCACGAGGACGTTCGGCGACGAGGCTGCGGTATCGCGCGTACAACTCTTTCTTCAATATTTTTCTTTTTTTTTTTGTTGAATTTCCTTGAGACTTTAAAGCGGTGATTAGCGTGCGTGGATCGGAGATGTGCGGTGACGGTCATTTTTTTTTAAGTGTTAATTGAATAAACAAATGACTGTCACTTGAACGTCTTTTTTTAATCCGGGAAAAATGCTTGCTGTGCCACGAGGGTTAATTTTGTTCGCGGTGAAAAGTAAGGTCGATAGAGCGGACAACACGTTTATCCAGATGGGATTTGATGGTCATTTTTTTGTAAACGTTAATTGAATTAAAAAATGAACGGTTTTTTTTATTTTGGGAAATGTTCGCTGTGCCATGAGGGTCAATTTTGTTTGGGGTGAAAAATAAGGTCGATGGAGCGGAAAACGCCTATCCAGTTGGGATTTGATGGTCGTTTTTTGTAAACGTCAATTTTTGTGGAAGACCGTCTTTGGCAGTCTGGATTGATGTCGACTGAATTTTTCTTTCATTCGTATTTTAATTGTTTTGATCAATTGATTCATGAATGGAACAATATTATAAAATGTATGCAAAATTCTCGTTTTTCTGATTCAGGGGCTTGGTACTTTGTTAATTTTGAAGTTGGAACCGTGGGGGTTTTTTGGACTTAATGTCGCTGTTGTTACATTGTGAATTGTAAATTGTTCATCAATTGACGATCTTTTTTTATTCCAGATAATGTTTATCGTGCCATGACAGTCATTTTCATTCCGGCTCACAAATACGGCCAAAACAGCGACAAACATCTATCCAGTTAGGCTTTGATCGATATCTTTTTGTCACAAATTTGGTGAACTTTTTGGCAATCTAGGTTGATTTCAAACGAATTTTTCTCCCTCGTTGACTTGGCAATCAGTCGTACTTTTTTTCAATCAATTCATCAATGAAACAAAAATATTCCATTAATCCAAAATTACTTTTTTTCTGATTAACGCGATTGGCAATTTCCTAATTTTCAAGTGCGGATTTCCGAACCGGTCGATCGACGGTCACGTGACAGTCAATTGCCAAAAAAAAAAAAAAAATGACCGTTCACAAAGTCGGCGCTCATCTCTAGTGTGAAATAGCATCACGCGAAGAGTATCGCGTCACGTCCGAGTACTCGCCGAACGGTAAATGGGAGAGAACGAGTTTTCCAAAGACCGTGCGGGTACCGGCGCGCCATAATCGTGCGCTACATCGTATCGCGTTATAGGCATCGAGAGCACTTACGTTGTGGTGATTGCCGCGATTCGCAGCCCCCGTGTCTTGGAGCGACGAACCCCTCACATAGTGACGACCGAATACCTCGGCGAGTCTCGACCTACCGGAAGCGTTGCTCGAGGCGGGATTAACCAATGACAATGCTCCGCCGCCTGGCTTGCTCTTCTTCGACTGTTGACCGCCGGACGAGCCTTGGCTCGTTAAATTCGGATTGCTGCTCTTGCGTTCGGGGAATACCAAGTGCTCTATGTTGGACGTATAGCCCGGATCGTTCCTCACGATGTCCTGGAGGGTTATTCGACTCGCCGGGGCGCCGGTATTGCTGCAAAAGTTTTCGACTCGTGTTAGCTGAAGTTCCACGGATTAGATATGCGCAGAGTCATGCTCGAGCTGTCGCGGCAAAATACATTTAAGCAAGTTTCTACTCGAATTAACATTACGGTAACTTTTTTCATTGCCCTTCTTTTGTGGCACTGGTACAAGGATTCGCTCCAAAAGAGGTTGATTTTCAACTTTTTTTTAAAGGTGGTACTTGCGGACAGGCTGACCCTACGTGAGTTCAAAGAGAATTGAGAGAGGAATTCCTATCGAGATTTTTAAAGCATCGAGAAACATTTCTCGATGGAATAAAAATCTGAACTAAAATATAATAACAATAATTGAACATTTTTAAAAATCATCCGGTCATTAGATAGAAAATATTATAATCAAAGATCTCCCCGAGTATCAACTCAATTTTTTAAATAGACTTTGAGATACGATGTACATTGTTAGGGTAAAAGTGGGGAATATGGCCCGGTCCATATATCATTGATTTACGTGTTAATCGAGGTGGGCCATATTCACCACTTTTACCCTAATTGTTAATAACTCAGTTGTTAATTGATATTTTTCAATTGAAAAAAAAACCTCAGCTTCATAACACCTTATATGAACTGTGTATAAAAAGCCGATCTTGTCCATCTAATACCTGGGCTAAAAAAAAATGTTGAAAATAGACCTGCTTTTTTGGAGCAGATTCTTTCACTAGAGCAATAAATGAGTTTTATAAAAAATAAATAAAAAAATAAAAATAAAGGGTACAATTTATCTTATTTCCAAGGGCGTCTGGGCGGCCTCTTCTGATTTCTTTGTATTGCGAATCTCGTAATGGGGAGGCGGGGAGGAAATCCAAGAGAGGCGTCACAGGGCTATGAGACCGACAACGAGAGGCCTATTCATCGACGCCGCGAAGACGGAAGGGACCTTGAAGAATAATGGATTCGAGGAAACTCGGTTGCGCCAGGGGAGGAGAAGCGGGGCGGTGAGAAAGGAAGAGCGGAGGAAGGGCGAGTAAATCCGGCGTGTCTCCGAGACTTGTTCATCCGAGTCCTTGGGACGCTTCGCTGGGAGAATTCCAAAGGGCCGCGCATAGCCTCGAGTGTTCCCAGGATCGCTTAGCTCTTCGAGGCCCGCGCCACCCTCCACGAAAGATGGGGATAAATGGTGCTCGCGAAAATTATTAAATTTCCGGCGAAGGTTTCGCCACGTTGATTTTCTCATAAAAGATTGTACCGGCCTTTATCGCTGTTGTTGTTATAGTTTCATTCCGTGTTGCGATCTGGTTACGATTCGGAGCACGCGTCAAACCTACGCGTCCGCCCTCCCAAAGACGCGGGGCACGAAGGGATGCGAACGTGTGTCGCGGACCTACGAAGCGGTATATGAGAAACCCGGATTTTCGAGGGGATCGAAGAGACAATCTGGAAATCAAAAAAGCGACCAATTGCGTTTTGGTTTTTTTTTTTTTTAATTTTTTTACTTTATAGACTATTTTCTCATTGGGTGAAAACGATTATTTACTTTTCACGCGTGCTCCGAATCATAAATCGATCAGAGCTGGGCAAATACAACAAGTAGTTATTGAAGTAGGTATTTTACTATAGAACGCCCTGCCAAAGACGCGGGGCACGAAGGGATGCGAACGTGTGTCGCGGACCTACGAAGCGGTATATGAGAAACCCGGATTTCCGAGGGGATCGAAGAGACAATCTGGAAATCGAAAAAGCGCCCAATTGCATTTTGGTCTTTATTTTTATTTTTTTATTTTTTATTTTTTTTACTTTATAGACTATTTTCTCATTGGGTGAAAACGATTGTTTAATTTTCGCGCGTGCTCCGAATAATAAATCGATCAGAGCTGGGCAAATGCGATAAGTATTTATTGAAGTAGGTATTGTATTGGAGAACTTCATCACTTAAGTTCTGCCGGAACTCAATACGTCAGCACTGAAGTACTACCCAGTTCTCAGTTCTTCAAGAACTTGGTGCTTCAATTGGTGTTTCAAGTGCTTCGTGTATTTGTCCAGCCCTAAAATAGATTGTAGGACGAAATGAAAAACGATTATTTGCTTTGCTCGGCTATACACCTGTTATACCCTACGTCCATAACAATAATACTATACATCGATTGATGTATGAGAAAACGGGATTTCCAAGGGGGTCCAAAAGACAATCTGGAAATCGAGAAAATTGTCGATCTCGTCTTTCATTTTTTTAATTTTTTTTTTTTACTTTGATTATTTCTCATCGTGCGAAAACGACTATTTACTTTTCTAGTGTACACACTGCTATAACAACAATACTATACAACGCTTCATGTATGAGAAAACGGGATCTCCAAGGGGGTCGAAGAGACAATCTGGAAATTGAGAAAACGACCGAGCGCGTCTTTAATTTGTTTTTCTTCTTTTAACCTTAACTATTTCTCATTGTGCGAAAACGATTATTTCCTTTTCTCGTGTCCGTCGTGTCCGGGGAAGTTGCTCATGCGAGTCCTTGGGACGCTTCGCTGGAGAATTCCAAAGGGCCGCGCATAGCTCCGAGGATTCCGAGGATCGCTTGACTCTTCGACGCCCGCGCTACCCTTCACGAAAGATCGAGATAAATGGTGCTCGTGAAAATTATTAAATTTCCGGTTACAGTTCGCCACGTCGATTTTCACATGATACACTGTATGGGCGACCGTCCGGTCGACGAGTCCATCCTGTCGAAGACGAGGGTCACGAAGGGATGTAATCGTGCGTCGCGGACCTACAAAACGAAATATGACAAACCCGGATTTCCGAAGGGATCGAAGGGCCAATGGAAAAATCGAGAAAGCGACCGATCGCTTTTTGGTCTTCAGTTTTTTTTTTTTTTTTTTTTTTCCTTCTTCTCCATAGACTATTTCTTATTGGGTGAAAACGAACCTCCGACACATCTATTTTCTCATAAAACACTGTATGGGCGTTGGCCTTTACAGCATTATTATTACAGACGCAGTGTATAAAGTAAATAAATGTTTTTCGTTTGGTGATGCAATATATTTATGATTCGGAGCACGCGCGAAACTTACACGTCCATCCTATCGAAGCCGAGGGTCGCGAAGGTAATCATGTGTTGCGGACCTACAAAGCAATGTATGAGAAACCGGGGATTGCCGAGGGGATCGAAGGGACAATATGGAAATTGGGAAAACTACCAATCGCCTTTAGGTCTTTACATTTAAACAAATTTTGTTGGTACTTTGTGGACTACCTCCTGCCAACCCTGACCACAACTGCTGACTCCGACTTTGACTCCGACTTTGACTCCGAATTTGACTCCGACTTTGACTCCGAATTTGACTCCGACTTTGACTCCGACTTTGACTCCGACTTTGACTCCGACTTTGACTCCGACTTTGACTCCGACTTTGACTCCAACTTTGACTCCGACTTTGACTCTGACTTTGATTTTGATTTGCTTTTTACTTGATTCTGGTCTATATTTGCTCTGATTTTGTTCCGATAGCTGCCAACCCTGACCACCACTGCTGACTCCGATTTTGATTCTGCTCTATATTTGCCTTGACTTTGCTCTGATTCCCCTCCGATGTTGCTGTAAATTTTCTCTGTATTTGCTCTGATTCTGCTCTGTATACAACATTCTCAAATGCTCTATGTAAACTGTATTCAAGCTACTCTGTACTCAAACTTTTCTTCGGCTCGCCATACGTACCGCTTATATGGATTGCTTGGTCCTTAGAGGATTTATTCCAGGACACGATAAACCATCTATCTATCTACATTTTTTCCACTATACTACACTATATATTTAACCTCTAAGCTTTACCAAAAGGGGTTTTCAGCTTCACCAAAAAGGTGGCCCAGCTAGGGGGAAGGGGGGACAAACATGCAAACCAACAAACAAACAAAATCCACATTTTTCCAAAATATACAAAAGATTTCTCAATGGGTAAAAAAAAACGAACCTCAGGCCAGAACCCTGGCAAGTTCTCTGGCCCCGTCTCTTGCCGCTTCCGCGTCCAGGTTTAATGTTGGTGGCTTCGGCGAGTTGCAGCAGACGACTGCGATGCTGCCGTAACAGCGGGTCCTCCCTTCGATTCATTCTACCCTCCGAGCAGTCGATCCATTCAGCCCGGCATTCTGAAAAAAAGCGAACGAACAAAAAAATAATATTTTTTTTCATCAATCATCCGTTTTCACAATTATCAGTTTCTATAGGTTCGTCGTCGAAAACAGAAAAGTAGGTCGCTCGGAACCGTCGACGCTCCGTCATACATGAATTCATACGCGAGATCATAGACACAAAAAATGTGGCGTGTTCGGGTTAAGTCGCGGGCGCACTCACGTCAATTCGAGTTTGCTATCTCGGCCGTCTCTCGGTGTTACCCACTAGGTGGATTTTGTTTCGCTCGATTGGAGACGACACGTCAATATTGGAAATTCTGAAAACCGGTGGAAAAAGCTGCCGGACGGTTGACTGGTTATTCGCCGTTAGTTAGTCGATGGTGAAAACGCCGCGCGGAGCCCGAGAGAAAAGGGAACGAGGGAGGGGGGCAAGATGGAACACACAAATGACGAGCGAACGCCTGGGCGCTGATAAGGCTCGGAAGTCGCTCGGGTATGAAAAGGGAATAAACGAGGAAAACTATTAAAACGAGAGGCGGTAGAGTGAAAAATAGCAAAGAAGGTGCACGAGCTCGAGCCTAGGTCGAGGAAACTTGCGCTTGATGTTTAAAATATCAATTTATACTTTTTTATCGGTCGAGTCCGACTCGACTTCGTTCGGGCGGCCGGAGGGAGAATGAGATACACGGTGTGTAGGGCTGAGCGGCAAAAGAATTTCTTACGGTCCGGGCGGATGGCGGGAATACGTCGAACCAAATACAAATCGTTTTCCAATTCCATTCAGGTCCCCGCTCGAAAGCTCGAGATTATTTCGAGCGAATCACGCGGATTCGGTTCACGTCCTGTTCGCAACTGGTAATCCGTATTTCATCCTCGTGACCGATGAAAATCTCGTTTGTTGTTCGTGATGGGGCGAGAAGGCTTTTGAGTATAATGCCGAAAATATCGCACACGTGATTCGTTGTTTAATTACGTGACCGGTAAACAAATTAATCGGGAGGCTTGGTAAGTTTCGTATGTTTGATAAGTTTGATAAGTTTGATAAGTTTGATAAGTTTGATAAGTTTGATAAGTTTGATAAGTTTGATAAGTTTGATAAGTTTGATAAGTTTGATAAGTTTGATAAGTTTGATAAGTTTGATAAGTTTGATAAGTTTGATAAGTTTGATAAGTTTGATAAGTTTGATAAGTTTGATAAGATTGATAAGTTTGATAAGTTCTTCGTAGACAATTTACTAATCGAAAAACATAAATAAATTCATCTCGTTGTTGGAAACTTTTGGAAACAATTTTTTAATACTTTTAGAAAGTAAAGCCGCACGATGAGACGTTTTGCTTCTTTTATATTTAAGGCTCGAGGCTCTAAAAGCTCGATACGTATGTGTGTATCTATATGTCTGCGATAGATGCACTCTTCCGTCTCCCTCGAAGTGCGTTCAATCGAGAAAAGTGTTGAAAATTATTTAATGGATTTTTCGAAAGCCGTACTTTCAACGCTCTATATCTGCAGCTTGAAGGCCCACTCGACAATATATCGGTAGGTCGTGTGGGTGACTTAAGGAAAAACGCGAGCTTATTTATTTACTTACCCGGTAAATAAATAGCTCGTTTTGGTAAGTTCTTCATCGACAATTTAATAGTGGAAAAAAATAAATAAATTCCTGCGATTTTTGGAAACTTTCGGGAATAATGTTTCTAATATTTTCTGAAAGTAAAGCCGAACGGTGAGATAATTTTTTGTTTCTCTTATATATAAGGCTCGAGGCGCTAAAAGCTCGCTACATGTGTGTATGTGTGTGTGTGTGATGGATGAACTTTTTCGCCGCAGTCGAAGTGCGTTGAATGGGGAAAAGTGTTGAAAATTATTCAGTGGATTTTCCGAAAGCCGTACTTTGGCCACGCTATATGACCACGAGTCCAAAGTTTGGCTTATAGATATAGATATATAGGTATAGCGTGGGCCATGTACGTAGTTTGAAGGCCCACTCGATAATATATCAGCAGGTCGTGCAGGTGACGTAAGGACAATTAAGGCTTATTTATTTACGTGCGCGGTAAACAAATAACTCACGAGCTAGTTTCGTAAGTTTTTCGTAAAAAAATTTAATAATGGATAAAGATATATAAATTCCTCTGGTTCGTGGAAACTTTCGAGAACAATTTTCTAATAGTTTTAGAAAGTTTTCTTTTATATATAAGGTTCGGGGCTCTAAAAGCTCCACTACGTGTGTGTATGTGTGCGTGATAGATGCACTCTTTCGCCTCAGTCGAAGTGCGTTGGAGAAAAGTGGTGAAAATGATTCGATGGATTTTTCCTAAGCCGCACTTTCGACGCTCTATATATCTTTAGCTTGAACTCGACACTCGACAATTTATCGGTGAGTCGAGCGGGTGATTCGTACACCAGAAATGTTGATAAATATACGCTGAAAATTTGGAGGAATTGATTGCATAGCTTCATTTTTTGAATCCCAAAAAAACGCTACTTATAAAAGAAAAAAAAGCTTCCTCTATGAGGAAGCAAAATTCGTCAAAAAAATGCAAGGCTACCCCTTTCGAGTCCATTTTTTGTGTTTTTTAACGTCCTCAAACGGCACGACAAAACGATTTGAAAACTTCGGACAAGGCCCTATATTGTGTATTTTTTCCCGTAGAACATGATGGACACCCCGGATTTTTCCTAGCTCCATTGGGCGCCGAGATATCGACCTTTGAAAATCACGAAAATCAACATTTTTCCAAAAGCGGCTCAAAAAGTGAAAAATCGTTCATCAATAATTTTTTTTTGTTTCAAAGCTATATTCGATGTATTTTTTCCCGCTGATCACGAATATAACAATTATTTTATCCCCAACTCAATATTTTCCATTTAAATCCCAAAAATACAATTTTTCGTGCACAAAATCGAGCCCTTTAATGTCGCATTGAACTTTAGGCCAAAAAGGCTGGCGGATTCGTGTTCAGCGCGCAAAAATACGCCAGAATACGTGGCAGTAAATTTTTTGAAAGTAAAAAAAAAAAATTCGTCCAAAAATTGCAAGGCAATTTTTGACAGCGGGCAAAAATACTTCGGAATACGTTGGACTGGTCAATTCTCTTCCCGGATAATCGGGGTTCTACTGTATTGACATCAGTGAGGTACAAAAATGTCAAGTAATTTTAAAAAGCCTATAAAAAATGATCGACACCAAACGCGAGACTAAAAAACAATTTGATCTCACCTGTTTAGCTCGGTGCTCCTCCCACACCCTGGACGCGAGCGTGCTGGCCTCGTCCATGGCTACCGCGTCGTACCATCAAAGTTCACAAAATCCAGACCCGCTCTCATCATTCCGTAAGTTCCGGTCTCCCGTTCTTCCTCGGCATCGTCCAAGTTCGCCCAAAAGGACCACCTCGAAGCCATAAAAAATTGGACCCCGTTCTATCGCCACGCGTTCCAATCGACGTACTATCGTCCATTCATCCCCAACAATTCCTCTGGGGCACTCAAATAATTTCCAGTTTAATCGAGCCTTCCTCTCCTCACTTCAGCCCGAATGCAATAAAATAAATTAATAAATTTAAAAAAAAAATAAAAAAAATTTATCCGCAGTGTAGAAAATCTCGTCGAAAATTGATCGCTCGTTAAATATTCGTGCTGGAATGGTTTTTCGACGATATTCCGATGCCACCGCGGATGCCAGAGTTGCTCTACAGTTTCTCTCGTTCGGTCATCGATTATTTATTAATTCCGCGAGAGTTTTACGGCCAGACGATATGAGCTGTATATGCATACATATGTATATATATATATATATATATCGGGAAGCGACGAGGGAGCGCGGGTGGAAAGTTAAATGCATCGCCCGAAGCGTCATATCGATATCGATAAAAAACTATCTAATGCTATATCGATCACGGTGATAGAGAGATTAAAAAAAATAAATAAAAATAAAAATTATTTCCAGACTCATCGATCTTGGGACGGACGGTCGTGGGGGAATGCACATGCGAGATTCCGAACGCCTGAGGTGCATAATGTGGTTGCGGATTCACCCGGGACAATGCACAGTGCATAGCTCGACGCAGCGTCAACGATAATATTCCATTTTCCGTAAAGTCGATAAAGGAAATATCACATCGGAATTTCAGATGCTGCGAAATTTATAGTACTTTACACATTAAAAAAATATCTAATAATATATAACGCTATATCGATCATGGCGATGGGGATTAAAAAAATATAAAAAAAGATAAATAAAATGCCATTATTTTTACAATTATGTAATAAACGCTGATCGATGTCGAGACAGAGGGTCGCGGAGGAATGTTCACGCGAAATTCCGAACGGCTGAGGTGCATAATGTGGTTGCGTATTCACCGAGGACAGCGGACAGGTACTACAAGCAGAGCGCATAACTCGCCGCAGTGGCAACGAAAATATTCCATTTTCCTAAAAGTCGATAACGAAAATATCACGTCGGAATTCGAGAACCGGGACGCTTTCACGGGACGTTGAGTGCTGGTGCTG
The DNA here is from genome assembly GCA_917499995.1 of Ichneumon xanthorius. Taxonomy (NCBI): domain Eukaryota; kingdom Metazoa; phylum Arthropoda; class Insecta; order Hymenoptera; family Ichneumonidae; genus Ichneumon; species Ichneumon xanthorius. The sequence goes on from OU824210.1 coordinate 3,087,997, forward strand.
CTGATTTTATAGGGCAGTGCGAAATGTTCTGTTTCCCCCTTTCTGTTCGTATTCGAATACCCGAATTGGCTAGCAACGATTTGGCTTGTTTGTGGTATTTAGGAGAGTTTTTTTGGACATCGATAAAATTTATTTATATCGCTTATTGCCTCCTCGTCTGCATCATTTGTATCTTGTGTTGGCTCTCAAGGGACATGTACTAATAATAATAATAATAATAATAATAATAATAATAATAATAATAATAATGTTTATTATTATTATTATTATTATGAAGAGCAGACTTTAATGTTGCCTCGCAAGATATAAAAAATTTTAAGGTAGCTGCTGCGTGGCACGCTGGTTAATGAACTGCTAATATTTTACAATAAACAAATAAATTCCAAGTAGGCTATTCGGTGCGGCTCGTCGAAGAATCCCAGCGATAACAAACTACAGTCTCTCTTCCGGTCCTCCGACCACAGAGCGCGAGGGGCATTTACGCTCGACATTTCGCAATGATAACGACGCTAACAGGGAACATAAAATTGCATAACGCTCGATCGTAACATCGTAGAAACGGCTCGACTGTGGCGGTCAAATTATTGCAACCCCCTCCCACCCTCTAAAGTAAACCTTTTATATATAACGATGCTCCAAATTACATAAATAGTTTTCGCTACAGATCTTTTCCGATTTCAATTTTTTTTAAGCCCGAAAAAACCCACTTTGACCTAAGTATAAACGATCGTCTCGGTATCGCTAAATCTATTTTTGCTGCCTCGCAGAGGAAGCTTTTGTTATGGTGAAAAAAACTGTTTTTCGAGATTTTAATGAAAACGTGTTCAGAATGTTCCAAAACGTCGAAAAATCACATTTAGAAAAAATTTCCAGATGTGTGTATGTATGTGTGTGCGAATTTAAACCGCTACAACTCGAGAACGACTCGACCGACCAAGCTGAAATTTTGCACCCAGCATGTGTGGTTAAAAGTCAATGTTTCTGCAAAATTTCATCCAAAAATGTTGAGTTGTTTTTTCTCTACGCCATTTTTTTAACTGGGCGTCGAGACGCAATCGTCTCTCTCGATAGTTGACAATTGGTCAATCGCAAGATTCGCAGATGACGATTATAAAATCCTAAATTCGACGTAGAAGATTTGTAATATTTAAAAAAATTAAAAAATCCGAAAAAATGCGATATTGTCCTAAGTACGCACATTGTCGCTAAATCTACTTTTTTTAACTTGGCGTCGAGACACAACTTTGTCAAGAGACAAAGTGTCTCTTGACAATCAGCAATTGGTCGATCGCAAGATTCCCAGATGGCGATTGCAGAGTGACAAATTCGGCGCAGAAGAGCGTGCGACGAAGCAAGCCGCAAAGTTGGGTCGCGAGATAAGAAGGTGTTGAATATCCGGAAGAAGAAACGGAGCAGTAGTAGAGGCGAGCGTAGGAGGCAACGTGACTGCGGAACCAGCGCAACAGCGGGCAGCAGCTCTCGACGGGGTCGTCGACCGGACAATCGAACACCCGTCGGCCAACGAAATTTTCCCGATGCGCCTCCGTTCTCTCCCAAGCTGCCTCGCTTACCCGCAACGGCTTAATTTTTAATCACCAAACAAAAAGTCCAACTAGAAAAGTCAACATAAGATCTGGCGAACGAACGAGCAGCAACGATGACTCAAAAAGAAAAAAATTCACTTGCGGGCTGCGTACTAAAAAAAAAAAAAAATGTATTTAAGTTTCAATTCTTTTAATTCTATATTGATATAAAAAAAATGACGCAAAACTGTCATCGTTTTAATCCCGGATGGAATTGTAAGAATTGAAAAAACATTTTTTCTTCGGCAGCCCGCAAGCGAATTTTACTTGAGTAGTTGATATTTTTTTTTCAGTGAGGCTTCGCGTTTTTAGGGTTTCTTAGTGTAGGTTTGTAAAGAGTTCAGAGCTACCGACAAGACACTCGAAAAGAACGCCGACTACTTGTACCCTTGTTTGTGCAGTCGATGGCTTTTTGTCTCGCAAATTGCTATTTTAAGGAAGCCTCGTTGATGCGACGTGGAACGGGCTAGACGAGGTTTCGTTCCAGGAACACACAGAGCGGCAAAGCTGTAGGTGGCGAATCGGTAATGAATGAACAATAAAAAAAAAAAAAAAAAAAAAAAATGAGCATAGCGAAAGGATAAATACGTTACGTGACGGTAACGCGTAATTCAATCTCGAGTGACAAAAAAAAATATCTCAGTGTAGAATCTCGCAAACGAACAAGTGACAACGTCGACTCGGTCACGGTAGACTTAGGGTGGGTAAAAATTCAGAACTACCGAGAGACTCCAAAATAAACGTCAGAGCTTCAACTCTGTTTCAGTGGATGCTTTTTGCTCTCGCAGATTAATATTCTAAGGAGGCCTCGTTTATGCGCCACGCACAAAGCGAGCCCTCCTTAGAGTAACACACAGAGCGGCAAAGCAGTGGGTGTCGAATTGTTAATGAACGAGCGATTCATTAAAAATTACATTTTATTTTTAACGACCAGACCAGCCGAGTCGAAAACCGCTGAATTCCCAATGACAAAAAAAATCTCAGTGCAAGATCTCGCAAACGACGGGTGGGTAAAATTTCAGAACTACCAAACAGGAGACTCCAAAACAAGCGTCAGCGCTCGCACCCTGTTGGTCTCGTAAATTACTATTTTTAAGTAAGCCTCGTTTCAACGACAAAAAAAAATCTCGCGAACGAACAGGTAACGAACGACGGGTGGGTAAAATTTCAGAACTACCAAACCGGAGGCTCCAAAACAAGCGTCAGCGCTCGCACCCTGTTGGTCTCGTAAATTACTATCTTTAAGTAAGCCTCGTTTCAACGACAAAAAAAAATCTCGCGAACGAACAGGTAACGAACAACGGGTGTGTAAAATTTCAGAACTACCAAACCGGAGGCTCCAAAACAAGCGTCAGCGCTCGCACCCTGTTTGTCTCGTAAATTACTATCTTTAAGTAAGCCTCGTTTCAACGACAAAAAAAAATCTCAGTGCAAGATCTCGCGAACGAACAGGTAACGGGTGGGTAAAATTTCAGAACTACCAAACAGGAGGCTCCAAAACAAGCGTCAGCGCTTGCACCCTGTTTGTCTCGTAAATTACTATTTTTAAGTAAGCCTCGTTTCAACGACAAAAAAAAATCTCGCGAACGAACAGGTAACGAACAACGGGTGTGTAAAATTTCAGAACTACCAAACCGGAGGCTCCAAAACAAGCTCCAGCGCTCGCACCCTGTTTGTCTCATAAATTACTATTTTTAAGTAAGCCTCGTTTCAACGACAAAAAAAAATCTCGCGAACGAACAGGTAACGAACAATGGGTGGGTAAAATTTCAGAACTACCAAACAGGAGGCTCCAAAACAAGCGTCCGCGCTCGCACCCTGTTGGTCTCGTAAATGACTATTTTTATTCAAGTAAGCCTCGTTGACGCGACATGCAACGAGCAGGCTACATAACGCGTCTCCTTCGGGGAACACACAGAGCGGAGGTTCGGAGCGATCGGGCCGAGTCTGCGGCGCGAGCGGCCCGGAGTCGGCGATGAGTGAATTTAATTGAGTCGTTGAGGAGGAGAAGAAAAAAAAAATGAGCAGACCGAAAGGATAAAGAGACGTTACGTGACGGTAACGCGGTCCGCGTGTCTTTTCGTTTGCCGGTCCGACGTTGACTGCGCCGCTTCGGTTGACTCTCGCGCTCCTCGCCGGCACTCTCGCCACGGCGCTTATCGATTTTTCCGCGCAGCCTCCGCGGCCGAAGCACAGGAGACGCCGCTCTCGCCGCTCTCGCGTCCTTTTCCGACTCACAATCCAACACCCCCGTGGTGCTCGCTCCGTGGCGGCGGAGTCCGCTGCTCCTGGTTCCGCTCCCGACATCCGGCATGCTCTCGTCCTCGTCCTCCGCGGGCAAGGACTCTCCGCGCCGCTAGCACCCGCGCGGGCTTGTACGTACTACCTACCGGCACACGTCCTTGTCCTCGTGCGATCCGAACTCGCTGTGCGCTCCGTGGCCTAACGATTGCACACTTATCGAGGGGTCAGACGTTATGGGGGAATTCATTTTTTTTTTTTTTTTTTAAGGTCGCTGCTGCACGGAAGACTCGTCGAACGAGGGAGGAATTTTTAGAAACGGGGGAGGAATTTTTAGAAACGAGGGAGGGATTTTTAGAAACGGGGGAGGAATTTTTAGAAACGAGGGAGGAATTTTTAGAAACGAGGGAGGAATTTTTAGAAACGGGGGTGAATTTTTGGAAACGGGGGTGAATTTTTGGAAACGAGGGATGAATTTTTAGAAACGGGGGTGAATTTTTGGAAACGAGGGATGGATTTTTAGAAACGAGAGATGGATTTTTAGAAACGAGAGATGAATTTTTGGAAGCGCGGGATGCATTTTTACAAAAGAGGGCTGAATTTTTGCAACCAAGGGCTGAATTTTTGGAAACGAGCGCTGAATTTTTAGAAACGAGGGCTGAATTTTTAGAAACGAGAGATGAATTTTTGGAAACGCGGGATGCATTTTTACAAAAGAGGGGTACATTTTTGTAATCGAGGGCTGCATTTTTCCAAACGAGGGTTGCATTTTTGTAATCAAGGGCTGAATGTTTACAAACGAGGGCTGAATTTTTGCAAACGAGTGCAGAATTTTTGTAAACGAGGGCTGAATTTTTGCAATGAATTATTCGTTGCTCTACGAATTCACCGAAGAGTTTTTTTTTAATAGTTTTGGCCGTTAAGAAACAAAATGAACCATGGTACATTAAAATCGGCTAAAAAATATGGATTTCACACTGGCTCAATACACAATCTCCCGAGGATTCCGCCTTTTGCTACGAATCAGCTATATAACACTACATACCTACCGTCATTCTTTTTATTTTTATTATTACTACTTTTTCTTGCGAGTTACTCTCCGGTAACTCGATATTGGGCTCTCAACGACTTTTCAAAGAGGGTGTTTTTCTTTTCTTTTCCCGCCGAGGAGGAAAAGCGATGTAACGAGACACGACGTTCTCCGCCCGTAGTTTCGGGTTATACGCGATAAAGGTTTTTTTTTTTCGTAATAAATTCGCGGACGAAAATTTGCCAGGAAGCGCGACGGACGTTCAGTCAAATTGGTCTCAACTATGCCGTGTCAAAGCTTCTTCGGATTTAATTCATTCTTTGAGAATCTTGTTGAGTCTCGTTCGTCCCGCGAGTTAAGTAAAAGGCGCGAAACGCCGGTACACTTATTTCCCCGGAGGGCGATCGTTCCGCGAGGAAAGGACGATGAGAATTTGCCGGAGAGTCGGACTACGAAAGAGCATTATCTACTCGTCGTCGGAACGAGTGGAGTGGCCCGAGTATAGTCGGACTACATTCGGGTCTACATAGATTCGGTGATAAATCGGACCCAGCTAAAAGAAGATACAATCTGACCAAGCTGTGATCTAGCCTACCGAAGCTGGTTCGGTGTCGACAGATTAAATGGAAAATTTATTTTCATGGCGGGGATATTTGTTCCGGTTGTACCGCAGAGCCCGCGGCACTCGGAACAAGCGCGCTTATTAGAGTATTAAGAGAATTACAGTCTGCGGTTGAAGTTTGGTAGACATTTAATTTGGGTCCGGAAACCCCGTCGAGAGTAATCTGTTCTTTGACACTGGATGCACCCAATAATATGCTTGTAAGCCGTGCATAACGATGAGGTGCGCAACAACGCTGCGCACTATCGTCATGTGCACAAGAGCACATTTTTCGACCGGAAATACCTCACTTCCGGTGTGGAAAAAAATATTTTTTAATCGCAAGTGACCTCATACCGAAAATAAGTCACTTCCTGTTAGGAAATGTCATTTTTCAACCGGAAGTGATGTCATATCAGAAATAAGTCAATTCGGGTCAAAAAATGAGCTTCTTCTATGTTTCTATGTTTCTATGTTTCTATGTTTCTATGTTAGATGTATCTAATAATATGCGTGTAAGTCTTGCACAATGATGCACAACAACACAAAAATGAGCACATTTTTCGACCGGTAGAAAAATGATTTTCTGACCGGTAATGACGTCATATCGGGAATACGTCACTTCCGGTCGAGAGATGAGCTTGCTACCATGTTAGGGTCCTGCTTTGACAGATCAGCCGTAAGGAGGCGCTCTTTAATCTCCTCTTGTCTCCTCTCTGCTCGTCGCGAGGTGAGAAACCCATAAAATTTTCTGCTCGAAAGCGGTTGAGCCTTGTTCGCCCTGTTAGTTAGGACGATCGGCCAAGGTTCGCTCCGACGTTCAAAACCCGGCCAGCAGGTTATCGCCAACCCAGTATGCAACCCGACCAGGCAGGACCACGCGTGGAGGAGACCCTGGCCCGGGTCAGCGCGGATAAACCTCCCGCGCTTGGATGACCCATTTCACGAGACTGCTTCCGGATTCGGCGCTCGTTTTACCACCCCCCCCCCCCCCCCCCGCCCCTTCAACCCGTACGAGACAGGCAGGCAGGCTGCCACGCGAAACCTCCCGCTCTCCGCCCAACAGCAAGGTTCAATGTCGAAAGGTGAAAGCTCAATGTCAAACGCCAAAAATGTTTGTTCTTTTGTTACTTTTTCCTCTCAACCTGAAAATTTCATGTCCGGCATCGCTTTCGGATTTCGGAAAGAAAAAAAAAACAGTCGAACCTACAAAGGCCCGCGGAAAGTGGGGCAAATAAAATGAAACGTCAATTTACATCGGTCGAGCTGTAAGCGCGGGTTTACGCTGTCCGTCGCTGTGTCATCGGAGAATCTGCCCTGAGGCTCCGAATTTCAACTGCGCGCGAGCCCTCGTTTCGCTAATCCTGCTTTGTGCAGCGTGATCGATTGGGAATGATACTTTGATCGACGAATGGTCACGTATACGATTTCATCAATCTGGCAACGACAGAATTGAAATATTAATTGAGTTACGCACGTCGAATCGCTGTCCATTGTCGTTGTTTTTTTTTTATTCCGGAATGTAGATTGGATGCGGCAGAAATGACCATTCGCCTGCGGCGAATGCCCGTCATGAAATTTAGCGAGCTATGCAACGGCGCCTATCAGCGTTTATGCGCAGCTAATGATTAGGTGAAACGCGGAGGGTTGACATTTTTTTGCCTCTGCCGAGGAACTCTGTGGCGCCCTCGGGACTGAGCAATTCTGCAAGGAATCTGGGAGGAATTACTGTAAAACGAATCTTTCGCGTTTTTCTTTCCGCTTCGTATTTTTCTTCCTAGAGTTCGCGTGCAAAGGTGTATATATATATATGAGGGTGTTTAAAAAAAGGCATATTTTTTTTATTTGCCTCCCACCTTTTTAAAGTACAGATTACGATCTCAAATTGAACCTCGTGAAAGGCGGTAGCAAAAAATCCTAGGAGGTAAATTTAGACTTTAACAGGGTGGGAAGGAAAGGTAAAAAAAAAAATCCTTTTTGAGAAACACCCTCATATATATATATATATGTATATATATATATATATACACATAAGAGAAAGTAGGTTAAATGTATACGGATAAACGTGCTAATATAGTTGAGGGGGTTCGGCAGTGGTGAAGTATAAGTTCGGACTTTAAATTCCGGTGAAGGCTCCAGCGAGGCTCGGACCACTATGGCGAGTCTGCAGAATCGTGGAATAACTGTGCAAAACAACCGATAGCGAAAGCTTTAATGGAAGGCTTACGACGCGAGAACAGAGCTTATCCGACGTGGATTCACGTGTTGTTATAGGCGACTGAAATTTTACTGACAAAACACTTTTAAGTTTTATCGAACACTATTAACTTATGGATTTGCGTTGGTTAATGAACAGTGTACTGTTACATTGGCATTAGCCAATGTAATGCGGAAATACGCCACGTGAAAACAATGGCAGTGGCAAAAATTCAATGTCTTGAAGGATTAAAAAAAAAAGTGATCGCAAAATTACATTAGAAAGGTTTATTTTATAATACCAAAGTTCGCAAAGCGCGCGCCTGATGCTAGTTATATTAAATTTCCGATAAAAATAAAGTAAATAATGGCAAAATATCGCTTTTATATTCCGGTTTATTAATACACTTTTAATTAATATCCGCTTCATTATCGGCGCGGAATTGAATCTCGCCCTCCCCCCCCCCCCCCTTTCCTCCCGAGAGTTCGCCGAATAATGTGTCAACCCATAATAGTGTGTCAACCCGCAAAAAACCCTCTAAATAAATTTCACAGCAACAGTCAAACCATTTTTTATACGATTATTTATTAATTTTTTTTTCGAAAAACTGATTTACCAAATCTATCTAACTTTGAGCTATTCGCCAAGAATATAAATCACAATTCCGTGTATTAATGTTAATATACCGGTTCGTGTATTTTTTAAAAATGATGATTTAAGCAACCGGAATTTACTCCCCACTGAGGAGACGAAGGAATCCTGAGAAAGGACGGCGTACAATATATGACCACAGTAGAAACGATGAAGTTCCGTTATGAAAATGAAGGAAACAATGAAAAATGAATGCAAATAAAAACCCCCGAAGTAAATTCTACAGCAACAGCAGAACAATTTTCAATCGCTCATTTTTATTTTATTTTTTTTAATAAAACTAACTTATCAAATTTATCTAACTTTAAGCTATTCGTGAAAAATGTCAATTACAATTTCGTATATTAAAAAAAATGGTAATTTAAGGGCTGAAGGACTCAGGATGACGGCCTATTGGCAATAGCAATAGCATTACGAAAGGTAAAAAATATTTGAAATGTAATACATTGTCAACAAATACATTGACTACTACTCATAATTTAAGCAAGAGGGAATTTGCTCCCCACCGAGGAGTCAAACGAATCCTGAGAAGGGGGGGGGGGGCGTGCGCTATACGACCACAGTAGAAACGGTGAAGTTCCGTTGTTAGGGGGATATAGCTTCTGGCGCCGTCTCGCCGTCTAGCGCCGCGAGACTGCCTGTCGATACCTATAGGTTTTATTCAATTGAGCCCTATCGGATTTTCCGAGTTACCCGCCGAGTTCTCTCGGCAGCGTTGCCGGAAGTGTACGCGATGCTGTGCTCGGTTGGTGCGGGGGGTTTGCGTCTGTCACACAATGATTACTGCAGAGAGAGAGACGGTAACGTAGCACCGTGGCGGAGTAAATGGTACAATGTCCCTTCAGGGAACGGCCAATCGTTGCGATCATTGGCATCTCCCGTATCTATATTCAATGCGTTTCGTATAGCGCGCAACCAGCGACTCGGGACTGACGAACGACTGGACTACCTTCGCGATGTACATTAGCGAAGCTGTATCGCAACTCGAACCCGGTATGTGTCAACGAGTTTCCATCGTGAGTTTCTCGTCGGGCGTTAAACAGCGCGAGTCGTCGCGCGTAGAGAAAATTCACTCGTGTACGGGCAAAAGTTGCCACTGGTTGTACACTGAGAAAAACTAATGGTTGGATTAACCGAGGCGCGATGACACGCGTTCAAAGGTGTTATTTGGTTGGTACAACAAAAATGTTTGCGTCGCTAATAGACGTGTTAAATAAATTTTTTTAATTTACTCTTGGACTCGACGCATTTTGACGCAACAAAATTGGTACAACGAAAAAGTTGATGTGACGTTAAATAAAAACAAGTAAGAAAAAAAAGTTATTTTTTTTATCGATTAAAGCAAATAATCGTTTAACGAAACAATTCTTTATTCGTACCAAACAAATTACAGTTTTCAACGAACGCCTCTGCGACTTTTGGTTAAGCCAACCATTTTCTTTTGTCAGTGTAGAAATTCAGTATTTGTCTTGTTCTGTCACCGAGAATCTTGCAGTCGAAACGAGCTACGACTATCACGAGTAAGGCGGCAAAATATCTGTGCCTATCTGTACATATCTGTAACAAACGATCTCGGCTCAAAGACAATGCGCGGACGACCGTGTCGGCGGCAGGAAATTTCGTGAACACAGCCAAGCGTTACTGGCGAGGAGTGAACTTTGCATTCCTTCTCGATAAAGCGAAGACACCGCGAGGCGTAGGAACAAGTGGCACACAGCGAGGTCGTTGCCTCTGACGTTGACACATTAAGGGGCTTGAAAACCGTTAGAAAAGATGTTCAAATGCAAATCTTGAATGAGCATCAAGTGTTACACATTTTCACTTCCTCGTCGGAGGAAAAGAAGGCAAACGGCTACCAATACCAATTTGTATCAATCGTGCCTACAAAAGATCACACCCATAAAAGATCACACCCACAAAAGATCATACCACCCAAAAGATCATACCACCCAAAAGATCATACCACCCAAAAGATCATACCACCCAAAAGATCATACCACCCAAAAGATCATACCACCCAAAAGATCATACCACCCAAAAGATGATACCACCCAAAAGATGATACCACCCAAAAGATGATACCACCCAAAAGATGATACCACCCAAAAGATCATACCACCCAAAAGATCATACCACCCAAAAGATCATACCACCCAAAAGATCATACCACCCAAAAGATCATACCACCCAAAAGATCATACCACCCAAAAGATCATACCACCCAAAAGATCATACCACCCAAAAGATCATACCACCCAAAAGATCATACCACCCAAAAGATCATACCACCCAAAAGATCATACCACCCAAAAGATCATACCACCCAAAAGATCATACCACCCAAAAGATCATACCACCCAAAAGATCATACCACCCAAAAGATCATACCACCCAAAAGATCATACCACCCAAAAGATCATACCACCCAAAAGATCATACCACCCAAAAGATCATACCACCCAAAAGATCATACCACCCAAAAGATCATACCACCCAAAAGATCATACCACCCAAAAGATCATACCACCCAAAAGATCATACCACCCAAAAGATCATACCACCCATAAGATCATACCACCAAAAGATCATACCACCCAAAAGATCATACCACCCAAAAGATCATACCACCAAAAGATCTTTACTAACGAGATTAGAGCGGACCTCGCGAATGAGTATGCTGAATGAATTGGACAATTAATGCGATATTGCGTTCGCTCTCCGAGAATCTTGCAGTCGTAACAATACACCGTAACATATGTGTACATATCAGCAACAAACATCTCGGCTCAAAGACAATGCGCGGTCGACCGTATCGGCAACAGGAAATTTCGTGAATGCGTACACAGCCAACCGTTGCTGACAAGGAGCGAACTTTACATGCCTTCTCGACAAAGCGAAGACACCCAGAGGCGTATGAACAATTGGCGTACAGCGAGGTCAATGCCTCTGACGTTGATGCATTGAGGGGCTTGATAACCGTTGGAGAACATTTTCAATTGCAAAATTGCAAAACAATCGCAAAAGGAAAATAAGTAAAATGGACACTTAATACTCATTGAGTATAGTTTTAAGGGTGTTAAGTTGGGAATGGATGTACTGGAAACGAATGTGTTCCAATATTATACGATCATACCTACAAAAAATGTCTTAACTAACGAGACTGGAGCAGACCGTTTTCACAAATTCCTCCGTATATTAATTAATAATACGAAGTATTTTTTTCTTTTTTGGCATTTATTTAACCACATATTATGAGTCACCGCTGCTCCAGAACAATCTGTTTTACGAGCACTGAGAGATAAAGAGTAGAAAAAGAATCCATTATTCTGCCGAGTATAGTTAGCGCGCTCGTAAAATATCGTTTCAGGAAATCACGTGTTTTTTAATATACTTTTGTATTGTAACGACGAAGATTTAATACCAATTCCAGGTAGACAACCACCCAAGCTTGACGCGAAAGCAAAACTTGGCTCGTCTGTTTCCCAAAGGTTTTAGTCTCAAGCATAATGATCAGTCTCAAGCCGGGAGATTACAGCACGCATTTAATATTAGGCACGTAACGAAGACTAGATATGCTTCGGTGATCGGCGAGGAGAAAAAAATTAAGAAAAAATAAAAGAGGTAAAAAAGAGGCAAAGAACAAACAGGACGAAATAAGAAATACAGAGTGCAGATGCTCTACCGTTCCGGCTCACATTTGAATGGATGCACACGTCTTATTACACTTTTTTATATAGGTGTGAGCGGGGCAAGATGGGGCAGTGGGGCAAAACGGAACCGTAAGCAAAACGCAATTGTACAATCATTTTTGGATGTTCCATTTTGCCCCATCGATACATCCGGATTTTCTGTTCCGTTTTGCCCCACTCTCCCATCCAGAAGTGATCGGAAAATTGCCTTTTGCCCCACTGTTCCGTTTTGCCCCACCCTTCTATATTTCGTTCACCGGATACGTCAAGGTCGCGGAGATACGACAGAGATTCTAATGAATAATTCGTGATGCATGGACAGTCGCGATTTCGTCATTTATCGGGAGCAAAAATGGACAACCCGAGATTATGTTGATGAGCATCGCCGCAGAAGGCAGGGCGTCATCTGCATCATTATCAGCATCGGTCCGAGCGTCACACCTGGACCGGTAACAGTGGATCTAGATCCGCAGGTGCTGATACACTGCCGGAGGCACGGCACACCTACGCGCGACTCATGTAATTGAGAAAAGGAACGTAAAAAAAAAATGTTTAAACGCCAGAGGCACGGCCAATGCGGTTGAAAAATCGTGTTTTACCGCATATAATTGGAATATAGTGGGAATTTGTATACTGGAAACATGTTTGAGCTATTTGCTGATCGTATCTCGGGCTTTTAATGCGTACTTGGAAAAGAGAAAAAAAAATTCGTGTCAGTGACAATCAGCAGGTTCAAGACGGAGTTGATTGAAATTGTCGATTGTGAAGACGAAGTCGAATGAAATTTGAGTCGTCACTGAAAACCCACGTCGCGCTGCATCCGGCAGTACCTTTAAGTTGGATCTGGATTGTTTTTGGATTCGAGAAGTTCAAAGTAACTTTTATGCCGACCTCCCAGAAGTTCCGATGAAAGATTCTCCACGATTCACCGAATTGATACTAAGGGTCAACTTTTGAAACGTCGGTTTCAATTTAAGATCGCTCTTGACATCGAACTTAAGATCAAAGTTTGGCCCGAACTTCATTGGGTGCTTAAGTTTAATCTTAAGTTCGGACTTACCTTTGATCTTAAGTTTGAACTTAGTTTCATCTTAAGTGCGCTCTCAAGTTCAAACTAATGTCTTAAAATTCGACCCTAAATCCTTTTAAGCCCAGCCTAACATAGCTATTTGCCTATTTTCCACATATAACTGTTGCCCCATTAAAGTCACACCGTAAAGGAAGTACAACGTGAATGTAGGAACTATATATATATATAACTATAGGATTGTTTCGCAATGATGGAATAATTCGAATGTTTGTATAGTTAATCGGTTTGAATGCTTTAACCTCAGTTTTTTTTATCTTATCGTGATTTTTATTGTTTTTCATTTATTTTCGTTTGACTTCTCGGTATTTATACGGAAGAGTTGATTGTTCTTCTCGTCGACGTCTTGTTGACACTAACGAGCCAATGTAAATTCCTCACGAGAATCATTTCGCGTAATCCGCCGTATGCAATTCTTTATTTTCAGATAATCGAAGAGAATTTTTTTTCCCCATTCTAATCTCGAAGTTGCATTTCCACCTCCCCTTAAAAGAAAACCATTCGCAAAAAGTGTAATGAAATTAGCCGTCAAAATTTTGCCGATCGGACAACGTTCTGCCGTTAATAAAAAAAAAACTCACGCAACCTCTCCAGAGCTGCGAAGGCATAAAAAAAATAATCTCGTAGTCCATCGTCGCTCGGGCTTCAGCAAAAAGAGCAGGAAGAAAATTCCAATGGATTTCCAATGGATGCACTTTCAGACAGTTAAAAGTTTTCCGATCCATCAAAACCCCATCAATAAAATGTTGCAACCAGAGACCGAAAAAAAAGAGAAGAACGACAAAACTAAAGACATCTCCGAGCACGAGCTTCGACAAATAAAATCCTCAAAGTTGAGCGACAAATGTTAACGCGAAAGCGACCGGAAATACCGAGGGTATTTCCAGGCTGTATATCTGGATCTCTGCGGTTCGCCGACGTTCCGTATCAATCGGAAATGCTCGGTGGGTTTGCGATCCTAGAAATAGATGCGAACATTTTTTTTCTTTCCGCGGAAGGAAGAAATAAGTCGCTTGAAAAATATTCCGCATCAATCGTGTCGGAGTCGTCGGTGAGAGTTCGCAAAGAAATTCACCGACGCTTCGTCAAAGTATCGGCTCATCTTTCTATCTATTTGCCTATATAAGGATGTCAGTGCTGCAGCATATTTGCCGGGATATTATTCGATCGTAAAAGTGTCGGGGGCGCGTCTCGAGATACGAGACGGGCCCGTCTCGTTGTATTTTCGGAACGAAATAAATACGAGACGGCTTAAAGTAACTAAGCGTATGTGGCGAGCAAAAAAAAGACAAAGGAGTGACACTGCTATTTCGGTATCGATGCAGTCTTGGATTCGTGGTTATTTTATGCACCCGGCAATTTTAGACTTTAATGTAAATCGATGTTTTAATTCTGTTATTTCCGTTACGAAAATTTCGATAATAGAACCAATTACTTCATTACGATAAGAATGGAACAGATTAGGAGAGATTGATTGATTGTCTTTTTTTGCTTTAGCGAACTGTGAGGCAAAATGATGCACAAGCAGTAAAAGACAACTGTGCAAAATAAAACAAAATATAAGAGTAAAGAAAATTAAGCACAAAATAGTTAAAATAAAATAGAAGAGTAAAAAAAAATTATAGACAGGGTTAGCAAGACTAAGCCTGAAATAGTAGCGTCTGAAGAGTAAGTAAAGATAAATGTAGTACACTAGGATCTCGATTTCGTTCACAGCGGCAGAACCGGCTCCGCATCACACTTAACAACACCGACGTTGCGCATGCCCCGCCCATACTAACTGTCGAGCATGGCCCACTGCTTCCCCCTCCACAGGCCGCGCCGATCGATATTCGCTCCGTGGGGGAAACTGTTGAGGAAAACGAGGGCGCAAAAATCGAAGTCCTAGTGTTAAATTTAATAAAATGAAAAAAAATAAATAATGTAAACTAAAAGTAACTAAAAGTAAACCGAAAGTAACGAGAATAGAAGAGAAGACCAAAAAATAGAATAAAATAGAATAGAATAAAAGAGAATAAAATAGAATAGAATAGAATAAAAGAGAATAAAATAGAATAGAATAGAATAAAAGAGAATAAAATAGAATAGAATAAAAGAGAATAAAATAGAATAGAATAGAATAGTGTTTTTTATTCGGGTCCTGAGGCAAGCGCCCTAAGGTCGGCATGCTCTAAAAATACAATGACGATTAACAGGAAAAAAGTTACATAAATGTAGATTACAATTTTCCACTTTATTGGGAATTAATTGATCGTAAAACTGTCAAGAGCACGTCTCGGGAAACGACGCGGGCTCATCTCGTTATATTTTCGGAACGTAAATACGACACGGCTTAAAGTACTGAGCGTATGCACGAAGCAAAAAGACAAACGGCTGATTCCGCTATTCGGAATAGTCGCAATCTTGGATACGTGGTTATTTGATGCACTAAATGGCAATTTTACACTTTAATGTAAATCAATGTTTTGATTTTGTTATTTCCGTTACGAAAACTTTGTGAATAACACTAATTACCTAATTATGATAAGGATTAGATAAATGTAGATTATAGTTTTTCGCATACCCGATTGAAACTTAGGTCCTGGGTGGTGGATTATCTGCACCGGTACGCCTACGTGTAAATCGATGCAGGAGCCGATAATGCCCACGTCGTACAACTTCAGGTCCGCTAACCTCGCATGCCGGTGGATAGATAACACAAATTGCGCGTATGACTGAGAGGACCTTGAGATTTCGAAGTGCGCTCGATCCGCACCGTAGAGACTCGAGAGTCAATTTCACCCCCGGCAAACAACAATATAATAATCAGCCAGTAGGTTATTGATGCGAAAATTATAAAAACCTGCTGAACGAAAGTTAATTATTTGTTCGACCGTGTACGTATAGCGTTTACACTCTGTTAATTGGACGCTCTCAAGTACGCGTACCGGCAATTAGAGAGAACTACATAAATGGTATCTTATTACTGAATGGTTTTTTTTTAAATTCATGTGTAAGAGGCTGCAGCCTCTTTCGCACCGATATTATTTCCTTTCTTCGCAGCGATATTATTTTTCCGATGCGTTTTAATACGCAGAAGCCCTCCAGGTTATCTTCACCCGGTCCCGCGACTTTGAGCCGTGAGACGGGCCTTATCACCGCGTCGCGACTTTGTCCCTTTGTGAAGCGCGCGTCAGGCCCTCGGCTTCACGCCCGCTTCACATCAGTCCAGCTCGAGCCTTTTTTTTCACGATTTTCATGCAATCATGTTCATAATGTTTCAGAACGTCGAAAAGTCACGTTTACCAAAAATGTCTGGATAGATGTGTGTATATGTCAGGCGAAATATGAAAAATGGTGCAGTAATTTGCACATGGCTTCCTCACTTATGACAATTTTGCGTATAGCTTTTTTAAATTATGTGCATGTATTATTTCGAATACATGGAATTGGAATTTGACGTTACGGGCCAATTTATGGATAAAACTTGAAAGGATTCCGGGCGCAACGGCTATTGTACAAGCCGTTCTATACGGATAGATGCAGAGTCCATTATAGCATAGTTCAGATGCCAGTGGAAAACCGTTTTCTATGCAAGCATACTGTTATATAGTGTATGACATATACATACAGTCAAGCTCTCGGAATATTCCAAGTTAACTTATTGCGCTCGAAACTTAAACTTTCGAGGGTTTCAAACCGAGTACGTAAGCGATCAAATTGAAATAAATTGCAATTCCAGTTTATACGAAAACAGTGATATAATTAATTCCGGGCCGAAGTGCCGAATTGCTTTTCGACAACCGTTCAGTTATATTATTGCGCGCGCCGCAATCAAGGTAAATAATGTCTACATTGTGTATATAGGGGAGAGCGGGGCATAATGGGGCAACGGGGCAAAACGGGGTTTTTGGGTAAAACTAAATTTTCCAATAATTTTTGGATCGGACAAGGTGGCAAAACTGGGCAGAAAAGCCTGATGTATCCGATAGGGCGAATTCGGGCATCCAAAAATTATTGGAAAATGACGTTTTGCCCAAAACCCCGTTTTGCCCCGTTGCCCCATTTTGCCCCGCTCTACCCTACATGTATATACAGATACATATCCGCAATCGCGCTCGTACGCACGCCATTGACGTTCAAGGAAAGTCGATCTATCGACGATTCATAAGTATAATTGTGTCTCCGAGTTCGTCATAAATGGACCGTCATTTTTGCCGATCGTTTTTACGGCAGTTCCGTGACGGTCGTATGACTATCTCTTACCAATAATACTGCTGATCTCTGCAGTAGTTTATCGAATTAATTATTAAAGCGAAGGGAGAGGACCCGGTCTCTCGGGTGTCCGGTAAGATAACTACCGATCGAAGTCCCAAGGACGCCATTAACAATGAGAAAGTGCAATTGTACAATCGCCTGTGTATACCGATTATCGGAACGAGCGCGCATATCCAGATACGATCGGCCATTCACGATCTCGCATGAATTACATGAATTTCTGATCAGCCTTTATGGGGCGTTGAGTTGTGACCAGGAAAATACAACTGGTCGTCGCTTCCTCTTTTATATACGGACGATTATGTGAGTAAAAAAAACGCAAATAAATAAATAAAGAGGAAAAAAAGATATAAAATAACGAATGACGTTTTTAGTCGGGGAAGCTTGACTACGGGAATCGAGCGCGTTGACGTTAACGTTAGACTTCTGTAGGCAAGCTTTAGCACTCTGGTACTTCCCGGAATGAAAACATCATTCGTTGTTTTATATATACTTTTTTTTTCTCTATTTTATTATTATTATTATTATTACTTTTTTTTATTGTTAATTGAACATAAAGCTGAAGGACATCGGCCCCTGAAAGGCAACACAGGATACAAGTGTTGCAATCAAAGAGTCAATAAACGACGTAAATAAGCATAAACAAGATCCAATCGTAACTGCGGAACAGCTCGAACGTAAGCACGCAAATAAAAATAAACAAATATAAATAAGTACAAATGTGAAACTAAAGCTAAAAGCTAAAAGCTATCGTAGTTACCGTTATTCATAAGATTAATCAAGAAGTACCTCGAACAGTTCCATATTTATGATAATACTTTAATCGGCGTACACCGTCGATTGTACAATTGCACTTTCTCATTGTTTATAGCGCCAGAAAAATAAATATATAACCGATAATTTAGTGCACTTCCAAACGAAATTGTCGGAAAATTTAAATAATTGCGAGATTAGTTTTTCCCGCATTTTCCTCTCCGCAGGAATAATAAGAATTTAGTATAAATAGTTTATGAATATGGAACTGTTCGAGGAACTCTATGAATACCCTCTGAATAAGTTTACGATTAACCCTATGTAATAAAACTAAATAAATAAATAAAGAGAAAACACGGAAAAAAAAGAAGTAAATCAACGAATGTCGTTTTTAGTGGATGAAGCACCAGAGTGTTGAAGCTCCCCTATAGGGACATAACGTTAACTATTTCATTTAAAAGTGCACTAAACTATCGTTTTTCTGTTCATCATTGAGACGTAAAAATTAAATAAATAAGGAGAAAAAAAAACAAAAAAAATACATAAAACAACGAATGATGTTTTCAGTCGGGGAAGTACCAGAGTGCTAAAGCTTGACTGCAGGAGCCTAAGGTTAACGATTGCCTCTAAAAGTGCACTAACTTATAGGTTTTATGTTCATCATCGAGATATAAAAATTATTGCGAGTTTTACATTTCCCGTATTTTCCTTTTCGCAGGAATAATAAGAATTTAGTATGACCATGAATATGGAACTATCCGAGCTATTCCACGAATTGCCCGCAGTGAATAAGATGACCGTGGGAATACCGTGCGAGGAAACTCTCGATGACAAGTCTGCGCAACTCACCGGGCGCTCAGCGAACGGGTTTTTTTCCTCGTCATATTTTCCCAATCTCATCTAAATTAGTCTAATATTTCCTAATCTAATCTAATCTCCTCTAATATTTGCCCATCTTTTGCGCAAAAACGTTTGATGAATATTTTTTTTAGGTAGATCCAACTTCGTTCTCCGCTCGTAAATTTACCAATGATAAAAAAAAGAATATCTTGAATTTATAGTCATGTCGATTAGCCAACGCGTGCTAGACAGATGGAAATCTACGACTTTTACCGTCGCCGTTCGCCCAACTACGATCTCGACGAACGAATATTTGTTTTCTCGTTATATTTTCCTAATCCAATCTAATCTACTCTAATACTTCCCAATCTTGGATCTCGAAAATGTTTTGTCAACATGTTTTTCGAGAAATCCAAATTGGCTCTCCACGCGTAAATTTCATAGTGATAAATAAAAACATATCTTGAATTACGCACGTCGATTGGTGAACGCGTGCAGGGCAGATGGAAATTCCCAACTTTCGCCTTCGCCGTTCGCTCGACTACGATCTCGGCGATTAAAAAGATATTATTTCTTAACATAATGTAATGTCTTTTTTAAAAATCGTAAACGCCGGAAATTGTAATTTACGATGCTAGTGCGATAAAACTTTTTCCGACGAGTGTCGCAATCGCAAGAGTTAAGGAAAAAGTTTTTCGCGCGAGTTGCTTACAAAATTTTCAAGGTGAGTAAATGGGGTTTTAGCGTAAAACTGCAATTTTCGCACCGAGTGAAGTAAATAATATACATTTTTTCGCGTGTATTGGCTACAACGAAAAAAATGTTTACACAAATCACGCGCCCGATGTCTCGCTCGACGTTGAAACGTTACTGTTATCTCGTAAGTAATTTCGTAAACAAAAAAGCAGTATCGATTTCGTTCGACCGGAGCGACCTTGAGAACGGCAGGAGAGTGAACGGATAACATAGATCGGCAATGACGATGGGAAACAAATACAACGATCCCATCGACCGTTGCTTGGAACGAAAAAAAAATGTTTCGTAATTCGGACAACTAACTTAAAGTGCCTCGATCGAGATACTTAAGGAATATTCTATCCAATCCGGAAAGGACACGATAAGGTCGCTGTAAATACGGTCGAATATCGACATCTTTTCGAAATCGATCCCAGAAATGCACTCGTCGACAAGAAGAAAAGACAAAGAAAAAATTCATTAATAACCATAAAATTGTTATAAATAGAATTATTTAAAAATAAATACTTCGGATATCGAATATTTTCCGTAATTTTAATGAAAAACATTTTTTTATGAATACGAATTTATTAAAATATTGTCAATGGTTTCGAGAGACGTCGAATGAAATTATACAAGTCAATAAAAAGTATCTCTTTCATCTTTTCAACATCGATTCTCGATAAGCACTCGTCGACGAGAAGAAAAAAAAAACACAAATAACCACCGAATTTCATTATATAAAGTAGCGTTATTAAAAAAAAAATCCCCAAATTATAAATCTTTCGGATATCGAATATTTTCCACAATATAAATAGCATTATTAACAAAAACCAATCATGAACCCTTCGCTTCGGGCATCGAATATTTTCCAATAATTTTAACGAAATCAAAATTTGCGGACAATAAATTTTTTAATGAATTTATGAAAAAAATTGTTAATGGTCTCGAGAAACGTTGAATGAAAATATATACGTCGATAAGGATAATACACATACAACCCGTACTTCTCCCCACCCGAGCGGACTCGAGTTCTCGCGCCTCTCGCATAGGTCGAAGACGGCCTTCGACAACGAGTGTCGTGTCGCGTCCCGCCTTTCGGCACATGCCAGGAAGTAATCGTATTAATGTTATACGTCGAGGCGTCGAGGGATACGACTCCCAATGAAAGTTCCTTATCCTCCCCCACTAGCATATATAACGCGGTAGTGAGTCTTTTAAGTGCAGAAGGAATAAAACGGCTATCGGCGTCGAAGCGTCTTTCGGATAGCTTTGCGGAATCACGGCGCAGCTTTGCTATCGGAGTTCTCGCGCGTGCATATCGTTCGTTAAATTGTCAGCGCGAAGCAAGCCATTCAAGGATTACAATGTTACCCCTTCGAGCGCTCGTCCTCGCCACCCTCGTCGTCGCCGCCAGGAGCGACCTGGAGCTGAAGATGCTCCACGTGGTAAATACTTACTTCATCGTCCAATTAAAAAATTGCATGCAAAATAAAGTATACATTTTTGAGAAAATTCAAAAACGGTCGAAAAATTTTAAATGCGAAAATTTAAACGGATTCGTCCGAACTTTAATGGAATTCATCGGGCGATCATATTTCATCTGTGTACAGCTTTTTGCAGACATTTTTGAAGAAATTAAAAATCGAGTACAGAAATAAAAAATATTGCCCCTATTTTCGGACATTTTTTTCTGTGTGACTTTTCGATGTTTTGGAACACGCTGAATACGTTTTCATTAAAATCTGAATTTTTTTTTTTTTTTGATAAAACAAAATGAGAAAGTGAAAAAAATATTATCTGACTTGTATCTTTCGATAAATTAAGCTATTCCGGCATGGTGACAAAGTTCCACATCGGGAATACCAGAATTACCCCACCGATCCGCATCGCCATCATTCTTACTTCCCGATCGATAACGGAGGACTCACCAATGTAAGTAACGATTTTCCGATATTTTCAATTTTCATTCACCCCGTGGAAGTCAAATTGTATTATAAGTAAGTAAGTAAGAGAAAAACTTCGATACAAAGTAAATCGCGATATTCAATTAACCTTAATTTTTCGATTCAAAATAAATCGCAATGTTCAATTAACTTCGATCTTTCGATAAACTGCACGATAAGTATGAATACAAATCCAACGTCGCTCGAGCCAACACTTGGTCGGACGATTATCGGGTCGTTCATCCTCTTGCACATTAGCTTGAACTACATTTCATTGCTAATGAATCGAGACGATTTTGAGAAAAACTTTGATAAAAAAAATAAATTACAATATTCAATCAGCGTTGATCTCTCGATAAAAATTTTCGTCTTAATGTCTCTCACCCCGCGATAAGTTATTAATACAAATCCATCGTCGCGAGCACTTGGCCGAAGGATTGCGCGAACCGTCGGTTCGTTTATCCTCTTACATATTACTTTCCAACTATTTACTATTTAAATATTTACGTCGAACGGGCTAAGACCCTATGGACTACAGTTAATTCTACAGACAAAAAATAAAAATAAATCGCGATATACTTTGCGACAAAAAATAATTGACGTTGATATTTCTATAAAAAAAATGAATTACTCTCTCGGCACGATAAGTGTTAATACAAATCCACCGTCGCCCGCGCCAACACTTAAGAACCGTCAGGTCGTTCATCCTTGGTTTCCAACTATTTACGTCGGCCACGCTAAGACTGTATGGACCAGAGTTCATTGCTACCTGTCGATGACTCAAACATGACATTTGTTCTCGACGGTCCAATCACATTATAATATTATATCTGAGAGACCTGAGATTAAAATGTAATTATTGTCGTGTGCTCGATCAGGAAGGAATGCTGCGAGAATACAAGATCGGAAAGGTTCTGCGAGAGAGGTACGACGAGTATTTCGGACCTGTTTATCAGCCGTCAATGATTTACGCTCGATCAACCGAAATACCAAGGACACAGATGTCCCTCCAGCTCATGCTAGCCGGATTATTTCCACCCTCCGGGCCTCAGATTTGGAATCCCAATCTGCCCTGGATTCCAACTTCGACCTTTGCCGTTCCTCTCAAACAGGACAACCTACTTTATTCACACCACTGCCCGCGGTAAGTAACAGTTAACTTTATTGCCCGTAAGATATTATTAAGACAAAATTGCAATTGCGTTAACGTTAACAGTTAACTTTATTGCCAGTGCCTCATTGTAATGCAAAGAAATTACTAAGGGTCGGATTTTAAGACTTGAGTTTCAGCTCAAGATCGCTCTTGAGACCGAACTTAAGATCGAAGTTTGGCCCAAACTTAATTGCGTGCTTAACATATATCCTAAGTTTGAATTTAGGATCGAACCTCAGATCAAACTTGATTTCGTGCTTAAGTTCGATCTTAAGTTCGAATTCAAGTTCGGACTTAAGATCTAACTTAAACACGAACTTAAGATCAAACTGAGGTTCGATCTTAAGTTCGAACCTAAGACAGATTTTAAGCTTAAGTTCGATTTCAAGAGCGAACCTAACTTCGATCTCAAGAGCGATCTGAAGTTCAAACTAATGTCTTAAAATGCGACCCTAAGAAACGTTGCAGACACGTCATCGTTAACAGTTAACTTTATTGCACTTCCTTTAGTGTAAGCCTAAGAAATTACTAATAAAAGAACCTTGCAGATACGTGGACGAGTACAAGCGCCATTTGAAGGAAAGCGATATACAGGAAATAATTTCCAGACACAGAGACACAATGGACTATCTGGCTGAGCACACCGGCAAACACATCGAGACTACCTCAGCGGTCTACTATCTGTACAATTTGTTGAAGGAAGAGGTAAGCAAACGATATAATACAGGTCGGAATCGGGTTTTACTTAAACTCTTGTGTGCACAGGCTGCGCAGAACCTGACGCTGCCAGAGTGGACCCGAAGCGTCTACCCCAACCCGATGAAAGAGATAACCGAGCTCGATTTTCATCTGCGCTCTGCCACGACGACTCTAAGACGGCTCAACGGAGGTAAATATCGAACGTTTTGGCTCAGCGGAAAAGTAAAAAAAAAAAAAAAAAAAAAATGTATCTCACGCAAACGTCCCGTTGCAGGAATGCTACTGAGAAAAATGACGGAGGACATGTCGGATGTGCGAACCGAGAGCCTCAAGCCAGCTGAGAGAAAAGCGTTTATCTTCGCCGCTCACGAGGTCAACGTCGTGGCCCTGGCGAGGACCCTCGGTACAAACGAGCCCGCTCTTCCTCCTTACGGCTCAACGATAATACTCGAGACACTGCGCGACAAGATTGGTCGATACTACGTCAGAGTGAGTATAGTTGTATTTGTGTACGTCATGCAGGAAAAGTGCTACTTTTCGCGTCTGCTGAGAGTGGCGTAAGTGGCGCTTTACAGTCAAGTGTACTGTAAATGCCCGGCGCATTCGCACATCGGTCCGATCTTACTTTACGCACGCTTCGGCGTGCGTAAAATACTTTGCACACGCTTCGGCGTGCGTAAAATACTTTACACACGCTTCGGCGTGCGTAAAATACTTTACACACGCTTCGGCGTGCGTAATAGTACATTTCGATACGAGTGCGAAAAAACTTTTTCTGACGAGTGTGACTTTGCAGCACGAGCCGAAGGCGAGCGTTACAATCACACGAGTTCAGAAAACGTTTCTCGCACGAGTATCGAACAAAATTTTATTTCCCAAGGTGTGAAAATGGGGGTTTTCGCGAAGCGTGCGAAAAAACCGCCATTTTCCCACCGAGTGGCATAAATTAATATTCTCGCACTAGGGCCAGAAAATAGTACATTACGATACTAGTGCGAAAAACTTTTTCTGACGAGTGTTGCACTCGCATGCGTTAAGAAAAAAGAATACAGTTCTTCTGCATTCCTTGCAAAACATATTATGAGATACTAGGGCGGTGTAGCGAACATTATACGTGGACTGTCTCACTTGTCAAGTGACTCGCTTCATAGCGTGCGTATAAAGTTTGTTTTACCGCACTTGTATTGAAAAAGACCATATCGCCTTTGTACACAGGCGCAGTATTTTTCTCGCAAAAAAGTACTTTTCTGCGCTTACGTCGCAGAAACAGAGAGCGGGATTTTACGTGCATGCGTTAGGAAAATACGATTTTCCGGTGCAGGGTTGCGGAATTTTAATATCACAATGTCTAAACAGGTTCTTCTGTGGACCGGAGTCACCGAGAGGCTGATAACGCAAAAAATTCCCGGCTGCACCGAGCTGTGCCCGATGGACGAGTTTCTCGAGATAATGAAGGAAGTTATACCCAGCGACGCCGAGTACAATTGCGTCGCCGACGAAACGCCGAACGACAGACGAAGCAGAACATCTTACAGAGCACCCTCGTCGTCGTCCTCCGCAGGACCAACTTCGGGAAGAACGTTCCATTACTTGCAGCTCTCCTTCGCCGCAGCGCTCATACACGCGATTGCTCTGTATCTACATTCGATACATTCCTAATACATCATCGAACATGTATCTATAGCATAGTTTGTAAGATAGTGACGACCGGGGAACAAATCTTAGCGATATTGTATCATTTTTTTTTTTTTACAAATTAATTGTAAAGAAAAAATAATCGCTATCGTAGCAACTCGACTGCCGCAGTTACCCGGGACGATCTTGACGGATACAAATACGTTAGACAATAGGACGAACCAAACACCGGAATCTAAGCTGCAAAACTTTTTATCAAATTGTTTGCCAAAACGTATTTAAATATTTTATGTGCCAAAGTAAAATAGAGAAAGTAGCCAAGGTAAAAATAAAATAGATCATCCTATAGTGTAAAAAAAAATTGTAAATTTAATGTATCGCACTGGAAGTTTTTATGCAAAGACTAATACATTAAATTTAAGGTACAATTGTGATGAAACGTTTAGGTACTTTTATAGTAAAATTAAAGTGAATTATTAAATATAAAGTATTTGCAATGCTTTTCGTACACTGAACATTGATTTTTCATCACAGCTGCACATGAAATTTAATACACCAATGTTTTTACGAAAACTTCCAGTCCGGTACATTAAAGTTCATAAAATTTTTTTTTGCGTTGCTATTTTTAGTCAATCGAATGTGCAACGATAGATTTGTCTGCGTATGAAGGACCCGGGAGTCATCGTCGGGACGAGGGAAATTATTGAGTGGAAGAGCTCGCCTATAGGTTAACGTTTCTCCGGATCGATACGGCGCTCTATTTTTCACCGGGTGAACGGTTCAAGAACCTGGTTTAACCCGACGGATATATAAACCGATAGGCGGGTAGTTACGAGCGCGATCGATTAGCAAATATATAGGGAAAAAAAAGATATCCCCAGGACCTCCGCGGCTCGTCGCGAAAAACGGGTCTGTGCATTAACTACGCCTACAGACTTCTGGTACATACCAAAGAGTGTGCGGCGTCCCACGTATACGCAACAGGTGACGCAAATGCGCGATTGCTTTGGCAACAATGCTGCTTTTCTGTATATCTCAGGGAAAAAGTTTTCCGCGGAGTTCGAGAATGCCTTTCAGATTCAAAACGGTACACGAGTCTGTCTGTATCGCTGACTACACTGTAAAATAAAATCCTATGAAATTTAATGTACTGGCGCTGGAAGTTTTTACGCATAAACGGGTATATTAAATTTCACGTAGCATTGAGATGAAACGTTAACGTACAGTATATTAAAAACCTAAAAAATACTTTCCTTTAATTTTACTATTAAAAGTACTTTAAGTCCAATCATTTAGATTGATTTCACTGTGAAAGTCAAGTAACTTTTCATCACAATTGTATATTAAATTTAATGTAGAAGTTTTTGGACAAAAACTTCGAGTCCGGTGCATTAAATTTACAATTTTTATTTAACAGTGTAGAGAGATTAACGAATTTATTATGATTCTGAAAACATTAGAATCGCTATTTGCCCGAAGGAATGAACACGTCACCGAAATTGGTTAAGAAAAATGTTCTCACAGTGGACGAGGCTCTCAGTAAAAAGAATGAGATTATTCTATCACAAAATTTCCGAAATTATTGCGAGATTGTTTTGGTAACATCGCTGCTTTTCTGTATATCTCAGGAAAAAGTTTTTGCGGACAGTTCAAGAATGCCTCTCAGAGTCAAAACGCAACACAAGTCTGTATCGCTGACTAAGGAGATTAACGAAATTATTATGATTATGATTACAATTGCCGTTTGCCTGAAGGAATGAAGTCGCCATCGAAATTGGTTAAGAAAAAGGTTCTCATAGTCAAATATAAGATTATTCTACCACAAAATGACCGAAATGATTACGACAAATTAATTGAGTTAGAAAAGGCCTCACTGCTACACAAGTCGGTATCGCTGACAAGGGAAATTAACGAAATCATCATGAATATGAAAACAATAAAATTGCTATTTGCGCGAAGGAACGAGCTCGTCACCGAAATTGATTAAGAAACATTTTCTCACAGTTAACGAGGATCTCGATAAAAACTCAGATTATTCCATCACACAATGACCGACAAATTACGCCAAATTATTGGGTAAAAAAAAGGACTCACCTTCCCGAGTATCGCCGGACGTCTAAGCACGCAGTTGTTTTCCTTCCTCTCGCGAGTCCCCACAGATATAACAGGTCATCCGTCAGCCCGTAAGGCACTCATCACTGACACTTCATCACAGAGAAACTCGTTGACCACGCCGGCGCAGTTTTAACCATAAAGAAAAACTGTAACTATTACGATCTACCGAGCGCTGTGCCAGATATCTGCGAGAACGGACGAATGAATTTATCGGCGAGTTTGTGACGAAGGGTTATCAGGATACTGGAACAGCATAGGCACGCGGGCTGTTACAGGTGGACATTGAGCGCCCGATGCGAGCCGGCAGCGAGTTTACGATCGTTCCTCGGCTTAGCCACGGAGCGAGGAGAGGCGCTATATAGCATTGCTTGGATTTTATACACAGCCGCAACGAGTATACACGCGTTCGAAATACCTCGTCGTACCTTACCGGCTCGCCTCTCACTGGACGCAGCGGCCGCGCGTGCGCGCGCGAGCGCGATACTCGTAACGCCGAGATTCTACAAAGCGGTTACATCATACTGCACTAAACAGCCTTGAGGGCCGCGCATCGCATCTGGATATTCCGCGTTCCAAGACTCTGTACGAGATCTGCGCGATCCTCGCGAAAGCGACGATGCGCTTCGATGCCGCTTGCCGATTCGGAGGAATTTCCAAATTAATTGATGACCCTTCGGCGATCGATCGCCGTGCCCGATGAACATCTCTCGGCGATGCAACTTTTCACCTTCCATCTGTTCAATATCGAATAACCTCGACTTCTCTTCGCTCGGCTCTCGAAATTCTCAAGGGGGAGAACGTGGTGTACGAAATACAGGATATAAGATTTTCTGCAATTTATGAAGATAGCCTTCGATTCCAGTTGCCGATTGGGAGGAATTTCTAAATTAATTGAAGACCTTTCGGCGATCGTTCGCTGCGCCCGACTAAAGTCTCTCGGCGATGCAACTTTTCACCTTCCATCTGTTTAATATCGAATAGCCAAGTAACACAAAAAAAATTTAGTTACTAATAAAGTGATCTCGATGGTATTCGAAAGTTACCGTCCATCCAAAAAGTTAACTTTTGGACGTAGGATAGCCTATAGTTACCATCCGAACGGCCCATTTTTTAGACCACTTTTTAGTACCCGATGACTTGCTACGTGCGTAACCTCAACTTCTCCTCGACCTCAACTTCAGCTCTCGAATTTCTCGACGAGAAAGTATGTAAGAACTGCATGATTTCTAAGATTTTCTGCACGATATCGTGCAGAACGGTTTGAAAAAGGACGCAACATAAAAAAAGAGGTCTTGTTATTTCACCGAGTAAACACTACGAGAATGTTTTGGTTTTCTTTATTTGTTGTTTTTTTTTTACCTAACCGACTGCGCTTCCCCTGGCGGAGACCCGCGCGACTCTCCTTGAGACCACGAGAATGATACAGCAATTCGCCGTGAAGGGGAGACGCCTGGCGGGGCGCGCGCGAACTTCTCTGACGCGCGTCCGCCAGTGTACTAGCCGTCCAGGACCGTCCGACGACCGATAGCAGCTGTGCTTGGACTCACATTGACTTTGGTGTGTTATCGCTTAAAACGTGAGGAAACATGGCTGCTAGTGGTTCCGGATCCAAGAAACAAAAATTGAACAATTCGTCGAGCCTGGTGTGCAACGGCTCGTCCGTTCTCCACAATGGAACTCATCAGATTCGTAACCCTCTTGTCGTACAGCCCGAAATGGCTTTTTACTGCTTCGACGTTCTCCACTCTCAGCTCCACCAGCTCGATCCACCAAAGTCTCCGAGCTTCAGCAACGAAGCGTAGTAAGTTGTTTACCGTTCTCATAACTAAATGTCATCGCCTTGCGGACCTTCAAAGAACAACACGATTATCAACATTCTTTCTTGCGTCTGGTACGTCGCCATCTTACGCTCCGCATTCTCTGTTTCGCTCTATCATCTGTCCTACCCCTCAGCCCCCGGCCCGCTCCGCGCTGACCCTGCGCTGCCCCCTCCCTGCATGCCCGCACGCGCGGGCACGTTTCTATATGCATCTGCTTTGTTTGATATTTTTTTCATATCTGTATATACGCTCCGCCGCAGCTATTGCGTCGATTGATTGGATTTGGTATTGCCTTTTTTTAGTATTTGTCATCGTACATTGTTAAACGATTTGTTCGGAAATTACACGCTTGTACGGAGATTTTTTACGATGTACTGTTTCATACGTAAAGTGGAATTCGCTCGCGATTCCATGCTATGCAATAGGCTCGTGTACAATGTAACACGATCTGTTGTTGACTTTGCCGTTGAACATTTATCGACGGTAGAATATTTGAAGAAATAATGGGAAACTGTTCGTCAGGCGAATCGTAAATCACTCAATATTGGACAAAGCAATGCCAATAGCAGATTGAAACACCCGATTCCCTTTGTATGCAAAAGTTTTTATGCGCCGTCGTTTAATGACTATAAACGGTATCTTGAATTTGAGATTATTTACTGTTGTATGTATATATACACAGGCTAAGCCTTTAAAATGAGAGCCAGAAAAGAATGCATTAACTTCATGTCCCAAAATAGCGACGCTAAGCCAAAGCTTTGCCAACGTTCAAAGGGCTATAATTACTCTGTACACGTTATTTCTCAAATGGTAACGCTAATTAAGGTTTTTTTTAAATTACATATCAGGCGATAACTTGGGTAAAATGAATTATCGGAACGTTTGGCCATGTTTAAAAAACGCAAATTGGATTAGAAAATCACATATTTTTGAGATATGGGTTACAAGTCCGCAAAATCATGCATACATCATAGACAATTTTTAAATTTTATACAACTCATCTGTTTTTCGTCGCTTTTTTTTAAAGTTTTTAAAATTCGATATCGTTTAATAACTTGGACTAAATTAACACTCTGAACGCTTGGCTGCATTTGTAAAATGATAATTGACGTGAAAGAAAGAATTACTTTTAAGATACGGATTGCAGTTTTCAAAATTAGACACAAATCTGAGACAATGTATAAATTGTACACAACTCATCTGTTTTTCATAGACAGAGAACATAGTTCTAGAAGTATCGAAAGTCTCTTGCGGTTTGCAGCCCTCTCTTCGTCACATGGTCGATTGGCAAGGATCAGCGGCTGAGGGGTTGCATCGGTACCTTCAATGCGATGCATTTGAACGTCGGTCTACGAGAATATGCGGCGACGAGGTAAGTCACATAATCCATGTAATTATCCTTGCTAATAAAGTTAATGAAAATGCTGAATTTTTCCTGTATTTTCTTTTCGCAGCGCATTTAAGGATTCCCGGTTCAATCCAATTACCCGAGATGAACTTCCTCGCTTGCACGTAACGGTCTCGTTGCTTACGCACTTTGAGGATGGTGCGGACTATCTGGACTGGGAACTCGGTGTTCATGGAATTCTAATTGAATTTCACAATGAAAAAGGCAATAAGAGAACCGCAACTTATCTGCCTGACGTAGCAACCGAACAAGGTTTGTATTCGACCGTACAGTCTTCCATGGGACGGGTATTTTTCAGCTCAAAACAAATTCAAGTATAGTTTGGTTTAGATATACTTAGATCCAATAAGTCTGAGCAATTTCATTTTACTTATCACTGTTAAAACGACCTTTTTCAAATTTCATCTGTAATAAAAAATGAGCACTTCTCAATATTTAAAGGAAAGCTGCAAAATTTGCACTAGCGCGATTTAAAAATAAAAATAACAAGATCGTTAATTTAATATGATCTCTAATTGGCTTACTACATTACATAATGTTCTTTTATCCTCCAGGCTGGGACCAGATTCAGACGATAGACTCGCTGTTGCACAAAGGCGGTTACAAAGGCTTAGTAACGCCGGATCTCAGACGAAGCTTGAAGCTCAAGCGATACCAGAGCGAGACTATCACCGTGAGTTACCACGAGTACATGACTCAGTGGCACAATAGGAGGTGCTAGCAAATGGCCTGGAATCCTTCGCGGGATCCCATGCCTCAAATCTCCCCAGTTGCCGCCGTACGTTACAACAACACCGTCACGACAAACGCGACCTATTCGCAATGCAATCCCGGTCAGTACGATTCATGCGCGACGGGCAGCGAGCAGCGGGGATCGTTGATGATCGAGAGAAGACAAGATCCACCCTTCGTCCGACCTGTCCCAATTCCAATGATGAATCCGGCGGTAGCGCCGGTAGAAAATTATCCACCATATTGGTGGGAACGCGCCGGTTCCTCATTCCTTCCTGCGAATCCATACTCGTGCCCTCAGCCTTTTCCGAACAATCAAAACTCGGATCCCCAAGCTCATTATCGTAAATGACAGTGGCGCCGAATGTTACTCGCAATCTATTGCTGTTTCAAACGATGCCTATCATATCTTCTATGTTCCGTCGTTAATTTAGTTTCCTTTTGTTTTTTCTTCGTTTATCGTTAACCTTCCTTATGATAATCGAGAGAAAATTAGATTTCGTGCTCTTTCACTGCGAAAATTACCGACAGTTGTATACTGTCCAACGATCGATGCGCTACTTCGGACGCTCTACGTTAATTACCGTAATCGTTGAACAAGTTCCGTCGTTACAGTTTTCGATAGAACCGAACCGATGCGTCGGCGAGTAGAGTATTTGCTCAACGAATACTGAATTTCTTCGTTATCATTCTCTTCTTCGCGAACATCTCCGATGGGCAAATCGGTATAACGAAATTTGATAGTGAAATATGTAACTTGTTGATTTTTTTTTGTCCCTTAACGAAACATCGCGATGATACATTGAATTGATTGATTAGAGCTTTCCTTTCTTCATATTTCGAATTTGGTGATAAATTTCATACTTTCGCGAGTTTGTCATGTAAATCCGAGACTTAGATGAATGATGTAAATATGGCCTGTAAAATACAACGTAATTGCTTTCGTACAATAACGTGGTGAAAAAAAAGTTTAACTTCAATCATTACAATTTCCCTGACTAATCATAGGCTTTGATTTCGTCTCTGGTGAATAAAAAAAAAAAAATCAAGTTATAGTAGGTTAATTAAGGAAGGTGCGCAGTCCGTTGTTGCGAATATCAGTTTCTCAGGAATCTTATAATTTTGCTGTCGGCGTTGTCACTACCGGATGAATGATTTTTGACGAATCGCATCTCCCTGCTGTAAATAAAAGAAATTACAAAAAAAACAGCAACGGACTGCGACCCTACAATTCGAATGTATTCATTAAAATAACAACGTAGTCAATAAGGCACTAACAAAGAAAAAACGACGATCTCATTGTGATTTTTCATTGTTGTGCGATTCGCAATATTGTCACAGCTTTACGAGAGACGGATTACGCCCGTCGCTCCGAAATAGTAAAATTTTTGACGCTTGCGATCGAACGCGTACCCCGAGAACAAAAACGCTGCTCGAACGCAAAGTCACCCAATTAACGGAATAAACGGTAGCAATATTAAAAGTGATGAGCGCACAATGCTCGCTGACCCAGTTGAAAAATTTGTCCGGCGCCTTTGACGACTTTGAACTGGATCGCAGATCGGCGAGCGGATTATCTTCGACGAGATTTGTCGAAATTGACTAAACTCAAAATTTTCCAAACGTCAGTTGAAATCTTTAATTAATAAATGCATGTTTGTTTTCCGCTCGTCCAGTAGTACACAGTACAAAAATCGTTTGAAATGTAACGTACCGGACTGGATATTTTTATGCAAAAACTCAAATTTCATGTACAGTTGCGATGAAAAATTAATGCTTTGTGTATTAAAAACATTGAGAATACTTTATTTTTAATAATTTACTTTAATTTATATGATAAAGTATATTAATTTTTTATCACAATTGTACATGAAATTTAATGTACAAGTTTTTGCCCAAGAACTTCCAGTCCGATACGTTACATTAACAACTTTTTTTTACAGTGCAGTTTATTCAAGTTTGGTGCATCGTAAGAAAATAAATGATAAATAAAAGTTACACATCGATCGGATTGCGTGGATGCGACGATTAATGTACTTTGAGGAGGGACGCGAACACGAATATTAGACAACCATCACATTGACGAGGTATCTGGCAGAATATCGAGATAAATTTATCAGCCGTTATTCTTCCGTGTGTCAATTTGCCTTTTGCTTTAATTGGAGATCTCGGCTAAGCTGTAGCTGGTTTCGTTCACTGCCAATTCATCCATTGTTGTAACGATCTTATTATACATACATAAACCCATGAAAAAAAGGAAAAAAGGAAAAAAAAATCAAAAAACAAAACGTAAGAATAAAGGAATTGTGTTGTTACATTATGTGGATTGAATTATCGTTACTTATATGTATATGTATGTGATTACGTCATCGTCTTTGCGGAATTATCCGATAGGCACGACCCTTGTTAAAATGGAAAAAGCACCTATTGAACTGCCAATAAATTAGATAAAGGTATTGCTTTAATATTTACGTATAAATTATTCGTCCCAGGTCGTGCTCAGGTGTTATTTAATCGTCACCGATATGTCGTATAGATTTTTTTCTTCGGTTTTCATTTTTTTTTTTTTTTTTTTTTTTGACAATCGTGATTAGACCACCGGTAATGTCGTCGCTGGTTATAAATTTTAGTGAAAAAAGGAAATTATCGAACCGAATTACAGACGCGATGTTCACGACACGACGAAACGTATTGTGCCTAAATAAATAATTAAATATTGAATCATCAATAAAATGTAAACGAGAAAATTTGCTAGATTTAGCAATACATATATATATATATATGTATATATATAATTCACACTATGTGAACTTTGAGTAACAGATTAATTAGCACCGCATTGCACAGTGGGAATGAAAGAATAAAAACATTTTATATTGTCACTGTTAATTTTACTAAAACCTTCTATACTTTATTTACAACGCTCGCCTCGTGCGTGTAATCAAACGCACAAAGGGGCGATATAGATTAAATGAAAATATGCGAAAACAAAAAGATGCTATAAATAAATGCGAAAATTAACATTCTCGATCATTGTTTGACTGTTACATTTTCCGCTTTTTGAATTTCAGTCTCTTCCGGTATTTGCATTAATTTCGTCCTCATTTTGTACAATGACTCAACTTCCGTGTACGTCACGTAGGTAGCCGCTACCGCTTGTACGCATGCAGAGACTAGCAAGGATTTTCCCAGTGGTTTGGTCAACTTCCACCAGACATTTAACGTCCCTTTGGCATCTTTCCAGTATGGCACTCTGTACGTGCCGTAACTTAGTGCCATCTGTGCATTCGAAAACATTGCAAATCGTGAAAATGAGTAAGATCAACGAATAAATCATTATTGACGATATTGACGATATTTACGTACGTAAAAATTTAGGACCGGAGACATCACCATAGGGTAAAGGACTGCAGTGGCAACTTGAAAGGCAATTGCTCTTTGTTGCACACACACAAAGCACTTAGTTTCGTTGAGAAATAAATCGCCTGTTACAAACTGAAATCCATCATAGCCAAATGTTAAATTACACAGACCTAGAAATGTAATAATCAATATTTTTTATCTCAAATTCTGATCTTTTTGTCATCTTGCACGTGAGCACATAAAAATATATTCGGGAGATTGTAAAGTGAATATTATGGGAAATAATTCGAAAATATAAAAACAAGACATTGATGGTCAAAAACTAAAACGGTGGATAAGTATCAATGAGTACGCTGTGGACATTGACTATGCGGCACAAGCTCAAGAATATTGACTCGTGAAGACAAAATGTGAGATAATTGGCCTTTGAGCCTCCAGTTATATAGTATTTGCTTCATCGGCATAGCACTTGAACAGAACATTGCATACATACGAGGCTGCTACAATAGAACAGTTTTTTTTTTAATTTTCAAGTAACAACAAAACCTAGGAACCGTATATATATGTGTTCTTCTGAGATTAATCTTATTCTGGTATAAGTGGAATATACCTGAACGTGAGCCATGATGGAAAAAATTACAGGACAAGCGATCAACGGGAGGCTAGTCGTAATGTAACCATAATCGCGTAGTTTCAATTTTTTCCGATAACGACTATTAATGTACCAGCCAGCAGCTCCGGCAATTGCTCCAAGAGTGGGGATTCCCCATTGAAAAATCCACCTTTAACATATGTAATTATTAATAATTAAAAAAATAAAAAGAACGACAATATTTTGTTTAATAGAGAGTCAACGGCAAAAGCCGGTGTTACTCCATTGAAAGAAAGGTTATGATCGTTACACATCTGATTTATTCCTCCACTGGCCTATCTGTTTCCACTGATACATTATGGCCTCTTCGCGGGACAAGGGAACAGCATTTTTCGGAATAGTTCCTTTCGTCGAGAGCAATGCCATTTTTTTATTAATAGAAAAGAAACGATTTAATTATTCGGTGTGCCAACGACCGAGTATTTTTCTAACATAGCCAGCCGCTCGCCGGCTTTCGCTATCACACACTCTTTCGTGTGCCCTACAGCGGTAGACACCAAGCATAATAATAATGATAATAAAATTCGTGAGCGCTCATCGTGCGAGGCAGACGGAGCTTAGGTACAATTTTATGCCGGCTGCAGGCACATCAATTCTCGCTATTATCGGTAATTTCTAGTTGCAACTTGTGAAATATTCAAACATTTGATTTCATCTGCATAAATTCCATGCTAGATATAACATATTTATGGTTTCGTGAAAGGAAATTCCCATGCCTTAGATTAGCCATTTGACCTTTTGATTTGACCCTTTCGCTTTTTCAAACCCAAGCTTTTGTATGGACGTAAATTCTCTTCTGCAGCAATGCAGCGATCTTGTAATAACATTTTGTTCTTACTCTATTGATAATAAATGCAACACATGGCAGTTGAATAAAAAAAAAAAACTATAAAATTGTAATATTTAAAAGTCGCCAGAGATAATTTTTTTAAGTTTTCCAAAGACTTTCACTTAATTTTAATTCCCGATTCGACCACCAGGCGTCTCGGTGAGTGAGCGTCGTTCGCCTACACGCGGAATGTCGTACTAAACCGTGAGCCTCTCACCGATCCCGACACCATTGTAGTCGCATTGGTACAAACGATTAGCGAACGACGTCACGCTAAAGTCGTACAGTGAACGAACAAAAAAAAAAATACAGTGGCGGACAATGCAAGTCTGCGTTTTGACGGGGTGAGAAACGTGAGTGTCGTTAGTAACGAGAGTTAAATTGGGATAATTTCGCGGTGTTTGGTTTGACGAAGAAGCCAACGCCCCGCAAACGGCTGCTGCACCGTACAACGCGATGAGTAATTGATTTTTGCTGGCTGCACGGATGCCATGAACGAGAGCCGTACCGCGTACGCCGCGCATCGTCACAGTTTTTACTTTCGATAAACGGCTCTCCGGCCCTAAGTTCTCTCGGGCTTTCGAGTCAAAGTCGCCTCATGCGCCTCTCCGCAAAAAATTAAGAAAAAAGAAAAACAAAAATAAGAAAAAAAAAAATTTGTGCGAGTACGCGTCGCGCGGTTCGCGCATCGTTAGTTGACGAGTAGTGCGCAGAGAATGTGTATGTCGTTAATGTCGGGAGGGACGCCACTCGGGATCTTGCGAAATTCACAGCGCCCCGTGAGCCTCGACGACGGAATGGCCGAACGCGCATGCGCCGTCGGTAAAACTCGAGATCGTTCGACGAGCTCGTTTCGCGTTTCAAAAGATTACGAGCCGGTAAGCCGAGATCCTCGAACGCGCGTCCTTCGTCGGCGTCGATGTCGCGACCGTGCGGCGGTTCGAACGACGCGTCTCGAGCCATGAAACCGTGTCCCGGCTTCGACGAGTCCTCGGTCACTTCGGGTCGCTCTAGCGACGCTCCGGCTTCGCGGGACGGCGCGCGGTTTGCGAGATCCTCGCCGAACGAGTGATCGCGGAATAATTCGTCGCACGGACGACGAACGCGGGAACGCGTTCGGGAATCGTCGCGACCGCTCTCCACCTCCGAACCAACCGTTCGGGGACGATGGAGGACGCGATTCAAGGAGGCATCGCGGCCGGACATGCCCACGGTCGTCGCGTCGAGAATCAAAATTGTTGTCAACAGCATTTACTTTGATGAATTTTTATTTATTTTTTTCCTTCTTTCTTTCCTTTCTTTCTGACCCCTCTGTTTGCATTCCGATATTAACGGTCGATGTCGGTCTCGCGATTGGTTGAATAAAATTAAACGGGAATACAAAAGCATGGTATTAATCGAAAGAACCAGAAATACTCGAGGACGAGTTATATACTGGGTCTGCTCTCTTGTGGATGTATGCCGATTTAACCAACGTATTATCGTAACGGCACACCCAGTCATGTCTTGAGAACTAACGTGTTCACTACTCTCGCAGGCGTTTGGATCAGCTGTTGTTTCGACCCACTTATCCGATAGATCGCTACTGAAGCTACTTATCAGGTAAATTGTTTATATTCAATCATTTGATTTTGTTATTAGAGGCAGCAAAAGAAATTTATTGTCAATGCCTTACATTTATAGAGTTAAAATCCTATACTAGTTTGTGACTAAGGATAATTATGCACATTATTATTATTGTATTTAATTATTTTACCGCATTTTCGTGACTATCGATGTAGTGTTGATATTTGATGAAAAAAATGTTCTTACACAGCTTAAGTTTTGGAAGCATTTCCTTTCGTAAATGACACACTTTTTGGAGGTTAAAAACCACATAAAACATTCATGGAACGAAAATGTAATAGCTTGCGTGGTAATACTTCAATAGACATTGTTGCAAGGACGGGATCGGAACTTGAAAAAAAAGGTTCAAATTTGACAAAAACTTGCCAAATAAAATTAAAAAAAAAAAATTGTAAATAATTTAAAAAACGATTTTTTATTGAAATTTCAGCCATGTCACGAGAGTACGAGGGACGTCGTCGCATGGGTCCGAGCGGCAGTGGATCGAGCAAGATGCGCATGGACACGAACATGGCCCAGCCGCGCAACCACGGCCAGTCGTCGAGCAGGAAGCGTGAGCTGGACACGGTGATGAGGAAAGCGCGCGAGTCGCAGTCGAGTTACTGGAACAAGAAGTTGCTGGAGGCGGAGGAGCGCGATCCGAACCGCTGGAGGCACAGCGGTTACAAGGAGTTGTACGTCGGCGGCGCCGGGGGCGGCGAGCCGAGCCGCGGTCACCCGAGAAGTCCGAGGAGTCCGCGACCGCGGAGTCCCCACAGTCCCCGGCCGCGTAGTCCGCGCGCGAGGAGTCCGAGGTCGCCCCGGGAACGTTCGCACACGCGGGCGAGACCGGCGCGCAGTCCCAGCTCGGGAAGCACCTGCTCGGACAGATCGTGCTCAGTTTGCTCGCCAAGGGAGCAGCAACAGGCGCAGCGTCGTCGCGTGCCTCCGCCGTCGCGTTCACGCTCCAGATCAATGACGCCGCTTCGTCAACGGGCGCACGCGAAAGAGGTCGTGCCGTCCGGCTCGCGAGCGATACCGCCACGGGCGAGACCGAGATCGCCACCCCTGCCGCGTCCACGAACCCCGCCGCCGGCTCCGCAACCGCCGACTCGCCACCAGAAGGAATACAAAGCTCTGAAGGAGAAGGAAGCCGCCAAAGCCCGACGCAAGGAGAAACATCACAGCAGAATGCCCGAAGATCCCAGAGTTCCGGATCCGATACCTCTGGTAATTATGCCGAAGGGATAGTTATTGGGATAATTAACTTCTTTTTATAAAGTTTTGTAGCATGGAAATATTTGTTTCCTAACGCACGCACGGAAAATCTGGCTTTTGGTGGAAAATCAAAAACTCTAATCGTATTTCTCAGATGCGCAAACCGGTGAAACTTGAGAAAACACACTCGGGTCACGGTCCACCCCTGATGGTCCATCCACCGCTGGAATCGTCGCCGAGCGAGGACAGCGACAGTTCGTCGAACACTTCGCACGTGGGACCTCCTCGTATGACGTTGTCCGAGAGGTAAGATAAAGAATGATAAAAAGTCATTCGGTTGATTGGCGATTCGGCAACTTGATATTCAAAGGTTTAAAGATTCGGATAAATGAAGTTCGGTGAATTTATTATTCGGATAAATGACGTTCGATAAAATAGGAATTTCACAATTTCCGAAAAAGTAACTTTCGCTGAAACGAAGATTAGAGTAAATACAGTTTTGGAAATCTGCCGATTCGGAAAAATAAAATTTCAGAAGATTGAAGATTCGGAAGGAGTGCCTTCGAATACACGATTTTCGGCCGATCGAAGTTTCGGCAAGATAATGTGGCTCCCCTTCTATCATCGTGAAACAACGAGACTCTCTCGCTAATGTGCGAATTCTGCTTTTTCAGATTCGGCAAAATGGCACAGTGGAGCGTCGATCGCCGGGACATGGAGAACATGCGTATAACCAAGGACGGCGAGAACGCGATGAAAGTCGTGATCGAGGGCGAGGAGAGAATCGCCAGATTAGGATACGAGTCACCACCTCCGGGGCACTATCCGGAATCGCTCTTGGCTCAAGGACCGCGCGGTCTCGACTGTTGGAACGACGTTCGTGTGCGTTACGACTATTACAAAGCGCGGGGTTACCTGCGCGACCTTTCGCTCGACGACTACGTAAAGTGGGAGGAATGGTGGTACAAGTATCAGGAATGGCTCGAGGCCGAGCGTTTTTACGAGCAGTGGGCAGCGACTGGACGCCAGCCCGGCGGAGGAGGCGGAGGGGGCGGAGGTGGACGAAAGCGTCGCGGAAGACGCAACAATACTGCTCACTAAAAACATCGAAAACTAAACATCTATGATAAACAACAAAGACAGAACACGACCCATTTCGACGCGTTTAATCGGAAACGAAAAACAAAAATATCTTCGTCGTTTAAGTATACTGTAACATTTTGTCGTGCTTAAGCATTGAGAAAAAAATACTATAAAGATATAAATGTGCACATGCTCTATATAAGAAATATATATCGGAATAAAAAAAATTATGTTAAAACGTAATCAAAAGTAGACGCATGACATTGTTTTAAACCGTAGCTCGTTATCGCTCTTTTTATTGTGTTGTGTGCCAGCCATCATGCTATGTGATTTATTGGTCACAACGTCCGATGAAGTTGGCGACGAAGAACGAGTCCATCTTTGTGTGCTCGACGGACATTTTTTTTTGCAGTCTGGAAAATACCCTGCTGGCGGAAACGACAAATGTTTTGTTGTTGTGGGATTCGTGATTATCGAAATATTATCTCGGTATCGCTCGAAAATAAAGTTCTAACAAGCATTAGTATTTTTCAACGACCGTAAAAAGTGCTAAAAAAATAGCGAGCATTCTCGAAAAAGTTTCGCGATTTTCGCTCGGTCAAGAAATTGATGAATTTCTGACAAATTGAAGCTTGCAAACATTGCGACATCACATCCGTTGTCTCCGCGCCGTGTTAGAAGCAGGTGAAATACCGCTGTCGGTAATAAAAACTGTAATCAACTTTTCTCGCTGATTTTGGTAGTCACGAGCAAAAGAAAAGTCTCGTCAAAAGCCGAGATGATATCCGCTGTCGATGTGACTTTTCTTTTGACCAGAGATACGAGAATCGGTGAAAAAACTTTATTGCAGTTTTTGATACCGACTGGGTGTGGGAAAGGTGGGGGAGGACAGGGTTTATCAAGCTCTTAAGGTGCCCTTTGCTGAGTTGGTAACGAATGCTGTTTTGAGACCGCAGAGCGTCGAGAAAAAAGAAAACTGTTTTTCCCTGCTTCTGTCGATTTCTCAGGGAAAGACAATTTTCTTTTTCGTCGACAGAAAGCGGTCTCAAAACTGCATTCAGCACAGTTTTGTTACCGATCGTGGTATTGCACATCACCTTAAATTCCGCTCCGTCCGCATAGAATTCGAACGTACAACACAACTTATTTATCGAGATATAAACTTGTTTAAAACCCGGGAGAACGTCCAGTATTGATTATATCGCGATTAAAAATATTCATTGCAAAATATTCGCTTTGATCTTTATTGAAAACATTCGCTTCGATCATTATTTAAAATATTCGCTTCGATATTTATTTTAAATATTTGTCTCGATAATTATTTTGAATATTTACTTTGATAAAGGGTGGTCATTTCTCTGTATGGGGTTCGTTGGGGTAGTTTCTGATTGGTGTGCGTGCTTCGACGCCACCCGGCGCCGGCAGGTGGCGTTGAGGACGCCGCCCGGCAGGTACCGACGCTTTCCGGTTAGCGTACGAACCCCGTAGTAGTGCTTCGACGGTCGACGCGTTCGCAACCCCGATAACTGCACGTCAACCGAGGGGTGGTCTGGCGATCAGCTTCTCGTCGGTCGGCGGCGCCCGGCGCCGCGCTCTCTCTGACGTCACCGGCCGTGATCGACCAATCAGACCAGTCGCCCGTCAGTTTTCCGGCTGCTAAATTCGCGGTGACGCCATATTGCCGTGTCCGCGCGTGTGTTTATATTCGTTTCTCGGGGGTATTTCGTCGCGTTTCATCCGTCTTTTGGTGTCCCTCGTGTCTTAAAATCGTCGATGCAACGTCGATAAACGCGTTCGTTCAGTGTAGTTTAGTAAAAGTGTTTTAGAAATAATAACAAGTGGAATCGACGCGTTCGATAGTACGCATCCTAGGCAAGGATTTGTTCGTTCGTTGGTCGGGATCGCTCGTGAGAACACACTGCGTATATTTATTCAAATCGCAGCAACGCCAGCGACCGGACAACAATGCCCGTCCGTAAACAAGGTGGTAAGCTCGTACTACATACTAACTTTAAGGCCGCAACGGAGAATTCGTCGTTCGTCGAGCGATTCGTTACTTTGATCGCGGGGCGTGGGTCACACGGTCAGCTGTGACAACGACTTGTCATTTTTCGTTCTATTCGTTTCGTCCGTTCCTCTACGTTTTCAACAATAACTATCGTTTGACCTCTATTCCGAAACGTCGGACGAGTTAATATCGCACGTTGCCAAGTGCAGAGCGTCGAACTGTTTTCGTGCTTTAAATTAGCAAAGTGGCAACTCGCTTATCGATGACCCTGAATGTATCTGCAAATACATCAAATTTCATCTCTGACAAGTCTATCGATGCGGAGCTTTAGGAAGAATGAAAAAAAATGCTTCGCTCGTAGAATTTTTTTCTCTCAGTGAATCGTTCCCGAGCGAAGTTCGAGCGATGCAAAACACGACCGTTGTGACTCGATGAAATTTAGTCTCGTGCAGTTATCTTCAGGGTCATATTTATTGCTTCTATGTATAATTAACAGTATCGTGTTGTTCGGGGATGGGGCGAGAGGGCGAAGAGACGAGCGCGAGTTCTCCGAGCGCACGTTAACTCTTTTCATCGATGTAGGCCAAAATAGTGTCGCAACAATCCATATGTGTAAAGTATATTCGACGATTGGGCGTCTGCCAGGAAAACGCAATAATTTTGGCGCTCCGGTGTGCTTTTAACGTTTTTACCGGGACGATAGTCTCAAGGCTGTTGTTGTACCGTCGATTTCGCAGGCGAATCATTATCGTCGAATGAGACCACGTGACGGAGTGCGTACGACTATAAACTCCATTCCTTTGTCGCGTTGCTCGGTTAATGTGGATTGAATTTTTTTTTTGTT
The DNA here is from genome assembly GCA_917499995.1 of Ichneumon xanthorius. Classification (NCBI taxonomy): domain Eukaryota; kingdom Metazoa; phylum Arthropoda; class Insecta; order Hymenoptera; family Ichneumonidae; genus Ichneumon; species Ichneumon xanthorius. The sequence goes on from OU824210.1 coordinate 3,130,771, forward strand.
TTCTAATAACACACTTTTTTCGCCGTGATGCTGCGGCAGTCCGATTCTCAACACGGAGCTTGCGTGCGTCTTTGTGTCGGGCTCGGCGGAGAATTGGGTCAAACCGATAGATACAATTGACCTGGCTATAGAAAAAAATACGTATGTATACGTATACACATGTCGAGTTTTTACACGTGCGTTACAACGAATGTAGTGGAATGCGATCGTAACTTCGACAAATCCATTACTTTGCTTTATAAAAAAAAGAAGTAACATGAAAGTAACATGAAAGTAACATGAAAGTAACATGAAAGTAACATGAAAGTAACATGAAAGTAACATGAAAGTAACATGAAAGTAACATGAAAGTAACATGAAAGTAACATGAAAGTAACATCAAAGTAACATCAAAGTAACATCAAAGTAACATCAAAGTAACATCAAAGTAACATCAAAGTAACATGAAAATAACATCAAAGTAACATTAAAGTAACATCAAAATCATCTACAAGAAAAGAGTTACATATCCATTGAGAATTTTAACATATAATAAGAATATCCATTGAGAATTTTAAGATTTTTTTTATTAACTCTGTAGGGCGATGTTCGTCGGACTATTGGTCACATTGCAAGCTGTTAATCCGCAAGAGTTTACTTCGATAAGAGCCATGGTGTAAAATTTCGCAACGCGGCATATTTTTCGCACACGGACGGTGGTATCAGATTGAAGCACATGCCGGTGTTAGTTTGCCACCTTTGTCGCGCGCTGCACGTACACAAAAGCCTGACGGTGGGATCGTTTTTGTCGGACGTTGCCTACAGGTATAGGTAATTTCCTCGATATAGGCAAAGCCACAAGTGTACGACGTGCGGCTGAGTTGAGTAGAGCAATGAATGAGAAGTGGGCCGCGGTCGGGAGTGGGCGGTTCCACAACGCTACTATGTAGGCGTACGCATACAGGGCGAAAGCTATCTCGGAGAGACTCGAAGGAATTGGCTCTTGAGGGATCGTATTCGCGCGTTGGATGTTTAGTGTATCTGTGCTGTCCAGTTCTAGGTACAGATATCGACACACGCGTACACTCTGTCTGGGACAATTCAGTCTCACTGTCGAGTTCTCGTCGTATCGTTCGGGAAGGCTTTCAATTATGAGACTACATTTTTGTTCGCGCCAATTTAAACGTTCACCGTCGTGTCGAGCGATGGTAAGATTCAGGGCGGTTGTTTCGCGTCTCTCGCAGTTCTGACCAACCTGAAATCAACCTGAAGACCAAACGGTCGATTGGTGCACCAAACCAACTCTGATTCCCACTTTCGAGAGGTTGATTTTTCGACGATATTAAAAAAGCCAACCGCAATACCAACCGTTATATGTACCGGATGGGAGGTTGATTTGCGGTTGGATTTTCCTAAAATGACCCGTTTTGATTTACTTCACTTGCTGGCACAAAACACTAACTCCAGAGAGGCGTAAATTTCCACCCTAAGCGCGCTATGTTATTATCCGGTGGAAAAACCAGCCAGCAACTTAGGTTACTACCAGTTTGCACACATCATAATATAGTAGAGCTTAATGATCGTTCACGTTCCGAGTCGATAATGTAAATTTCTGCTTTGGGATTCCGGTTTGACTATCGTCTGGGGTGGTTTTCTACCCCATGTGTGAGTTCTGGGATTAAGATCGATCTTAAGTTTTGCCAGATCACCTATTCATAACAGTTAGGGTCGAAGTTCAAGACATTAGTTTGTACTTAAGATCGCTCTTGAGATCGAAGTTTTTCCGAACTTCATGGCGTGTTTAAGATTTATCTTAAGTTCGAAGTTAAGATCGCGTCTTTTTAGCCACCTAGCTATCTGCTCGGATATCTACCTTTAGCTACATCATATCCGTATTCGCTCTCTGATTACTATCCTAACGATTGGGCTTTGTACCGCTTTGCATAATTCGCTATCTATATCTTATCTACTAACGATTGCGCTGTGCATTGCCTCGTATAATTTACTACCTATATTACAATATAATCCAGCACTGTTCTGCTTGTATTGCATCGGTCCTTAGGGGAGATATCCCTGAACTCAATAAATTTCAATAGAATACAAATTGCAATACAAGATCGAACCTCAATTCGAACTTAAGATGGAATTGTAATTACAACCGAATTTGAGTCCAAATTTAAGTTCGATCTTAAGATCAAACTTAAGCATGAAAGGTCGATCTTACGTTCGAACTCAAAAGCGATCTTAAGTTCAAACCAACGTCTCAAAATTCGACTCTTAGTGTCACCAAAGTTAACCGCATTTTTGGGATCCCAATAAAGATTCTCAGCAGAAAAAGCGTTCGAGTTCGACCTTAAGATGGATCTCAAGCACGAAATGAACTTCGCTCCAAGCTTCGATCTTAACGAAATTCGAAAATGTCTTCTTCGGCTCAATTAAAAAAATTATATCTTCGTCTTACGCGAAGCTAAGATTCACCGTCGTTATTTCACGTTTGCCTCTTAATCTTTGAATAAATGCAAGCTTAATAAAACCAAGCGTACACGTCTTGATCTTTTTGATGTCTTATAAAAATAATGCCAAGTCGAAGGATGGAAACGTGAGTGGATAGAAATCGACCTTCGACGGTTGCCTCGTTCAGTTATAGCGTCGGACGATTAACGTTTCTCGTCGCTTCCTTTATTTCCGTTTTCCGTTCGCCGCGCCGCCGCTCACCATTGGAAATTGATTCTCGGTCATTTAGTTGCCGTTCAAGGATCGAGCATCCTGCCTCACGGCGTTCCATCAAATCCCCCCCAGCGATATCTTATACGAAACAGGAAGCCGCTCGGCCTTTTCCATCTCGGGTATTTAATACTTACGAGGCGATTCGCTGCTTTATCGATCGAGCCGCCCAACAAAAATTGCAATCCCCTCGAGGAGAGTCATTAATGCCCAAATCCGATAGGGGGTGTCTGGGTCGCTTGCGGGCGGGCAATATTATCGACTTTCAGCCACCGAAGATCGGTGTCGTAACTCGCAGTAGATTGCAGCCGAGGTGGCAAACTTAAGTCTGACTCGATCGCGGGCTCACGTTCGGTCACACAGGCCAACGACTGTTCGATAGCCAACAATAGCCCCCTCCTCCGACCCGCTAACGCTATTATCCTCGGAACAGTTTCTGTCGCCGTCGTCGTCTCGCGCGAGGGTTGATAATGCAGCTTCTCACGTTTCCAAGCGCGTATACTGTGTCTATTAATAGACGACCATAGGAAGGTTGAGACGTTTTATAAAATTGTTATTCCAGCCTGTTGATAACGTCGCGTAGCCGAACGTCGATTGGGTCTGTCGTGGCCAATCCTCGATTGTTCTATCGTTCACGGTTATTAATATTTGCAACTGGTGAAAGAAGAAAATAGAGGGTAGGATCGCTCTTTTTGTTTGAGCGATTTTACCCTCTTTTTTGACTCTTGGAGTCATTTGTTATTAAGACTATTATCGATGACGGGTCTACTACTAGATATAGGGTAAAAGTGGGGAATATGGCTCGGTCCATATATAATTGATTTACGTGTTAATCGAGGTGGGCTATATTGACCACTTTTACCCTACTATGTCACAGAGCTGGGCAGTACTTGAAGTACCGGGTACTTGTTGAATACTTTAAGTACGTACTTGAAAATTGTAGGGTAGAGCGGGGCAAAATGGGGCAACGGGGCAAAACGGGGTTTTTGGGCAAAACGTCATTTTCCAATAATTTTTGAATGCCCGAATCCGCCCTATCGGATACATCAGGCTTTTCTGCCCAGTTTTGCCACCTTGTCCGATCCAAAAATGATTTTTAAATTTGGTTTTGCCCGAAAACCCCGTTTTGCCCCGCTCTCCCCTATATGTAGAGATGATTTTATAAAATTAATTATTATACTGTAGATAACGCGGTGTAGCCAAACCTAAATAATAATATACGCAGTAAAATCGCTCTGTTCGTTAGTGAATTTATCCTTGATTGATTATTGATTCTTGGGGTCCTTTGTTATTATTACTATTATCAATGACTAACCCTACCTCCGACTCGGTGTACTCACCGTGCATTTCCGAGCTCGATCCGATGATAATTCAATCAGTGACATAACAGTATACTCGCTTTGCGAACCAATTAGGATGCGAGTGGACGAAACTCCTTGAAATTATCGGGACGAATAGCTGACGATACGCGGTCGGTTAGCTAACGCGTTTCAATCAATTCTACTGTCAAGTGCATCCAGAAAATTTATTCATCTGACGGACGCCCCGCAAATAAATATTTATGGAATCAAAGCAAATATTCATTCAATAAAAATTAACATTTATTTTATACAAATAAACATTTATTTTATAAAAATAAACATTTATTTTATAAAAATAAACATTTATTTTATAAAAATAAACATTTATTTTATACAAATAAACATTTATTTTATACAAATAAACATTTATTTTATAGACAAATATTTATTTTATAGACAAATATTTATTTTATAAAAATACATAATTTTCTGGGTGGAGGATCAAGTAATCAATCGAACAAAAAAATGAAGAACGGCTCGCGACATTCGGGCCGATGTTGCTAGATCATTCTCGTTCTGCCCGGTCTTTCTAGGCGACTGACCGTATGTAGCGCGCGCCCGACATTACTAAATTTAATCTAAGATCGGCGACTTCGAACCCGAAGAGTGCCCACGCAAGTCTGTCAGTCCGACTGGCGAGGCCACCTCGGGCTTCCGGACGCGAGAAGCTCCGCCACGCACTTTTCGTGTTGAGTCTTTAACGGCGTTCGCATGTTCGACAACATCGACAAGATCGGTTCATTATCGCGTGTGTTAAATCCGACACTTCATTTTTTTTTCTCGCCGTTCCCGATTAATTCCGTCGGGACTGTCTGGCACGCTAATTTAAACCGGCGAACAAGTCGCCCATCGTCCGTGTGTATTCTCGGACCACGTGGCATAGTGATAAATAAATACAGGCCGTTTTGGCCCGTCGCCAGCGGTTATCTCGATTATTGTCCTCCAAATTTGGAAATGATCGAAATAGTTCGACAGCGCAATTTCCGCTCGTAGAGCTTAGACTCGTTAATTATTTTTGATTTGTTTTGTGGGAATTTTAGTGATTTTAGTTGTTCGGTGTGTTATTTATTCGTTCGCGCCCTAGTGCGATTTATCGGCGAGGTTGTAGAGTTAAAAGTCGCTCGTTTGTTACCGAAAATGTGGGTGCCGGTTGTGAGTCTCGTCTGGACGATCGTCTACTTGATGCAGGGTCGATTCGCACCGGCGAGAATAACAGACGACGATGCCAGTGAGGAGAGTAAGAGGGAATCGAAAGAACTTGCAGGCGATTTTGATGAAAAAGAAACTATAATCAAATCCAATCGTGAGAATCAAGCAAACTCGAGGAATTCGTCCAACGATGCCAGTGACGAGAGTAAAAGGGAATCGAAAGAACTTGAGATTGAAGGCGATTTTGAGGAAAAAGTTGAGTGTAAAAAAGAAACTATGATCAAATCCGATCGTGAGAATCAAGCAAATTCGAGAAATTCGACAAACGATAGCAGTGATAAGCGTAAAAGGGAATTGAAAGAACTTGCAATTGAAGGCGATTTTGAGGCAAAAGTTGAGTGTAAAAAAGAAACTATAATCAAATCCGATCGTGAGAATCAAGCAAACTTGAGAAATTCGACCAACGATTCCGGTGATGGGAATAAAAAGGAATTGCAAGAACTTGTGATCGAAGCGGATTTTGAGAAAAAAATTGAATGGAAAAAAACAACTATGATCAAATCCGATCGCAAGAATCCGGCAGACTCGAGAAATTCGATCAACGACTCCAGTGATGGGAATAAAAAGGAATTGAAAGAACTTGTGATCGAAGCGGATGTTGAGAAAAAAATTGAATGGAAAAAATCAACTATGATCAAATCCGATGGCAAGAATCCGGCAGACTCGAGAAATTCGAGCAACGATTCCAGTGACGAGAACAAAAGCGAATTGAAAGAACTTATAATCGAAGTGGATTTTGAGAAAAAACTTGAGTGTAAAAAAACAATAATCGAATTCGGTCGTGAGAATCCAGCAGCCTCGAGAGATTGGACCAACGATTCTGATGCCGAGAGCGACGCTGATTCGAAAAAACTTAAAGGTATTAACTAATCTGACCAACGCGTCAGTTAAAGGTATTAACTATATCTATACAAGCATACGCTGTGCGAAAATTTCGCAAACCAGGTAAAATTCGGAACGTAAATAATTCATTAAAACTTTCGTATTCGTGCATATCATTCATGTCGGCATTTCAATAGCTCAGTAACGAGGGCAAGCTGGAATTTTCATTCGTTTGTTTCGATTTTAAACTTTCCATACAAATTATTTTTTGAAGTCTCCAATTAGTTATTCGTATGACGTAATTCCATCTCCCATTCTTCTGAAGCATGGACTGTAAGAGAAGTTTGTAAGCAGAAGAGAAGTTTACCGTCTGCACCGTTGAAAACAACGGAAGGCGATACCAGTGACGAGAACAAAAGGGAATCGAAATAACTTGTAATCGAAGCCGATTTACGGGGAAAAGGTAAAGTGGGTACAAACTAAACAATTTAAACGCAAAATCGATACAAGTATTTTGACGTAAAACTACTTTATATAGAAACAGATCAATACGTGGGAACTTAAATTCTGTAATCAATAATAAAAACACTATAATCGAATCCGATCGTGAGAATTCAGTAAAAATTCCGCTGACGAGAGCAAAGCAGATTCGAGAAAACTCAAAAGTATTAACTATATCTATACGAGGACTCGTTGTGTGCACTCGAGAAATCTGGGCAAAATTCGGGAACATAAATTTCAATAAAACTTTCATATTCGATATATATAATTTATATCGGTATTTCAATAGCTCAGTAACGAGGGCGATCTGGAATTTTCGTTTTTACATTTTTTAATTAAAAACTTTTATACAAATTATTTGGAAATTGTACAACGTAATCCTATGTGCCATTTCTCTTTTGCGAAAGCATGGACTGTAATAAAAGTTAATTGCTAGTTTTGCCGATCGCATCGTTGGAAATAACAGATACGACGATACCGGTGACGAGAATAGAAGGGAATCGAAAAAACTTGCAATCGAAACCGATTATGAGGAAAACGTAGAGTGTAAACAAACTATATCTATACGAGAACTCGCTCTGCGCGCTCGAGGATTTCAGGTAAAATTCGGAAACATGTATTACAACGAAACTTTCATATTCGTTATATATTATTCATGTCGGTACCGCAATAAGCTTCGTAACAAGGGCAACTGGAATTCTCTTTCGTTTTTTTAAATGTAAACTTTTTATACAAATTATTTTTTTACCGCGTACAATTAGCTATTTGTGTAACGCAATCCTATCTCCCATTCTTCTTCCGCGAAAGCTTGGACTGCAAGAAAAGTTTACAGCGAGTTTTTGCCCCCTTCACCGAAGTACAAAAGCTGTTTTGTCAGAACGTCCGCCTCACTTCTGTACCTTGTTAAATATAATGAGTTTTTAAGTTTTGTCAGACGTAAATGAAATTTTCTACAAATCTCCTCGCGGCAAACTCTAAGAATTCTATTTAATCTATTACGTAAGTTGGTTTCCGCCGTTGGTTTAATTATGCAGGGACTTTCCGGCGCGAACGGAAATCCCACGTTGTCGCGAAGAATACGCGGAAAATATATCGCGACACACGAGCGGCGTAGAAATTACGAGGTTCGCGCGAACAAAGTCGTAACGTCGGACAGAAACGCGTGTCCGCGAACGACCACGCACAATGGCCCGGCTCGGAGTTATGCCGCTATTCCGATCATAGCGCGCCAGGTTTCGCTGCGATACATCGTCGGATATAAAGGCCTAGCTCAATGGATATCTATGATTTAGGGAAGTTGCCGTTCGTTGCCGGAATATCGCGATAATTGGCGAATGAGACGTAAACTACACAGTAAGAAAATTTTGTTTGAAAATTGGTATTGGAAGCTTATTTACATAAACTGTTTCTGAAATTTTAAACAGATGTATGTTGCAGTTTTACAGTAAAATTTTTATTTTTGAACATTTTTGTAAATTTCAGGAAAAAGATTTGTCATTTTAATATCTGGTATTATAATTTTACAAAAAAGTACATTGATGTTCAATTAAGGTAAATAAAGATCATTTCAAGTTCCGGTACATTAAATTTACGATTTATTTTTATAGTGTAGCTGTGCCAGATTAGAAATAAAGTTTTCTCCACCAGAACACTTTACACGGATAAATCACTTGACATTCATTTTTGATTTGGCTCGATCCTTTAAAATTGGCCTGATTGGTTTTCCGATTTAATTGGCTTTAGCCACATTCCCGTGGGTAGATGCGAGCCACCTGTTAATTGCCTGTTTCGAACGTTTTATCCCCGCGTTAATTGCCAGATGGATTATTGTGTCATCGCATATTTTCTCGTAGTCGTCTAGACAAGCACGTCATTATGCATAATTAATCCCATTCCTATAGGGGAGAGCGGGGCAAAATGGGGCAATGAGGCAAAACGGGGTTTTTGGGCAAAACTAAACTTTCCAATCATTTTTGGATTGGACAAGGTGGCAAAACTGGGCAGAAAAGCCTGATGTATCCAATAGGGTGAATTCGGGCATCCAAAAATTATTGGAAAATGACGTTTTGCCCAAAAACCCCGTTTTGCCCCGTTGCCCCATTTTGCCCCGCTCTACCCTACACCGGGAAAACAAATAGCTGTATACAATTTTTTTATTGTACTTTATACGGTTTCATAAAATATTTACAGGCTGAAGAAAAAAAAAGTTTAGAAAATTACGCGATTTGTCAGAAAATCAAGGAATGCTAACCGACATTATTTAAGGGGCCTCGTGCTTGCGTTCGCAATGCGGCCAAATGCGTTACGTGAACAGCTGACTTTACGGTCAAGCTTTGTTTCTTGCACCGGGCGGGACCAAAGCCGTGACGTTGTGACGCGAAGACGCGAGTTATTTCGGTGATCGCGTGACGTATACGCCTGTACGGAAATAGTACCTCTCGGCTTCACCTCGTCATTCGCGTCTCGCCAGCCACGGCCAACTCGCGCGAGCTGCTTCTCTAACTGCCGGCCAAGTTATCGTGTCACGGACATTCGAAAGGTCGAGCACCGGACTGACACGTTTCCGATTTGGGGCGAACGGGTAATAAGATGTAAATTATGTCATTTTTTTTATGAATTCTTTAAGCCCCCCCCACCCCCTCCCCCTCTTCACCCTCCAATCGAGGGAGGACGAACTTGCACACCCAGAAAAAAGTTTATTAAAACGAAATAAAATTTATTTAAAACACATCAAATTGTTCGTTTGAAGATGGGCTTAATAGAACCGGACTGGAAGTTTTTATGCAAAAACTGGTACATTAAATTTAACGTATTATGTTGAAAGATTAATATACTTTTTCATTGAAATTTAAGTGAATTATTAAAATTAGACATGGCGTTCAGAGGTCCTTGAAGTCCTTGGAGTCCTGGAATTGTCCTTGGATTTTGCCTGACCTTGAAAAAGTCCTGGAATGTCTTTGAATTTCACGTAATGTCCTGGCATTTTTTATTTCCAGGAAAATTTGAGTTTGTTTAAAAATGGATATTTAGTTTAGTCATGTTTTTGTCTTTTTTTAAAATGAACTGCCACGTATTTCGACGTATTTTCTTCCGCTGAATACGAATCCGCTGGTCTTTTTGGGGCTGAAGTACAGTGAGCCATTGAAAGTCTCGATTTTATGCACGAAAAATCGTATTTTTGGGATTTAAATGGAAAATATTGGGGTGGGAGTAAAATAATTGTTATATTCGTGATCAGCGGGAAAAAATACGTGAAATATAGCCTTGAAACAAAAAAAATCGATTGAGCAACGATTTTTCCATTTTTGAGCCATTTTTGGAAAAACGTCTATTTTCGTGATTTTCAAAGGTCGATATCTCGGCTCCCAATGGAGCTAGGAAAAATCCGGGGTGCTCATCGTGTTCTACGGAAAAAAATACACAAAATAGGGCCTTCGGCGAAGTTTTAGAATCGCTTTATCGTGCCGGTCGAGGACGTTGAAAAACGTGAAAAATGGATTGGCAAGGATGGGCCTTGCAATTTTTGATGAACTATTTTTTGTCGGTATGAAATGTTTTTTTCCGTTTGTAAAATGAACTTCGACGTATTCCGATGTATTGCGCGCTGAACATGAATCCGCTGGCCTTTTTGTGCGTAAGTGCAGTGGGACATTTGTATCTTCAATTTTATGCACTAAAAACACTTTGCTTTAATGTGAAATCGCATTTTTGTCATTTTAATTTTTTTTGCAGTGTATGCTTTAAATAATATTTGTCTTTATTAAAGATAAATAACGCACATTACTCGAATCAAGTGAAAATATCCTCGAGTCACATAAAATAGCAATAAATTCAAGTAAAAACTATTTTAATAAACATTTTTTCTCTCTGCGTCGATCCGAACCGCTCAACATTTAATTAACTCACACAGGCGAGTCTCGCTATTCTCAGGAAACGACGTTGTTCATTTTCTCGTACACGTGTCTTCCCGCCGCCGCTTTATGAACCTCCGCGAAAAGAGCTCCTTCCTCCTGGTCAGGTAAAGCGGTAACTCGGTTAGGTGAAATTTATTTATCTTCTTGTCTTCCGCAAAAATGCGATTTCTTTGGTGAACGGGAAGGGTTCGTTTCCATCGGCGTTCCCGCGAGCTTCGCCGCTTTTCTAAACTCCCCGCTCGCCCAACGTAAATATATTTTCTCCGGATATTACGACAAAACGAGCATTCACCCGTTACTCGCTGACGTTACTCCGTCGTCATGTCTCGTTTCACCCGCGCGCGCTGTGTCTGTGTTTGCGCATCCGCGTAACTCGTCGAGCGCCGGGGAAAAAAATCCGCTAACCGAGTCGACCCGAGGAAAAAAAGATTCGCATATTTCACCGTGAAAAATATACATTTTTCTCTCAATTGGGGTTGCACTTTTTTTTTCTTTTTTTTTTACGGTGCGCCAATAGCGCGAAAGGTACGTGCGAGAGCGTAAAAAAGAAGCGGCCGTGCATAACTATGGAGAAGTAGGCGATACAAAATTCCAAAGTGTGGGGAATACAAAGAGGAGACGAGAAGACCCGTCCTGATTAAAACATGGATCAGGTAGCGGCTTTCTTTTTCATCATTTTTTTTCAGCGCGATATTCAGAGCAGTGAACTACTTGATACCGAATATAGGGCGCTGCACAGCTGCGCCGTTGAGTGTAGACCGACGGATCTGGGACTGCGGTACCGCATGTCGCGTTTTTTAAATTTTTATTTTTTTTTTCTTGTGCTTTTATCGTTTTAAGTCGGTATCGTTTAAGCCCTCCGGCAGTCGATTCAGAATCACTTTAAGTAATATTTTTTTAAAGACATGTTTTTTCTATCCGTGGTCGTTGGCGAAAGCTGTTCAATGTCCTCCGACTGAGACAGAAGTTTTTTTTTATGTCCATATCGGTGTAACGTTGAACCATTTTTTTGATATGGTATATTTATATATCCTGAAAAAAATGGTTTATGTCTGCGGAAATTGAAGGTAATTTCAAACGATTCTGAAATTCAGATGTTTCACACTAATAAAAGAACATTTTCTGGAATTTTAAGCAAAATGCACAAGCATACTTGATGGAAAGTTATTAAACAAATTTTTTTTTTTATAAGTTTCTTGTACTTGGAAAATTTTGAAAATATGTACGAAGATAGTTCATAAAAAATCTGATATTTTTTTATATAGGACGTTTTTTGTGCGACCAAAAGTTTCTGAGATATAATCATTTTTAACATTAAGACGCCTATCAGCTAACTTGAAAATGTGAGACGATAAAAGTCTTAAAAATATGCCGGGTAATCACATTAAAAAATACTACATCATGAAATCGGTTTGATGACCTTTTTTCTCTGCAAATATTAAGTTTTTATGAAATTTTTCCCTTCGCCTCGAGGGTCGAATATTATCGCGAAACAAAAATTGACGAGGAGAGAGGCGGGAAAATGAGAAGAGGAAGCAATAGGGAATGAGTTGCTCGGCCATAAATTTTCCACCCTTACGTTTCGTACACGAAAGGCTTCAGATGCGCGCACACCTCGAGCTAAGCCAAAACTACCAGCGCTACATAGCTCGCACTCAAAGAATTCACTTTTTCTTCAACAATGGAAGCAAATGATTCGTACATTGTTCAGGCAGCCCTTTGTTTGCTAGACCGTCATCCTCCACCACCCTCTTCCGCCACACTTCATCCTCCATCTCATTTTTCCAGCTGAGCCCGCCAGATTCGGAATTCCCCCGTTGCATTTCCTCCCTTCCGTATCACTGTCGTGCGACGATAGATTCTCCTCGACTGGTTTATTCCACTCTTCGTCACGTTCATCCGGGTCAGTAGGAAAGCAACTTTTAACTTTCAAGGAAATTTTGAGTAAGAAATTTTGAGTAGGAAATTTTGAGTAGGAAATTTTGAGTAGGAAATTTTGAGTAGGAAATTTTGAGTAGGAAATTTTGAGTAGGAAATTTTGAGTAGGAAATTTTGAGTAGGAAATTTTGAGTAGGAAATTTTGAGTAGGAAATTTTGAGTAGGAAATTTTGAGCAGGAAAGTTAGATAAATCGTCAAAAAGTTTTAACCGCTTGCTGCATATCGATATGCTATTTCGACCAAACCGTAAGAACCGTCAAAGGCACATTTTCACTGGTTTTTCTGTGGAGGAGGAGTTTAATTTTCCTGGCGCATTCTTTATTGGGTCCTTTTTACCTTTGTCTCGAACACTCCATCTCTATCCACTCCATCTTTCTCCACGTCGTTCGGCTTTCTATTTTCGCGACGTACAGGGCGGAGAACCGATCACCCTATTCTCCGGCAAGTGGGTCAGGGATATACCGGGGGATGCGTCCTCTACGGAGAACGCATTGGCGTCGGATTCGACGAGCCTGCTGGAAGCCGCATCAACATCATTCAGTCTTCGCTACATAGACCGCCTTCCGTTTTTCCGGAATTTCAGGATGGTCTCTTGGAAATTCTTTTTCAGAGCTGGGCGAAGTACCAAAAAATACTTCAAGTACAAAGTGCAAAGTATTACAAGAACTTTTTGTAATTTAAATATTCCTCAAGTAATTTTCGCTATTAGGTTCGTGATTCGCCGTTTTGAGGCTGTTTTTTTTACCTACTCTTCACTTTTTCCTCATTAAAAAAGAATCAATAAAAAAATGTCATAACAAAACTAAATTGGGTCTCTCCGCGCCCCTTCTCGTTATTTTATGGAATTTTGTAAAAATAAATTCTCGTTAAAAATGTGCTTATTGAAAAGTTTAGACAGATAATCATATATTAATAGAAACACGATGTCATGGTATTCATCGAGTATCCGTAATACGAGGGTAAAGTAAACTAAGAAATCTCTTCCGCAAAGTACTTATACTCGGTACTTGAAATCGTAAAAAAGTACTTGTGCACTTTAAGTAAGAACTTAAAGTACCTTAATATAGCACATAGCAATTACATTTACCCACCTGAATTAATAAATATTATCAACAAATATTATAGTTTGACAAGCATCGAGCTCGAGCAAGTTCTCGGTAAAGTACTCGTGAATGTGCTCCAAGTACCGAGAGCATTTTCTTTTCGAAATACCCCATGATATGTAAACAGTGTTGATTCGCGGAGAATGGTCTCGTTAGTTGAGAGCAGTGGTGCACGTCGCGCTCGCCGACCAAGAAGCAGTAAAACCGCTAATTACCCCAGAGAAACTCGGCACGAAGGACGAATGCAACGGCAGTGGGTGGAACGCGCACCGCAGTGTGAGACGGTGTTTGCCGGCATGAAGGCCACACCAGTGTAGTTGAAATAGGAGATTCGGGTACAGTTGAATCCCGCGAAACTTGGTCCGATGAGACACGCGAAATGGCCAGCCCCAGTCGTCGAATTCGTAACTACTCTAACTAGGACGTGACGTGCTTATGCATAAGTCTCTTTATCTTTATCGCTCTCTCTGTGTTCGCAGGTGAGTGCTTCTACAACATCGAAGAGATGATGACCAAGGTCAATGCGTCTTATCCCCGAGCACGGATCAACTACAATACAGGTATTGTTCGAAGTTTCGAGCCGTAAGACGCGACTCAATTGCGGAATTCTCGCAAGTAGCGCCATAATCAAAGGTTCCCACATCCAGAAAAAAAATTTATTTGACGGCCACCGTTTATTAAGATTAAGTAAAATATTTATTTGATTTAAATAAACATTTATTTAAATTAAGTAAATAGTTACTTAAATGAAATAAATATTTATTTAAATCAAATAAATATTTTACTTAATCTTAATAAACAGTGGCCGACAAATAATTTTTTTTTGTGGGTGCATTGGTTGGTTGAAGGGCTTCGCTTATTGAGCATTTCCTTATTGCCTGCCATCGAAGCGGTCCGAGGGGTCTTGAAGGAAAACTCGTTAACCAGGCTACAGGCGGCCGAGTGTGCTGTTTCTCAGTTCCAACGATTCTTCCTGCATTTCGCCGCATAGCCACTGCACCGCGTTGCCCTCAACGGGGTGGTACGGTGACGCTAGTGCAACGCCCTAGCTGCTCTGCGCTATTTATTCTCTCCCTGCAACGAGATCCGATTTCCCCGCGATCCCCGATTCCAACGGCGGTCGCATAGATTCGCATATTGTAGACTGAGACAGGCAATTCTTTGACGGATCCTTAGTTGACAAAGTAGATGCGATAAATTTACATAATACTAAGAGTTACATACTAATGGTCTGGCAGAGTTGATGGAGGATTACGAACGGACGTTAAGTTTTGCAATGCATGCATGAGAAGTGCTACTTCTCGTGCCTGCCGAGGGTGCGGTAAGTGGTGCTTTATAGCAAGGCGTGCTGTAATGAGACTATCTGTATGTATTATGGCTTATGTGAGAACTGAGTACCGAACGTTACGGTCGGCAGCTCTGGGATATGATCGTGTGGTTATTGATCTTGGCAGTACATTTTGTCACACATAATCTGGAGTTGGTCTGATTTGGTTCCCAACTCTAAAATCTGCTCTATCGCGTCTCCGTGATCTACTATATAAGTACATGGTGCAGTTCTGTGACTTGACGACCGGACGTTACGGTGGACAGCCCTGGAATACGATCGTGCCGTCTCATCGATCTTAGCAGCAAATTTGTCACACATAATCTGGATTCGGTCCGATTTCGTTACCAACTCTAAAATCTGCTCTATCGCGTCTCCGTGATCTACTATATAAGTACATGGTGCAGTTTTGTGACTTGACGACCGGACGTTATGGTGGACAGCCCTGGAATATGATCGTGCGGTCTCATCGATCTTGGCAGTACATTTTTGTCACGCATAATCTGGATTTGGTCTGATTTCGTTACCAACTCTAAAAATCTGCTCTATCGTTTCTCCATGCTACACGTACATCGTGCAGTTGCGCTACCGGACGTTGCGGTCGATAGCCCTTGGGAAATGATCGTGCGGTCATCGATCTTGGCACTACAGCGGAATAAGTGACCGGCTATTCATAAAACCCGAAAATTCTTTGTCACGAATCCTCCGCAGTCGTCCGATTTCGTTACCGACTCTAAAATCAGCTCTTTCGCCTCACCGTGATCTATGATTCTCCAAGATCTACAATACCCCGTACATCGTGCAGTTGTGCTGCCCGAATGTATTATGGCTGGTGCGAGAGCTGACTGCCGGCTGTCCACCGGACGTTACGGTGGACAGCCCTTGGGATATGATCGTGCGGTCATCGATCTTGGCAGTACAGTCGAGTGAGGTGAGGGTGAGAGGGTGGGCCGTACGATACGAGGATTATCGCGAAGGAGGTTCCGCGCGAGAAGGGAATCGTCCGGTATGGAGGCTCAGGGTGAAAGGGTGGAAGCCCAGCGAATCCCGTGCACCGGATTAGTCGTCAAGAGAGTGCAAATGGCACCGCCGGGATTGCGCGTAAATCATCTCTGGAGGTTCCAGAACCTCTGGCGGACGCTTGAATGGCCGGTCGCAGGCGAGCGGAGAGGAATAACGCTATAGGAAGGAAGGGGTCATAGGGTGATGGAACGCGGCTGCGTGCGTATACAGGAGGTGTACGCGGCATGGTATGAGAAAAATTCGACCGCTCGTTGGGAATGGTGAGGGGAAAACGTATCGAGTGCGAGAGGGAAGGAACTACAATGGGCAGATGTGGGCCCCTATCAACGGTGGGAATGACACACCATTGCCGGCCGACGTTGGCCGACGCTGTGCCAATACTGGCCCTGTGTAACACATTCCTGCTGGGAATGTGTTGCGCACACCGGTAGATTCGCAAAGCTCGTAAATAATTAACGGGGCGGAGAGGCTCCGGCGTAAGAGTGTCGGGGATTAAAGCTAATCGATTCATTTATAGTAAAAGGGAATCGATCCGCACCGGTGAATTCCTATCTTGCCGTAGCGGCGAGGCTGGAGAACTGGCGAGCACCGACTGTTGGTGAGGGTCTTTATTTTATTTTTTTGGGAAACTTAAGTTTAGCCGTTTTAAGTTTTTCACATTGGGGGGTCGGATTTTAGGAAGTTGGTTTGAACTTAAGATCGAACGTCAGTTCAAACTTGATTTAGTGCTTAAGTTTGGTCTTAGATTGGAACTTAAGTCTGGACTTAACTTTGATTGTAGTTCGGGTTCGATATTAAGTTTAAACTTAAAATCGAACTTAAGATAATTTTTAAGCACGCAATGAGGTTCGACAGGAACTTCGATCTTAAGTCTCATCTTTAGAACGATTTTAAGTTCAAACTTACGTCTTTAAATTCGATCCTAAGTTTACTATCCGACGGTTGAGATTTTCGCGTTATACTAGGGAAATTAAAAAACCGTTACACGTCTCTCGCACAGAGTGACAGCGTATGCGCCTGCCTGACGTGCGTTCTTCTCGCCCGCGGTATCTGTCGGCATTTCACTCTGCGCGCGACTTACGAGTCTTACGAGAGCACGCTGTGATTTATTTATGAGAACGGATAACGAAAACGGCGAGTGCGATTTTGCAGCCAGACAGTTCACCGTGAAACGTCTGGCTACGTAGATCAACGACCCTGCGACTGAAATCGATTTCCGCACCCGAGCTCAAAAATATCGCTATGCTTTTAATCGAACACTCTGGTAGACTTGCGTTTACGGTACTCGTATAGTTGGGCATTATTTTTAGTTCTCATGTTTTTATAATTAGGTAATATTTCTAGTGCTTATACTTGTATAATTGAGTAATATTTCTAGTGCTTATACTTGTATAATTGAGTAATATTTCTAGTGCTTATACTTGTATAATTGAGTAATATTTCTAGTGCTTATACTTGTATAATTTAGTAATATTTCTAGTGCTTATACTTGTATAATTGGGTATTGTTTTTAGTGCTTATGTTTGTATAATTGGCCATTACTTTTAGTGTTTATCTTTTCTTTGATACAAAGTGATATCAGATTCAACGAATATCTTCGTCATTTAATTTGTTTCGACTTTTCGAATAAGTCTCTATGACTTCCGATTTCGGATACACTCGAATCAATGGCCGCCATCAACGTGCGATCGTGTATATCTATAGAGGGTACCTCGGGGGTACACAGTACGTTTTCCTCGCAGCTTCACTTTTCTCTGAATCGCATTCGGTTCCCGGTCTGGCCTCGAGCTGGCTAATCACGGTAAGAGCGAGAGCTGAAACCCGGTCGATGAATCGGCCGAGCTAACAGCGATTCCCGTTGCTCCTCGTACAAATATATGCTTCAGCCTTTTCACGATACTCCGTCGGTTCCATCCCTTCGCGAAGATTCTCCAGACGAAGGAACTATCTCTCAGAACTTTCGAGATCTTATGGCAATTCATCGCCTTTTCGTTGCTGCAATCAACTCGTCTTCGAGGAATCTTTGACATCCGCTGGATAATTTCGACGGTTCGAACAATCGTCGACGACACGTGTATCAGCGGCTCGAGAAGCTTTCTGGATTTTCCTTGTATGTATTCACGCACGATACAGAGTGTCAACGCGAACCCGAAGGTATGTTTGATCGGCGAGTCGCTATCTTATCGGAGATAGCCGGAAAAGTTAGTTCTAAGCCCGTTTAATACTCTTGAGTGCGACGCGAGTGGGGTTTGGGAGAGATCGATGCTCGCGGATTCTGTGGAGCCAGTTCATACGATAGGCAACTCGTTAGCCGCGAGGACCGAGACACAGAAAGGATTGCGCAGTCGGGCATCGATGATTTGTCCATGGCGAGGTTTATCAGTGAAATGGACAACGTGGCCGCAGTGGTTGGCTTCTTGCGAAGGTTAGTAAGTTCTTAGAAACAGTTATTGAACTGTACTGTTTCAATGACCATGTACCTCAGATCAGAGCTGGGCTAATACAATGAGTAGGGGAGAGCGGGGCAAAATGGGGCAACGGGGCAAAACGGGGCAGTTGGGCAAAACTAAATGTTGCAATCATTTTTGGATCGGACAAGGTGGCAAAACGGGGCTGAAAAGCCTGATGCATCGATGGGGCGAATTTGGGCATCCAAAAATTACTGGGAAATGACGTTTTGCCCCATGCCCCATTTTGCCCCGCTCTACCCTACTTGAAGTACGTGTCGAAGTAACAAGTATTGAGTCAGCACCGAGCACTTGGAACTTCATCACTTAAGTTCCGCCAGTACTCAACATGTCAGTACTCCAGTGCTGTCCAGTCCTCAGTACTTCAAGCACTTGGAAGTTCAAGCACTTGGTAATTCAAGCACTTGGCACTTCAAGCACTTGCTACTTGAGTACGTACTTCAAGTGCTCAGTGTATTTGCCCAGTTCTACCTCAGATTGACTCCACTTCGATGATGTAGTCGCGATATAGCTCATATCAGTTTTTGTAATCAGTGACTCTTCTTGCCTTGGCCCTCGGACTCGTCGGAGGATGGACATCGCCCTTTCTCGCAAAGTTAACCAGGCCAGATTCCGAGTTACCAGTAACGGCGATCGAAGCATCATGGATAGCATCGCTCATTCAGCTGGGAAGAGTGGTCGGTGCGGTGGTCGGTTCCCTCGGGGTTGCCTATCTGGGCAGTAAATTTTCTGTTCTCTGCATCGGAGTGCCCGTCGTTGTAAGTTGGATACTGCTCATAGTGGCCGACTCGGTTGTTTGGATTTACGTAGCGAGGTCGTTTCAAGGAATCAGTACGGGGATGTTTTTCAGTACCTTTCCACTGTACGCCGGCGAGATATCAAATCCAAAAATACGCGGTGCGGTAATCGGTCTCATTATGAACGCGATGGCCATTGGTAGTCTCATTGGCAATTTGCTCGGATCACTCACATCCATGTCGCTGTTTTCCTTTATCAGCCTCGTACCTAGTGTCGCGTTTCTGGCGTCATTCGCGCTTCTACCAGCCTCGCCGCACTACCTGGTGTCCCGAGGTCGCCACGACGAAGCCGCCAAAGCCATAGTGTGGTATCAACGGGACGCCGATGTCGTGGCCGAGCTTGAGTCTCTCAAGCGTTTCATCGACTCCCAGCGCGAGGCTACGTTCAAAGACACCATGCGTGAACTGAGCATTCCGAGGAATCGAAAAGCCTTTTTGCTGGTCATGATAGTCTTCATGCTGCTCCAAGTTGGCGGTACTTACGCGATGGGCTACTACATGGAGATTATACTGAGACGCGCTGGGGTGAGGACCGTCGTCGATCCGGGTATGGCGGTTGTCGCCATGGGCGTCTTCGGCATCTTGGGTGGTTTCCTGTCCATGTACACCAACGACAAGTTCGGACGCAAAGCCGTTCTCGCCGGATCAGCCGGTGGGTTGGCGATCAGTCTGGTAGTTCTGGGCGTTCACTACGTGCTGATGCAGCAGGGCTACGGAACAACGAGCCTCGAGTGGCTGCCACTAGTCACCCTGTCGGTTTTTGATTTCTTCATATGCATGGGCATCGCCACCGTTCCCAGCACCATCGTCAGTGAACTCTTCCCTCCGCGCATCAAGAGCATCGCCGCCTGCGCCGCCAACATGACGTCCGGATTGTTCGCGTTCATCAGCACGAAGACGTATCAACAGATGGTTGACGTAATGCCGGATCAGTACGTCTTCTGGTTTTATGCCTCTATGATGGCTGTTCTGGGTATCTATACTGTAATCAGCTTGCCGGAGACCAAAGGAAAGTCATTGCAAGAAATTCAAGACATGTTAGCTAAGAGGTAGATTATCGTTGTCCCTATGGGGTAAATGTGGGGAATATGGCCCGGTCCATATATCATTGATTTACGTGTTAATCGAGGTGGGTCATGTTCACCACTTTTACCCTAATCCGGCTGGTTGTGTCAGCGGGCAAACAATGAGGAGGTTCGGTCGTGAGCCGGATTATTGGGAAGCAAATGAATGTTACGTCCAAATCCTTACAGACGGATTGTTGAGCTTTTTAAATTAGCTTTAAAACGCTCAACGATCCGTGAGCGTTGTGATACTATGCAAGTGAGCTAAGGGCGGGCCTCGTTAACTTAGGGAGATCTTTCTTCGGGTCTTCGAATCTTTCACC
The DNA here is from genome assembly GCA_917499995.1 of Ichneumon xanthorius. Taxonomy (NCBI): domain Eukaryota; kingdom Metazoa; phylum Arthropoda; class Insecta; order Hymenoptera; family Ichneumonidae; genus Ichneumon; species Ichneumon xanthorius. Next base: position 3,151,325 of record OU824210.1, read on the forward strand.
ACTCTTTACAGCGCTTAGAATAAACGCTATATAACAATTGTAGCGAGATGTAAGCCTGTCTGAAGTTGTCAAATTGTGACTAATTATGACATGAAAAAATATACCTACTTTAATTAAAAATAATTTATCACTGAAAAATATGTGTATGTACATAAATAATTTTTATTAAAAAAATATATTTTAATTACATTTGCGAAAAATCTTTTAAATGGTTTTCCCTCGAATTGTTGCGAAAGATGTGGTTTTCAAACGGAAAATACCAACTAAAAGGTTATATTTGTACTGGCTTTTGTGTTCACTTCCGTTCGGAGGCAACAGCAGCTGTCTTGTATTTTTTTTTTTCATCTCTTTAATACCTGTAACCATTTCTCGGAGAACCCGTGGAACGAGACCGGGACTAGTCGCTTTTCTATCATTTCCACCGGGATAGCGGTGCAACGTTATGTATTTCATTCGTTAGTTGTGGCTCGGTTACTCGTCCACCTCAACTGTGGCTGACAGGTGCTCATCGCCTTTAGCACTCGCCACCTATAGTATTTATACACTGTGACACAGCATCCCCGACGTTGTGTCGACGCAGCGATGTTACCATTAAACATACTAATGCACTCGTATTCTCGAGATCTCCCTCGAACCGCAGCTTCCCCGAACGCTAAACTGAATATTTCTCGGTTACGGTCAAGTTAATGGATATGGATATACAGTGTTTCATTTCGAAACTTTTCCACTCTGCAATATCGGTTTTGCATGTCGAGAGCTCCAGTGTAATAATACAAACAAAGTAGTCTTTTTTTGTGTACGGTTAAGAAAGTTTAGTCAGCTTCTATGCTCATATCTTAGTTTCATATCGTTTCTATTTTTACTTACTGTTACCTCGTATTATTATTTATATCGTTTTCAAATTGTTTTTTTTACTGTTGGCTTTGGTTTCTGTTGCTTCCTGCGCTATGCGCTACGCTTGTGTTATGTTTATTGTATCTTTATGCAAGGTTAGGGTCGGATCTTAAGACGTTCGTTTGAACTCAAGATCGCTCTTGAGATCGCACTTCAGATCGAAATTTAACGCTTTTTCGGCGTCGAATCGATACCTGATTCCAAATGCGGGTGGAAGACGACAAGGTTTTTTTAGGATATCTTCTTATTGTTTCTTATTAGTTTGACTTAAGGTCGAATTTGAGTTTAGTCGTAAGTTCGACCTTAAGATCGAATTTAAGTTTAGACTCAAGTTCGACCTTAAAATATCGAATTTGAGTTCAGACTTAAGTTCGACTTTAAAATATCGAATTTGAGTTTAGACTTAAGTTCGACCTTAAGATCAAACTTGAGCACGTAATCAAGTTCAAACTGAGCTTCAATCTTAAGTTCTACCTCAAGAGCGATCTTTACTTCAACCTCAAGAGCGATGTTAAGTTCAAACTAACGTCCTAAAATTCAACCCTTAGATGACTTAGGCCTCAGAACACGAAACACACGAACCTATCGATCCATCCATCTATGCTTTTCGTCTATGTAGGATCGCAGGTACTTCACGATATAATGCTGATTATAGATGATGACCTGCCCGCGGTGAACCTCGAGGACTTTGAATGACTAAAATATTGAAAAGTAACTTTAAAAGTGGCTCGCGGTACGAGCACTACTCGTCGTAGTACTCGTACCGCGAATACCCGTAGACGACCCCAGACTAGACTAGAGGACTTTCCCCAGTGTTAACAGAGTACTCGTGAGTTCTAGACGAGGAAAGCTCTCGTGTCGCAAGTGGCGAGCTGTGGAGTCTCACTCCAGCCAGACTCCGTCAGCCAGACCACACCGGCTTACAGTTCAAAGCTTGCCGAGTGGCCCCTCGACCATTTTCCCCTTTCCACATCATGCTCGTTACGTCGTGTTGCTTTCTCGGTCTCGTTCCGTGGATTTCAATTTGTTACTTTTACCGCATTACCCTCGCCTCCGCGTCATCGCGAGACACCACGGCCAACGCTCCATTGCTTTATTCATAAAGGCGCTCCTGTGGCCCGGCAATCCTTGTGGAATTTCAGGCGATCCTCGCTGCTGGGCCTAAAAAAGTTACGGCCCCAAATTTGATCAACCCTAATAATACATAACTCCATCCGCGAAGATAACCTGGAAGGAGGACTGAGACCTTTAATATTGAAAGAGCCTTCGGTACGGTGCACCGAAATACGGAGTCTCAGTAGGGGAGAGCGGGGCAAAATGGGGCAGTGGGGCAAAACGGGTCAGTGAGGGCAAAACTCAATTTTGCAATAATTTTTGGATGCCCCATTTTGTCCCAATGATACATCCGGTTTTTCAATGCCGTTTTTCCCCACCCACCACCATTGCCACCATCCAACAGTTATTGGAAAATTGCGTTTTGCCCCGCTATGCCATTGTGCCCCGCTTTCCCCTACAGAAGGCCACGTACGAAAGCTCCGAGGCTGGAGCAGAGTCGGTCCTTGGCAAAGAGACCGTCCGAGCGAGAGCGGGAAAGGCTGACCATACTTCATCTTGGTGCATCAAGCGCCGCAGCAAGTTCTCTCTGCCAACGGAATATTTCTTATCCCACTCTTTCCTTCTCTTCAGCCGCTTCGTTGTCCTGTTCGCAGTGTTGTGTCTCCTTTCGTGGCTTTTCATAAAATCCTTAATCGATCGAGTCCCAGCTAGTCGGAACGTTCGGAGCGCCTCGAGATCCATCAAGAAGTTATTGGCTTAACTGGCGGGTTCGTCAATTATTGGTTTACCTTGTAGTTCGTCCGATTTTTTTTTTTTTTTCTTACCGTCCTTTCATCTAATTTCCGTTGATTTGATGCATGCCCGGAAAGTACGATTGCGCGACATGATTACGTAATGCAATTTTTGCGGGAAACATCGAACTCGGACGAACGCGAAGAACCAAAAGGAACGAAGGGTCCGCAAACGGAACTCCGGAGAGGAAACGGCGGAGGGAAGCTTGGATGGATGCCGGGATTGGTACGAACCGGCATTCCCTCGCTTCTCCTCGTTTTCCGCAGCTCATTTCCCCCGTGCAAATATTCTTCGCTCTTCTATGTAGTGCAGCAAACGGTGGCCCGCATATTTTTCCAAGTGGCGAGAAACACGGCCTACGTCTATGTATTCAAACGTATCGCCAAATGAACCATGCCGGCGGTTTTCGCTATTGTTCGGATCGCGTCGGGTCTTTGGATTTTGGAGTCATTCGACGAAAAGGGGTTGTTCGAATACTTGTTGAGATGCGGACGGGAACGATTGTAAAAATTACGTAGAATTATATAATAAAAAAATTCGAATATCACGAAAAAGTAGGATATTTGTGACCTTTAATTATTTAAGAATATAGCGACATGTTTGAATGGCTCCGCGTCTTTGAATTTTGAGGTCATTCGACGGAAAGGGGTGGTTCGAATACTTGTTGAGATGCGGACGGGAACGATTGTGAAAATTACGTAAAATGATATTTAAAAGAACGGACTTTTCGATTTCGAATATCACAAAAAAAGTAGGATATTCACAACCTTCAATGATTTACGAGTATATCAAGATGTATTTTTTATTCTTCGCCTTGTATCATTTGGCTTGTTCATCAGCGGTCACTCTCATTGTTTCAAATGGCTTGACGGTGTTTCCCATCATTTAAATAAATAAATGAACAAATAAAGATGTTCGGATCGCGCTGGATCTTTGGATTTTCGGGTCACTCTTCGGAAAGGGCTTGTTCGAATACTTTTGGTACACGAACAAGAACGCTCGTAGAAATCACATAAAATGATATAATAAAAAGAAGCTTTTAACTTTTTGTAAAAAGTTAGGATATTTACGACCTTTAATGGCTTAGGAACATATCAAGTTAACAGGTTTAGAAGCTTACACCGCACAACTTTCGCGTCGTGTAACGCGTGGCGAACAAGTGTACGTACGATTAATCGCCGTGAAAGTAACATCGATCGCGCAGCTCCGCCCGTGCAGCGTATTGTGGCGTACAGCAAGCCGGAAGTTGCTCCTTGAAAATTTGGGTCAACTCCACCCGTTAACCCGTATACGCGACTTGGCGTTCGACCAACGGCTCTCTCCGGCTTGTCTTCCGATACTACACATGTATACACTCACAACACCATCAATATGACGTATAGCGCTGGATCACGTGTCCGGCGCAGACGGAAATATCGGTTAAATTCCCGGTAGGCAAGAGCCGCTGTTTTTCGATCTCCCGAGGCAATAAGTTCTCCACCGCAGAGCCGTTTCGCTTGTTCCTGTATTAGCTCCGCTGTTCGTTAGCGTCAACATCCGTAAAATACACTCTGCGTATACCCAGCAGAAGACAATTTCGTTGTTTATGCGAAAAATGCCGCAAGGTTCGATTGATTTTAAGCGATAACTGGTTTTGCCTTTGGTCGTTCCGTCGGTTAAGAAAACTGGTTGAATCGGATTAACAACGATTGCCGGACGAATCCAAGGATTTGCCCGACGTGATATCGGCTTGTATCTTCTACTGCTGCGATTTAGCTTTGGTTTCGGGCATGATAACGACGGAACGGCGAGCAGTACGATAGCGACGCAGATCCAGCAAACGTACCGTTCGCCCATTACATCGAGCAGCGGCTGACCCATTTCGCTTGTTTCTCTATCAGCTCTGCTGCTCGCTAGCGTCAACATCCAAAAACAAACTCGTAGTATACTCAGGTGATTAAAATTTCGTTGCTTCACATGAAAATGCCGCAAGGTTTGATTCATTTTAATCCCGTGATAACTAATTTTGCCGATTGTTCGATCGGCGATAAATAATTGTTGAATCCGATATGGATTTGATTAACGAGAACTGGACGAATCGAAGGATTTGCCCGACATGACATCAACTTGAATCTGCTGTAGAGTTTTGTCTTTGGTTTCGGGCCTGATAAATATCGCTGGTACCATTGCAAAGTACCATCGCAAAGTACCATCGCAAAGTACCATCGCAAAGTACCATCGCAAAGTACCATCGCAAAGTACCATTGCAAAGTACCATTGCAAAGTAGATCTAGTAAACGTAACGTTCAGCGATTAATTCAAGCGGTTCATACTGTTTGGTACATACAAGCGACCAATGTTGCGGTTGATTCTAATTCCATGATAACGAATTTTCCGTTTCATCGTTCGACCCGTAATAAAAAATTGTTGAATCAGATATTGCTTTGATTAACGCGGGCTGGCGGAGGAATCCAAGAACTTGCCCGACATGACATCAGCTTGTATCTACTGCAGAGATTATACCTTTGGTTTTGGGCATGACAAAGAAAGCGAACAGAATGGCGAGCAGTAGATCATTAGATCAAGCAGCGCCCATTAGATCAAGCAGCGGCTGAAACGTCTTGGTACATACAAAAGCGACCATCGCCAAAGTTACGATTGATGTTAATTCCGTGATAATCAATTGTGCCTTTGATTGGTCGATCGGTGAAGAAAAAATGGTTGAACCCGACATTGATCCTCCTAACGAGGATTGGTTGACGAATCAAAGGATTTGCTCGACATGATGTCAGCTTGGATCTGCTGCAGAGATTTACCTTTGGTTTCGGGCATGACAAAGATCGCGAATGGAATAGCGAGCAGCACGATCGCAACGTAGATCCAGTAAACGTACCGTTCGCCCATCACATCGAGCAGCGGCTGGTACGTTTTAGTGCATATAAAAGCGACGATCGCCGAAGTAACGCTGGCTCCGCACGACGCGATGCACTTGATGCTCGGTGGAAAGAGCTCGCTGAGAACCGTACTGGGAACCGGTGAGAGGCCAAGGAACATCGCGATCTCGCTGAAGATCAAGGCGGTGATCGGAAGCCACTGGAGAGGCTGGAAACCAGCCTCAATGAGGCTAAAATGGACTTCCAGCGCCGTCAACGACAGTGAGAATATTACACTCGAGCTTATGAGAAGAGCGCGTCTTCCGAGTCTGTCCATCAGATCGACGGAAACTATCGCGGCGACGATGCCGAAGCTCATTATAATCGTTGCGCACATCGACGGATCGATCACCGTGACTCCGGCGTGCGTCAATATAGTCGCCATGTAGAAGATGATGTTGTTAAGTCCGGACATTTGCATGAAGACGAAGAGCGCCAGGATGACGAAAGTGGCTCGCCGTATCTCGGGTCTTCGAAATTCGTCGAGGCTCTCGCGAAACGTGAGGTCGCCCGACGAGGCGACGAATTTCTCCAACGTGGCGTATTCGGCGTCAACGTCGCATCCACGATGATACCAGGCCAGCGAATCCCGGGCTTTGCGGGCGTCGCATTTCTTGGCGAGATGATGAGGTGACTCCGGCAGCCAGGTAAAAAAGAGGAGTAGGAAAACACATCCGACGAGAAAAGCGATGCTCGATTGGACGACGCTGAAGACCGTGCCGATCAAGCTGACGAGAGCGTTCCCGATCGGAGCTCCTATCATACCCACGGTAATCAAACCTCCGCGCGTCTTCGGGTCTGAGATCTCGCCGAGATAGAGCGGAAAGCACGCGAAAGCCATGCCCATGCTGAGACCACCCGAGAGCCTCGCGACGTACAGCCACCACGCTGAATCCGCCGTTATCATGAAGATCCAACAGATAGCGGCTGGAATGACGGACAGAAGGTTCGTCATTTTACTGCCGACTATCTGGCATCCAGCGGCGCCGGCGACCCCACCGAAGAGACGACTGAAATTCATCAAAGATGCGACCCAGGAAGCTTCATCAGCGGTCAGAGGCAACGAAGAATTCTCCAGTGTTAGTTTGGCCAAGTAGGGCGAGGTCCAGCCTCCTATCAGTCCAACTTCGATCAGGAGGAAGGTAACTGCGATTCAAGATGACAATGTCGTTAAAAAACAGTTTCACATATTTACTGGTCGCTTTGGTCTCGTGGCTAGAGTACCAGCGTCGAAAACAAAGTATCGAGCAGAGCTGCGCCAATACACTTAGTACGTGGTGTACGTATTGAAGTACGTATTGAAGTACGTATTGAAGAGATTTACCTAAGTACTTCAATTTACCTAAACTTCAAGATTTACCTAAATACTTAGTGACCACGTACTTGACGTACCGATCACTGGATTGTACTTGAGTAGTGGCAGACCAATCCTGCTGAAGTTCCGCGTACTGAATACTGCCTCAGTGCTTGATACTTCGGTACGCACTTCAAGTACGGAACACTGGATGGTACTTAATTATTGGCAGGACAAAACTGATGAAGTTGTGATGACTGAATACTGCCTCAGTACTTTATAGGGTAGAGCGGGGCAAAATGGGGCAACGGGGCAAAACGGGGTTTTTGGGCAAAACGGGGTTTTTGGGCAAAACATCCTTTTCCAATAATTTTTGGATGCCCGAATTCGCCCTATCGGATACATCAGGCTTTTCTGCCCAGTTTTGCCAGCTTGACCGATCCAAAAATGATTGGAAAATTTAGTTTTGCCCAAAAACCCCGTTTTGCCCCGTTACCCCATTTTGCCCCGCTCTACCCTACATCAATACATACTTCAAGTACTTAGTGTATTTGCCCAGCTCTGGTATGGAGAGGTCTTGGGTTCGAATCCCGGTGCCATAGTTTTGCCGGCGAAAAAATATTGTTACCCGACGTAGCTCCCAACATCTATTGTACGATATTCGATACATGTCACTAGAGTCCAACATTTACAGCCAGCAATCGCCGTGACGTAGTTCCGGCGTCGTGAAGCGAAGCGAGAATACCGACTGTTATCAACAACCAAAACTACAGTTAACGTCCACTCATACCGAGTAACTCCCAAAATGGTGTGGTTCTCACTAATGAAAAAATTGTACTTCCCATCAGTAATAACTGTAGCAGTTGACGCGACGTTAGATAAAAATAATTTTTAAAAATCACCCGGGGAAATCCCCCCATTCAACTTGCGCGTACGAACATCGCGGCCATCGTAGCGACCGAAACTGACGAGTCATTTATTTTCTTACGAAATGAAGGCGACTGATAAAGTGAGTAAATTTATGGGACGCAAAAAAAAAAAAATTCCGTTCCTCGTTTATTATTTTATTATCGTCGATTCGAAGATTCGCGCGTCTTTCATGAACGTCGCGGCTCACCTGCTGTGCCGGCCAACCATTGTGGCCAAATCCTTTTCATTGTTGCCGTTGTCATGTTGATCGTTTATCTTCTCAGAGATTGGATGTGGCGACTTTTTTTTTTTTGTGGAAAATACTTTTCTACCGAGCCATCGCTCGTCCCGTCCAGCCTTGGTCGTGTGTCGAGTTGGAGACGCGACGCTCGAGTGCCGCGCGAATCTTCTTCTCTATCCAGCAATGCGCAATTCGGCGGGCAGACCGCATACCGCATATCGCAATTTCTGCAACTGTTTAATGTGCAATACTCTCTAGTGGAACAACCCGATAAAGTCGGAAAATCGCGATTTAAGATCGCTATCAGCTCCTGACGTCAGCGCGTGTCATTCTGATTTACAATTAATGTTCATCACTTGTTTAACATTTTATTCTCAACTTTTGCACTGCAATCGCTTTTGCGCAACGCTTCAACCCCCCGTACTGCAATCTGGAAAACTGATAGCGTGAGCATAGGAGAGAGCGGAGCAAAATGGCACAGCGGGGCAAAACGGGATAATGAGACAAAGGGCAATTTTCCAAATAACTTTTGGATGGTGGCGATGGTGGTACGTGGGGCAAAACGGGATTGAAAATCTGGATGTATCGTTGGGACAAAATGGGGCATCCAAAAATTATTGGAAAATTGACTTTTGCCCTCACTGTCCCGTTTTACCCCGCTGTGCCATTTTGCCCCCGGTTCCCCTACTTTATGTGTGTGGTACGAAATATGACAATTTTCAAACTACGTGGTGTGTTTTCGCAGACGTCGAAAAGATGCGATACACATTTTTTTTCTTTCGAAATCAATGGATAAAAAATATATTTATGAAACTCATAATACAGGGAAGGTTGAAAATGATACCGGGTATAAATTAATTAGCTGTAGGTAATAATAGGCAAACAATTTTCCAAGAATAATTCAATATAAGGTAAGATTTTTTGCCCGGTAATTTGGGTAAAACGTATTCATATCTTCTATCCTGTACAAAAGCCTGCTTTGCTGATAAAGACTCGGTTCGTGCACGCAGGATAAATATCGTGAAGAATTTATTAAATATTTACCGAGTTATAGTCGCTACTCGTACATTCACGGCCGCGCGTGACGGATGATTTAAACGCTTCCGAGGAGAATAATTGTTTGAATATATCTTCTTTATTAGTGTACCTAAACGGTAAGTCGAGTCGACGAGAAGTGGGTCTTTAAATTATGATAATTTGTACCGCGTTGAGAAATATAATTCGTCGGATACGAGATTTAACCTCTATTATTAGCCTTTGTCAATATTCTACGATGATAATACAACAGTAGGCTATGTAGAAAAATCTACCAACCCATAAAATAATTTGCCATAAAACAATTCATAAAACCTAAACGTCAAAGCCGCATCGAAAGATCATAACCGCAGGCTCGTTCATTTCACGCATATCCACTCAAATTCACAATCATTATAAAATTCGAAAGTATATCTTATTGAATGACAAAGGTCCGAAGAACTCCAATCTCAAAGCTTTATTTGTTCTCCCTAAATGGTCAGAACTTTAAACAACTCGCACTAACCCATTGCACTGTAAAAAAGATTTATACATTTAACAAACAGTTTTACCCAGAATTCTTCGCTTGTTATAATTTTACAAAAAAATACTTGTGAAATTAACAGACATTTTTATACAATAAAAACATTTTTTGTAAAATTAACAAGAGGCGAATTGTGGACGTTTGTGGACAAGAAACGATGATGCCTGTTTTACCTATGGACAACCTTCCGGCTACTTCAAATCTCAACTCTTCAACAAGTAGGAGAGTGGAAATTTTTCTGTAACTTACAAAGGCTTAAAATACGCTTATCTGATTTTCAGCTGTTGATACGTATAAAACAAAAAATCAGTCTTCGCATATTACGATTAATGAAAAAACAATACTTTTACTCGGCAAGTAATTTCGTCTGTCACGATGAGACGGCATAAAAAAAATCGCGATAAGGTAAACCGCCCAGTTTCCTTCACCGTCCCAGCTGCCGACATGAGCGACGGAAAGTGGGTAGGCGATTCAGCATGAGGTCTAAAAAGTAACGGAAACCCCGGCAGTAGAGAGACACTGTTAAAACGACAATTTAATAATTAGATCCTACTGAATTCAATAATGGCACAATTGCATTCAAAAGGTCGCGAAGTATACATTAAAACAGTGGTTTTTCGAACCTACTATACAACCCGTCTACACAGAAAACAAAGATCATTGTTTCAAGTAAAATTTGCTTGCGCGCTGCCAATGAACAAAAAATGTTTTAATTCTCCTTTCAATTTGTTCAATTTTATGCCGGATTGAAACGATAACATATCACCTTGCCAGTTTTGCCGTTATGTCTCACTATCGTATGAAATTATAAGAATTGAAAATAGAATTGAAAGAAACATTTTTTTCTCTGGCAGCCCGCAAGCGAATTCTTTTTCAGTGTATAAATAATGGAAAACAGCGTTCAACTGCCCTAAAGATGTCGGAAACTGGGCCGCTTACCTGAAACGCCCCCGAAACACGAGTTGGTTTGAATGACCAGAGCCGCATTAGGCGGTGTCCTTTGTACATTTTGAATCAGTCGTGTCTAGCGATTTTTTCCGCGTCAACATCTCCTGAATCTCCTGCAAGCTCTTGCCCTTGGTCTCGGGAATGCAAACGATGGTGAACAACGCCAGACCGAGCATGAGAGAACCATAGAACCAGAACACATACTGTTCCGAAGTGAGATCAATCAGCGGTTGATACGTCTTGCTGGTTATAAAGGCGAAGAACGATGAACACAAATTGGCCAAACCAATAGCGGTGCACTTGGCGTCTGGAGATAACAGTTCGCTCATCAAGATGCTGGGCACCGGCGCTATGCCGATGCAGATCGAGCATTGGAAAATGATGACACCCACGACCGGTAACCACTGCATAACGATTTCCGACTGAAAATGTGCACCCAGCAGATGATAATCGATTCCAAGTAGCACGTAAGCGAACGCAGTGCCAACACACGAGACGGTCAGCATGATCTTCCTTCCGCACTTGTCGTTCATCCACATTGACGCCCAACCGACAACGATGCCCGAACCACCGACGATTATGACGACGAGCGACGGTTTGATGACCGTCACACCTGCGTTCTTGAGTATTATCTCCATGTAGAACGACAGAGTCCAGAGACCGCTGAGCTGGACGAATATGAGCATGATGGTGATGATCAGAACGCCTCTGCGGTTGTCCGGCGCGAAGAGTTGACTGAACTTCTGCCAGTAAGTGACCGACTTTTTGGTGGAGATGAATTCCTGCAGCGAGTACAGTTCGGCCGTGACGTCGACGCCGCGATTGTACCATTCCAGTGACTTCCTCGCCTCGTCGACGAGGCCGCGTCGAATGAGGTAGTAAGGCGAATGCGGCATGATCATAAAGAGTACGAGAAAGGCGATGTTCGGAACGAGTCCGATGCAAGAGAAGAGCCACATGGATGTGTAAGCGCCAACTAGGTTGCCAAGTAAGATACCGACCGGCATTCCCTGAGCTATGAGGGCGATGAGGGCGCCTCGGATCTTTGGACTCGATACCTCGCCCATGTACAGTGGAAACGTGCTGAAGTACATTCCGAGACCGAAACCACCGAAAATCCGACCCACGTAGATCCACCATACGGAGTCGGCGACGATGAGCGCCAGCCACCCCAATGCGTGGGGTATGCCGGTGTAGAGTACCGCTGCCTTCGTGCCGAAGTAATCGACCATCAAGGCACCCATTATGGCACCTCCTATTCTTCCGAGACCCACTATCGAGGCGATCCACGACGCTTCGTCCTCCGTTGCCGACAACACTGCGTCCGGGCTGGTCAGCTTCGCCATGTACGGCGATGTCCAGCCTCCCACCATGCCGACCACGACCGACAGCATGAATACTGGAAAAATCGTTGGGTTTAATGGAGAGTCGTCAGCATTGACTATTGATTCTTTACACTGGACCTAACCGTAGCGAAATGAGACTGAGGGCGTACGTTTTTAAAGTCGATTATATAAACTTTTACGCATCTGATGATTATAGTGGATGGTAATTATGTCATGATATGTCGAACCATTTCTTCTTGCACTATATAAGCGTACTTTAAGGTATCATATATGTATATGTATATATATTAATCTTTGGAAAAGTTAAACTTGTTTAATTTGTAAAAGGTATTTACCTGTAACAAATAAATATTCTACATCTACACCCAGAAAAATAATTTATTTGACGGCCACCGTTTATTTGGTTTAAGTAAAATATTTATTTCATTTAAGTAACTATTTGCTTAATTGAAATAAATATTTATTTAAGTCAAATAAATATTTTACTTAAACCAAATAAACGGTGGCCGACAAATAAATTTTTTTTCTGAGTGTGGTGGATGGTAATTCGTATTATAGCGGATGTCATTAACGTAGAAAAATATTACTTGCACTGGGTTTGCAAAAATATTAACAGGTGTGTGCTGATTTTCGAAACGGTAGATATTCGCTCAGTTTTTTCAAAGAACAATGCCTAATTTTTGCTCTATTTGCTGTTCCTTGAAAGATGCTTTACGAATTCACCATCAAGATATTCGATAATAACCCTCCACTATATAACCAAATGACGATCCACTGTAATCAATAGATGCGTAAAAGTTTGTATAAGCGACTTCAAAAATGTAGCACTCATTTTAATGGTGCGAAGCTTGTTAAAAAAAAAAATCATCACCGACAAACGGGAAAGATGGAAAAGCTTAGATTATATACTCTACAGTTAAAATCTCATCGCGCGTGAGTAAAAATACATTAAAAAGTTTCTTGACTGAATTGAAGTTTCTCATGATCAACTTTTACTAACCTTCCACGGCGGCCAGCCAGTGAGGCCACAGTGTCGGCTTGGCTTTTTCAATGTCCACCGTAGTAAGCATCTTCACGATTGTTTTTGAAACTTCCTTCAATTAAAGTTTTCACAGATCGAATGATCGGGGCAAACCCATTCTCCGTCACCGTCGCTTATCCTGTACGATCTGCAACGAACCAAAGCCTTCACAATCGTCCTCACAGAAAAAAAAGTTAAATCTTTATTGTTTATTTGTAAAAAAAAAAATATTGATTTTGGATAAATATCTATCAAATTTAGTTTTTACTTCGAAAAAGTACAAAAAAAAACTGTCAGACCTTAAATTCTCCGAAGCTGATATATCCGATCCTCACCGCCCAGACGTTTAATATTTAATTTATACCACACACGGCTGACAGTCTCGCAAGCTTCATAATCGTTATCGCTTCCTCTCAGTTTGCCTTGTTATTGAACGAAGATATCACAGCCACGAGCCGTACACTTCCCGAATGATGCTCCCGAACCGCGTTAACTCCTCTTAGCATATCGCGACGCTACAGTGTGAGTGAACACATGTACACACACGGATAATACATACGTACCTCAGTGTTTATACTTGGATTGATAGTGCGCGACGGCATTGGCCAACAAACTTCGCAATGACTTTTATCGTGACACAGCGAAGTCGGCGTGGCCGAGTAGTGTGTTTGTAGGGTAGAGCGGGGCAAAATGGGGCAACGGGGCAAAACGGGGTTTTTGGGCAAAACGTCATTTTCCAATCATTTTTGGATGCCCGAATTCGCCCTATCGGATACATCATCGCCCTATCGGCTTTTCTGCCGAGTTTTGCCACCTTGTCCGATCCAAAAATGATTGGAAAATTTAGTTTTGCCCAAAAACGCCGTTTTGCCCCGTTGCCCCATTTTGCCCCGCTCTCCCCTACATCATCCTTACGGCAGTTACACCATGTCCGTAGAGGTATTTTGTCGTCGTGGATATTGGTCGGGCGAAGGCGCATGGAGCGGCCTGAATCAGGGCTCAATCCGGAAAGTTCAATATTTGATATCGGTGTGCGCTGGACATGGTCACCACGAACTACTGGTCCTTGTGCCTCGACGAATATCGTCGAACCAAGCCAATCCCGTAGCGGTTTAATTACGAGCAAATTGGCTCCGCATTCGCGCAGAGCGCCGGAAAACCGGATTAGAACTGCCTACGAACTCTCACATTCGATGGAGAAGATTGCGCGCTTTCGACCATCAACTTGTTCGATCTATTCATGTTTCTTCCTCATGTTCCGCGTCATTCTTACCACGTCATGTTTTTGTGGCGTCATTTGTTCCCTATCTTTTATCCACGTTATTCTCGTTTGTTTGGGTTATATGCTTAGTTTGGTCCAATTCGATTCTCGGTCCTATCAACATTTTATCTCGGGAGAATGACCGACGGAGATTCGAACCACTGGTTTTCGTCCCTGTAGTCGAATTGTCTTGGCTCTGATAGGATCCTTTGTGGAGTGCGGAAATTGAAAATCGATCCTCGAAGAATCGTCATTTCGAGGCTCCACCCCTCGTACACCGAACAATATTCCCTCCACTTGCTTGACCATCGAATAATATTGTTTCCCCATCTCGCGGGAGAATCTATTCGAAGCAGCCACTTTTCGTAACATTTATGAACGATATATGACGTACAAAAAAAATGAATAAACACTGGGAATGACGAAGTCTTTCTTAATCGCAAAGAACACCACACAGCTAGCGCTCACTTTCCGTCGCGACATTTAAAACGGAAGTGTTAAGGAGTTTAGAGCGCTTCGCACTAGTCGATCGAGTGCTGCATTTTTTAAGTCGTTTAGGGTAAAAGTGGTGAATATGGCCCACCTCGATTAACACGTAAATCAATGATATATGGACCGGGCCATATTCCCAACTTTTGCAATATACAAACTTTTACATATCTATTGATTATAGCAGAGCTGGGCAAATACCCTAAGTACTTGAAGTGCGTATTAAAGTAGGGTAGAGCGGGGCAAAATGGGGCAGCGGGGCAAAACGGGGCATGGGGCAAAACGTCATTTTCCAATAATTTTTGGATATCCGAATTCGCCCCATCGATACATCAGGCTTTTCTGCCCCGTTTTGCCACCTTGTCCGATCCAAAAATGATTGGAAAATTTAGTTATGCCCAACTGCCCCGTTTTGCCCCGTTGCCCCATTTTGCTCCGCTCTTCCCTATCAAGTAGGGTAAAAGTGGGGAATATGGCCCGGTCCATATATCATTGATTTACGTGTTAATCGAGGTGGGCCATATTCACCACTTTTACCCTATCGAAGTACTGAGCGCTGGATAGTTCTTGAGCACTGACGTATTGAGTACTGGCAGAACTAAATTCATGAAATTTGAATAGTGGGCACTGACTCAGTACTTGATGCTTCAATACGTATGCAAGTACTTAGTGCATTTTGCCCAGCTCTGGATTATAGTGGACAGTTATTGCTGCAGGTTGTATTTCAGCGGATGTCCTTAACCTAGAAAAACATTAATTGTCATGTGCCGCAGACAGTGATGGCGCATTCCGGATCGAAGGAGAATATCGGGTTGAGAGAAACACATGATTAACAATGACGGAAAAAATAAGTTTAATATAACTCTGCTGAGATGACGGGAGAGAGCGCGACGCGAGGCCGTAGGTAATCGGTGTTTACACAAGCCCGTGATGCCCGTATGTAGAATAAATGTTTGTGTGTCAGCGGAAGGCGGGAATATCGTTGAGTATACTTCGAATTAGGGACTTGAGCGAAGATGACTCGAATGTTGCGCGTCCTTCGACGTGTTATGCGGAACACAATTGGGTTTGTTTATCCGTCGACGAAATTCCTTCATAAACAAACAGCTCTCATTTTTAAACGGAAAATACTTTAGACTATCTGGATGGTGAATTCCTAAAGCTACTTTTAAGGAAGGGAACGAGCCGTGACACATCGAAGTGGAGGCAAAAATTACGAATTATTCTTTGAAAAAAATGAATATCTACCGTTTCGAAAATTAGCCCAAGTTAATATTTGTGCAAATCCATTGGAATTAATCTTTTCCCTTGTTAAGAACATCCGCTGTAATACCAATAACCATCCACTAAAATCAATAGATGCGTGAAAATTTGTACAAACGACTTAAAAAATAGAGCACCCATTTGAATAGCATGAAGCGCTTCAGCCGCCTTAATCGGTTCGCCTCTCTCTTAAGCGCCTTGAATTGCACGGGAGACGATCCTCAGTTGCTATTGGCAAATGGTCCACTAATAGTCGATAGACGCGAATCAGTGACTCGATGTTGAAAGGCGCCATTGAGCGGATTAACCTGACCATTACCTTTGACACCCAACCGAATTCGTTATCCATCACCTACAATTACGTAGGACCAGCTCCAACACTGAAAGATGTTGTCGATGCAACGCTACACCTATATTTCCCGGAGCTCTTTATCCGACGTTTGTGCCAGTTTGGTAATGAAGAAAAATCGATGTGATAGCAGCAGCAGCGAGCGGATTCTTTTTGAGATGAGAATGGTGGTTCTTGTGAACAAGGCGATACGGCGAGGAGAACCATCCACTATAATCAATAGATGCGTAAAAGTTTCTACAAACGACTTCAAAAATGCAGCACTAATTGACTAGCATGAAGCGCTCCAACCGCCTTAATCGGTCCGACTCCTTCCCAAGCGCCTTGAATTGTACGAAGGGCGATCCTTGGCTACTATTGACAAATAGTGGCTACCATTGACAAATAGCGGCTACCATTGACAAATAGCGGCTACCATTGACAAATAGCGGCTACTATTGACAAATAGCGGCTACTATTGACAAATAGCGGCTACTATTGACAAATAGCGGCTACCATTGACAAATAGTGGCTACTATTGACAAATAGTGGCTGCCATTGACAAATAGTGGCTGCTATTGACAAATAGTGGCTGCTATTGACAAATAGTGGCTGCTATTGACAAATAGTGGCTGCTATTGACAAATAGTGGCTTCTATTGACAAATAGTGGCTGCTATTGACAAATAGTGGCTTCCATTGACAAATAGTGGCTGCTATTGACAAATAGTGGCTGCTATTGACAAATAGTGGCTGCTATTGACAAATAGTGGCTGCCATTGACAAATAGTGGCTGCTATTGACAAATAGTGGCTGCTATTGACAAATAGTGGCTGCTATTGACAAATAGCGGCTGCTATTGACAAATAGCGGCTGCTATTGACAAATAGCGGCTGCTATTGACAAATAGCGGCTGCTATTGACAAATAGCGGCTGCTATTGACAAATAGCGGCTGCTATTGACAAATAGCGGCTGCTATTGACACTAATATATTTGGTCGTAATAGTACATAGACGCGAATCAATGACCGGATCAACCTGACCACCTTTTCAACCCAAGCGAATTTGTTGTCCATCACCTACAATTACGTACGACCAGTTCCTACATTGAAAAACCTTGTTGTCGATGCAACGCTACACCTATATTTTCCGGGGCTCTTTATCCGACGGTCGTGCCAGTTTGTTAATGAAGAAAAATCGATGTGATAGCAGCAGCAGCGAGCGGAGTCTTTTTGAGATGAGAATGGTGGTTCTCGTGAATAAGGCGATACGGCGAGGGGGGAGGAGAAGAGAGGACGCGTGGGTGAATGAGCGGAAGGGAGGATTTGGTAGGCCCGGAGGCGATGGCGGTGCCGGGGGTGGTGGAAACGTATGACGATGGGGAGGCTGGCGGTGGTGGCGGTGCTGCTGCTGCGAGGTCAGGGATGCTGGTTCCTCGTTGGGGTGAAAAGGGGCGAGCGACGTCGACAGTCAGCGGGTTCGTGCCGCCCTGTGCGGTTGTTGCGTTTTACCCGCTCCAGAGTGCCCGGTGTCACGAACAATCAGGTGGCGAAAAAACACGACCGCCATTCGGTACCGGAGGCCTCGGATTCATCTGTCCGATAGCCGAAGGTCGTCCGAAGCACGCCCAATCACTCCGTCGCACGCACCACTGGATTAAGGGCATGTAATATTAATATTCAGCACTTAACGTCATTGTTGCGGGCGACTCGGCAGTCAGTCCAGTGAGTTGGGTGGTTAATAATCGAGCTTCGTTGGTTCGCGAGAAAAGGTAATTTCGTGCGTTTTTGGGTCGCTTTGACAGTGAAATTAAACATTTAATCCCGTGTATGTTCGGAATCGCGGCTATAAATAGCGACAAAAATTATAACATATGCACAACTCATATGTAGGTCGCTAATAACCTCAGATGTTGAGGCGACTTTAAAGTAATGAATAAAAAAAAAATTTTAATGAAAAAAAATTATAACGAAGTTAGTGAGTTTCAATCTTAAATTCGAGAGAATTTGGAACAACGCTGTTGGATCGAGAATCCTAGGTCCGCAATCGTCTGTCGCTTTCTCCCCCGAACTGTCGAGTAATTTTCCGATACTATACGTACTCCGTGGACGATATCAGTGTCAATTCAGTGAGTCAGGTGGGTAACAACCGAGTTTCGTCGCCCGTTGGCGAGGAACGTTAATCTCGGGTGTTTTCGTGCCGTTTCGAAAGTGAAATTAAAATTTAATCCCGTCTATATCGGGCAGCGTCGCTATAAATAGTGGCGTACAAATTAAAACAGCGTTTGTGAATTTCCGAGTTTAATTCGAGGATTTTCGAGAATTTGGAACACCGCTGTCGGGCGCGAGCTTATTCTATTGTAGAACTCTTGGTTCCACAATTGTTTGTCGCTTTTCACCCCAAACTGCGGGGTAATTTTCCGATACTCTGTGCACTCCGTGGAAGATCGCAGTGCGGCTCGAGATTCAACGAAATATGTTAGCTTCGTGGGCGGCACGCGAGAGACAACGGAAGACGAGGGTGCAAATTGTGACGAAAAGACCAAGCGGTTTACGTTAGCTCTGCTCGTTGGGCATTTCATTTGAAAGGCAAACAGAGACGATAAATAAAACTGCTGCGACCCGAGCTCGTCCGTTAAATTAAGTGGTCCTTAAAATGCTCACACTCGAACGAGATTCGCCAGTTTTTTTCTTGTTTTCTCAAATGTGCGCCAAACGTTATCGGAATAAAAACTGCGACGTCAATAGTGGGTGCTTTATAAAAGTATTATCGAAATGCGTGAGAAAGTGGAGACGTTGAATAAGTATTTTTGTTTTGCTTTCCGTAAATGAGAGTGATTGTTGGGTGTTTCGTTTGATTATTGAAAATCGTCTCGCGAACGGTGCGAAATTGACATTGTCGGTCGTGTCGGGAGTGGCGAATCAACTCGGGCGTCGTATTGTGTCGATCACGAAATTTGGGGATTTACACGAAAGTTTCAAACTATGTACGCCCACGTGTACGGTGATAATGGCATGTGCTGTTATCTGCCAACAGTTCTCTATCTCGAGCGCTACCGTAAGTTTCAGTACTCAATTATTCATATAACATGTTAAGTAAGTAAAGTATAAAATAATATTGTTTATTTATTTTATATAACAGAAAATGTTAAATCGAAATTGGACATCTTGGGGCATTTTACTGAGACCAAGACACGTGATATGGAAAAGTGTGACAATGACCGATCATTAACAAGTGTCGAATCATCGATATGAGGGAAATATGATGGAAATATTTTTGTTTGTATCTCCCATTCCAAAGATCATAGTAAAGCTTCTGTAATAAATCTATTCTATTTTTATTTGGAGTTACACATTTTTTACACGCTTGCATTGAATTAGTAGAAGGTCGACCTCGGTTGAATGATAAATTTAAGCTATTCTGAGTTGTATATGGTCTATGGCTATTTGACTTTGACACGTGTCGTCTAGAGTTTGCTGGTGTGTCTAGGAAGTAAAAAATGTTTGTACTTTTTACAACTTATTGTCCACACACGTCCATAATTCTATGTTTAATTTTCCTATCGCACAATCTAGCCGGCTAATGTTCCAAACAAAAGTACATGTTAAAATTGTTGTGAAACGTGTTCAGATTTCACGAAATTATTTTTAAGTGTGTTTAAGTGACTGAGTCTCATACAATAGGCTTGTATTATCGATGGATTCACGAGGGATCCTTAAATATTGGAGTTAATTTTCAATCTGCTTCGCGACCAATATTATGCACATTTTCCCAAATGAAAAAATGTGGTAGACTGAGAAAAAGAAATGGATTAACCGAGCCGCGCGGCGATTCACGTTCAAAAGCGTTATTTGGTTGGAACAAGAAAAACGTTTGTTTCAATCAACATATCTTGAATCGCCTGAAGCGAATAATCGTTCACCTGTAAAATTTATTGTTTTAAATTAACGAACCGTATTGGAAGCTTTTTAACATTCACCGTTTGTGAAATTTTAAACACATGGCGTTCCGATTTTACAGTAAAATTTTTTATCTCTAACGAACATTTTTGTAAATTTCAGGCGACACTATAAAAAAAATTTGTATGAAATTTATTTTACCGGACCGGAAGTTTTTATGCAAAAGCTGGTATATTAAATTTCATGTATAATTGTGATGAAAAAAATCTTCAGTGTATTAAAAACATTGGGAATACTTTATTTTTATAATTTACTTTAGTTTTTCTATAAAAGTATTTCTATTTTGACAATTTATGTTAATTTCAATGAAAAGGTAAATTTAATTTTCATCACAATCATACATTAAATTTACTATTTTATTTGACAGTGAATTCTACACATTAATCGAATGTGTTATTTGCCAAGAGTTCTCTATCTCGAACGCTACCGTGAGTTTCGGTACCCGATTATTTATATAAATGTTCAATCGAAATTGAAACACAAATACATACGTGATATATAAAAGTGCTACAATGCCCAATCAATAACAGGTGTCGAATCATCGGCACGGCGATGAAAACATTTTTGCGGGTATTTCCGCTTTCAATAAAACACCGAATTGGTGGATTCCCTTAGTCGGCGGAATTCTATCGATTAATCGACTGTGCGGAGCTCGGCCGATAATACGTTCGAATCACCAAATTGTTCTATAATATAGATTAATCGGTTCGTGCGGTTTCGTCAGTCGTATATAGAAACGCGGCGAGATAAATTGCTCGAAAATCTCGTAAAGTTCTCAACTCGCTTGTTCTCGCTGAGGAAATTTACCGGAGACGGTTGATGGTGGAAGTGAGCAAGGGAGTGAGAGAAAGGATTAACGCAACTTGGAGGTTGGCTAAAGCTAAACTGGCGAAGCGCACGACGGGGGCTTTTGGCATGCCCGACATCTCGGGCGAATATTCCATTCTCTCGCCGACTCATCGTATTTATAGGGATAAGATAGCGATTAAGCTTTTCCTTAAGTTAGTTCATGCGGGAGATCGCAGCCTCAGAACTTACTAACAGCGCAACACTGATAAAAAAAATATGGTGGATTGAACTAAACATTCGGGCAGGGAAGTTCAAGCTAATATTTTCTTGGCACGGCTAAAATATTGGTTAATTCGACCATTTTTTAGATGATTTTACAAACACATTTTTGAGCCATTAAACTATAATATTTTATTCGATCAATTGAATACTTTATTCGAGCAGTTGCATTTTTTCTTCGACCAGTTACATATTTATTTGAACGTCCCTGCCCGAATGTTTGATTGACTCAACTAAACATTCGGGCAGGGAATTTCAAGCTAATATTTTGTTGGTACGGCTAAAACATTGGTTAATTCGGCAATTTTTTAGATGATTTTACAAACACATTTTTGAGGCATTAAACTATAATATTTTATGCGACCAATTGAATACTTTATTCGAGCAGTTGAATTTTTTCTTCGACCAGTTACATATTTATTTGAACGTCCCTGCCCGAATGTTTGGTTGACTCAATCACATTTGTTTTTATCACTGTAGTGAACCAACAGTAGCGACCAACCGATGAGCAAATTTTCTTGCGAGGTGTGGTTCGCGCATATTCCACTACAATGATCTGTCATCATCAACGCTCATCCCGTTGATGCCTTTTCGCCGAGTGAGCAAGGGCGTCAGAGAAAGGATTAACGCATCATGAAGGTTGGTTAAAGCTAAAGTGACAAAGCGCACGACGGGGCTTTTGATATGGTCGACGTCTTAGGCGAATATTCCATTCCCTCGCCGACTCATCGTATTCGTAGGGATAAGATAGCGAGTGAGCTTTTGCATGAGTTAACTCATGCGGCAGATCGTGGCGTCGGAACTTACTAATATCCCAAGTGTACACTGCTGTTCATGACTGCTCGGTGAGTTTTCCTGCATCGGCCCTATTCAGGTCGTCCGGGCATTGATGAACAGCACACGGTGCCGACAGTAACGACCGTCCGATGAACAAACTTCGCGCCGATGTCGTCCGGCTCGCGTGTATTCCACTACGATGAGCTATCATCAATTCACAACCCGTTAATGCCTTTTCGATGAGCTTAGCAAAACACGAAGAATAAAGTATCGTGTAGCATCGGGTGAGAGAAAGGATCAACGTAACTTTGAGGTTGGTTATGGCTAAACTTGCAAAGCGCACGACGGGGCTTTTGGTAGGCTCAACGTATCGGGCGAATATTCCATTCTCTCGCAGACTCATCGTATTTATAAGGACAAGATAGCGATTAAGCTTTTGCATGACTTAACTCATGCGAAGAGTAACGTCCGATCGGCTTTCCGCCGCCGTTTCGATGTTCAAAGCATTATCTTATAACAATCAGCAAGTCGCATGATGCGTTAGATACTGCGAGTATGCTTTTGCATAACTCAGGCTCGAATTTTAAGATGTTAGTTTGATCTGGAGATCGAACTTGGGATCAAACTTAAGTTCGAACTTGAGATCAAATTTAAGTTCGAACTTAGGACTAAATTTAATGTCGAACTTGAATCAAACTTAATGTCGAACTTGAATTAAACTTAATGTCGAACTTGAATCAAACTTAAGTTCGAACTTGAGATCAAACATAATGTCAAACTTGAATCAAACTTAAGTTCGAACTTGAATCAAACTTAAGTTCGAACTTGAGATCAAACTTAAGTTTGAACTTGAGATCAAACGTAAGTCCGAAATTGAGATCAAACTTAAGCACGTAATGAAGTTCGGACGAAACTTCGATCTCGAGAGCGATCTTAAGTTCCGACTAACGTCTTAAAATTCGACTCTTACCTCATGTGCGAGATCATAGCGTCAGAACTTATAAATATCCCTAACGTACCAACAGTAACGACCGTTCGATGAACAAACTTTGCGTTGATGAGGTTCGGCTCGCGTATATTTCACTACCATGAGCTATTATCAATTCACATTCCCTTGATGCCTTTTCGATGAGCTTAACAAAAAAAAAAAAAAAGAAAATAAACTATCGTCGAGCATCGAGTGAGAGATTATATCCGTCCGATCGGCTTTCCGCCGCCGTTCCGGTGTTCAAAGCACTATCTTATAACAATCGACGAGTTATATAGCGCGCATGCGCTATGCAAATAGCGCGAGCGACTGAATCGATGGGCTTTCGGAACGATTAAAGAGCACTCGCATCTTGCTTTTATTTCGTTATCAATCCCGGGCGAGGTTCGATACGGTGTGTACCAGTTATATTGTATATAGCGGGATTTACAGTAGGGAGAAAGTACAGCCGGCGCGAGCTGCTCGAACGTCTATTAATTTTCGATACGTCAATTCTCGTTTTCCCATGCTGCGTTGTAGTTCCGCAATGTCGACTGTCGAGCGACCCGACAAATTACTATAACGCCGTATAAATCACCGCACTCCGCGTATTAACACGCGAAAGGCGCAATATGATATTTCATACACACCTACGTCGATACGAATTTAGTTCGATAAATTTTCGCATTGAAAAATCAGAGGCGAAACGCGCCAAGTGTCTGGCGATAACTGAGCGGGAGTTCGAAGTCCTTTCTCAATCAAATTAATCGAACCGCGACCCGCATCGCCATTGTAATTCTGTTCAATGGGCTACTCGTTGTACGTTTACACCTTCCTCGATTACTTTACACCTTTTGTTGTAGAAAATATTATTTTTTGCAACAAAAAAAAATTATTGAAAATTCTCTAACGAAATATTAATTTTCGATACGTGAATTCTCGTTTTCCTGTGCCGCGTGTGGTTCCGCAATGTCGACTGTTGAGCCAACCGACCAATTAGTATAACGTCGTATAAATCACGGCATTCCGCGTGTTGACACGCGAAAGGCGCGATATATTTCATGCACACCTACGTCGATGCGAGTTTAGTTCGATAAATTTTTGTCCGATTTTTCATTGAAAAATCGGACACCAACCGTGACAAGTGTCTGATAACTGGTGGGAGAAAATGTGCATATTCGTTCAGTTTTTTCAAAGAATAATCCGTAATTTTTGCGCGATTTTGATGTATCGCGGCTCATTCTCTTCCTTGAAAGACGCTCCACGAATTCACCATCGGTAAATATTCGGTTTTATTTGCCGTTAAAAAATGACAGTCTTTTTTTTTATCCATTGACGAAATTCCTTCGTAAAAAAACAGCTGTAACTTTTTAACGGAAAATACAATCAAATATCTGGATGGTGAATCCGCAGAGTATCTTTCAAGGAAGAGAATAAGCCATAAAGCATAAAAATTGAGCACAAATTACGGATTATTCTTGGAAAAAACTGAGCGAATATGCACACTTTCAAAAATTAGCGCAAACCAGTTAATATTTTTACAAATCCATACAAACCAATGTTTTTCTTGGTTAAAGACATCTGCCCTAATACAAATAACCATCCACTAAAACCAACAGATGCGTAAAAGTTTGTATAAACGACTGTAAAAATGTAGCACTCATTTGTCCAGTCCGAAGCGCTCCAGCCTCGTTCATCGAACCGCGCCTCGCATCGCGATTGTAATTTTGATGAATGGGCTGCTCATCGTTCGCTTACACTTCCCTCGATTATATCACCATTTTCATAGTCATAAATTTTTTTGTTCAAAAAAAAAAAAAAAAAAAAAAATTCTCCGACGAAATATTACGTTTATCGATCAAGCGTCTCGAAGGATGAGAAGCTTTGCAGGCGGTATACGGAAATGCATTTATCTCACGCGGGGGTTATTGCATTATCGCAATCAACGGACTTGTATTCACTCAACGTTTGCTTTCGAGAGCTCGTTTTTATGCATATACTTTATGGCTATTAAGACTCATATTATCCGGGAGCCGCGCCATCCGAGCGGCTTAGGGAGTCTTGTGCCCGTTTTCGACGAAATTTTTTTGCAACTTGAACGACCGTCTATCTCGAGTCTCGTTTTATGACTCTGCGCGTTATGTCGACTTCCATCCTCCACTCCCCGTGTTGGCTTGACCCCACTCTCGTTTCGCTTCCCGTTCCATGCCATTTCCGCTTTTGAATATAAAAATCCCCATGTCAGCCAGCCAGTGGCTCCCAGTGGACTGGCGTGCTGAGCGGAATAAAAATTATCCATCCCGTGCCGTTCGTACGCGATATGAAAATCCAACGTATATACATTGTATTTTTGACGAGCGCCAGCGAGAGGCTCTCGGCTTTCCTATCTTTTCCTTCGTTCGCCGCTCGGTGAAGTCAAGAAAATTAACTAAAAAAGTTAATGCCCTGGCGAAACTTCCCAAAACTAACAAAAACATCGTCGGTACGAATAAAAACGTCACGCTATATACGTATGTACAGTCGTTTCTGCTCGCTATTCATGCACACAATTTCATACATTCCATATGTATATATATATATATATATATTTAAAAATAAACAGCTGATGTCTACTTAACTGTTCGACATTGCTCGAGTTGGTTGCTCCAAGTCAGGAAGACTTGTTTTCTGAATGGAATAATTGATTATTGGGATGAACATCTAAAACTGTTGGTATAAACGTATTGGCATAAATTATTATAGGGGAGAGCGGGGAAAAATGGGGCAACGGGGCAAAACTAAATTTTCCAATCATTTTTGGATCGGACAAGGTGGCAGAACTGGGCGGAAAAGCCTGATGTATCCGATAGGGCGAATTCGGGCATCCAAAAATTATTGGAAAATTTAGTTTTGCCCAAAAACCCCGTTTTGCCCCGTTGCCCCATTTTGCCCCGCTCTATCCTACCAGTAACATTAGTGTAAAATTAGTATTATGTTGGTATAAAATCATTGGTATAAACTTATGACAATTATGGCGTTCAATTTTTTTTGACCGATTGATTATCGAGTGGTGTCGTGAGATACTTCTAATTCTTAACGTTATTTAAATATTCCATTAACTGGCAGTCGAAATGCGCATCACGGAATTTATGAGATCTCGTTAGCGTTTGTTAAACTATTTATTCCATCGGTGGCCAAACATTCTCTTTCTCCCTTGACCGCTTAAGCTCGGCGCAACGTACGCGGGAGATAAATCGAAGCTCCACGAGCACGCTATGCAGTCTCCATTCTCCTCGGTTTACCGGTGTGGTAGAACGGTATACAGCAGCAGCAGCAGCAGCAGCAGCAGCTCTGTAACGCAACGGTTATCTACATCCACGTTGCGAATCCCTACAATATTACTCCAGCTTCGCGGCATTGTTCCCGACAATGGTAATTAGAGATAACCGAACTGAATGGTAATTCGGTTCCGCAATTGCCACTTTTCATCCGGTACCAAAAGCCCGTCCACCTTCTCCGAATCTCAGCTTTGCCGAACATTTTGCCGAACCCACCGAAACGTTATGAACATTTTCAACTACATGCGCACTGTCAACAAAATTTATGTGAAACTTAATGCACCGGCACTGGAAGTCCTTATGCATAAACTGGTGTTTATATTTCACGAATAATTGTGAAGCTTTATAATATACAATTTGAAACTTTAGAAAAACTTTACTTCTAATGATAATTCACTTTAATTCTACTTAAAAGTAGAATTAAAGTACTTTAGGTACAATAATTTACTTTAATTTCACTCTAAAAGTCCATTCATTTTTCATCATAATTGCACATTAAATTTTATGTAGATAGATAGTGTCGTTTATTCGTGTCCTGTGTCGTCTTTTTGCATAAAAGCTCCCAGTCCGGTACATTGTAGGGGAGAGCGGGGCAAAATGGGGCAACGGGGCAAAACTAAATTTTGCAATCATTTTTGGATCGGACAAGGTGGCAAAACTGGGCAGAAAAGCCTGATGTATCCGATAGGGCGAATTCGAGCATCCAAAAATTATTGGAAATTGACGTTTTGCCCAAAAACCACGTTTTGCTTTGTTGCCCCATTTTGCCCCGCTCTACCCTACTTAGGGTAAATCAGGGTGATATGGCCACGCGTAATATCTTTTAACGTAACAAAGGAATGGTGCTGCCCAATTTGCACAGTTTTTAGTATATGTGCTTTAGTATATGACTTGCATTACAATTTGTTTTAACAGTGCCTATTGGCAGAAAGTTTTCGAACTTTTTCTTACCAATTATTAATGTTTCGCAACTCTAGCTGTTCTTTTGGCGATGATATTTCCCATTTGACGATCAAGAGTCATTGTTCGCCAGCGACTGAGTCGAGAACAAACAAAATATGGTAATTGCGTTCCGCAATTGTCACTTTTCAACCAGTCTCGAAAGCCTTCCGACCTTCTCCTAATCTCAGCCTTACCGAACATTTTGCCAAACCCACCGAAACTTCATGAAAATGCTCAAAACTAAATGCGTATTGGCACAGAGTTCCCGCGAACATTTTTTTTTTTTTACAATTATTAATGTTTCGCATCTCCAGCTGTTCCTTCGGCGATAATATTTCACAGTCGCCGGTCGAGAGTTATTATTCGGGAGTGTGTCGAGGACAAACAAAATATGATCTTTTGTCATAACTTGGCCAAGGATCGTCCGTCAAGGCAGACGTATTCTCGCCTTTTTTTTATTTATTATTCGTTGTATAAACGCTTAGGAAGATATATATTCTATTGTTAGTTTTCTCGTATATAACCGGTACCCGCTATATTTAACGTTTTTCTCAGCCTTTTCGTTTCGGTTTCTTTACTCTCGGCGTCGCGTCAGTGTATATGACAAATGTTTGCCTTTCTCGTTTGTGCTCTTCCCTCGTTACTCCGATTCGTGCTTCCTGAGAACGAGTAGGTATAAGCCCCCTCGCACGTCTTTGCCACGTCTCGGCTTGGGAATGTGGATCGTGCCGTAGCCCCAATGTACATACATCACACCGCTCCGCAGTTTCCGAGGTGGAAGAAAGCTCTTTACTCCACTGTTTTCTTGCCGCACTCCACCATCGGATACGGCGTCACACGTTTCCGACGCTCTCTTTCTCCTCGTATATTTCCGACCCTCGTACGCGCTGAAACAAAAAATAAAATTCGGCATCTCGGGATCAGTGTACCGAAGATAAGACGATCGGTCGTGGGCAAATAGTACTTTGCGATACGAGTGCGGTAAAGCGAACATTATACGCAGGTTGTGAAGTGGGTTTCACGGCCTGCGTCTAATGTTCGCTTTACCGCACTCGTATCGCAGAGTACTATTTTCCCATGACCGATCGTCTTATCTTCGATATACTGATCATGAGATCCTGAATTTTGTTTCGGGCCTCGAGTTATGTTTGCTGTACCGCGTTAGCATCGCATAACATTTTTTGTAACGAATGCACGAGAAGTGTTGCTTCCGTGACTGCCGAGGCATACTGTAATGACACTGCGCATGCGCAGTGTCATTACAGTATGCCTTGTTATAAAGTGCAACTTATGGCACGCTCGGCAGGGACGAGAAGTGGCACTTCTCACGCACGTGTTGCAAAATAGTAATTTACGATACTAGTGCGATAAAACTATTTCTAACAAGTGCTGCAATCACGCGAGTCAGAAAAAATGTTATCGCACGAGTATCTTACAAAATGTTACTTCTCAAGGTGTGAAAACGGGGATTTGGCGCATCGTGCGTAAAACTGCAATTTTCGCACCGAGTGTAATAACAGCCAGTACATTACGATACTAGTGCGGTAAACCTCTTTCTGGCGAGTGCTGCAATCCCACACGTTAAGAAAAAGTTTTTCGCTCGAATATCGTGCAAAACTACTGCACAAGATGTGAACATTTTTAGGTGGAAAACTGTCATTTTCGCACCGAGTGGAGTAAAAATATGTGCGCCATCTCGAACGGAACCGTACCTACGTGGACGAAAGGAGCAATATGATATAAATCTCTTCGCTCCTCTGAGCCTTCGATGCTTTTCAAGGTAATCCTCCGGATACGTCGGAGGCTTCATATGACCCTCGATGAATATTCTTTGAGATATGTGACGGGCCTCCATAAAGATAGATGGGCGGGTTTTCCCGGAGGCTGAGTGTGCAACTCGGTCAAGTTGTGCGGACTCCACCGGGTTGATATTCACTCCGCTGACAGCTTCCCGATACAGCGGGTGCCTACTTGTATGCCGTATTTATATATAAGCTTCGCCCGCCCCTTTCCCGTTTACCGATTTCCGACGACGTAACGAATTTGAACGTCGACCACGAAGCCGCGTCGAAAGTGCCTCGCGCAAAGTGGACGAATTCTCGAGGGTCGTCATCAGAAGTGGTTTGCAGTGCCGGCGGACACTTAACGTCGTCGCTTTTGGCTCCCGAGGATGGACGACGGAGTGCGGGGTCGACGCCAAGGGACGGAAGTGCATTCGGGCTAACGGCTGAAAAAAAAACCCGAGCCACCCCGCCGTCGGAATTTAATTTAAAAATCCGCGACAAAATAGCAAATAATCCAGACCCGCTGAACATTTTATCGGAAGCTTCGGCGGTCTGGAGCGATCTGGCGCGAGTTCCGGAGGTCGGGTTTTTTTTTTTGATGTAACAAACGAGCGAGAGCTTTTAGTGCGGAGCTTTTTGGAGGTCTGTTCGTACATAAGCAGAGGCGAGCAGCTGAGGTTTTACAGCGATGACCATGCGAGGCGAAGAACTGCGGCAGGTGGTGAGTCGAGGCTTTAAACCGGCGATTCGAGGTGAATGGACGGCAATCGTGCGGAGAAGGAAAGGGTTTTATGGCGTGGGAGATTTGAAGACCTACGGGTAGGGAGGAAATCGCTTTGCAGGTTCGATACACTGATAGGGAAGAGCGGGGCAAAATGGGACGGTGGGGCAAAACGGGGCAGTGGAGCAAAACGCCATATTTCAATCATTTTTGGATGGGAGAATGGCGCAAAATGGGACAGACAATTCGGATGTATCAACAGGGCAAAATGGCACAACCAAAAATGATTGGAAACTTGCGTTTTGCTCACTGAGCCGTTTTGCCCCACCGTCCCGTTTTGCCCCGCTCTACCCTACAAGGATTTTATAGAAATTAGAAGTAAAAAGCGAGCGGATTTTTAGATATATGGTAACTAAAGCTACATTCTGAGAAACATTGGTATTAAAAGGAATACATTTTGCTAGAAAATATAGTAAATTTCGCCAGAATGTAAGTTCTTCTTACTAGAGAAATATAGTAATCGGTAGCGGCGCGATCGCGAACCGTTTGTTTTAGGTTTGGAGTTTATATCGAACATAGGAGAGAGCGGGGCAAAATGGGACAGTGGGACAAAACTCAATTTTCCAATAATTTTTGGATGCCCTATTTTTGTCCCAACGGTACGTCCTGATTTACAACCCCGTTTTGTCCCACTGTCCCATTTTGCCCCGCTCTCCCCCATTACGTCGATCAATATTTTTTTATGTGTACATACATGGAAAAATTTCATCGGCGAAATTCGCAGTTTCAATCCATGGACTTCTCAGTTTTACTCCACGAAATTCCTAGCCAGCTATGCAAAATTTTTCCAACCTGCATTCTTGGAAAAATTACCATATGGGTTGGGTAAAATTGTTACCGGTCGAAATTTACCATATGTTTTTGTAGTTTTTTCGAGATGCTTCTCTCACTACGTGATTGAACATGCGTGGAGCGTTCTCGATAGCCGCTTCGCGTGTCGGCGCTGCACCGAGTGCGATTTTTTAAATAAATGTAGCGACCATTGTTCACCAACTGTAACTCGGGAATTCAACTCACGTATCGTCGGACATTTGCCGTACGCCACGTTCCGAAAGGAGCCACATAGTTCTCCGGCAATCGTTTGAATCTGAGCCAAGAAGAAGTTTCGATCTCCGTCCTTTGGCATGCGAACCTCGCTCTTGTCGGCGGACCGTCCAAAGGTTCCTTCGAAAATTGTTCTGCATAAATCTCTCCGGCAAGCAATGAAATTCGATAAATGGAAAGGAAAGATATATATATATATATATATATATATATATATATACACATATATGTTATGTATATATATATTAGTCCATTAATTGGAGTTAAACTTAGAGTACATTGAGTTCTTGTTGGCTGAAGGTGAATTTCATTCCCAATCCCCTTTCAGCTTTTTCGATGTTCGACGGGGTCGAAAAAGCACGAAGCAAAGTTTCTTGACGGAAGACTCAATTTAAGCCCTAAATGTTTCTTCTCGTTACCGAACTTGCGCAGAAGTTTCTATAGACAGTAAAAAATAATTTTGTTAAATAAGTGACAAACGTTTGTTTAGATTTGGATCCGTCCTTTTATTTGTCATTAGTAACTTCAGTTTGTGCTTTTGTTTGTAAAACTAGAGCCGGATCGTGCGATCGAGAAATGCACGAATAAAAAATTGCGGACTTTTGTGTGCACTAAGTTGTAAAAAGTACAAACTTTTTTACTCCGAACTCCGAGTGGAGTTCACGTCAAGCGTTCCGCCCGAAGCCGATTATGAGAAACGTCGAATTCCCTCGGGCTTTGTCGCGCAACGGAGTAACGTATCGCCATCTTCGCCACTTTGACGCTACCGAAATTGTTAAAGGATGCTGCGATGGAGAGGCAAAAAACGAGGAAGAGTGCTCGAGAGTTTAATCTCTTTGAAAAAAAAATTGAACGCCCGTATTGCTTTCTGTAATCGCGTACTCAGGAATTTAAATGCGAAATTACATTGCGAGCCGAGGCTTAGGTCTGCACATGCGGAGGCCGGGGCAAAAGAAGCGCTTAGTTATAAATTAAGCGGGGTTTCAGGCAGCCAAGGCCCTGAGAGTGTTTTGCACGTTGTGTCTTGGCAGCAATTCGGCCTGCTGCGTGGGGCGTTAACGATCCTGACTCCTAATTCACTTAGCACTGCCGCCGGTGCTTGGAGTCTAGTCAAGTCGACGTTTGTGTATAATTTGCCAATTTAACGGCCGAAAACAGCAGACTTTACGCGATTACATCGTCGCCGGCACGTTTACGGGCTTCACGTATAGTCAACGAAAATAGGATAGAGTATACGAGGGCCTGCTCAGACGGCGCAGGCCCACGCTTGTATTATCCACATTAACTTCATCCGACAACGGAGAAGCGGCGTTGCCTCGGTTTTCTGAAATTTGCGGAGCCACATCATTTCGCCGACGACTACAATAGGCCGAATCGTTGTATGGCCGGAAGTCATGGGTCCGAACGCGCTTCATCCGAATGGTCGGACATCCGAAACTTTATTTTTCCTAATCGTCGAACTGCCGAATCGTAATTTTTGGAAATTGTCAAATTTCTGAAACTTTATTTCTGCGAACGTTTTTAAATTTTTAAAAACGTTCGCAACGTAATTTTTTAAATAAAAAAAAATGTATTTCGACGTATTTTTCCCGCTGAATTCGAATCCGCTAGCTAAAGTACAGTTTTGGGCCTAAAGTACAGTGAGACATTGAAAGTCTCGATTTTATGCACGAAAAATCGTATTTTTGGGATTAAATTTTTTCTCCTCGAAAGTCCTTAAATTTCGTAGACTTTATACTGGACGCCATGTCATTCTTCCGAATAGTATTTATCCGAAAAATCATTTAAACATAAGCAAAATGATGTGGCTCAAAAATTCACCAGCGTTAGGCGGACAAAAAAAAAAAAAATTACGGTAGGGAAAAAGGGAGAGCGAGTAATCCTTCTTCGCTGCTAAAATTGAGCTGGTTGGACTTCGCGTGGAAACTCGATCTTTCCATGCCCCGACGCAATTTCTCGCTGAACAACGGCGGCGGATAATGACGTTAACGATCGTTTTATCCGCGAGGCACGCACGCGTCTTATGGATGGAGGGTTAGCGGATTTATACGCCGAGACTCGATACGTTCTCTTCACTTTTCTCGCGCACGTTCGACCATAGCACGTGCTCGGATTTTCGAGAATCTCCTTTTCGTTTAGATCGGCTAACGCCCAACACCGGTGAGTACAGCGTTATCTCCGTATACGATTATACCGATAGATTCGACGGCGATACGTATATTACGATCGAGTTCGCTTTGGCGGGGAGCGAAGTGGAGTGGGTGCGAGCGAGCAGATATCCAGCAACGCTCCCGATGATCGGGATTAACTGCTCGTCGATCCGGTCTCACTGAGCTACCTGCTCAGAATGAAGAGAACCACTCCGGACGATTGGACTAGCGTTGATTAACCATCCGGGCACGCGTTCATTGGTCCGATACACCGGCCTGGGATTTCTTTCATCAGTGCATATGAATACGGAAAGACCGCTTTCGCGTTCGATTAAAGCTCTCATAGCCAGGTGAGATTTAATGATCGGCAGGGCTACGGGAACAGCACCAATCCGAGTTGCCGAGGGTCTCGTAGTCTCCTGGCGCTCAAGTCCGACTTCCGTCAAGCCTGACTTCAAGTCACTTTTGGTCGAAACGGGAGATTTTCAAACCGGAAGTGACGTATCGCCAGTGTGGATCCGGCAATATGGGGTTTGTCTAGTTACGGCCAAATTCAACCGAGTTCAAAGTTCAAAATATAATCCGAGTTCCTTGATGTGCAAATGCACTCACAAGTTTTACCACAAACGAATCTTGCAACAGCACAATTCGAGCCGAGAGTCTTGTTGTCTCCTGGCAATCAAGCCCGACGCCACTTCCGGTCGAAAAAATTGGATTTTCAAACCTGAAGTGACGCATCTTACATGTGGAATCGGAGATGTGCAGTTTTTCCAGTTACAGCAGAATCCCACCTGGCTAGCTTCACACTGTCCAAGTTCCTCAATGTCCAAATGTACTCACAAGTTTTCCACAAACGAATCTCGCAACAGCACAATTCCAGCCGATGGTCTTACTCTCCCAGCGCTCAAGCCCGACTTCAAGTCACTCCTCCTTCCAGTCTCTCCTTCTTCCAGTTACGGCGGAATCCCACTTGGCCAGCTTTATATAATCCAAGTTCCTTGATGTACAAATCTACCGACAAGTTTTCCACAAACGAATCTCGCCACCGCTCAATTCGAGCGAAGACGTAGTCTGGGCAACATCTCGACTGGAGCTTTGAAATTGTTGTTACGGTTTCCGATGAGGCATCTTACCTGCGGACTCTGACGATTTTCAGTCTCGTTGAGTCGCAGAAGTTCTGTAACGGTGCGGAGAGATCGTCGTACCCCGTTTACGGTGGATATCGTGGATGTAAGTAACCTCGATGTCTCATGACGCTACGTGCAAATGTCCCCGGTCGGACGTCTCGGCCGGGGAAAAACACGGTCCCTATACCGTGCGATGCTTCTAGTGAGGTGCTGGAAGTACTGCGAGCCTTGCCGGAATAAAACGTCGGAAGGATAGACGGAAGGAATGAACGAAACGAGGAAGGGAGAGAAGATAGAGAGTTCCATAACGGGTGAGGAGAGGGTGGAAAAGGAACGCTGTAAAAGCCCCGGGAACCGAAGGTGTGCGGCTCTCCGTGCGCGGGTGTGGAGACCCAACGAAGATAGGACAGACATTGAGAGAAAGAGTGGAAGAGCGAGGAGCCATTTCGTTGCGCTATAGCCATCCGTGGCGCGTTGTCACGAAGCCGATGCAATCGCCATTATTTGTTCAGAAGGTGCTCTCACGCGAGAAGCATTCTCGCGTCGTTTGCCACGGCTTATAGCGACGCTTATGTTGAACCGTAAGACGGCTGAATATGTATGTTACTGCTCGAGCTTCGTCGTTGCCGTGGCAATGGCGGCCCGGCGGTCTTAACGCTGGTGTGCGTGACGACGCAGGAAAAATTCAACAACAAACTAAAAAGGAAAACCACCAACTATTCTACCCCAGCGTATCCGATCCCTACTGGCATATGCATGCATATAGACCATATATCGGCTGCTATGAAACGGAAAGGAGTATCTCGCACACCTTTCGCGAAAGGAACCTACCTTCCGTTTCTTAGCATTAATATACATACATGTATATCCACATAAGAGACTAGTGGACAATATAGGACACTCAACCACGTCTATCTACTTAATTCTATGGTCTAAATTTTACGATTGTTGGATTTTAGCTCTTGGAATGGAATTTATTCCATTGTATGGCGGAACAACCAGTTATGTAGGGGAGAGCGGGGCAAAATGGGGCAACGGGGCAAAATGGGGCAACGGGGCAAAACGGGGTTTTTGGGCAAAACGTCATTTTCCAATAATTTTTAGATGCCCGAATTCGCCCTATCGGATACATCAGGCTTTTCTGCCCATTTTTGCCACCTTGTCCGATCCAAAAATGATTGGAAAATTTAGTTTTGTCCAAAAACCCCGTTTTGCCCCGTTGCCCCATTTTGCCCCGCTCTCCCCTATATCTTTCTGTAATATAAAATTTTGCCGCCGTGTACAAGAATCGAAGGGGGATCAACAATTGGGTCGGGTGTCAATAATAGGGCGAAAGGAGGCCTGTAATAGGGACAGCGGGGTCAATAATGGGTTCAGAGGGGGTCAATGATAGGGTCAGAGCAGATCAATGATACGGTCGGTGGAGGTCACTGATAGGGTCAGAGAGGGTCAATAATGGGGTCAGAGGGACAATAATAATGACGTGACGTTGTTTAATAATGGGACCATAATAGCGGGGTTCAGAATAATAAGGGCTTAAATCCATACAGGGGTGCGAGCGCGCGAAGCACGCGAGCCACCACCTCCACTAGTCTATGTATATATATATAATGCAAAATACACACACACACACATGGCTATGTCGATATATCTCTCAGACACTCTTAATCTCGGTTTCTCCTGTTTTCCCGATGGTACCCAGAGGCGGCAGCAGAGTTCGTACCATAAATTCAGCGGTAGCTCCACTACGTGCCAACGGAGGTTCGGTCGTTTGGAAACTCGTTGAATAACTACGAGACTTTTTCGTCCGAACGTCGGGGTGGGGAGCGGGAAATTAAATCACAAGCAGCGATCGAGATGAAATATATTTGCTAATAAAGAAGTCACTTTGGTCCGTTTTGTCATTATACATATAATTCGCGAAACGATGACAGTGCATGCATCTGACTTCTGAGCGACTGCGCAATGGAATTATTCCAAGTGGATATATTCGTACCCGACTAATGGCCGATTAAATTTTGAGACATTGACTATGCAACATGCCCGAGGCGTTTCCCGAGGCTGGTAAACTCTACCGTAGCGAATCTTCGTGGAACTGCGATATAACTGTAGCGCACACTTCCTGTTATGGCCGCATTCGTTCGGTGATGTACACCGCGGATCCTAGACGAATAATTTCCGGAATGCGGTACCGAAATTCTGTTGTCGTACTCGCCAAGTGGACAGTACATAAAATGTTCGATCGTATATCTGTCGAGAATGCGATTAACCGCGACGATAAAACGAGCGCCGATCGTAAGCCAAAGTATCTTCGGTCGGGCAAAGCTTCATCTATGATAGAGCAAAAATATCGATTTCGAATAAAGTATTTCGACAATGATTGGTGTGGTGTGCGACCGCGATAACAATTGTTTTGTCGAGTCGGCTGCGCTGATCCAAATTAAATGTTACGAAAAATCAGTAAAATTCGGAATCGATATCGATGAACTAAGCGTGGAAGTTTTTATGCAAAAAATTGTATTTTTTTCATAAATGGAATTTTATGTAAAATTGGGGTGATAAAATTAATATACATTTTAATTGAAATTAAAATAAATTATTAAAAATAAAGAAATCCAAAAGTTTTGAAAACACTGAACATTAATTTTTCGTAACAATTCTACATGAATTCTAATTTACCAGTTTTAGCATAAAAACTTCTAATCCGCTGCATGAGATTTCATACGGTTTTTTATTACCGTCTTAGCAATTGATAGGTTAAATATTGAAATAAAGAATACTGAAGAGGGTTTGCATATTTTACCGAAAAGTATTGAAAAATGTGCCTAAAAATCTTATTCACGCTAATTCACCCAACAACATCCGGAGCTGGCCCAGCCTTAGCCGACTCTACATAACAAAGTCTCTCAACAACTTATTGATCCGCCGCAGCGTAAGTTTTTGGATGCAATTTATACAAACATGTCGTAAGCGACTTGAACACGTCTCGAACTTGGAACGAATTTTAAAAATGTTCTCCCAATCCGAAGACATTTCCACAGCGTAGTATACATTAATTGAACCCTCGAGATACGGAGAGAAACGTGCATATAAAGGGACGAGGGCTTTCAGAAGTTCGTTACTTATCGGACATCCCAATGTCGACGGTGTTTCACACAGCCCGGTTTGGCTCAGACAAACTTTTTGTGTTCCTCTCAGCCGTCCTCCCGACAGCTCGTGATCTCATAAACTTCTTCAAACTCTCATCACGAAACGCGCTAGTGTTTGTGCCGGAGGTGTCTCCAGCAGTCGGGGCAGGATGTATACGCCGCCATTCCGTCGGACTCGAGCGGGAAGCGCATTTATTTTTCTCCCAGCGCAAAAACTTCTTTTATTACCTCTCGTCAACA
The DNA here is from genome assembly GCA_917499995.1 of Ichneumon xanthorius. Lineage (NCBI taxonomy): Eukaryota > Metazoa > Arthropoda > Insecta > Hymenoptera > Ichneumonidae > Ichneumon > Ichneumon xanthorius. The sequence continues at coordinate 3,188,941 of OU824210.1, forward strand.
GGGGTGTCTTTAAAGATTTGTCATTTAAACTAAGTTTTGTCCTCGCGAGCGAAACACCGTTCCGCAATTAACCAGTTTGTCGTCGAGATTATTTTCACACCGTATCGTTCTTTCACACCATTTCACCAGATAAATTCAAAAATACTAGTGGAATTTACAAATTCTCTCGTTAAGCTCGATAATTTAATAATAAACGGATGCGCATTCGTAGCACTGAGCAAATTTTTTGTGTTGGCAGCGCAACATTTTTTTTTAATTACCTGTCGTTAACAGCTTTGTCTTTAACTATTTGTCATTTAAACTAAGATTTGTCATTTAAACTAAGTTTTGTCCTCGCGAGCGAAACACCGTTCCGCAATTAACCAGTTTGTCGTCGAGATTATTTTCTCACCGTATAGTTCTTTCACACCATTTCACCAGATAAATTCAAAAATACTAGTGGAATTTACAAATTCTCTCGTTAAGCTCGATAATTTAATAATAAACGGATGCGCATTCGTAGCACTGAGCAAATTTTTTGTGTTGGCAGCGCAACATTTTTTTTAAATTACCTGTCGTTAACAGGTTTGTCTTTAAAGATGTGTCATTTAAACTAAGTTTTGACCTCGCGAACAAAACACCGTTCCGCCTGCAAATTACCAGTTTATCGTCGAGATTATTTTCACACCGTATCGTGTACGATATACCATGAATCAACTCATTTCACTAGATAATTTCAAAAAAACGAATTGAATTCTGTCAAATTTTATCATAAATCAATTTATTCGTTCGCTCGATAACTGGATAATCAACGAATGCGCAACGTTCGCAGCGGGAGGGTTGACGTCAGCAGCGATAGACAATTTTCGAAATTGTCGTAACTTTTAATTCTCCTCCATTCGGAATATATCCGGCGTCCGCTGCGCCGCTGCAATTAACCACTTCGTCGTCGAGATTATTTTCACACCATGTCGTGCACGATATATGACGGCTCAACTCATCACGCTAATTAAATTAAAAAATACGAATTGAATTTCCAAATTCTTTCATTAATTAATTTATTCATTCGCTCGATAAGTGGATAATCAACGAATGCGCAACGTTCGCAGCGATAGACAATTTTCGAAATTGTGGCAAGTTTTAGTTCTCATTCGTTCGGAATATATTCCGCAGCCGCTGCGCCGTCGTGCCCGACGCGGCAATCCTGCGGATTAGACCCACTCGTCTTTATTCATATGCAATCCGAACTTTTATGAACGTCACTATATATTCAATTTCTCATCCAAGCCCTCCTCGCCTTCATTGTGCCACCGGGGGGAGCGAGATTATAGCTTTAAATTACGCATACCTGTGCTGCCCGCCTCTGCCGAGCGGCATATTGCTTCGCGGGCCGCTTCGTTTCTCGTAACCACCTTATTGAAAGTAAATTTAATAAAGGCCAGAAAGCGCTATGAACGATCTTGAGCTTTTAACGAAAGATGCCAGAGATTCTGTACAGGCAGAGATGACTTTGGGCGACTTTCTTGACTTTATGCTCATCCAAGCGCGATTCTCTCAATCGGCTGATGAAAGCGCGATTAAAGTGCATTGCAATTGTACCATCGTAATTCTGAATGTCTAAATGTCGTAACCAGCTTATTGAAAGTAAATTTAAGAAAGGCCAAAAAGCATTATGAACGATTTCGAACTCGTAACCAAAGATGCCAGAGATTCTGGACAGGTAGAGATGACTTTGGGCGACTTTCTTGACTTTATGCTCACCCTAGCGCAATTCTCTCAATCGGCTGATGAAGGCGCGATTAAAGTGCATTGCAATTGTACCATCGTAATTCTGAATGTGCAAATGTCGTAACCACCTTACGGAAAGTAAATTTAAGAAAGGTCAAAAAGCACTATGAACGATCTTGAGCTTCCGGCGAAAGATGCCAGAGATTCTGGACAGGCAGAGATGACTTTGGGCGGCTTACTTGACTTTATGCTCATCCAAGCGCAATGCTCTCAATCGGCTGATGAAGGCGCGATTAAAATGCATTGCAATTGTACCATCGTAATTCTGAATGTGGGCTTTTTATACTGATTGCAGAGGCTCACAGGGCCCTCGAGCTTCTGGAGGACTATCACGCCAAACTCACGAGACCCCAGGACAAGCAGCTTCGTTTGGCCATCGAGCGGGTCATTAGGATCTTCAAGAGCAGACTCTTCCAGGCGCTTTTAGGTAAGTTAATTTTATCTATATTGTTCTGGGCGTATTCATTTGCGCGAATAATACTTTGCATCACCGAATACGGAATTTCGCAACGACCAAGCGCAATTAATACGTCGCTCAAATTCGACAAATGCATCTCAAGGGGTGCTCACTTTTGGCACTGACCTACATCTGTTGCACCAAAGTTCGGGTTTTCCTATGCACGGAGAATTTGTCATCGCAGATGGTGTTACTTTAGGGCTCATCCGTCTGCACCAGCCGTGTGCATTCCATTCATCCATACATCCAAGGTAACTGCTGCGCGGCACGCTAGTTAAATGAGTGCTAAATTTTTACAATTCTTTGTCCAAAATTATATGCATTTATTGACAGTAAAAGTGGTCGATTTGTATTAGTGCATGTCTCCTCAACCAAGAGAAATGTTAATCACGATGGTCTCGCCAGACCAACTGGTAAATGCAAATTTCTATAACAGTACTTTTTGTTGGATTTAAAAAAAAATGTAATTCATATTGTTTAACCGATTTTCATTTACCACGACTGATTTTATTTCCTGAACTTTGCTGTACAAATTTATCACGTACATTTTTTATAGACTTAGTAAATGCAACATTTTATGGAGTTAGTAAATGCAACATTTTGGATAAACGATTGCGAAAATTTCGCACTCGAATGACTTTCGTTGACTAAGGTAAAGGACCCAGTTTCTGACACGGACCCAGTTTGTGACTGGGTCCGTGTGATCTCTAGCAATAGTTGGCTCCCCCCACCATTTGACATGCAGCCAATGGGTAGCGTGCGTCCGGGGGCTCAGAAAATGCGGCTCTTGGTCCTCCTTGTTTATCCCTATGATTTTACACGCTTAAAGTGAGAGAGCTGTGTAGAAGTGTTATAAACTGGGTCCTTTACCTTAGCTACCTTAAGAACGATATTCCAACAAGACTACACCGTTCAAGTTGTTAAATTTCGACAAACGTATCTCAAATGGTGCGCACTTTTGGCACTGACCCGCATCCGTTGCACCGAACTTCATGTTTTCCTATGCACGGTGGATTTGTCACCGCAGATGGTGTTACTTTACAGCTCATGCATCTACGGCTATACCGCACCGCAATCTGTGCGACCGAGTAGCCGTGTGCATTGTCTTAATAACGGTATTCCAACAAGATTACATCGTCCCAGCTATACCGTACGGTACGTGCAGTACGTCGAACGAGCAGGAGCAGCCTTCGAAGGAACAGCATCGGTTCCCCAAGTCGAACCTCCCGGTACGCTGTACGTTGCTTCGAGCGGATATAGAGAATCCCTCCTCAGAACAAAACCGAATCGCTTTCGCCCACCTTGCGCCTCCGTCGGGAAATCGAGCAGTAAAGTACTACAGTAGAACCTCGATTATCGGAATCAATTGGGCTCAAGCCCAGTTCGGATTAACGATTATCGGGATAGTGGAAATTCGAATACGAAAAGTAACATACTTACCTAAAACATCGAAAAGGGAGCTAAGATGTGTTGGTTTCGGTTCGAGACAATTTCGAATTTATTTTTCACTATAAGAAAATTATGCCTCGGCTTAGAGGTGGAAGTACAACGTACCTACCTAACTGCAGATCTATTGATTAGTCACAGTTGGCATATTGCATTTTGCACATTTTGCATTTTGCCGTCGGCAATGCAGTATGTAATAGGGGAGCGTGGGGCAAAATGGAACAGTGAGGCAAAACGGGAAAGTAAACAAAACGCAATTTTCCTATCACTTGTGGATGTGCCATTTTGCCCCATCGATACACAGGATTTTCTGTTCCATTTTACCCCACTCTCCCATCCGAAAGTAATTGATAAATTGCGTTTTGCCTCACTGTTCCGTTTTGCCCCACTGGCCCATTTTACCCCGCTCTTCCCTATACCTGAAAAGCGATAACTCTCTCTCGTATCAAAAACTGTCGCATGTTACGTATTAGCAAAAAAATCCACTGGTACGACTTTTTTAGATGCACGGATATGAATATCTCTGCGCGCCCCCGAGAACTAATGAATACCGCGCAAAAAATCGCCGTGCAGGCGGTGTAACACACGCATGATCGCGATTGGAACGAAGTAGCGTTCGACGATGAAACGCCATCGAAATTTTGCGCCATGGTTCGCGATAATAAAAATTCGGATAAAGAAAGTCGCAGTTCGGATAATCGAGGTTCTACTGTATTAGAATTTCCTACCTACACGTACTCGCGCTATTCCCTCTATGCAGTTTCGATTATTATTCCGTTCTGTGATATCAATTGCGAACTTCGAATCTCGTTTACCGTCGATGCATTCATATGCACAAAGTTTCGATCGAGTTACTTTTGTAACATCGGGTACGACTGGAGGCAATCAAAAGATTGCACGACGAGGATGCATAACGGAGCCCCTTTTACGAGGTAATTGGACTGTGCCTTTAAGAGCGGCTCACTCGCTTCTCCTTGATAAACGTGAACCTGCACCTTATTCCCCCGCATTTGGGAGCATCTTTGTCCGGGCTCGCCGGAGGAAACGAGAATTCTTGACGTACCGACCAACTTTACATTACCCGGATGGACCTCCTGCACAAATGAAAATTCCTCAAGGAAATTTGATTTTCTCCGGAGTAGGAGCGCGAGAGAGGGAGTAAATAGTATTTGTACCTCTGCTGTTCCTCAAACGCTGTGCTCGGCTGAGCATCGGACTCAGGAACTATCCCCGATATGCAAAGATCTTCATATCCGAAGTAGTAAGTTGATAATAAATTGTTGAAAAATCAACGCCGAAATGGAACCAATTTACGGAGTTAAACGGCAGCTGATCTCCATATCCAAAATACTAAGGGTCGAATTTTAAGACTGTTGTTTGAACTTAAGATCGCTCTTGAGAGAGGATTTAAGATCCAAGTTTGGCCCGAACTTCATTACGTGCTTACAATCTGGCTTAAGATCGAACCGCAATTCGAACTTGATTTTCTGCTTAAGATTGATCTTAAGTTCGAATTTAAGACCGAACTCAAATTCCATTGTAGCTCGAGTTCGATTTTAAGTTCGAACTTAAGATAAATCGTAAGCAATAAAGTTCGGGCCAAAGTTCGATCTCAAGTTGAAACTAACGTCTTCAAATTCGACCCCAAGTCAGAAATAAATTTCAAAAAAAACTTAATGTTGAAACGGAAATAATTTGGGTACGCAAGTTCTTAAACGCGACCTGATACGTGCAAACTTCATTGGATGACGATCGTGGCCCTTGGCTCAGTTTCCTCGAGCCAAGGGTGATAAGACTCGTCGATTGCGGTAGGGAGGGGGTAAGGAGTATGAAACTTTAGTGCGAATATCCTATGCGAAACGAGAACCATTTCTCTTGCAAAAAGGAGTAAAGTCGAAAATTCGACCCTAAGTCAATAATAAATTTCAAAAAAACTTAATGTTGAACCAGAAATAATTTGGGTGCGCGAGTTGTTAAACGCGACCTAATACGTGCAAACTTCATTGGATGACGATCGTGGCCCTTGGCTCAGTTTCCTCGAGCCAAGGGTGATAAGACTCGTCGATTGCGGTTAGGGAGTATGAAACTTTAGTGCGAATATCCTATGCGAGACGAGAACCATTTCTCTTGCAAAAAGGAGTAAAGTCGAAAAGGGGCGAGAGAGCACATATACCAGATATATTCTACCGGTGATATACGTACCCGGCAGGGCGAAGTGTAAAGACAGTCTCAGTTGGTATGCGACGGCGCGTCCTCTCTCGTTCCAGCCTCGGCCCCTTCCACCGTCGTAAATTTCGAGGACCGTCGAAGATAGCCGGAAATTCTTTCTTAGAGCAGGTGTAACGTATCCGAAGCGATTTTACGGTTCACCAGTGCTGCGCCGGAGTTCGATAGATTTATTTTCTACGGCGAATCCGAGCCCTCGGGTGGATGCTGGATCAAATTTACCGGAACACTTTTGGCCCGGCTACCACTTCGCACATTTTCCTTAGAGCGAAATGAAAAAGTAACATTCTATGGAGGCAATAAGACAAATCAGCCGCACGAGTCAGAGAAATCGATACAACAGCTACGGTAAATTTTGCGAATGATTGAACGGGATAAGATCCAAATTTGTTTTCATATGCACGATAAGGTATTCATTATTTCAACTTTTTAAAAATCGTGACTTTCCGGTTGGGTTCGGTTAAAACTTTCAATTTAATTTCTCACGAAAAAAATCGCGGAGGCTGCGGTATAGACGGTTTCCAAACACAATGTTAATAACAAGTATACAGTGTCGGAGATGTATCAACTTTCACTCTCGGATCCGAGCCCTCGGGTGGGTTCGGTTCAAATCTACCGGAACACTTTTGGCTCGGTTACTGGCTGGCACATTTTCCTTCGAGCGAAATGAAAATGTAACATTGTATGGAGGCAATAAGACAAATCAGCCGCAGAAGGCAGAGAAATCGATATAGCGGCTACGGTAAATTTGGCCATTGATTGAACGGAATAACATCCAAATCTGTCACCACACAATAATGCACAATAATACACAATAATGCACAATAATGCACAATAATGCACAATAATGCACAATAATACACAATAATAGACAATAATAGACAATAATAGACAATAATAGACAATAATAGACAATAATAGACAATAATATACAATAATACACAATAATATACAATAATATACAATAATATACAATAATATACAATAATACACAATAATACAGAATAATACACAATAATACACAATAATACACTTCATTTAAAAAAATCATGACTTTCCGGCTCGGTTGTCCGGCGAAATCATCGTTCAATCTAATTTCCCACGGAAAAATTCACAACAGCTACGGTTCTAGTGGGTTTTCCAAGCAAATTGTTAATAACGGGTACACGGTCCCGAACACATGAATTTCCACTCTCGGATCCCGAGAGAATGACAAGCGCTGGAGAATAGAATCTGGACCCTCACGGAGCGTCGAGGAAAATTGAAAACTTATTATTTTTTCCGTTATTTTTTCATTCATGTCGAACAAAAACTCTCTCGGTTGGCGGAAGTCTCATTACGCTCGGATTACTTGGCTGCGAGCGAAATAAAATTGCCAGTGGACAGAAAGTGTAGCGATCGGAAAATGTTTTTTTCGAATTGACGTTGTGTGCGAGGATGTCGTCCGGAAGATTCCAGCGTACGGTGTTAGTGACTCTGCGAAGCGTGTTTACGTGTGTGTTTTTTCCCTCGTACAATCCAGATACAGTTACGCACACAATGCGCGCGTGCATGTACGATGATTTTCTTTGATTACCGCGAAGTTTCGCATTTGGAGTCAGCCAGGCATTTTTTTTTTACATTTCGCTGGACTTGTTTTCGTCTTATTTTATAGTAGTAATGAAAGGTTCTCTGAGCTCTTCTTTGCCTTCGGGGACTATTCATCATGCGGATAGGAGCTCCCACCCGTGCCAGTAGCGACAGCGAAACAGCGAGATGAAAAATTCATCTTACTTATTGCGTCGACAATGAAAAACTACTAGCCATGAAGCTATCTCATATTTTCGTGGCGACCCCGGAGATAGTGTCCCGGAACGCGTCGTCCCTCGGGCTTGTTTAAAGAAATTTCTGATGAATCCTATGTTGGATGTCAACTTTTCTTAAATACAGGCGGGCTGCCCAGCTCGCCCTTAATTACCGTGTCGCTCGGTTGTGCGCTTCATCCCTACATTGTTTTTAACGACGTATTGTTTAAAGTAGTTGCGTTTCATTGACTTCGAAAATTATCAGCCTCCATCCCTCGCATGAACACAATTCAACAACTCCCTTCGATGTAGGGCAGAGCGGGGCAAAATGGGGCAGCGGGGCGAAACGGGGCAATCGGTAAAACTAAACTTTCCAATAATTTTTGGATGCCCGCGTTCGCCCCGTCGATACGTCAGGATTTTCCGCGCCGTTTTGCCCCGCGGTTCGATCAAAAAATTATTAGAAAATCATGTTTTACCAGATTGCCCCGTTTTGCCCCGCTGCCCCATTTTGCCCCGCTCTACCCTACTCATTGCGAGATAATGTATAGAAAAAAAAAAAAACCGACAATTGTAACAGTAGTAACAGCTGTAGCGATGTCTGAAATGACGGCTACATGCTCGGCGGTTTGAACTCGGTAGCCCTCGTCATATTTTATTGATAAGCACGCCTTTCACGTAAACTCGCATTAATATGTTGCTCGTCCTCGCCAGCACAAGTAGCGAGTGTAACGTTAAGTCGCGCCTGCCAGAGATGTGAACACATATGCAATCTACCATATACAACAACAACAACAACAACGAAAACATGGCACGAATGTAAGTTGTGTCGCATATCTGCGTTTTGCTTGAATTATGGAATTTATTTACAGCAACCGTGCGAATACGTTATACTTTGCACACATCGCACTTTCCCGCACAGCCGCTCAACAGTTATTCCATATGTAGTATTTGTTGTAGCTCTCCTGCGAACTCCATTGTATACGAACGCGTATTATAGGAGTGGTATATAACGTATCGAATAACTTTATTGATATGGCGGAGGTAGATGGAAACATCTATGCAGCGTGTCCCTTTCACGTTTCGTCTTAGGCTGTATTCCATATAGCGACGGTTTGGTATCCGTTCGACTGCATTGAGTATTCGGGTACGGCTCTTAGAGTCGGCTCTCCCTTGGGCTTCAACTTTTATAGATGTGCTCATGGATCATTCATGATACATTCAATTTCAATCATTCGGGACGTATATACAGTTATTGACTTTCTTATAGCGTCTCGACATATGGCGTCGCGAGTTGTATATCATATTTTTCTGACTTAATTGAACTGCATGTAGGGTAGAGCGGGGCGAAATGGGGCAGCGGGGCAAAACGGGGCATGGGGCAAAACGTCACATTCCAATAACTTTTGGATGCCCGAATTCGCTTCATCGATACATCAGGATTTATTGCCCCGTTTTGCCACCTTGTCCGATCCAAAAATGATTGGAAAATTTAGTTTTGCCCAACTGCCCGTTTTGCCCCATTTGCCCCACTCTTCCCTACTGGCGATCCCTCTATGTATGACGTACCTCTGGTTATCGTTAGCGCCACCTGAAGGAAGTTGCAGAAGCAAACGATATGGCTTGTATGAAGGAATTATTAACAAGGTCGCAGATCTTTAGGCCAAACAAACAATATATTCATTGACCGAAGGTGACGTAGTTTTTGCCCTTATTGCAAAGGACGGAAGTATGATCTGCTGATATATCTGATCTGAAGAGAGCATCCCAAGTTATTAATTGTTGAAACTTCAAATAATCCGTTCATAAGAACTGAAACATTTGCCCTAGAAAACTTGGACATTGTCGCGTACGTGAATTCCAAATTTGTCAATGTGGAAAAAACATATCTGCAACGAAATGAAACGCATGTATAGGAACATATTGATCGAACCCTCCAATCTCGAACGGCGAATGTTGCAAAACACATTAACCATTGCCAGACGATTGCCTATGAATTTGTCCCCTAACTAATGAGAAAAAATGGCCTCCCATATCTCGACGTATAGAGTCGCGAGTTACATAACATATTTTTCCGACTTAATTGAACCCAATGTGTATTGGTCGCGATCCCTACCTATACGGTACACCTCGTTATCGTTAGGGCCATTAAACTCCAGTAACCGTGTTTGCATAAAATGGATGGTATTTCGAGACTCTGGAAATCGCGGCTCTGCTTCTGATACCGCAACATATAGGGAAGAGCGGGGCACAATGGGGCAACGGGGCAAAACGGCGCAGTTGAGCAAAACTAAATTTTCCAATCATTTTTCGATCGGATAAGGTGGCAAAACGGGCCAGAAAAGCCTGATGCATCGATGAGGCGAATTCGGGCATCCAAAAATTATTGGAAAAATGGCGTTTTGCCCCATGCCCCGTTTTGCCCCGCTGCCCCATTTTGCCCCGCTCTCCCCTACTCATCGTCCATACATCGTCGCTCGCAGCCAGATCGGTAGTTTCGTTGAAACGTCTCTGTCTCTCTGTTTCGTAACTCAACGGTCGTTTTCCTTTTGTCGAAAAATAGCGGGGCTCTAAAACGATTGCCTTGAACACGAACAACCATAATCCCGAAAATCTCATCCTCTTTCGTCGGGCTGTAGAGGTCGTAACTTCACTTGGCCATCGAGCAAATGGGCTCGCGAATCCTTCATCGCTGTAACTGGCCGTGGCTCCCGCTCGCCGAATTGCTCCGGTATACGTACATAGAATTTGTCTGGATACGAGGGGTTGGGACATCCGTGAAATATATCGCATCTGTCTGAGTCAACCAACTACCACGGATACGTGTAACCTACTGGCAAAAGTTAAACCCCATTGTGACTGTTTCATGAACACGATTTGGGCGCCACGAGCAAATGATAAACACGAGTTGCCAGCCTCGATGCCTGTTCTCGAAACTATTGTGCCGTGTACTTCGGAACTGTACTCCACTAACTGCAGATGGTAGATCCGAGTAATAATAGTCGTTGCCGAGTATGATCAAGGGGTTGTTGCATTTTAGCCGTTTCCGCTGTCGTGGTACAAGAAAGCAAATTACGAGCGGTTTAAGACGGACCATCGTTTCTTGAACTTTTTCGGCCGCCGGATTAATGGAACACAATATAGGAAGGTTCATATTCCGTGATAGATCTGACTTTCGATCGAGGGTGTGTTGCAAAAGTTAGACCCTATTATGATAGTTTCATGAACACGATTTGGACGTCACGAGCAAATGACAAACACGAGTTTCGAGCCTCGATTCCTGTTCTCGAAACTACTGTGCCGTGCACTTCAGGCCTACAGTTCACTAACTGCAGATTGTAGATCCGAGTAATAATAGTCGTTGCCGAGGATGATCGAGTGGTTGTTACATTTTAACCGTTTCCGCTGTTGAGGCACAAGAAAGCACATCACGAACAGTTTAAGATGGAACTTCATTTCTTAAAGTTTTTCGGCCAGCGGATTAATAGAATAAAAAGTACTAAAGTACCGTTATTTATGAAAGTACCGGTAGTGTAAACGTACCATTCATGTTCCGTAATAAATATGCCTTGAGAAGAATTGTGGGTTGGAATAAAAAACTTCAACAGATGCAATCGTGAAGATGTCGACTCGCAATTACTTCTCACTGCAGATGGTAGGTCCGAGTAATAATACTCGTTGGCTGGTATGATCGAGGAGTTGCTACATTTTAACCGTTTCCGCTTTCAAGGTACAAGGTAGCAAATTACGAACAGCTTTAGATGGACCTTCATTTCTTGAACGTTTTCGGCCACCGGATTAATCGAATACAAAATACTAAGGTCGTACCGTTCATATTCCGTAATAATTTTGCCATAAGACCAATTTTGTGTTTAAAAAAAAAAAAGCTCCAACAGATACAAACGTGAGGATGTCGACTCGCAATTACTTTTCACTGCAGATGGTAGATCCGAGTAATAATGCTCGTTGCCGACTGTGATCGAGGAGTTGTTACGTTTTAACCATTTCCGCTGTCGAGGTGCGAGCAAATTACGAATAGCTTAAGATGGATCTTCATTTCTTAAACTTTTTCGGCTACCGCATTAGTAAAATACAAAATACAAATGTCCGTAATAGATCTACCATGAGAATAATTGTCATGCGAAAAAAAATACCTCAACAGATATAAACGTGAGGGTGTCAACCGCAATTACCAGCACTTTAAAGCGACTGGCAACTAACTATCTCTAATAAGAGACTTCGGAATGAAGTTACTCCTTCGAGCTCGCCGTACCAATCGAATTTGATAAAGTGACGAACGAACTTCCCTACCGGTACTTCATTATACATATAGAAGCTAATTCACGGGATTCGAGTTTCATTAGAGCTTCGGGAACGGAACTTCGCGAATTCTCGTGCTACGTTCTACAGTTGACAATGTAGATGGATGTTCGGGGCCGCTTCGCTACAGTAGCAATGGTACGTGTCTGACCATTCTTCCTTGTTACCACTTGGGACGTAACTCGACCTTCTCTCCTAACTCGCTTCGCAGTGGTCTGTAGATACGGTAATACTGCACTGTCGTCTTCACCACAAGGATTTCCGGAAACTGTTCAAAATCTCCACTCTCTTGCGCTCTTCGTCATTTACATCGAGAGTAACTTTTTATGACTTATTTGTCGTAATTGCAAGGTAGCTTTGGAGTTTAATGTAATTAAGTCTCAATCCTTGTACTCGGTACCGTTGAAATACCCAAAGCGATGTGCACTATTTAAATTGTCTCGTATATTAAATAAACATGCACAATCAACGCTACACAGCAGGATTAAAAAATGCTTTTATAAACTCATTTACATTGTAAATAACAATCGTCGAAAGTGTGCTGTGGTCGAAATGACTAATTCAACATGAAGAAATTACATCAACTAATTGATCGACAAAATGCGCTCTTCGTCATTTTCATCGAGAGTAAGTTTTTATGACTTATTTGTCGTAATTGCAAGCTAGCTTTGGAGTTTCATGTAATTAAGCCTCGATCCTTGTATTCGATGTGCGCTATTTAAATTGTCTCGTATATTAAATAAACATGCACAATCAACGCTACACAGCAGGATTAAAAAATACTTTTATAAACTCATTTACATTGTAAATAGCAATCGTCGAAAGTGTGCTGTGGTCGAAATGACTAATTCAACATTAAGAAATTACGGCAACTAATTGATCGACAAAATGCGCGTAACCAGATCGAGCGTAACATTCGCATAACACGATAGTGAACACTAATCTCGATTCGGCTTGCCGAAAACAAACGGGGGAGGACAATTGGTAAGCTCGTACGGAGCTAGGGGGTGGTTTAGATTGAACCGGTTCTGTGTTGTTCGATTCGCTCTTCCATCCTGAACAAACCGGCAAATTGGCCAGACGGGACAGCGCATCGGCTTCCCCGCTGGTATAAATGAAATGTTTAACGCGTTCGTTGGACAGTCCACAACAATTGTAATTGGCTCTGTGTGCCCAATGTAACTTCGTTTACAGCCACTGATTTACATTGAATGAAGGCATCGAATCGTTCCTGATCTTTATTCGCCCTACAGGACATTTTTTTTTACAACTCGTATAGAAAAAGCAAAAAAAAATACAATTTGTACTTTTACGTACAATACAGATTTAGAAATCTGGACAAATATGACCCGGACCTGAAAAAGAATCTCAGCTCGAGACAGGCTGAAAATGGTGAATACGATGGGCTGATTTAAAATGGAGAATCGATGCAAATATCGGTGGTCCATATTCACCACTTTTACACTAACGCGGTCGTAGACCGAAATAATTGTAATTGGCTCTGTGTGCTCAACGTAACTTCATTCCCATCGGCTGATTTACAATGAATGCAGGTATCGAATCGTTCGTGATCTGTATTTGTCCTGTAGGCTATTTTTTTTACACACGTCAATCTTACCGGCGTATACGAAAAATTGTAGAATTAAAAGAAGTAAAAAAAAAAAAAAAACGAAAAATTTACTTTCTCGTACAGTGCAGATTAGGAAATCTGGACAAATATGACCAGGACCCGAAAAAGAATGTCAGCTCGAGACAGGCTGAAAATGGTGAATACGATGGTCTGATTTAAAATGGAAAATCCATGCAAATAAGGGTGGTCCGTATTCACCACTCTTGCCCTAAACTCCATCTCGCAGCGTGCGAAGCTAGCGCACTAAATTGCATCAGACATAATTAAAATGTACTTTATGCGCGGTATGCAAGGAAAATTCGTGAGTCTGGAGGTCTTGTACAACGAGTTTAAATTCCTCGAGTACTCCGGGTTCATGGGTGGATATGCGGAATGATAAATATCTCTGCTGAAATGCCAGGCGCTTGGAAATTTGACGTTTACGATGCGACTCTACGAACTTTTCCTACCGGTCATGTTAGACTTTAAATGGCGGCATTATGAGTTGTCTCGTCTCCTCGTTAAGAACAAAAGGGTACGGACAACTACGACACCAGCCAGTCTAGCGGATAGTGTGCTCTGCCCAGGAACTGAAACTTTGACGATTTTGTCGTTAGGTAGTACATTATGCATGCGGATTAAGTGGGCGCACGAGATACGGGCGCGTATAGTAAACTCTAGACTATTTTATTACACGATAGGTAATCCGATCTTGTTGCCGTCCGTTTTTACTGCTTGGCGAACTAGTTATCGCGAACAACGAAAATTCGTGGTCGCGAGCATTCTGAATTAGTTTCGCACGTACACGAGCGTATAAGTACTCGCACATAGGTATTTGTACCAAGCACGGATAAGGTAAGGTGTGCGTAAGTAAGGTAGAGAGTGAGTCCTTTGTTGGTTCGTCATGTTGAACTTTAAGTTTGGACATTATGAGTTGTTTCACCTCCTCGTTAAGGATAAAAGGGATAAAAGGTAACTATATAGGAGCCCAGCCTGAAACTGAACTGAAACATTACCGATTTCGTCGTTACATAGTACTTTATGAATGTGAATTATAGGTCGAATTTTAAGACGTTAGTTTCAAATTAGGATCGCTCCTGAGATCCAAGTTTGGCCCGGACTTCGTTATGTGCTTATGATCTACCTTAAGTTCGTACTTACACTGAAAAAAAAATCGCTTGCGGGCTGCCAAAGAGAAAAATGTTTGTTTCAATTCTACCTTCAATTCTTAAAATTCCACATGATATTGAAACAACGACGGCAAGACTGTCAACGTGACATGTTATCGTTTCAATCTGGTATGAAATTGTACGAATCGAAAGTAGAATTGAAACAACATTTTTTTTCCTTGGCCTCCCGCAAGCAAATTTTACTTGAGTCAATGATATTTTTTTTTCTGTGTAGGTCTGAATTCAAATTCGATAGTAGTTAGAGTTCGATATTAAGTTCTCACTCAAGTTCGAATTTATGATCAAACTTATGCACTAACTTAATATAGATCTTAAGCATGAAGTTCGGGCCAAACTTTGATCTCAAGTCCGATGTCAAGACCGATCTTAAGTTAACACTAACGTCTTAAAATTCGCACGAGACTCGAATGCGTATAGTAAACTCTTCCCTATGTTATTCCACGATAGATGATACGACTTTGTTGCCGTCCGTTTTTATGGCTCGACGAGCTACATATCGCCAACAGCGAAAATTCATGGTCGAGGTCATTCAGAATTAGTTTGGCACGTGTACGCGCGTTTAAGTCATCCTCATAGATCTTTTTACCGAGCACAGCTTGGGTACTAAATACACAGAGTATATACAGAGGCACGTACGGGAGTCAACGATGAGAGACATGAATCTTGGAGCATCGTAAAGCTGAAGACTCCCAGGCACGTTGACGCCAGATAGATTCTCTTCTGACACCTCGTTTTTGGCTGGTTCCGCGCCGTTCGCCGCCCACCAACCACGCTCGCGATCCGCTTCGAGCCACACGACTTTCAGGAATGCAATTAGGAACGGTAGTACCTCTTGCACGACCCCGTTCACTCGCTCCCCTACAACCTCCCCGAATATCTTCCTTTATACATTATCCAGGAACGGCGGTTGTTCACTTTCCGGATAGCAAGCTATCTGGTAATCCGGCTTCTTTCTTCGGCCGTAACACTTCCCCTCCCCAACTCCATATTCTACCTCGCCATTAACGTTACGGCATTCACCGTCATTAGGTAATGACTTGGTGGCGTGCCAGTTCTGCTTCTGGAAAAGAAAGACGGAGAAAAAAAAGTACTTGGTTCACAATCGTTTTTCCGATGAAACGTTGCCGTCGATTAAAAAACTGGTGCTGCGACTGTCGGAGCAGCTCGGAACAATTATTTCCACTGAAACAGAGGTTTGGGTGGGGCTTTTTTTTATTACAACAGGACGCTCATTCAGACTTCGTATTATGGATTTATTGCGGATGCCTGGTATTCCATCGTCTGTGAATGCGGAAAATACGGAGTGCCGGTTTGGCACGATTAAAAGTAAAATCCGTACGTTCGACCGTTCTGGCGTTTTTTCTTTTCACTCCTTCGTCATCGGCTTCGTCGCGAAAGGCTTCGTGATCTGTGAATGAGATGGTTGGGGAAGTGTTCAACATTCTTCTGCCCACCGAACGGAAAAGTTAAACGTTATCAGCACACTGAGAAAAACTTACATAGTAAATAGTTCCCAGGGGGGACGTCTATATTTTACAGTTACGACAATGACCAAAAATTATAGTTGTAACTATAATTGTAGTTTAATCAATTGAGTATATACTATATCACAAACTATCTATATAGACGTCCCCACTGGGAACTATTCGTTATAGTAGGAAATACCAAATCCCTTTTCTCAGTGCATGAATTTGTTGATCGGCAACACATGGCTGTTTGTCACACACGTTTAATATGGTAGGCCAGATTTATTATTTAAATTTTATGATTTTGACCTCATTCGACCCCTCAAGTGGTTTCGTCTCGTATGGAGTGAAACTTCGTACCAGTCGAGCCGCTCAAGGGACTGCGTTTAATTAATTACGTAATTGAAAACTATTAACTCTTGTCGAATTAACAAGTTCACTCTGAAAACCTACATTACGCGCTCCAATAATTCCGAAACTCAGTAATGGTGTCGTTGTGCACCGGCGTAACAGGGCGTACAGCTTTGCGACGTTTGTTGTTTCCTGTATCGTTACGCCAGTGTTTCAATAAGTCTCATCGTCTTTTGCCATGGAAGACGGCGTTTAGAAATACGGTACGTGGTGAGTGCCCTTTCCGTTCGCAGTCTATCTTGACGTGAACTTTTATGGCTTTTGCTTTGCACTCACGGCCACCGACCAAGTTACCCTGCACGTCTAACTTTATAAGTTACCTTGCAAATTCGCCCTGCACTCACCACCAGCCAAGTTACGCAAGTAGAACATAAAACTATTGAGTGTCACCTATCCGTAAAACTGCGAACATTTAATGCTCGGATGTCTCCGCAGAGAAAGTACGTAGTAAAATACTGTAGAGAAAACTATTTTATTTTTTCAAAAATAAAAAATAAAAAAAATAATACGCCGAGTCCTTAAAGTTTGTTATCTGTTCCAAAAAAATATAATTATCGAAACAATAACATTTTTTAATAAATCGAAAATAAATTAAATCGCATGAGCCAAGTTGTGGTATACAGATTTATACAGGTCTGTATATATTTAGTGTAGTAGACAACTATATATGTAGTTGTATTATGTAGACAAAAAAGTGAAGACAAAAATTAAACATTTTTGGTCTTTCTATATTTAATTCATAAATAGAGAAAATATTATATCAAGGATCGTATGGAAGATCAATACAAAGGTTGAGCAAAAATGCGAACCTTGCACACCTAACATTGCAATTTCCCTTGCAAATTTGCCTTGCACTCACCACGAGCCAAGTTACGCGAGTAAAATATAAAACCATTGAATGTCTGGGACCCGTAAAACTGCGAACATTTAATGCCGGAATGTCTCCGCAGAGAAAGTACGTAATAAAATACTCTAGAGAAAATATTATATCGAGGGCCGTATGGAAGATGAATACAAATGTTGAGCAAACCGCGTATCCTCGGAAGCGTATGATTGAAAGTAATATGTGTTACCAGAGATCACAATGATGATGGTTTTCCTTCGGTATGCACATTTCCCTTTGACGTTCCCTTTGCGAGCTGGTTCGGTAACCACTGAAAATCGTCGTACAAGATGTTTCGAGGTCAGTACCGTGGTACGTCTTTCTGTTTCGCTCAACGAGGCCACACCAGAAATGTACTTCGTGTTGCCTCAGTGACTGGCGAAATGAGAAAAAGCTCCCGAGTTTGCCGCTCTGAAATGAGACTGGTGATGAAACCTACCCCGCAGAGACCATGTGGCTCTTCGGTCTCCTGGGCTTGATGCTCGTCCGTACCTTTATACAGTGCCGAGCAGGTTGTTGTGGCTCGGGCGCTTCGCGCCCTCTCCATGCACTATGGTATGTGGACCCGGAAATTTAGATTTCCAGAGATATACCAGACATGCGTCACTTCCGGTTTGAACATTTCATTTATCGACTGGAAGCGGCGTACAGTAGATGACTGCGTAAGTTGTATGCACAGTAAACCAATGAGGCACGACCGGATAAGTTGGATTTCCAACTACCCACTTTAGTACCTCCCCATTCTCCCTTTGCGTACAAAAACTTGGAGCATGGACGATTTGATAGGCGGATAACAAAATGGAAGGGGCATTTCATCTCCCCGTCATGCAGGTCTTGACGGACTCCCAGAAAAGGCTAATCCAACTTACCAGGTTAGGCTTTGTTCAACTTATCCGGTCAGGCCTTGTCCAACTTATCCGATCAGGCCTTGTCCAACTTATGCGGTTAGGTTTTGTGCAACTTATCCGGTCGGTAAAACTTATCTGGATAGAGTTGCCCATACAGAAACTTAAGCAGGATCGATTTGATAGGCAGGTAACAAAATGGAAGGTGTATTTCATCTCCCCACCATGCAGGAGCAGGCGGACTCCCAGAAAAAGCCGATCCAACTTATCCGGATCGGCTTTGTCCAACTTATCCGGTTGGTGAAACTTACCTGGATAGAATTTCCCGTACAAAAACTTAAGCAGGAGCGATTTGATAGGCAGGTAACAAACTGGAAGGGGCATTTCATCTCCCCACCATGCAGGTGCAGACGGACTCCCAGAAAAGGCTCATCCAACTTACCCGGTTGGGCTGTCTCCAATGTATCCGGATAACACTTATCTGGATGCAACTTGCGCGGTTGTCTACTGTACGTATATGTGTTCATATTCCGGATCAAAGTTTTATAGTTTTCATCTGACCTCTACCCATTTTCGGGGAGTGGGGTCAACCCTTCCCCCAAATGGCTATATGCACAAGTACGTATTGCCAAATTTCCACGTGCACACCACTTTGCCCAATTAAATCATAACCAATTAGGGAAAATAAGGCAGCGAGAGTGACTCCCCTGTTGGCCCGTATAGGGCTTAATGGAAATGAATGGAGAAAGTTAGTTGCGTGCCTCCATATTAGGTTATAACCAACATGTGAACTAAGTTTAATACATCAGGACCCGGAGTATAAAGTACCCGTGGTATTATATTGTATATTATAGGGCGTCGTGGCGCGCAATTCTCAAGTGCCAAGAGGGCTGTAAATCTTTTCGGCGATCTCGCCAGTAGATCACTGTTATAACTCGAGTCCCTCGTGATCCCTCGTACGAAAAAGGACACTATGACTATGATGTACGATGTAAAATGTTGACCGTAAAAATTTTTCGTGCAGTTGGGAACTCTCCGAGACTAACGCTATCTTGAGACGCGCGTCGTCGTTCGGGGAATTGAGAGCGATTGAGCGGAAGTATGAAAGATCCGATGTTCACGAAAAGAAGGGTTTATCCTTGTCGTTATGACCGGATTGCTCTATTGTGGAAGGGATTCCAACTGGAAATAAGAGAATACTTTCCACCCCGATGATCCCGTCTCGTGCCCTGACTTGATTAAACGTCTTGCCAATAAAGTCCGTGTTTCCCGTTCCATTTCCACCAGTATTTTCTTTAAATTATTCCGATTCAAATGATCTGATTCGACAATTATCGCAGTCGATTTGCCGGAATAAAGCCCCGTTCATCAACACCTGCAGTTTCCGACCTTTCGCGTATTCTCGACCAGCTCCAACGAATCTTGTTTCTACTTTACCAGCGACCAAGACACTTTCCAGCTACCGCTGCTGTTTCTGCGCTTCCATGGGTTACCCTGCATTATCGACTTTACCGACCTGGCGCACTCGACGCGTGTTACCAGTAGGCCTGTAGACACCGCCCGATAAGTAGGAAAACCGTCGATACGATAGCTTTGGTCTGACTTTGCTTTTAGTGGGTTATTTGCCTCAGTGTAGTGGATGAACTTTCCGTCCAGTGCTCGGACAGCGTTCTAGTTTTACCGGTCGCGGAAATGGAAGGTTGTTATTGGTCAGGACAATATTGGCCTGGTGATTCGGGTAATGCTCGAAAGGGATGAAACATCCCTTATCCTTTATCACTTGAATATTTAAAAATATCTGGCAAAAGCTGATAACTGAAACGATTGCTATCGATAACTCTGGTAATCCATGTGACGGCGTGTATGCTCAATCAATATAGCTCAAGTTTATTGATCCTGGGTATCAGGGTGAGGTGAAGCGTTATTCTAAACGACCCTAGGACTGACCGATTTTTTTTTTTTTTTTTTTTTCCAAAGGTCAACCCGAGCGCGTCCATCAATTTGACCAAACGGTTTTCGCAGTACCCTGATGGCACAATGGCGGAGCGGGGAAGAGGCATCGTGCCGTTGTCGAGGGGGCTTCAGCTGAGATTGACTAAAAACCCAAACTGGCCATACCGACAAACCGCGGACGTGCGAGAGCTAAGCGAACATGACACAGACCAGAAGCGCGGAAACAGGATGAAAATCGTTAAAAGCTCCCTCGGTCGGTTCACTTAGGTGGGCTGCAACAGCTGCTGGGGACATTTTTAGTTCGGCTTCGGGATTTAACATTCAACTTCCGGGAGCATCGGGCTCGTTTGCATTTTTTAGTGGTTCCGATGACACGGCCTCCCCCTCCCCCCTCTCTTTCGTTCAATGTATAACAGTGTCAGAACTAAAAATGGGCTCTCATTCCACGGACAAAAAATGCGCTGATTACAAAACTATAAATCTTTTTACTCTCGGCGTGATATTTGATTCAGAAAATCTTGTCAGAGGTAAAAATCACTTTTTTGAAAAAATGCATAATTTTCGTATGCCTATAAAATTTACATGATTAGATACATTTTTGCCAAATTTAATACGAGACATTATACAGTGTTAGTCCGTTCAGGTGTCAAATATCAGCTCCATACCTCCATTTTTTTTTACTGGAATTAGACCGTATTTAGTAATTTTTCAAAAATATGAAAATTCCATAAAATATGACTGCTTGGATAGATTTCGGCAATACCAAAAATCTTTGATCATAGTATTATATTATATTTAAATGCAGTTTTACGGTACCTCAAAATTTATGCAAGTTAGTGCAACCACGACATTTTTCAAAAATGTCAAAAATTTCAAAAAATACAAAACCGGCTCAACGGGCTATCTCAGGCCGTTTCCGAGTTATAGTCGCTTTAAACGTTACAAGTCTGTCTCACACACACACACACACATACATGCGGACGCCAGCTAAAAATCGCATTTGTCGACGTTTTAGACTATTTTAAGAACTCCGACACTAAAATCTCAAATTTTTGTTTATTTACGGAGCTATGAGGAAGCAAAAACTACAATAAAAATTTGGTTTCCAACTATACCGCCTCCATTTTAAATCGTGTGAATACTTTCGCTACAATAGCTTCCGATCGACGGGAAAAAAAAGAAGAAAAAAAAAATCTGCACCATAAATTGAAAGGTATTTTCTTTTTCACCCTTTTCGTCTTTGCTGCGTTTTTCACACGGTCGATAGCAGGTGTCTCGCACCCCCGACGCAATCTACCGAACTCATTGTACACTTGGCTTCTGTAGTCGGTTCGCGGGACTTTTCGCCAGAACTTGGATTTCATCCGCGACGCACTATATAATGTACGTGTCGCTCTATGTGTAGGTATCGCATTTTGTGCCTCGATAACTTCTCCGCGGATAAATCAATGAATGCTCCTTTCCGCGCACGTACAACTTTCGCGCCGGTCTTCGAACTCTTTATTTTTCAGAACCCCTCGAAACCCGCGGCACGTGAACGCGCCGTCGATATTCGATAAATTAAACACAAAGAGCCCTCGAGGCACCTCGGTCTTGACGAAGGCCTGAAAGTGAACGCTGCGAAAACAGGGATCGTTAAATTGTAAGATCGCTGAATTTATCGAGGGAGAAAATATTCGATAAATTCTCGTTCTTCCCGGAGGCGACTCGGTTTCGGTAACGTTCCAAAACATTCTTCCTTGTTAGATAACTTTTTTTTTTGGTAGATCTTCACAGCCCTTGGTTCGTCCGTCCACGAATCGCTATCACGTGCAGCGGGACAAAAAATAACAAACGAGCGAACGAGGAGAACAGAGCAGATAGAGACGGAAATAAAACGGGAGCAATTTATATGATAAGTGCTTTCGTCGCAATGGGCGAGGCAGCCTTCTAATGCAGCTGGATTCGTTTGCCGCACCGCATTCAAGTGCAGGAGCATCTCGCCTTCTTGTATTGCGCATCCTCTTTTGCGTCTCCCTGCAGAGGGGACCTTTATTATTTGCCATAGGATCCAGGCGAGGACCGATTTTCTCGTTGTTTTTCTTGAGGCGAGCGAGATGAAGACGTCCGTCGGTGCAGTCGCTATCTTCCGTTTGTCACTCACTCAAAAGGGACAAAGCATTGTTTTCTCGGAGGAAGTTTTACGTTTTGATTCGGAGGGCAATAAAGTTGGGAAGTTAATTGGCTTTGCTTATCCGGATAAGGAAGTTGCTCTGTTGCTGCAAAAGTAAAAAGTCCAGTACAGAGAGTACATTTTTTTTCTTTTTTTGGTCTTGATTTGTATTATCTTTTGTGAAAAAAATCATTACCAGTTTCCGGGTTTGGGTGCGGAAAGGTGGTGGCAACCGCAGTGCGCATTGTAAGCGAATACGGAAATATAACGCTAACTGAAATTTTCGTAATTCGTCGATTTCAGCCTGTTTTTAATCTGTTCCATTATCTCACTGTTTTCATTAAAAAATGTCATTAAAAAGACAAGAAGACCTGTTTTTTTTAAACGATTTTTTGTAATAATTTAAAAAAATCGAATTTTACAATTATACTTATTGAAAAGTTTAGACAGACATTCATATATTAAAAGAAACAGGATGTCCTGTTGCTCATCAAGTATCCATAATTGTTTTCTCCTCGCGGGTTTTACATTTTGATTCGGAGGGAAATAAAGTTGTGAAGTTAATTCGCTTTGTTTATCCGAATAAGGAAATGTCTCTGTTGCCGCCAAAGTAAAAAGTCCACTACAGAGAGGGAATTTTTTTCCTTTGTTTTTCATTTGTCTTATGATTTTGTGAAAAAAATCATTACAAGTTTCCGGGTTGAGGTGCGGAAAGGTGGTGGCAACCGCATTGCGCATTGTAAGCGAATATGGAAATATACAGGTGATGTTATGAAAGTTCTTCGGCTCCTTATGCGACGTTGCTCCGGCGGGTATTGCATTTCTTCGGCAACTTAATTCTTCGTTGTTGCATAATGCATGGATGGGATGAATGAAGGCTTGAAGCGGCGGGACGAAAAGGGTTATCGAGTCGGGTCTTTTTTTTTAAGACTTCTTATTTTACTTGTCATAGTTCGTACAGGGTATACTTATTGGCGATACGGGCGCGGAGGTCATTATTAACTTTGATACGGTTCTCCAGAAGCCTGAGGGGATCTCTTCTATCCGTCTATCGGTAACTCTGACCACGGTCGCGACTTGGGGCTATTAGTTTCTCTATTAGTTGCCCGAGTGGTCTGAGCCCTCTCTCGAGAGTACTTGATTGGCCTGGTCGAGTGGTAGATATAGACCTAAACCACCGACGGAATTATCTCGAGAAGCAATATGAGATCGGTCGTGTTATAATAAACGTACTCAAAAGTTTTCGGCCTTTTGAGTACGGGACGAAATTTGAAATGACAACTGCTGATTTCGATCAGAGTGGCCAAAGTACGAAAAAATATTTGATGGACAAAGTGCAAAATGTCACAAATGCCGGAAGTACTTTTTGTACTTGAAGTGTTTCTCAAATACCGTTTCCAAGTACATTTCGCAATTAGGTTCGTAGCGTTAAGCGTTATCTAGGCCAAAAAAAAGGTTCAGAGTAATTTTAACATGGCTTCCTCATTGCCAAAAGTCGCTAACTGAAATTTTCGTAATTCGCCGTTTTGAGGCTATTTTTAAATTATTCTTCACGTTTTTTCATTTTTAAAAATCCATTAAAAAATGGTCTCGTTTTCTTTAATGACATTATTTTAAAATAACAATAAAAAAAATCTCGTTAGAATAATATTTATTGTAAAATTTAGACGGATATTCATATATATATATATATATATATATATATATATATACAAACAGGATGTCGAAATACTCGTTAAGTATCCGTAATGCGAGCGTGTACTCAAAAAGTTCTTGTACCTGGTACTTGAACTACGAACAAGTGCTTGTGAACTTCAAGTCCCTGCTGGAAGTTCCAAACAAGTACCCGGCACTTCAAGTACTGCCCAACACACTTCCACAAACGTTTTCACCCTATTTTTAAACATAATTGTATAATCGTCGACCTAACTTATTAAGAAACCTCCAACGAGACAAACCCAGCCTAAAAATCACTCTTGGACAAATATCGCTTGTCTAAAATCAGAAGAACGTACTTTTCTACCTATGACCATAGAAAACACGCTTTTCCGATTTTTGTCAAGCAATATACGAGTATATACATGTATATCGATGGAAGCAATTTCCGGCAATTTGGATGCAATTACGAATATTCTATTTCGCGCGAGTTAATTAGAATCTCGGTCGTGGGCGGCCACGGACATTCGATCAAGCGATCAGTTGAATGATGAAAATTCACCCAAAAGCTTCCCAAAATTTCTTAGTTTTAATAATTGGGTCGCACCAATATCCGGACGAAGGGCGCGGTACAACGTTCGGTCCAATTGGTGCATTCATGACGGGGGGGGGGGGGGGGGGGCTCAATGCGCGTTTTCAGGACGTTGTATATCCCATCCGAAGTGTCGCTACTGCCGCGATCAATTATGGCCAATCCGATTTGTTGTCGCGAGCTGTTCGAATAGCGATAACGTCAAGCGAGGATAATTTACGAATATCAAGTCTGTTGTGGCAATCGATAGAGCCGCATTGACGGATATTGCCAAATTCGTGCGGCGTGAATATTCTCGCAACGCCCGTCCATAGTTCTCGTCGAAATAGTAGTTCGATAACGGATAAAGGACGCGGTGCGCGAGATTACACTCTACTGCGTTTAGATTGCGATCAAACGTTCTGCGGTGGAAAATATCGGGAATTTACCAAAAAAAAGAGGAGAAAAAAAAATAAAAATGCCTCGTATTATCCCAACGCTACCCTCTGTGCAAGTTAAAATATTGGAGTCTACGCTGATGCTGTTGCAGATGAAAGCACGTATGGCCGAGTGAGCGCGTCTCGTACTTTCGTGCTTGCCGGTTACGATCAGAGAACACTAAACCGTAGAGTGTTACGAAATGCCCGTGGGGGGGGGGATGGGGGGGGGGTGTGCGATACTGCAGTCGATGCATTATTTCCCGGTGGTGGCAGTGGCGAGCTCGTCCCGCGAACGCGCCAGTATGCCGAGTGCAACTCGTACTTCCGGCTTTCGGTGAACCTCGTACCAGCCCTGGATAATGAAGTTATAGGAATGGCAGAGCCGGAGTCCGCGAGACCGTGCTCGAGAGCACTCTCGACGGTCGGGGCGATGCTCGAGTTACGAGGTTGGCTGCATCGGGGACAAAGAGTACATGCAACTCTCCGCCAGGAAACCGCCAACTGCTGGGACGATTCCGCGCCTTTCCGTTTCGACTTTACCGCGGAACCGGAGAGACGCGGCCGTGTTTATGGCGAACGTGGCCGGTCGGAGTAACTTCCCAAAGTCTGAGCGATGCTCGAGTGTTTGCGCTGTCGAAGTGACCGAGCTATTGTCAAAGTGGTCCCGAGCTTATTGCACAACCTCGCGAGGCATGCGGGGGTTCCCGGTTCGCTGAGTAAGAAAACATAGACCGTTCCCAGTCGTCTGCGGACAAACGGAGAGAATTCCGCCGCGACGGGTCCGGCAAACGGTGCCAGAACTCATCCAACTTTCATGGCGATTAAATTTTTCATGCTCCTCTGGAGAGATGTTTCCAAGGTTCCGAAGGTGCCGGTCGGACTCTGATGTCCCTGAGAGTTTTCCTGTTGGTTATTCAACTTGGGGCAATGAAAGGGCGGAGGAACACGGAAACGCAACGGCGCCCGAGTAAATTGGTCCGTGTCACACTCGGGAAGATTAAGACGGAATACAACGAAGTGGGATACCTTCTGCCGATGTTACCGGCGGGTCTGCAGTGCTCCCGCTGGACCAGTCTTCTCGTCGAGCTCTAATTAGTTAATGAGGCGGCTCACTCCAAAGGGGATAATCAGTGCGCCATTGTAAGTTAGTATTTTCCATGTCACTTCTAATTGGAATCGTCTCATGATTCGCATTAGTGGAATGGTTGTTTGTACGGCGAGGGCGTAGAAAGGGAGTTCCTGACGAGTGCCGCATTCACACGAGTCAGGATTTTGCTTTCTACACCCCAGTCATTCACATAAATTTCCCTAACAAATTCACAAAAAATCACGCTTCTGGTTTTTTGGGAAGTGTGCGCAGAAAGAGACTTTCTCACACTAGTGCGAGAAAAAAGACCATATGACGGGCATTTTTGTTCGCGGTCACAAATTTCGGTGAAACCAGGTTGGGAATTGACCGTCATTTTTTTAGTCATAAATGTTGTCAACTTTCTAACACTCTAGCGTTAATTTCAAACGAATTTTCATTCTCTATCAATTAATTCATCAATGAAACAATATTATAAAATGAACAAAATCAATTTTATTTTCTGACTAACGGGGTTGGTACTTTGTTAATTTTGAAGTTGGGACCGTGAAGCTGTTTAGATTTAACGTCGCTATTGTCACAGTGCGGTAACTTCCGGACCGGTCATTTGACAAAAAAAAAATGACCGGTCACAAAGTCGGCGCACTAAGATTTAAGGTCGAAAACTCACTTTATTAGATACAAATCGTGCTTCTCACGATCCGGTCGATACGTCATTCCCAAATAAAATCTTACAATTCTCGCAAGATAACATTTCCATGATACAATAACGGAGGTTGGAAATCCCTCGCGGGCATATTCCATCCAGATAGCAATTTCAAAGGGAGCCCACTTTTCCTCCCGGCGGGGCGGCGTGGCGGTGGTTTTGCGGAAGGGGATTGCTAATCTAAATTTTATCTTGGTGATCCGGAGGCTTCCGGCAAGGTGACCTCGCGCCGTCGACGTAATTGACCCGGCCGAAGCCTCAGTAGTTCATTTATTTTAATGAGGCCCTTTACCCCGTTTTGCCGCGGACTGCCATCACCGCTACACCCATTCCCCTCACTTTTCATCCCTCGTTTAACCACTTTTTTTCGTGCCTCACCGACCGCCACGACGAAACTGGTTAGTAATATACGAAATCCTGCACTGCGGACGTAGCAATGTAGACCGCTCCGTGTCCCAACGTGAGTGTATCAAGAGTGGTGTTACCGAACTACCTACACCGACGCTCAACCGTATCTTTATTAAACTTTCAGAATCAGCTTTTCGTACTTTGCCAAGGAAATACATAAGGGGCTCCCGAGGACTGACCCTACCCTCGCCTCCCCCGGGTTCCTCCCCTGTAAACCGCGCCGTATTTCCGGGCCGAATGCGATGGTCTGGAAACCCGGATGATCTTCAACCTTCCCGAACGAAAGTCTCGCTACGACGCACCGGTACATCCGCGAGCATTCCATAAATATGATCTACATATTCACCGCAAAGTTTTCGCTCGCGTTCCCCTCGTTCCTCACACCACCCCCGTCCACTCTTTAACCCCTGGAGTATCTTTTAGCATATCTAACTTGGTTCGACTTGGTGCGGATTCGCAGTGTACGGTCGTCTTGCGAATGTCGTTCATTAAAAACTGAGCATCTGATTAGCAGATAGCATTTTTGAATAAGACATTAGTTGGACAAAGTGTAGGGGACAGCGGGGCAAAATGGCACAGCGGGGCAAAATGGGATAATGGGACAAAACGCAATTTTCCAATAACTTTTGGATGGTGGCGATGATGGTACGTGGGGCAAAACGGGTTTGAGAATCCGGCTGTGTTTTAGGGGCAAAATGGAGCGTCCCAAAATTATTGAAAAACTGAGTTTTGCCCTCACTGTCCCGTTTTGCCCCGCTGTGCCATTTTGCCCCGGTCTCCCCTAGATTGGTTTTACGATTCAACGTGCCTGTTTGCGTGTTGCCGGTTGTGTTGGGGAAAAACACGTTTTAGGTGAAGTCTTGCGGATGCGGCGCTGATATGCGAATAATTAATTAACGAGGGACGCGGATGGTCAGCGGCTCGATCTATTCCCAGCAGGAAACTTATCCAACCGCGCGGGCATCAAGTGTGAGGTTTCCGTATGATTCCTAGTGTTTCACGTGATGGCTCCGGGTCGCATCGGTGGCCTGCAAAGGAGACATTGGAATTGATCCATGATCCAGAATGGCGGGCTTCTGTAGTGCGCGGAGATGAAGCGCTGCTTCAGCTCCGATGAAGGAATTTCCAATTGCCTGATGGATCGATATAACGGTCAGAGGCTGGCGGATATGGAACTAAAGGCTCGGGGAAACAGGGGATTGATGGCCGGATTGATCGTTCGAACGAAGCCGTGGAGTGAGAGGTACGGCCTACATTCCGTATGTGTAAACGTCGAAGGCGATGGAGGTGACACAGGTGGACCAGCCCAGGGTTCGTCCTCGGGCCTTGGAAACGATTCGAGTGACCACACCGAACCAACCGCCTTCGATGCCCGGGGAATTCTATCGTGCGGTCGCATTCCCAGCGTCCTATGAGAAAGTCCTCGGGTCGCCCTCGGTCGCGTACCTAAATCAATTAAATATCTCGGAGTGCCGGAGTTCCAGGGCCGCAACCATCGCCAACCTCGAAACGCCGCCATAGAACTTTCATTGGCATAGTTTTATTACATCGTGACCGGGCCGAAATTTTCGATTATCGCGACACGCCGAGCTTTAGAAAACGAAAGAAAGGAATAATCGTTTTTGTTTTGTTTTGTTCTTTCTTTCTGATTTTTTGTTCGTTTGTTTTTCTTGCGGAGCGCGAGCGGCGGAGCACATCAAGATTTACTTATTCCATCCTGACCGGGCCGAAATTTTCGATTATCGCGACTCGCCGAGCTTTCGGAAAAGAAACAAAAGAACAATCGTTTCTGTTTTGTTTTGTTCTTTCCGATTTTTTGTTTGTTTGTTTTTCTTGCGGGGCGCGAGCGGCGGAGCACATCAAGATTTACTTATTCCATCCTGACCGGGTCGAAATTTTTGATTATCGCGATTCGCCGAGCTTTCGGAAACGAAAGAAAGGAATAATCGTTTTTGTTTTGTTTCGTTCTATTTTTCTGATTTTTTGTTCGTATTTTTTTTTCTTGCGGGGCGCGAGCGGCGAAGCACATCAAGATTTACTTATTCCATCCTGACCGCACTTCTTGACCTCCTCGATGATTCGGCTGAAGCTCTTGTTGGCCTCGCCGATGGCTCGTTTGTCGCAACCATCGCCAACCTCGAAACGCCACCATAGAACTTTCATTGGCATATTTTTATTACATCGTGACCGGGCCCAAATTTTCGATTATCGCGACTCGCCGAGTTTTCGGAAAGGAAAGAAAAGAATAATCGTTTCTGTTTTGTTTCGTTCTTTCTTTCTGATTTTTGTTCGTTTGTTTTTCTTGCGAGGCGCGAGCGGCAAAGCACATCAAGATTTACTTATTCCATCCTGACCGCACTTCTTGACCTCCTCGATGATTCGGCTGAAGCTCTTGTTGGCCTCGTCGATGGCTCGCTTGTCGCACTCGAGGAGTTGCTTGGTGCTCTTCGACCTCGTCTCGGCCTCCCGCTTGACGAGAGCCTCGCATTTCTTCAACAGCACGTCGGCCCTCCTGCCCAATTCCTCGAGACCGTTTCTGAAGCATTCCAGACGGTTTTCGCTCAGCATGCAATTTTGGATGATCCGCTGAGCTTCGAGTTTAAATTGCGTCGCCTCGGTGTGAATCATCGCTCTTTCGGGTCGCAGTTTGTCGAGGGCGCTCGTGTGTCTTCCGTAACACTCGAGCATGCTATTCTTCATCTTCACTCGTATTCCCTCAAGTTCGGTTTCCTTTCTGTGCACGCACGCCTGCGCTTCCTCACTGTAACGCGTCAACTCGGCCAATTTTTCCTGGATCGTCGCGTACGTGCTTCCCACCTAGACGATTGTACGTCAAAGTTTAACGATATATTGTTTATCGTTAACAAAAGCTTTTCTTTCTGGAACTGTCGTCGCCGATGACGCCCGGAAAATTTCTCGGCAACCGGGAAAATAATAACAGTGATGGACGAGTGCGGTCGCTGTGCCTCGCTTTACCTTGGTGGCAGCTCTTTGGTGAAGATCGCTCAGGTCTCCTATCTCCGACTCGACCGTCTGAGTAATGACTTCGGTCGCTTTGCTCAACAAGCGATTGGCCTCTTCGATCAATCCCTCGAGCGTCAAACCATCGCCGTTATCCGTGCTCGACGTGCTCGCCCCCATGTCCGTCGCTCCGTTACGACACCGCAACCTTAAACCTCCATCATCGTCGTCTTAGTGTTTGTAGAGGTTACGAACAAACGATGCTCGATGCATCGGGTAAATGAAACTCGAGAACATCCGTCCGTTCCTTAATTCAGACCATTTTCGTTAAAATTTTTTGAAAATTGTAAAATTTTCCCTGAACGTCACTTTTCGACCAGAAGTTATACCGAAAATAGGTCCCTTCCAGTTTTCAAATGTAATTTTTTTTTACCGAAGTAACGCCATAATGGAAAGATGTCACTTCCGGTTCGAGTATCTAATTTTTCGACCGGAAGTGACGTCATATCGATGATGCGGAACTTCCGGTTTGAAAATATTTTTTGACAGGAACTGACGTCATAACGGAAATACGGCACTTCCCAATGGAAAAATTTCAATTTTCGACCGGAAGTGACGTCATGCCGGAGATGCTGCACTTCCGGTTTGGAGATGTCATTTTTTGACCGTAAGTGACGTCATACCGGAGATGCTGCACATCCGGTTTGGAGATGTCATTTTTTGACCGGAAGTGACGTCATACCGGGGATACGGCACTTCCGGTTTGGGAATAAAAAATTTCTACCGGGAGTGACGAATTGTAACTTATCCAGTAAGACATCTCATTAGCGGTGGTAACCGTGGCGAAATAATCATCCGCCGAAATGCAACCCGCTCGTGATAGTGAAATGAGCAAAAAAAAAAAATCGTTATAAAAGTCCTTGCAAGACGCAATAAAGACCTTTCGGAAGAGCTGAATAAGAACCAGCCATGCTCGGCTCATCTCGTCTCATTCTTCAAGATTCCGTCGAATATAAAAATAATAATAACAATAATGGCGGACAGATCGTTACGGCGGTCGCGGCTTAACGAGCTCGCGTAGATAAAGTTAAGGAGACTGCTTGGACGAGATGAGAAGCATTCTTCGAAGAGCATTCGTTTTAGCCCCGGGGAGTCTCGGGCGAGCGTTTCCTGCTGCAACTGGGCCATCGGGAGCTGCGTCGTTCGATGAGCCACACGCTAGGTCGGTCCTTTACGTTTTTTTTTTTCATCTCGTCCTTTCCCTTTGGTCTTTAATCGGGTCCTCAAAGTTCGTCTTACTCATCGTTTCGGGGAACTTTCCTTATAAAATTTTTTTATCATGTCCTGATTGAGATCACGACAAGTTGGATGATCTGTGAATATTTATGTAATAAACGGACCGCATCTGCATTGTGTTTCACGCGCATCGACACCAGTAAAATCAACACCATAAAATCTCAATGAAAATTTCCAACACATGAACTTTACCAAAATTCTCATTTTTTATCTAAATTGGAATATCGCACATTGAAGTCGGGTCTCAGTGAGCCACACGCTAGGTCGGTCCTTTACGTTTTTTTTCATCTCGTCCTTTCCCTTTGGTCTTTAATCGGGTCCTCAAAGTTCCTCTTACTCATCGTTTCGGGGAACTTTCCTTATTAAATTTTTTTATCATGTCCTGATTGAGATCACGACAAGTTGGATGATCTGTGAATATTTATGTAATAAACGGACCGCATCTGCATTGTGTTTCACGCGCATCGACACCAGTAAATTCATCGACCAGCGATAACGCAAAGTTTCGCGGTGTCTATATCGCGTGATCCGCGATGACATAGTCTTCCGGTTCGCGGGATAATCGGATAGCTCGAAGCCCACGGCTGAACGGAGGAATGAGTTTCGACGTCGTTTGATCATCGTCCCGGAATAATTTGTAAATTACCGAGACCGATTATAATTTCCATGAATAATCATTAATCAACTATGAATTATGATAATCACGATGCCCCGTAGAATTTCTTCCGACCATAGAACGCGGTCGGAACTCGCTACCCGAGAGAGCAGGCTCCAAGTGCGTGATCTCTGGAACGATTGGGAATTCGTACGCGTGAACTGAGCGCAATGCCATGACGTTGCGGCTGATCTGTCGCGTTTGTCAATGTCGGTAAATCAACACAATTCGGCTTCAATGAAAATTTCTGACACATGCAATTTACAAAAATTCGTATCTTTTATCTAAATTCAAGTCAAGTTTCGGGAACACGTCAGGCTGCTGATCCGTCGTCAATGTCGATAAATCAACACCATACAATCTCAATGAAAATTTCCGACACATGAAGTTTACCAAAATTCTCAGCTTTTATCTAAATTGGAATATCACACATTCAAGTCGGGTCTCGGGAACACGTCAGGCTGCTGATCCGTCTCGTCCATCAATATCGGTAAATATTACCATCCGAAATCAATGAAAATTTCCGACACATCAAATTTACAAATATTTGTATCTTTGATCTAAATTGTAATATCGCTCGTTCAAGTTAGGTCTCGGGAACACGTCAGGCCGCTGATCCCTCGCGTCCATCAATGTCGGTAAATATCACCATCCGATATCAATGAAAATTTCAGACCCATGAAATTTCCAAAAATGCTTATCTTTTATCTGCACCGAAACACCGAAAGTTCAAGTTAGGTCTCAGAGGACACTTCGACAGGAACCGTTGTGAGAAGACATGGGCGCTTGTTGCGGCAAGGACGACCTCGGTGCGAGGATCCCTCGAAACGCGGCGGTCGATTGTGCCGCTTTGGTTCAATCAAAAGCAAAGATAATTTGCCTCATCGGTGGTCCCGGCGCTGGCAAGCAGACTCTCGGCAAGCGTTTAGCCGGAAAGTACGGATTGTCCGCAGTTATGCTTTCGGACTTGGTTAGATCCGAGGTGAACGCGGGCACGGAAAGGGGCGAGATCATCAAAAAAATTATGAACGAGGGGCGCAATTTGCCTGCGGACGTGATCGTTCAGAAGGTCGAGGAAAAAATGGCCAGGGCGCCCGCGGCTTCGGGTTATCTGCTGGTCGGTTTTCCACGGGACAAGCAACAGGCGAGCCTCTTCGACAAGGACGTGCGTCCCCCGGATCTTTGCATCTATCTGTGGGCGCGAAGACTCGTCCTCGAGGAAAGAATGCGATCGAGGGCGCTGGCTAACGAACGCTTCGATGACGCGGAGTTCACAATCGCGGAAAGAATGAAGACTTTCTTCAAGACTGTCGGCGGCGCTGTTGGTCATTACAAAAATATTACGAGCACCGTGGACGGGGAAAGAGGTGAAGAAGAGGTGCTTGCGCTTGCGTGCGCTGCCATTGACGCAATGTTGGCGAGATCCGAAAACTGATCGAACATTTTATGGAAATCTTTAGAGCGGCTGTTCGAAGGAATGAGAGTAAATGTCTATTTGTTCGCTTTTTTTTTGGTCAACCTTTAGATTTTTGATAAATTGTGTATCCGATATGATAATCGCGATGCTGGGGTTTTCCATTTCGGGAAAAAAATTGTTAATAGCGGTTTAGAATGGAAGACTGAGAGGAGCTAAAGAATTTTGGTTGCGGTCGACCGGAGTCGATCTGGCAGTTCAATTTGGCTCTATGAAGTGTAAATGTGAAGAACGAAAACGTTCTTCAATACTGTCGGCGGTGCTGTTGGTGGTGATAATTGCGTTGGTGAGTTTTTCCATTTTGGGAAAAAAATTGTTAATAGCGGTTTAGAATGGAAGATTGAGAGGAGCGAAAGCAATTTTTGTTGCGGTCGACCGGAGTCGATCTGGCAGCTCAATTTGTCTCTTTGAAGTGTCACGAATTCAGGACGATTGGGTTGTGTACAGTTTTCCAGCGTTCGACTTCAGTGACCACAGGAAGTTCACGAGAGTAAAAGGCGCAAAGAATTCTCCTCGGATGCGGAATAATTGAGGGATTCGAAGAACTTGCTGGCTGGTCACGTATCTGTAAGTCACCGTTTCGCCATGGACTCCGTACTGCACGCGCAGGTGTGCGAATCGCCGCAAAAGCTGAGGGAAAAAGCGCGTTCTCAATTTTTCAAGTCCTATCGGAATTTCCCACGGGCATAGCAACTTGTTCGGTGAGATTTACCGCATTGTCTGATAAGAGTTCAACAATCTTACTCAAGGCGATCGTGACACTATGTCCAACTAGAAAACACGCCGTTTAAGCATTTTCATTTGATTTGAAGATCATTGAGTGATACATAAATATTTTACTGTCACAGGTTCTGCGACTCTTTCACTCTTAGCCATGTATACAGAGATGGAAAAAAGTACCGACGAAATTCGCAGCTTTTATCCATGAAATTCTCAGTCATGATCCACGAAACTCTCAGTCATGATCCACGAAATTCTCAGTCATGATACACGAAATTCTCAGTCATGATCCACGAAATTCTCAATCATGATCCACGGAATTTTTTGCCAGATACGCAAAATTTTGCCAAGAACAAATTACCATATGTGTTGGGTAAAAATTGCTAGAGCTCCTGCGAAAATTTCACATGTCACCAATAGTGGCGCTGGTGTATCAAGTTGCCTGGTCGAAATTTACCACATGACTTGGCAGTTTTTCCAAGATCCTTCTCTCAGTACACAACAGCTTTGTCAAAAATCAATCACGTACCGTATGTGAAGTTTCAGCACTACACATATGCAGATAACGCTAATGATGGAAAAACATCGGTTACGTTAGCTTACTCTTACTTAGGAACCGATTAACCCTAGTCCGAATCCCAGCGATCACCATATTTTTCTATCATTCAAATTCGGCCGAGCCGCCACATCATCGGCCACGATCAATCCTCCGAAGTCTGCGCCGAGTCGTTGCATACGAGGGTGGCTACCTCGGCCGTAACAATAACTCGGAGTCCTTAGAAATTGGGAGTAGGGTCTTCCCGTCCATGTCCCTCAATGCGGTCCCCCTAATCTCTATAGCGCAACTATTCGACCGATGATCGGATAACTTGTAAAACTTGCGCAATCAGCCGTGGGATTGCATGCGGTCTGGGGGATGGAAGGGGCCGCGCACGGACGGCGGAACCGAAAGGATCGCGAAGATAGGTCATCTGTCGCGTGGAATGAGGGAATACTAAGGTCAGTTCGGTGGTCGCGAACTCGCTGCGAGCTTCCTGCCCATTCCTCTTGTGGTGCCTCCTCATTCGGCAATCTGGCCCGCTCGCTGCGAAGGTCTTATTCCCAGGACAACATTCCGTCCCGGCTCTCACCATAACGCCAACTTATTCCACAATTCGATGAAACTCCCAGAATCTCGAGTAACCGAACATCTGGCTACGTTCGACGAGTTTGTACCAGACAGATAACTCTTGACGAGGCAAACACTATCGCGATATTGCATCGTACGCAATGAAAGCTTCGGGCGAAGATTGCATCGCATATGTACCCTGCGCCGCTTTTGTGTACAGAGTTCTTGTACACGTCTCTATGCAAAGGGGATGCACCGATATTCGAAGAAAGATTTTTCTCTTATCTCCGTAAGATACTGCCCGGTCGGCTCGCGCTCGCGCTCTGGACCGTGCAATTTGGAAACCGGAAATACGTCACTTCCGGTTTGAAAATCTCATCCGGAAGTGACGTAATTCCGGTTGCTAAAGTTCGTGGTTAATGCGACTTCTTAGCTATGAATCTTACTGAAGTAACAATTTTAACCGGGTAGAGGAGAGCGAGGCAAAATGGCACAGGGGGGCAAAACTCAATTTTCCAATAATGTTTGCATGCCCCTTTTTGTCCCAACGATACATCCGGTTTTTCGAACCCGTTTTGCCCCACGTACCACCATCGCCACCACCCAAAAGTAATTGGAAAATTTCGTTTTGTCTCATTATCCCGTTTTGTCCCGGTGTGCCATTTTGCCCCGCTCTCCCTTATGCATTTACAAACCGGGTGACATACGTCACTTCCGGTTTAAAAATCCGGTTTTATTTTGAAGCCACGTATTTCCGGTTTCTGAATTCCATAATCCACGCGATTTCATACTTCCTCGTTTTAGATCCTTAAAATTTGCAGTTCATTTTCTGTTTTTCCCAATTTACCGAGGTACCAGCGCCTTTTAAATAGGTCACGCATCGCGGCTATTTTTTTCCAACTTTGATCGCGTGAAAGCTCGGCGTAATGCGCACAGTCGACGAGTATTAATTTTCGTTTTTTTAAATTTTTTTTTATTTCGTCCACCGATGAGCTTATTCCACTACTTCAGTTCTGGCGCAATGCGCTATGCAACGGATGCACAGTGAAAAATACAGTACAGACATCGAATGGTTTTTCCATAAGAGGTTTTTTACGAGCTGCAACCCTGGCGCAGCCATCGCTCGCAGCTTTGCAGCGCGCCGCGCGTAACGGCTACGCCTCGTATGTTCGGCTCAACGAATTTGTGAGAAACGCGCATTCACAGTGAGCCAGACACCCCCGACATGGAAAAAACATATTTTCCTTTATATACTTCCGCGAGCGATTATTCCACGTTTTATCCGTGCAGCCAGCATGCCCGGATGCTTTCGTTTCCGAATAATAGACAAATAATCCGGCCGCCGGTTGTGCGCTCAACATTGTCCAGGTATTGTAGGTGGTAGCGAGTGTGCAACATAATTCACGGGGCGGGCTCGTATAACAAACGCTAAACAGGTTCTACGACGGTGGCTGCGAAACAGCTCAAAGACTATCTTCGAAACCAGCGCGTCGACCCCGCCGGAAGGAAAGACCGAGGAAGAAAAACGACGAAGCTAAGAAGGATAGCGCACGCTTTTCCTTCTGCTTCGGCTGCCGCTCGAGGAAGGGATAATATCGTAAATCGCTGTGCTTGCCCCGCGCGCTCGCGCGTTGCAGCTTATACATATTTATTCCCGCATAATCCACTGCTCGGATATTCATATTTGTTTTCGTTCAAGGGCAACACGGCCAATACCGCTCACCGGCCTGCCAGGGGTGCTGCGAACAGGGGTGATAATGCAACTATGGGTCCACTTTTTTATGCAACTTTATGCTTCTTTGATAATTATCGACTTTAATGTCCTGTTTTTTATTTTTATTTTTATTTTTTATTTTTTTTAGAGGCGCTTGACAAGGTCTCGTCAGTGATTTGTCTTTTTGATTCCAAGTCGAGTAAACAATTAGCCACACAGCATCCGCTCCAAAGGCCATCTTTCGCTGCAAAGCTCGCACTATTCTTCCCTCGATTCGCATCTGCTATTAGACCTCGCTCATATCAACGGGCGCTCTATCGTTGGATCAGCCGAACTCACCCCGATTCGAGGAAATTCCACGCGCCCCGCTCGTTCCACCGGTGGACGGAATTGTGTGGTCGCTTAATCGAATAAATAACGAGGTTGGATATCGCGTCTTGATAACACCGAAGAGCACCTTCCCGCCTCAACTTCCGTGGTAACTGGAAAATGCATGCGACCGAGTGTCAACCTCAAACCATTGTTGAGCTCAGTTTGCTCGACTGACACACATTTCATAAGAGACGGAGAAAGCGAGAAATGAGAGAAAGCCCATTACGTTTCAAGCTCTCTGTTGTTCTGGCGTGTGACGTCACGATAACACCCGACCAGAGTTAACAAACAGACGTGTAAATCTATAGTTCGAGGGATTGTTTCATGTTTCGCTGAAATAATAGAAACGGAAATAAAAGTAAAGAGTTGAGATAACTGGACATTATTCTTCGTGCTCGTCGAGCGGAATGACGCAGGCAATGATGAGCTCCGAGATAGACGAGAAGAAAGGGGTTTCTCTTGTTCCGCCACATTTGTTTCGATAAAATAAAGGCAATGGTTTTTTTTTTTAATTAAGAAAATGTAAATCTGTTTTGTGCGCTTTTGCTTCGCTCGATGAGAGGATTTGGATGGTGTAAAGATGTCGGGTTAACAAAAAGTCGCGGTTCGAGGCTGTATTTTTGTTTGATAGGGAGAGTGGGGTAAAATGGGACAGTGGAGCAAAACTCAATGTTCCAATAATTTTTGGATGCCCCATTTTACCCCATCGATACATTCGGATTTTCTGACCCGTTTTGCCCCCTCGTCTCATTTACAACATGAATGGAAAATTGTGTTTTGCCCCACTGACGCGTTTTTCCTCGCTGACCCGTTTTTCCCCACTGTTCCATTTTACCCCGCTCTTCCCTACAAGTAAAGCATTGTTTGGTTATACGATTATTTGCTCCAGTCGATTCAAACAGACATTTCTTGTTGTGCCAACCAAATTACACCTTTTAATGTAAGTCACTGCGCCGTGTTTAATCCAACCATTTGTTTTTCTCAGTATATGGAACATACGTGCGTTTGACGAAGCGGCCATTCAACGACCTTTTCGTTCATGCCGTCAACTTGTACAGGTTGAGGGCGTGAACAAAAAAGCCGTTGTGCGAGCGGTCTTATTATTGTCTCTTAGCATTTTCCTATGTCTAGACTGTCTTCGTGTTCGTCAAGCGGAATGACATAGACAATGACGAAGCTCCGCGAAACAAGACAAGAAAGGCTTTCTTGTCTTCAGCTACATTCGTTTCATTAAAATAAAAGAAAATATTATTTAAAAAAAATTAAGCAAATGTAAATCTATTTTGGGCACTTTTGCTTCACTCGATGAACGTATATTGTCAGAGAAAAAAAATGGTTGCCTTAACAAAAAGTCATGGTGACGTGATTCGAAGCTATTAATTGTTAGGTAGGGAAGAGCGGGGTAAAACGGGTCAGTAGGGCAACGGGACAATGGGACAAAACTCAATTTTCCAATAATATTTCGACGCCCCATTTTGCCCCATCGATAAATCCCGATTCTCCTCTTTCGCCCCACTGGCCTATCAAAAAATTATTGGACAATTGCATTTGCCCCACTGACCCATTTTCCCCCCTTCCCGACTACAAATAAGGTATTGTTTTGTTAAACGATTATTTGCTTGAGTCGATTCAAGCGGACTTTTTTTGTTGTGCCAACCATATTATACCTGAACGTATGTCAGCGCACCTTGGTTAATCCGACCATTTTTTTCTTTCAATGTATGAACCACACGTACGTTTGACGGAGCGGCCGCATAGGCCGAGAGCATGAACGGGAAAGGCCGTTGTGTGGGCGGTCTTATTTTCTCTTAGCATTTTAGTACGTCTAGACTGGTTGGTTTAGTTCTTTACGGACCACTTCCCCTGTAAATAACTGCAGCTATCTCGCTCGCGGCCGGTAATGGGAGCGGGCGCGCGGGAGCGTTCACTGCGTTAGGACGGAAGTTCTCTCAAATTAAATGGGGAAGAATGACTCGGGTAGTTCGCGACGTGAAAACCCTCCACCCATTTGGATTTCCGCGCGGTTCTTTTTCCACTTTTTACCCTCTGATACAACATACAATATACACACTAAGGCGGAAAAACGCAAAGAATGACTTTTTCGCACTGTTCGTTCCGACCCAGAAGCCGCCCCTGAAGTGAGCGCCGCGCCCAAAGGGCGAACAACCCACTTCGCCGATAAATTGGGCCAGCGTTTGTCATACTGTCGCGGATGCTTTGTTTCAAAGAAACCAATTGAGGGGATACTGGACGCGTTTTTAACCCCTTACCTCTTTTACCGACGGAGCTGGGCGGCCATATTGGATTTTGAGAAAATCTGTTATATTTGATTTTCTTGATTTCTTGGATATTTGCAACCGATATTCGAGTGTACGCCGAAGCGTTTATGGATTGTATTACAGACCTCTAAAATTTGAAGCATAGGCATAGCATATTAATGATGTAAAGTCGATCCTACGAAATTGCTTAGTTCGGTCGGTAAAACAGGAAGGTGCAGCAGTTCCTTAAATGCGTGCAAAATAAAATCAGAAAGTCAGTCGGTACTAAAATTATTATTATATGATTTCGAGGCGAAAAGCGTACATAAAATGTAAAACATAAAGAAAAACATATTTCTTTTTTTTTATACATTATACATGTTTCAGGATATTTTAACTGTTTAATGAAAAATTGATAGTTTGCGATGCGAAACGCGCAACCCATTTGGATTACCTTTCATGAGATTCTTTTTTCACTTTTTCCCTCTGATACAACATACTATAGACTTAACGGCGAAAAAAGCAAGGAATTACTTTTTCGCGCTGTTCGTTCGAACCCGGAAGCCGCCCCTAAAGTGAGCGCTGCGCACAAAAGGCAAACAACCCACTTCACGATAAATCGGGGCGGCGTTTATCTCGCAAGCATTCATCGCACCCCCTTGTCACTGTCCGTAATACATTTCCGGTCGGGCCTCGTAGATTATTTCAATGAAATCGAAAAAGGAAAAGCTATATCTTGCATGTAAGTCTTCGCATATCTTGTATAGGGATTTCATGGAGGGATATTTTGTCCGATAAAAAAAAACAAGGTTGATGGGAATCTTTTTTTTACGTGATCCGGTTACGTGAGTGGCACGAGACGTAAAACGGCAGGGGATTACTGATCCGCTCGAAAGCCGGCCGAACCTTGAATATTTCTTTAAATCCTTCCCAAATCGTCGATGGAAATTTTTAGTAGCCTCCATTTTTTCAACTCTTTTTATTAAATTTTCGCAAACGAAAAGTTGAGGAAGTAAAAGTGAACATGTGCACGTCTCTCCACTAGTTTTATTCGCGATGACACAGTATAGTTACGGTAAAAAAAATTCGAACTTTGATGTACCGGACTGGAAGTTTTTATGCAAAAACTGGTACATTAAATGTAACGTACAATTGTGATGAAAAATTGCTATACTTTTATTTATCGAAATTGAAGTAAATTATTAAAATTAAAGTACTTGTTAAAAAAAAAATTTTAATTAAGTAAATTTAAAGTGAATTATTAAAAATAAATGATTGACAATGTTTTTAATACACTGAACATTAATTTTTCATCACAACTGTACATGACA
Organism: Ichneumon xanthorius; assembly: GCA_917499995.1. Lineage (NCBI taxonomy): Eukaryota > Metazoa > Arthropoda > Insecta > Hymenoptera > Ichneumonidae > Ichneumon > Ichneumon xanthorius. The sequence continues at coordinate 3,230,207 of OU824210.1, forward strand.
TTTAATACACCAGTTTTTGCATAAAAACTTCCAATCCGGTACGTTAAATTTCATCCTTTCTTTTACAGTGCATAGCCGGCCGAGCCTTAAAGATTTTTTTAAAATTCTATAAAAAAGAATTCTTTAAAGAAGTCGTCGACCGAAATTTTTGGCAGCCTCAATGTTGTCAATTGTTTATTATTGAATTTCCGTAGACGAAAAATTGAGGGAACAGAAGCGAACGTGTGGTATTTTATTCGGATTTTATAAGTCACTTGTAGCATCGGGTGGCCTGTGCTACAAGTGACTTAACTACGCGATTGGTCCTTACAGTCCTACGACTAGCGGCACGTCTCGCCGCTAGTTTTATTCGCGACGACATAGTATAGTCGTAGCGTACGGTCAACTGGCGCGCAGGCGAGATTTCCACGTTATCGTCTCCATACCGTTTGCCATTATCTACCTACATCAGGGTGGCGCAGTTGTGAAACAGTTTGCTCATTCAAGTCGACCCCTCGGTACTAAAAGCCACCGTGGACCAAGCCATCGATCGCTGAGTCACGCTCTCGTTCACACCGGCGTCTGACCATTTACGCCCTTTTCTCCTTTTGTAGTTCGCGCGATTTATCCTGTACGCTCCAACTATGCAGACGAATGCTTCGCTCGCATGATTATTATTGTAATTATGAGCGAACGTCTCGTCGAACTCTATTATAAAAAAAAAAAATTAAAAAATGCACTTTATGGCTCAATTCATTGGGTATTTTTTCTGTTCCAGGTAAGTTCCGAGTCGTTGTGCAATAGAAATGTTCATACACGCGCTTTTCGGATACAAGGTAAGTGAGAATCGAACGTCGAATATTACGTACACTGTAAAAAAAATTCGTATGAAATTTAATGTGCTGGTACTGGAAGTTTTTATGCATGAACTGGTGTATTAAATTTTATGTATATTGCAAAATTTAGAAATGCTTTACCTTTATTAATTCACTTTAAGTTTATTATGAAAGTACTTTAAGTCCAATAATTTACTTTAATTTCACTGTAAAAATCCATTTTTTTAAATCACAATTGTACACTAGATGTAATGTACCTGTTTTTGCATAAAAAATTCCAGTCCGGTGCATTAAATATTCAATTATTTTTAACAGTGTAGTCGAGAGAAAAAAATTTGCTTCGTACACACCGTGTCACAAATTTCATGCAAGGAAATTGTTCGATAAAATGAGTTTATCGATTGCTATGTAAAATTTTTGTTTAAATTAAATTTTTCACATAAAAACTGACAAAACCGAAAGGAAACTTGGGCCTGTAGGGAAGAGCGGGGCAAAACGGGTCAGTGTGGCAAAATGCAATGTTTCAATCATTTTTGGCTGGTGCAGTGGGACAAGGAGCGACAGAAAATCCGGATGTATCGATGGGGCAAAATGGGACATCCAAAAATGATTGGAAAATTGCGTTTCGCTCACCGTCCCATTTTCGCCCCGCTCTTCGCTACGCTTTACGTGTTCAGTATAATAAAATTTCATATAAAATAAAATAACGTGCACTCTCGTTTTACGGCACATGGGTACACGCGTGGGACATGTCGCTCTAGCGAATCGCTGTTCTTCATTCACACAGTGTCTTAAATTTTGTGCAAAGAGATTGTTGGATATCCGATGAAAATACGTTTATGGATCGAAAAATAAATTTTTTCTGTAAATTGAATTTTTCGCATCGGAACTGACGAAACCGAAAGGGAACTCGCGCGTGCACGCGTTACGTGTTGGGTACACGATATACTATATATATTCTCGTATATATAGAATAACTGGAAATCTCGTTTTACGGCACATAGCGACACGCGTGGGACTAGTCGCTCTGGCGAATCGCTATGCTTCATTGATATACGCCTATTGATAAGGGAGCGAATCGCTTTAGAGTCACGTCACGATTTTACGAGTATATAGTATTCGAGTAGCAGTCGGCCCGCAGTAGTGTGTTTTTCGTAGCGAGTAGATACACGTTCCACATTCTATGAAACCTGACTTTTAACTCCACATTGCACGACTCCCTGTGCGCACATATACTTGTAAGAAACACGAATTTCCTTTTATATAACCAACGAAGTTCCACGTCAAGGTCGTGGCTTGCGACACAATTCACTGTTCACATTTTACGTCCAAAAGAACACTTTGAGGAGGTTCGACTGTTTCTTTGGAGTCAAAAATGTGATTGCACAAAAATCCATCAAAGCTGTCTTGAATCCTATGCAATATTGGAAAATATTGCATGCGATATGCAATATTGGTAAAACGAGTTATGCATATTTCGGCTGATAATCGACCCTCCTTAAGTATCGCGAAATCTAGTGTTTAGTTTTTATTGATTACGTAATTAATAAAATTTATTTATTGGTAGACGGGAAAGGAATCTCTTTTGCATTTTAATAACATGATAAATCTTTGTTTTTTAAATACAGAAGAAAGAAACAAGAGAATCAATATTTTACACTTTGTGCCTTAAGAAAATAATTATTCGAAGCAGTAAACAAACAGTAAAGCTTTGACTAGTATGTTTTTATTTTTTACTTTAGTAGTAGTAGTAAAGAAGATTTATTGCCAAAGTTAATATTTACCTTCTAGGTTATCTTCTAATACAAAATTACCTTAGTTATCTTCTAATACAAATTTTTTTACCTAATGCTAAATTTTGCACCTTGGCAAATCGCCATCGACCTGGGTCCTTCAGCCCGAGATTTTCTTGGGTATTTGGAAGGTTTTTAAAAAATTCTATTCTAAAAAAATAAAAAGTGAAATGTATCGGTATAATATGACATTCGCAACAGACCGGATTGTCACTTCCTCTCGAGCTTAGCACACGTTCACATGGTTCACCATGGAAGTAAAATTCCCCCGGCGTATATAAAAGCTTTGTGTTCTAATGGAACGGAGAGATTTGCGAGAGGTTTTCTATCCCGGTGCCAAAGATCGTCGCTTGAGCGATGCGAGAGGCGAAATAATGGGGATGGCTGGCAACCGGTACGCCGAGAGTCGAAAAGTTGCGGGGGAATCGCTCAGTCGGCTGAACTGTCCTCGAATCTAGCACAGCTTTTCGTTGCTGAGTGCTGCAATTTATTTCATTACTTTCGGTCTACATTCGGGCTTGTGTGCGAGCGTGTAGCGTATTCCGAGCGGCTGCATTGCGCGAACTAGAATGTTCGCGAATTCTATGCTTATACCTATTCGCAACAGGAGCTTAAATGTTATCCAACGTTGCGTTAACAGTTGCGTTATGCGATGAGGAAAACTCGGCTGCGAAAACAGTGGTGCACGGCTGGCTGTGGCTACGACGACGACGACGATGTCTGTTACGTTTTACGTATTTCAGTGAGAATTCCCTGCCGGCGATGTTTTATCGCGAAACTCGATTAAACGCGGATGCTCTCCTGCAGCAACGTTTCCGCCGCCGCCGCTGCTCATCCGAGTTTTTGCGAGGGTTGACTGCGCCCCCGATGAACTCGTAATTGAAAGACTCACGCGAAGAAAACATCCTGCTATAATATGCAAGCTCGCGCAGTCGAGGACTGCTTTATCGCGAACAATCCAATTAAATGCGTGAAAAATAAAATCAGAAAGTCAGTTCTGAAATTATTTCCTTACGATGGATTTCATTTTCTTTCTGTAAATAAATTCTGTAAATAAAGTTTTTCATTTTTTTCTGTAAATAAATTCTGTACATAAAGTTTTTCATTTTTTTTCTGTAAATAAATTGTTACTTTTCAAAGTAATTCAGCTGTTTATACAAATCTTAGTGCCCTGTAGAGTGCAATATGAAAGTCCGAGGTCGACAATCTATAAACGATATTATGGAATCGATACTATCCGAAAAAAGAGAAATTGTATCGAACATTTCTTCGGAGTGGAGCGACTATTTTCATCGGTTTCTTAGAAAACATCGCGCTGTAATGTGCAAGACTGTACAGTCGTGGACGGCTTTATCTCAAACAATCCAATTAAATGCGTGAGTAATAAAATCAGAATAATAAAATCAGAAACTCAGTCGGTTCTAAAATTATCTCCTTGCGATGGATTTCGGTGCGAAAAGTGTACAAGTGTTTCTTCTTTTTTCTTTTTAATGAAAATTTATGGAAATGAATTTTTTTAATGAAAAATGAATGAAAATGAATTTTTTATGAGAATTTAATAAAAATCAGATTTAATAAAAATTTAATGCCCCGTAGATTGCAATACGAAAGTCGGCGAATTATTTCTTCGGCAACTCCGGGCCGGCAATCTGTACCCGATTATTGGGTATAGATTGGACAATCTGTACGACATTATGAAATCGATACTATGCGGGAAAAAGAGAAAGCGTATCGACAATTTCTTCGGAGTCCAGCGTCTATTTTGATCGGTTTCTTAGAAAACATCGTACAATGTGCGAGTTCATATATTCAAGAATTGCATTATCTCAACCAATCCAATTAAATGCGTGAAAAATAAAATCAGAAAGTCAGTCGGTTCTAAAATGATCTCCATACGATGGATTTCGGGGCGCAAAGGCAAGTTTTTCTTTTTTTTCTGCAAATAAACTCGCGTTTGAAAATAATTCAGCTGTCTAATGAAAATTTAATGCCCTGTAGACTGCAGTACGAAAGTCAACGAATTATTTCTTCGCCAACTCCCGGAGTGGCAATCTATACCCGATATTATGGAATCGATACGATCCGGGAAAAAGAGAACTTGTATCGCCAATTTCTTGGGAGTCGAGCGACTGTTTTCATCGGTTTTTTTTTTTTGTCAATTCCATTATTTCTTTCATTGCTATTCTCCTACGTATTCTCGAAAATGCGATTGCCCTGCTTGTCATTTAAATCCTTTGAAACGTCGCTTATCTCTCATTTGTTCTTTCTCAGTTGGGGGCGAAGGAGTGACGGAGAAAAAAAAAAGAGAGAATGGGTCGGAATGGGTTCTCGGCGACGTGGGAGTTACGTGGAAAATCCTTAAACGTCAAGGTACAGGAGAGACGTTTTATTCAAAATAAGAATGTAAAGTAGTGACCTTTATGCCGGGCAAGGCGACTTTTCGTTTAGCCAGTCTTACGCGTGATCCAGAGAGCTGCTGTTGCTGATTCCGTTATAGCAGGTAGCTCGTTTCAGTTTTGCCTGGCTAAGTCGGATGACGGCGTTTCTGTAGAAATAATTCCCCGAAACGCCATCGCTGGATGAAGCGTTAGTCGCTTTCCACCGTTGGAAATATCTCGCTTATACTACGGGATATTCACTAAGAATGGTGTTCAAAAGCTTTTCAATTATGCGACCTGACAACTTTTGTTTGACTTTTCCTTCGGTAGCGCGTTTATCTTGACACCGCAACAAGTTGCGTTATTATTTTTCCGAGAGCAAAAAGACGAAAGAGATTGCAAGGCATTTAAGCAGGGTCGGTAGAGAATATTTCGTAGAGTAATTTTATCAGCATAAAACCATAGCTGTTACACATAAAAATGGTTGCTCACGACTTTTTGAGGAACAACGATTGATCTATTTTTTTTTAATTTCATTCTATTACTTTGGTAATTTTGTCAATGGGGTGGGGGTGGAAATTTTGAACTGTCGAAATGTAGAAAACCGATATTGTGAAATAGAAAAATAACGAGCGTTCAAATGCACAACGACCAGTCTTCAAAGAGTCCTTAAGTAGTAAATAAAAATTGGGAACATACATATATCGAAATGAACTTATATATCGAGAGTAAATATATGAAAAGCCGATATTACCCTAGAATAGCCGAACATTTTTACACTAAAAAGTTCGCGTTCTGGAAATCTTCATAATTTCGAATTTATTATAGCGAATTACTATAATAAGTTTAACGTTGAAACTGTGGCAAAATAAAAAAAGTCGGTCCGTCAAAATAACTAATTTTTCAATATTTTAATATCCGCAATAACAAAATTTCGAAACATCGGCCGTCCCACATTTCGGTCGTTCGTAATTTTTACCCCCACCCCGACTTGGCTACCTATCGAGAATACAATATTCGAACCACTAATTTTTCAATATTGTAACATCCGCAATAATGAAAATTCAAAACATCGGCCGTCCCAAATTTCGACCGTTCAACATTTTTACCCCCACCAACACCAACTCACCCAAAAAAATAGCAAGTCCCAAATTTCCGAGGAACAAACGATCGATTCATTTCCTTCGAATTACATTCCATTACCTCGATAATCCCGTCGATGACACGACATCCCTGCAATTTATTCGATGCAAATTGTTCCTATAACTCGCTCAACCGATCGTCTCGATTCTCATCCGTTGCTCACAGTAGTCCAGGTCTTTCATCAGCGGGACGACGGTAGCGGAAAATGGCATTAAATATTCATACTATTGCGAGCTTCGCTAAAGGTAATAAATTCCGAGTATCCGAGAAGGTTCCCCCGGTGGCTCCATGCGTGATTTCCCCGCTAGTTGAAAGTCGAGGCGCAGACGTATTCGATGCAAACGAGCGACGAGAACGAGATCCGCCGACGGGGAGGAGGAGGATGAAGGCGATGAAGGGTGTATACGAGGAGCGACGTACATGAAACAATTACGTCCGACTCTTAGGCGCGAAAAGCGGTTTTCGGGATCCCAGGGAAAGCTCGCGCGAACGTTCGGATGCTGTACAAGTGTGGTGTGTGTTCCCACTTGGCTTTCCCTGTGACCCTTTTCCTCGTCGGTCTCGCTCCTCGGCGTTCCTCGGGCGGCGAACGGGACGGAGACGGAATCGGCGGGGGGTGAGGGTTGTGGCGTTTGCGCCGACGAGACGACGGGGAGGGTCGGTGCCGTCGGCTGTGCCGCTGGGGGTGGGGGTGGAAAGCGTGGGTGTTGGTACGGGGATGGCAGGAAACTTCAGGGGTGTAGGCAGTCAGTGGCTCGCCGCGCGCCACAACGACCGCTGGACCAGGCGACGGCAATTTTCTACCGACCTAAAAAGTCCTGCCCGAATTCTCTCGTTGTCATTTTAATTTTTATTTTTGTAAGATTTTCGCGCCATAAGTTGACAATTCGGAGTGTTGGTTCAATTTTTTTCGGGCAACGGTTGAAGAGTTGAATAACAAAGACGACAATAAATTACGTCTAAATAATAGTGGTTTTTTATATGGGTGAATTTAATATTAATTGAGGTTGTGGTGCGGTAGCGCCGATTTGTTGGGAGCGATCGAAGCGGAGGTGATTCGCGCAGGGGAGTGTTGGGAGATGAGGAAGGGAAAGGACGCGTGAATTAATAATTGGATCACGTCGAGATAATGTGGAGGGGATTGAGTGGTGTTGGGGAGCAGAGCCGTCGACTGCTGATCAGCACTCATCGGCAAAAACTTAAGTCCTGCGGTGCGCTTTGTGGATTCCTACTGAGAGTTACAAAAGTGTGTTAAGAGATGGTGGTGCCCGAGTGCTGAGGAAGTGGTGGACTATACTGTGAGGTATAGTTACTACTTATAGGATTTAAAGTTTCGTGGGGAAGTGCACATTCATTATCTGTCCGACTGCCAGTGATATACTTTTACTCGGAGGCGCATTAGGTAAGGTATTGCGAAATTACTTTTTGAGAGGCCGATTCCACATTCAGTTTTTAATGGGGGTCGATGAGAGGTACGATTTTATTGTGTGGGGTATATGCGCAGGGCATTTGTTACAGTTGGGGAAAGTATTCGGCTCTTTTACACATCACGGGCTCCGCACGGGCTTTAAAGTAAAGTTGGTAAAACGTATCACCTGTTTTGTCCGGAGAAATGACAAATGAGAGTTTTTCAAATTTTCGACGCGGAAGTTTTAAGGTTGCTACTGCCCGGAACTCTAGTCGAACGAGTTCTAAATTTTGAGAATTGTTTGTCCAAAATGTGTATTTATCAAGGGAACTATTCAATCAAGGGAACTATTGATAATTATGTTTTTGCAAATACATAAAATGAGAAATGCAAATTACCATGATAACACATTTTCGTTGAGTTTTTTCAATCAATAATTCTTATTTCTCAACCAATTTTAATGGACCATGGTTCATTTTGTTTCTCAAACGTTGTTCTACGAATTCACCGAGTAGATTTAAAAAAAAATAGTTTGGCAGTTTAAAAATGACAGCAAAACCAACAAAAAAGTACTATCATGGAAATTTGGTTTTACCAGTTGTTGTTCGTGATTAATATTTCTCTTGGTTGAGTACACATGCAATAATACAAATCAACCTCAAACAAGTGTACAAATTTGGCACTCATTTGACTAATGTGCCACGCAGTAGCTAGCTTAAATCTACCCAATCAAATATGATGCGCGCATTGAATAACTTTGCAAAATGAAGTTATCGAAACAAACAAAAATCATAAGAGTGACGAATAACGGTGCTGTAGCGACAACCGATACATTCCCTGAACATATACTCTACTCATTTGTATTTACGTATAGTTCGTAATTATTGGCACTCTAACTACCCTACCGATTGGGCACCGACGACTAGATAACTTCGAATTCTCTCCATCTCTCTCAATACACCAATGTTTACCGGGAATCGATCGTTCCCGAACTTGTATCGTATGTTCCCAGGACAAATTAGCCATTGCTCGACCCGTCGAGTAATCCACATTAGCTTCGTTGCTCGCGAAACAGTCGATACGAATTAATTACACCACATGAGCTCATCGAACCTACTCTGAATGAGCCTACGACCGCAGAACTCGCCGACTTTTATCTCCGTGTATGAAATACATACATCGTAAAACGAATTCATACATTTAACAAACTTTTTTGTCCACAATCTTCCACAATTTTTGTCTTGTTAATTTTACAAAAAATATTTGTGATTTTAACATTTTAATTAGCAAACATTTTCGTAAAATGTACAATTTTTTTTTTTTTGTAAAATTAACAAGACGATATTTTTGGATGTTTATGAACAAGAAACGTCGCAACCTATTTTATTGTGTGTGCACATGCACAAGAAGTGTTGAGGTGCCTTAAAAACAGAATGAATAAAAAAAAGGAAACTAATTTTCAATTGCTGGTCTTAAGGAGTGAAAATGTTGCGTCTATTTAGACGTAGACACTAGTGCTGTATCCCAATTGCTTCAAATTCCTCATGTGCCATCATTTAAGAAACTGCCAAACACTTGTCTTTGAAGAGCCTTGAAAGTCCATAAAAAAAAAAATACTAAATTTTTTTTTCATATCGTACATTCAATTTTTTCCCCATCAACGGTTTCCTCAAAGAGATAAGAACATATTTATTATGTCCGATTTTTCGCAATTAAACGTTTTTTATCTTCCAGTTTCCTCTCCTTCAACGAATCGTCATTATTAATACAGACGCAATCAAGTTCCTCAAGAATATTCACTCTGCCTCATGCCATTCTCGAGAAACAAATAGATAGTAAGCGCTTCCTATACATCAGAAAATAAAGATCAAAGAGATTCCTTTCAGCGTTCTGGAAATGAGTTTTTCTCTGCCGGGAAAGGCGATCTTCCTTCCTCGCCTCTGTACACCGCATGTTCTTTTTATCTATGTTTCGTACTTTTCTAACGTATTCTTCCGCCGCCCTTTTCTTTTTGACTTCTGCGAACGAAATTTATGTTTGCGAGTCCCACAGATTAACGAAAGTTCGCTACTTTGGCGAAGAAATATAAAAGTAATTCGATTGTACGTACGACCGACCGGAGACTTCCGTTTTCACCGTAGACACAGAGGGTGCATGCTTCTCCTTTTGCATAGAATAATAGAAGCAGTAGTTCTGCGTTCAGCAACTTTTCGCCGTTATCGTTTTGCGCACATCTGTATGGGTAGGCCACAATCGTACGTTTGTAGGGTTCCGTTGTTGTTCGGAGATTGTGAGAGTTTCGGTGCACACAAAACATCGTCACCCTCCAGACCGCACGAGTTGTAGTCACATGACGAGCTTGCATTCTCTGCTGTTTTTGAACTTTCTCGTTTACTTCCTCAATTGCCTCGCGAAAGAAACTATTTTATCGGGACACTTTATGAAAAAGTTACAAAATTAGCATTTTTCGATTCCTTTCTTCTCATCCCTCGTTCTCGCCGACATGCTCTGCACTGTAAAAATAAGTTGTATATTTAATGCACTGGAACTTGAAATTTGCTTACATCACTTACATTAATGTACTTTTTTAAATAAACAATACCACATGTAAAAATTACAAATCTTTGGCCTGAAATCTACAAACATTTTCATTAAAAATACAAATTTGACTGTAAAATTGCAACGCACATGTGTTTGAAATTTCCAGAACAGTTTACGTAAAAAAGCTTAAATACCGTTCATTAATTTCCAACCATAACTTTCAAAGGACAACACTACAAAAAAATATAAATTTAATGTACAACTGTGATGAAAAATGAATAAACTTTTTTATTGAAATTAAAGTAAATTATTTTTAAAAAATTCCCAGTTTCTAATACACCGAGCAACAATCGTTCATCACAATTCTACACGAAATTTCGAAATCACCTTCTATTTATCACAGTTAACCGTGAATACCGAGAACAAACGGCCGAGCTATCGTAGATTCCAGAATCAGACCACAGGATGAAGACGAAGATGAAGTGATGTAGTATCGCATGTAGATTAAACATATATTTGCCATCGCTGTATATAGTGTATCACCAAGTTCGTTGATTTCGAACCACGGGCCCTCGTCTGCGAGTTCACCTTCGCTGAGGTTTAGTCCAGTGCGCTCGAAGCAACCAACGAAACTATCCAACTCATGCACACACCCGCACACAGTCGTGTGCGCACACTGGAATTCCTTGCAGAGCCTTGTACAATTCTAGCGGATGCCAGCTCTGTGGGGGTTACCCCGGTGTTTCTGCAACGAGGACGACTGAATCTGTTGGGTTTGCCGGGTACTTTATATGCCCCGGAGTCTGCGCAAGCGATTATCGCAAAGATATTTGCTTGGGTATGCATGCATGCATAGCTACGATACAGCGCATCCGAAAAGCGCCCTGGGTCGAGCTTTCTGGCAGCAGTGATCCGTTGAACTCTCAGTTCATCCCGGCATTCCAATACTCATCCTCTTGCGGTTGTGAACGCATGGCTTGACCAAGCTTCTTCCTCCGCCCGAACGAATGAAAAAAAAAAAAAAAAAAAAAAAAAAAAAAAAATGCTTTCGTATTCCGTCCCTTCTTCTCATATTTCTTCATAAACCGGACAACACGTTTTCCCTGTCCTCCATTTCATTTACCCCTTTTGCTCCAAGCCCGTAGCGACATAAGCGCATATGCAAACGGCCGGCTGGTCTTCCGTCTACGACCCGCTCGCAGACTTTTCTTCATCGTCGTAGTGGCGTTTTTTCCGCGTACACCGCCCGCATCCGGTCGTATCCTTTCATTTGCGCGAGGAACCCTTTCCCGTGTCTTGTTTGGTTACCGGGCTGGCCGCGCACCTCCGCACCAGCATTCCCTGTAGCCTGCGCACACTTCAACGAGCGAGCCTCGCACGTAAGGCAGTGCCCTGCCACATGCAACAGACGCCTCGGCCTCGAAGCCGCGAACCAACCGAGGTCCTCGTCATATATGCATGCATGCATATGCACGGTAACGTTCGCTGATTTACGCGACCATCGTTGGATCATACTTTCAACGTTCGTTTATTTCCCCGCAGCGAATCCGTTCTCGTTCTCCCGTTCCCGGTCTCGTCCTCCGCTGTCGTCGCTCCTTTCCTCCTCCTTCCATTCTCATTGTTCTCTCTCGCTTCGCCCTCCTTCCTCGGCGCACTTATATTAAAGGCGCACCTCGCCATCCAGCCGGCTTCCCATGAATTTCCCAACCGCGACGTACACGAATTCACCCCCAACTGCACCACTCGTACATACCCGATGCGTATTTTCAATTCCACCGCACCACGCCACCTTTCCTTAAAGCCAGGGGACATGTCCCGATTGGCATGTCTTTATCTGTGTGTAGAGCGGGGACTGAAAAATTCTTGTGAAAAATCGGCGAGACAGAAACCTCGCTGTGACGCGATAAGTTCCGCGGACGGCAGGGAACGAGGCGAAACTTTTGCGAATTTTTCATCGTTTCGCGAAATGTACCGTCGTTTCTGTTTACCGGCTCCGCTCTCTTGCAGTTTTCTAGTCTATGGGCTTTCTTCTTCCTGTTTTCGCATTGTACCGGTGTACTGCGTAGGAAAACAAGAGATTTTTTAAAAATTTCGAGATCTCGATCGTTATTTTTTTAAGGTTGGTTGGCGCTCCGATTGGCTCGCGGAAACCAACTTATGTGAGAAACGTGAGAGCTTTGTATGTCGAACATATGAGTGTTGGGAGGAATTGTAAAGACTGGAAGTTGGAACTCCTGCCGTTTCATTTACGCTGTGATTGGCTGTGTCGGAAAAAGTGGTGGAAGCAAATCCGGATTGCTGCACTGAGAGGATCTCGGAAAAACTACCAAGTCGCATGGTAAATTTCGACCAGGCAACATGGTACACCAAGCGCCATCGTTAGCGACATGTGAAATTTAACACTGGGGCCACAGCATATTTTATCCGACCTGCATGGTAATTTTTTCCAGAAATGTTGCGCATCTGGCTGAGAATTTCGTGAATTAAAGCTGAGAATCCCGTGGATTTAAACCGAGAATTCTGCGGAGTAAAACTTAGAATTCCGTGGAGTCAAACTGAGAATTCCGTAAATGAAAACTGATAAATTCTTCGACGAAATTTCGTTATGTATGTATACGTAAAACTAAATTCGATCTACATAATATGCCGGTATAACTTACAAACCTAAAGCAAAAATCTTTCGCGATCGCGACGCCACATATTACTATATTTTTTCTAGTGAGAATTATTTATATTCCAGAAAACATTACGGAATATTCGGGTAATATCTGCAATAACGAAAATTACCATATTTTCTAGCGGAATGTGTTAAGTGTATTAAAAATATTTGCCAGAATGTCGCAGTATTTCCCATATAGACAAAAGTTCAGTCGGTTTTTCCAGATTTATTATAATTATAATTATTATTATGTGCAATAACCAATATTTTTTCACCCAATTACCGTATTGTATACTAAACCAAAAAGGAACTCGAACTCCAGGACTATGGTCGATATCTCATTGACATTTTTGTTATTTCGTTGCTTGTATGATCTACAATATGTGCGTACAAGCTGTTATGTATCATCAATATTTATAACGAAATGTCAATAAATACACGTACTACTATCACAACTTGTATCAGATCCTTTCTCCAATGTATCAAAGTTTCTGGACCACCTCTTACAAATAACCAAAACGCAGATGATAGCGGTGTTCCATTGGCGGAGATATCGTACGAGACGGAATCCGTTCTTCGGACGATCAGAAACGCCTTTGTGTCTTCTGAGGCTAATTGCGACAATAGCCGGAGGGATTAGCCGGTTCAGCGACAAATGCTCCAACCAAAGAGATATCGCTCCGCAGGTTGATTGATTGCAAATCCCCAAGTGGTCCTGCGGATATACCGAGCAGCTAAGCAACACCATCCTCGAATTCTCCCTAAGGGAGCATTAAATGGAGACGCTGTGGTTTCCTGCTGAGCTTGTTCGCCGGGCTATTGGACAAGTGCCGAAAGTTTAGACGCCGTGACGACAAGTACCGAGCTCACACCAGCCATCGTGTAAAGTGTACATAGTGGACATAACGAGAGGGACTAAAAGGAGTAATGGATGTTGGCTAGTTACCAATTCGGCCTCTCAGGACACGCGCAACCGCCGAAACACGCACCTGGACAAACGTATCTGAGCGAAGTCGAGTGGAACTGAACGTCCCATGTCGCTGCTGTTGCGGTCGCAGTCCCGCCGTGTTTTGGTTCTGTTCCAACGGAAATTTCGTGAATCTCGTCTTCCGCACCTTGGCTTAGTCTCGGCCATAACGATTTCTTCGCTCAGTCCTCGCACGTCTAGTTTCGGTCAACCTCGGTTCGGTGACATTTTCTGTACTGTAAAAATAAATTGTAAATTTAATGCACTGGAACTTGAAATTTGCTTACATCACTTACATTAATTGCATATTAATGTACTTTTTTGTAAATATAAATTTCACTTACATTAATTCACTTACATTAATTGCATATTAATGTACTTTTTTGTAAATATAAATTTAATGTACAACTGTGATGAAAAATGAATAAACGTTTTCATCGAAATCAAAGTAAATTATTTTTAAAAAGACAAAGTATTCCCAAAGTTTCTAATACATTGAGCAACAATTGTTCATCACAATTCTACACGAAATTTCGAAATCACCTTCTATTTATCACAGTTAACCGTGAATACCGAGAACGAACGGCCGAGCTATCGTAGATTCCAGAATCAGACCACAGTATGAAGACGAAGATGAAGTGATGTCGTATCGCACACGAGAGGGACAAACACGCACCTGGACAAATGTACCTGAGCGAAGTCGAGTGGAACTGAACATCCCATGTCGCTGCTGTTTCGGTTGCAGTCCCGCCGTGTTTTGAATCTGTTGTGAATTTCGTCTTCCGCACCTTGGCTTAGTCTCGGCCATAACGATTTCTTCGCTCAGTCCTCGCACGTCTATTTTCGGTCAACCTCGGTTCGGTGACATTATCCTATATACGCAGTTTTCACCCTCGAATCCGAAGCGCCGGGGTTAAGACAAAGAGCCAAGTAAGGAAGAGACGGCTTTCCGAAAGCGCTTTCGTCATTTGACGATCCTGTTGAAATAACGTGGATAGCGCGGCAAACGTGCTTGCTAGGGAGAACAGTTTATTTAGGAAAACATGTAAATCCGATGAGCAAAGAGAGCCAGGATCGCACGTGAGACCCGGCGAGTGCGGAGCTTTAGATAAGTCGCGGAGTTGAAAGATCACTATAGGTGTATTCAAATCTGTGCCATGTACTATATAACTGCTTGGTACTATATGGCATGTACGAATCGCTTCAAACCCGCATGCTTTATTGGAGAGGAAGAGAAGTGAGTGCAAAAACCTTCGGATACTTTCTTAGACGCTATCTCGGTCATCCCGACTATGCCTTCGACGCGAGAGTCGGTTCGAGGCCTTAACGGCGTCGTAAACTTTACCCCGTATAAATCTGGGGTTCCTATATATGTGTAAAAAACGTTATAAAAAAAATGTAGCTTCATAGCTATACGCTTCTTGGGGGAGATATCTCGAATCTTGGTCGAAATAAATCATCGGGTCGTTTTTCTCCGGTGGGGTCATTTCGATTAAATCTGGAGTGTTGTAAAATATCAATTTTATTGTCAATATTCGTGTCCACAAGTCAGATCTGTAAAATCCAAACAGGCGATTCAAAGCGTTCATCGAGTCATAAGAAACCGTGTACATTTTGCAGATTTGCAATTGGGTAAAAGTGGTGAATATGGCCCACCTCGATTTACACGTAAATCAATGATATATGGACCGGGCCATATTCCCCACTTTTACCCTATAATGCGCGCTATTCGTCCTGTCATGATATCGCGATAAGCCTAGACATTAATGTTATATTCGATATTTATGTCGACAAGTAAGATCTGTAAAGTCCAAAGAGGTGATTCAAAGCGTTCATCGAATCATAAGAAACCGTGCACATATTACAGATTTGAATCCGTCGAAGGCTACTCGGAGGGTTTAAATTTCACCGCTAGCAACTGGGCGATATTTTTAGCTTAGGAAACAGGTCGAAAGCTTGCACTTCCATACACGCGCAATATAGTGCGCGCTATTCGTCCTGTTATGATAACACGATAAGCATAGACATTCATTTTATTGTCGATATTTATGTCGACAAGTAAGATCTGTAAAGTCCGAACTGGCCATTCAAAGCGTTCATCGAGTCATAAGAAACCGTGTACATTTTGCAGATTTGCAATAGGGTAAAAGTGGTGAATATGGCCCACCTCGATTTACACGTAAATCAATGATATATGGACCGGGCCATATTCCCCACTTTTACCCTATAATGTGCACTATTCGTCCTGCCATGATATCGCGATAAGCCTAGACATTAATGTTATCTTCGATATTTATGTCGACAAGTAAGATCTGTAAAGTCCAAAGAGGTGATTCAAAGCGTTCATCGAGTCATAAGAAACCGTGTACAGTTCGCAGATTTGAATCCGCCGAAGGCTGTTTGGAGGGTCTAAATTTCACCGCTGGCAACCGGGCGATATCTTTGGCTTACGAAACAGATCGAAAGCTTGCACCCGATATACGCGCGATGTAGTGCGCGCTATTCCTCCTGTCGTGATAACGCGATAAGCATAGATGGATGGCTGGCCTGTTGTGTGGGCTTTGTGAAGCCAGTATTAGTGTCGGCTCTATGGGCGGAGTTGGGAAACGTCACTCCCGTTGGAATCCCTTCGGTAATTGGCTCTGTTCGCACTTACCCTGTCTCAGCTGCCGCGTAATCGTCAAATTTTCGAGAGGAACAAGCGAAAGCGTTTTTCCATTTTTTCCCCACCAGCCTCGCCCTTTCTCCCCAACTTTCTTCATCTCATCAAAGGGACCATTCCAGCGTGGCTATTTTCCGAGCGAGAGAGACGGGGGCGCTGGAGCGGGAAAACAAATGCAAAGAAAAATGGTCACTATGATTCACGTCCTCATTCCGTCAACGAGCCGGCACTAACGACTCGCTGCTGGAGGGAAACCGTCTTGTTGGGAAAGGTGTGGTTTATTGAGGGTATCATCTTTATATGCCCGCTCCGTGCAGAGCAGCCTTGTTATAAGAAAAATGGCCTCTATTTTAGTCGTGAGATACCCTCGCTCCTTCTCCAACCCGGAAATGTCTTGGCACTTTTCTCTCGATAAGTAATGACGGACGTTTAATCGATACATCGACTTACGTTCCCTATCCAGTTCAATTTATCCATCCTCCTCTTCCAGATTTCCGAATACACTGAGAAAAAGGATAGTAGGGGAGAGCGGGGCAAAATGGGGCAAAATGGGCCAACGGGGAAAAACGGGGTTTTTGGGCAAAACTAAATTTTCCAATCATTTTTGGATCGGACAAGGTGGCAAAACTGGGCAGAAAAGCCTGATGTATCCGATAGGGCGAATTCGGGCATCCAAAAATTATTGGAAAATGACGTTTTGAGCAAAAACCCCGTTTTGCCCCGTTGGCCCATTTTGCCCCGCTCTACCCTATTTCCCACTATATCGACTAGTTCCCAGGGGGAACGTCTACATAGATAGTTTCTGATAGTGCATATTCAATTGGTCAAACCATAATTGTGGTTGCAACCATGATTTTTTGTTATAGTCGGAACTGTAAAATATAGACGTTCACCATGGGAACTATTTTTTATGGTAAAAAGTCAGTATTATTGCTTTAACTACACTGTAAAAAAAATTTGTTTAAAAATTAATGAACAGTATTGGAACCTTTTTTACGTAAACCGTTTCTAAAATTTCAAACGCATGTGCGTTGCAATTTTGAAGTAACATTTGTATTTTTCATTAACATTTTTGTAAATTCCAAGCAAAAGATTTGTAATTTTAATATCTGGTATTTTTATTTTACAAGCAAAGTACATTAATGTTTAATTAATGTGAGTAACGCTAGCAAATTTCAAGTTCCTGTACATTAAATTTACAATTTATTTTTACAGTGTGTCATTTTTTCTCAGTGTAGAAGGATATCCGAATTTTCCGGACCTAGTCTGCACACGGGGGATTTCCATACTTTCGTCACTCTCCGTACTTTTCGTCCAAAAAACATTTCCAGAAGGTTATCCATTAATTTTGCAAAGAGACTCGTTTGGCCATCGGCAGATAATGTATTATACACGTCCCTGTCTCGGACATGGGATCCACCGCAGAATCGATTTGCGGTCCATGGCCCCTTGCCACTGGTCCTATAGGTTCTCCACGACCAAATCTCCATCCCTCGTCTGCACACGATCTCACACGCTGTTGCTCGGGGCTGCAAGCGAGAGCCCGGCCGCCACCCTCGGGCTTGACGACCAACGACGTTGTGCATAGTGTAAGAGGCCTATGTAACGACAGACAGATCCCTCTCACACCGGAGCTTTCAGTCGGAATATTTACCGAGGTAATTAACGAGCTAGAACGGTCTACAGGCTTCAACCCTCCACGCGATTTCCTCCGTATCGTCGAGATGGTGATGAATGCGCTTAGCGAGGGACATCGGGCCTGCAGTGCGTCTACGATAAAGTCTCGCCGTAGAGCTGAAACATACTATACGGCGCGTTATAATAGAGGTGGAAGGGTGAAGGATCTGCGCCTCCCGGCACGGGAATATTAAGGGCGTAGATTCAAATTACAATGAGGTTGTGACGGCGTAAACGAGACGACGTCGTTGATACCATTAAGATTGAATATAGTGCGGTATAAGACTTTACCAGATGGTGGTATAATCCCGGCCTCGAGAAATTATTAACAAGTTCCGTACTTCTAAGGGGAAATTAATTAACACTGCCCGACCTCCACTCACTCCTATCCTTTTTAAGTTATTCTTCGCTTGCTCCGAGACTCTTTACCTGTCTTATCACGCTCGCGTCTCTCGCGAGTTATAAGCAACGAATTATTCGAACCGTTATGAAAATGCTTATTAACTGGGCGCGAGGAGAGAAGTGAAGGAAATTTCGTTATTGCTTCTCGTGGACTAGAGCGAAATGTTTCATGTTTTTAAACGATTTACTTAGGCTGAAAATCAATGGGGAACATTTACAGGGGATCCGCTGCTGGCAATAGAATGCGCCTCGGACGTGCGAAACATTCGCACGTATTCGGTTTCTCCGCATGCAAGTTGTACGCCTAGGGTCGAATTTTAAGACGTTAGTTTGAACTTAAGATCGCTTTTGAGATTCAACTTAAGATCAAAGTTTGGCCCCAACTAAAATTCGATTCGAAACTCATGTTCGAACTTTAACGCCTTGTCGGGGCGAATTTGTATTCCAAATGCGGTGAACTTTGACACTATTACGTCATGAATAGGTGATCTGGCAAAAGAATTTCTTGAATCCGTTTCTATGGAATCGCCAATTGTCCTCGTCAATTACATGATCAGTGATTGTGAAGATGGAAACGATACGTGAAGGAAGATAAGAAGATTTTTTGGATGACTTCTTATTGGTTTGAACTTAAGATCGACCTCAAAATCGAACTTACTGTCCCAAATTTCGATCTCAAGAGCGATTGCAAGTTCAAACCAACGTCTTAAAATTCTACCCTCAGCGTATCAAATTTTATTGTGAACCACCTCTTGCGATCGCTGCAAAATTCGCCCCTTAGTGCTGTTGGCGACCACTGTGAGACCGGCCGTCGCCGGCTTTACATATGTAAAGCTCGTGCTCGGGCCAGTTTTTTGGGGTCAATTTACTCTCCAGGAAAGAAAGGAACTTTATCGTACAACCCCCTTCTCGTTACGCCCCTGTATACATCCCTTGTTTCTTTTTTGTCTCGCTTGGGTCGCTCGCTTTCTAAACCCCTCTCTGTACAGTACATACCTAGAGTATAGAGTACTTTACATCCGTGTGCCAAAGCCACTGTCCCCACGGATGTGCCGTTGGTGTCTGCTCGCCGGGGTTGTCTAACGTGGAAGTCCACCGGTTTCTCCCGCACTTGTACAACCATTGTCCACGGTGCGGTCCGCGGACACTTCCAAGCGGGATAATTGCTGGGAACCTCGACACTATCTAGCTTGTCTAACCCGGCGTTCTACTACAACGATGACTGCCGCTACCGCGGCTTTGATCGCGAGCAAAGAGATCGGCACGTGCGGAGGAATGCACTCTTGCCAAGATGCATGTTCGCTATCGTGGTGTCGAGCGGCGGCGACTGTGTGCGTGCGACTTACCCGGTTCCAAGCCCGCTGATGCACGAGTTGCTTCCCCGGGGTAACCTCAAATACTCGAGTACTAGTCGTCTCCGCTGCGCTGGGTCAGACGTACCTATGAACCTCAGCTCAGCGGGTGGGTTGCCTCGCTCGTGCACGTCTCCTCCGGCTGCTCCTATATATAGACCCACCCATGCTCTCTGCTGGAGGTAGGGTAGAGCGGGGCAAAATGGGGCAACGGGGCAAAACGGGGTTTTTGGGCAAAACGTCATTTTCCAATAATTTTTGGCTGCCCGAATCCGCCCTATCGGATACATCAGGCTTTTCTGCCCAGTTTTGCCACCTTGTCCGATCCAAAAATGATTTTTAAATTTGGTTTTGCCCAAAAACCCCGTTTTGCCCCGTTGCCCCATTTTGCCCCGCTCTCCCCTACACATCGTCGGCTATACGAGAAACTGCGGGATAGAGGTAAGAGAACTCCAAACGCTTATGTCTCGTGTACCCGGCCTTCCTGGAACCGTGTTAATTACGCGGTCCTCGGTATTGCCAAGATATTGCTGTGGGTTCCTCGTACTCCGAGGAATGCGCGACAGCAAAACGGTTTAAGGGATGCATGTACATGCCCTGGAAACACCCCAAGTCGTCAATCGCGCTTCATACCCTGGAGAAACTTTGGTCGTGGCTTCAATTCAGCGTCTTAGTGGGTATTCGTCATGGTATTAGTTGCGTGCATTGCGCAGACATCGTAGAGTCGAACCTTCGCTAGATTTTTCATCTCAGTGCCATATTCACGCAAGCTACTGTGTCGCAGCAAAGATTGGGGAAGCTGTTGTAGCCACGTTGTCCGATAATCGCTGGAATGCTTGCTTGTTCCATCCTCGGAACATGCACCGTATTACCAAGATATTGCTGTGGGCTTCCCGTACTCCGGGGAATGCGCGACAGCTAAACGGTGTAAGGGATGCATGTACATGTCCCTGAAACACCCAAGTCCTCAATCGCGCTACCTATCCTGGAGAAACTTCGGTCGTAGCTTCAATTCATCGTCTTAGTAGGTATTCGTCATCATATTAGTTGCGTGCATTACCTAGACATCGTAGAATCGAACTATTCATTGCGATATTCATACAAGCTAATAACCATCGCTGGATTTTTCCTCTCGGTGCCATATTCACGCAAGCTACTGTGTCGCAGCAAAGATCGGGGAATCCGTTGTAGCCACATTGTCCGATAATCGCTGGAATGCTTGCTTGTTCCATCCTCGGAACATGCTTGTTCCGTGCTCCGTATTACCAAGATATTGCTGTGGGCTTCCCGCACTCCGGGGAATGCGCGACAGCTAAACGGTGTAAGGGATGCATGTACATGTCCCGGAAACACCCAAGTCCTCAATCGCGCTACTCTGGAGAAACTTTGGTCGTTCCTTCACTTCATCGTCCAGAAATTCATCATCTTAGTTGCTTGCATTGCATGGAAATCGTAGAGTCTCAGCATTGCTGGATCTTTCCTTTCGCTGCGATATTCATGCAAGCTAATAAGTTACTTGCGTGCAGTGCGTAGATATCGTAGAGTCGAACCGTCGCTGGATTTTTCCTTTCGTTGCGATATTCATGCAAGCCACTATTCCGCATCAAAGATTGGGGAATCCGTTGTAGCCACATTGTCCGATAATCGCTGGAATGCTTGCTTGTTCCGTGCTCGGTATTACCAAGATATTGCTGTGGGTTTCCCGTGCTCCGGGGAATGCGCGACATCAAAACGGTGTAAGGGGTGCATGTACATGCCCCGGAAACACCCAAGTCGTCAATCGCGTTTCCTACGCTGGAGAAACTTTGGTCGCAGCTTCAATTCATCGTCTTAGTAGGTATTCGTCATCGTATTAGTTGCGTGCATTACCTAGACGTCGTAGAATCGAACTTATCAAGCTGATAAGATATTAGTTGCGTGCATTGTATAGACATCGTAGAGTCGAACCGTTTTTCCTTTCACTGCGATATTCATGCAAGCTACTACGTCGCATCAAAGATTGGGGAATCCGGTCTAGCGACATTGTTCGATAATCACTGGAACGCTAGCTTGTTCCATGCTCGTAACATTCTTGTTCCGCGCTCGGTATTACCAAGGTATTGCTGTGCGCTTCCCGTACTCCGCGGAATGCACGACACCAAAACGGTTTAGGGGATGCACGTACATGTCCCAGAAACACCCAAGTCGTCAATCGCGCTTCCCACTCTGAAAACTTTGGTAGCTTCACTTCATCGTCCAGATATTCGTCATCATCCCAGTTGCTTGCACTGCATAAAAATCGTAGTCGAACCCTCGCCGGATTTTTCCTTTCAATGCGATATTCATGCAAGCCACTACGCCGCATCAAAGATTGGGGAATCCGTTGTAGCCGCATTGTCCGATAATCGCTGGACATCGTAGAGTCGAACCGTTTTTCCTTCACTGCGATATTCATGCAAGCTACTACGTCGCATCAAAGATTGGGGAATCCGGTCTAGCGACATTGTTCGATAATCACTGGAACGCTAGCTTGTTTCATGCTCGTAACATTCTTGTTCCGTGCTCGGTATTACGAAGATATTGCCGTGGGCTTCCCGTACTTGGCGGAATGCACGACACCAAAACGGTTTAAAGGATGCATGCACATGTCCCAGAAACACCCAAGTCGTCAATCGCGCTTCCCACTCAGGAGAAACTTTGGTAGCTTCACTTCATCCTCCAGATATTCGTCATCATCCCAGTTGCTTGCACTGCATAAAAATCGTAGTCGAACCCTCGCCGGATTTTTCCTTTCAATGCGATATTCATGCAAGCCACTACGCCGCATCAAAGATTGGGGAATCCGTTGTAGCCGCATTGTCCGATAATCGCTGGAACGCTAGCTCGTCCCCTGTTCCCCTCTCGGGGAACAACAGCACGCAGCCCTCCGGTGGATATTATTAGCTATAGCAGTAAGTACAGTGTCGAACGACAGAAGAATTCACGAATACCCGCTGTTGCCGGCATAACTGCTGCCCGGGATTATATCGAACACCAGCAGTGAAAGCACTGCCGGCGCTCGTGGAACTCATATACTCGGCCATGATCTGTACGCCGAACACGTACGAGCTCTCGCGCATGTCGACTGGTGCCGCGGAGCTTCTCTATCCCAGCGCTTCGTACCTGGCACGGTGCTTCATCTCCATTCCTGGCGAGAATTCCCACGCTTTCTCGATTATATCGGCATTGACCGGTCGAGCGGTAATACAATTAAATCCAATATTATTCTACGTTTATTATCGATTCCCTTTCCCACGGACTACGGAACTGTTTTAGTGAAAAATACGGAATCGGAGTGAAAATTTAGGTTTTATTTTTTCTGAAATTGGTAAATCCTGCAGATAAATTACAACTCTCACAATGAGCGCACTCAGCACGGTCGGATTATTGCCTGCATAAATATCGCAATAACCCACAAAGTATATAACTTCCGTAATCGCACAATTTCTCGTCGTCGCGATGGTCTCACATGTACTATATATATACGCAAAATCCAGGCAACAGTGGCACGAAGAATGATTCCGCCTCCGTTCCGCGGCCACAGAGCGATGGATCACGCCGGCGGATGTCCTGCCGCCCGGGGTGCAGTTGCTCTTCTCCTTTTCTTATCCTTCATCTTTGTCTTCGCTGCTGAGCAAGCTACCTTCGCCACGGAGCCACCGCTGTGCAACCGGCTCTTTCCCCTCGCGGGTTGCTTTAGCCGATTTCTTCCTCCGCGCAGACGAAGGGGGTTCTTTGCCAGAGTATTCGTATACCCGGCGAGACCAAAAGGAAAAATAACTGGGGACGCAGGAAGATGCTTCTTTCGCTCCGGCAATCTGCATCTAGAGCACGGCAAAGCAGGATCAACCTCTTCTGTGCTCTTTTTCTCATATTTTCTTTTGTTCATACTACTTACGGCACGAAAGAGACACAACGATCCTGTATATACATAAATGAAAAACAATAGCGGGCTTCCACAATATCTTATATCAAAGGTTTTGTTTTGTACTCTTGCGGCTCTCGATTCGTATGTATGGGCTTTATGATTTGTTGTTAAAGACACGTCGGACTGCTACCTCCTGTCGACCAACAATCATTTTAAATATCTACATAATGATCTGAAGTTCATGTCGACTGGACGCTCACACCGATACACACATACTCACAAATACTCACATGGAGACTCACAGATCCTCGCGGTACTCACACGGATACTCGTACAACATTCACAGATATTCACAGGTACTTACACGGATACTCAGAGATGCTTACAGATACTCACAGCTACTTACAGATCTCACAAATACTCACACGGATACTCAAAGATACCCACAGATTTTTACACACATGCTCACATGTACTCACAGACACTCACACAGATACTCACACGAATATTCATACAGATACTCACACGGGTACTCACACGGATACTCACACGCATACTCACACGGATACTGACATGGATACTCACAAATGCTCACACATAGAAACTGCGACCGGGCGAAGCGCAGGAGCCGGCCTAATTGCTAGTGCACATATATATCTGTAATTGGTACGGATCAACAGTCCCGTGTGGGCTCGCATACATTATTCAAATGAAGTCAAAGAATTACCTGCGTGTAGGCTGCAGCAACTAATGGTACAAGAGTACATTGTTTAGAATGTCATTTAGGCTGGTGGCCAATTTAATGTATTACTGATTCCAACACAGAGCTGGGTTGGTGGTAGTGGGTCTATCGATTATTCTGAATTCACGAGAAATTGACAGTGTACATGACACCGATCTGAATTTTATTCGATTTACCGAAGTTACATTGTATCTCCTGTCGAAGCGAGAATCAATCGATTCATTTACTCAATCGAACAAACAAAACAAAAAAAAACTCTCGCTAAACGGAATGGCTTCTAATTTCGCGACAAGCGAAGAATAATTGCCTGCTGCAAGGATGTGCCGGTGTCGTGTACTCCAAACCGTAAATCTTAACTCGCTTCCCCTTCCGGCGATCAACAAGTTGGCCTCTGGGACCTGCGCTACATCTCAATGGATCGCAATTAAAGCGCATCGCACTCGATGCCACGTCTAGTATCGAAAAAAACTTCGATAAATTGGATATCGTATAATATTTGTAATCTTTGAAGAAAATGTCTCTTCATACTATTTGTCACTGTCTTGCTTTCGCGCAGAAGAATCTTTCCGAATAAAAGACAATTCTAGGGAATTCTAGGAATCTAGGGAAAATTCCAGGGAATTCTAGGAACCTAGGGAAAAATCCAGGGAATGCTAGGAACCTAGGGAAAATTCCAGGGAATTCTAGGAACCTAGGGAAAATTCCAGGGAATTCTAGGAACCTAGGGAAAATTCCAACGAATTCTAGGACCTAGGAAAAATTTCAGGGAATTCTAGCAATCTAGGGAAATTCTAGGGAATTCTAGGAATCTAGGGAAAAATATGTTTCCGGGATATTTTCTTGGTGGAAATCCGAGGAGGATGTGCTAATTACCGCAACGATATACAAGCACACGCGACAACGGTGCGAGTGACCAATGGTGGGTCGAAAAAAAAAAATAATCGGAACTGCGAGTCCACAATGGGCGCCATTGTAATTCCCGTGTCGTTTGGAGCGCGGACCGCACTTTAGCTCGTGTAAGCAATTAATTAGGCAGCAGACAGCGAACGCGTTTCCTCTGCCCCCGCCATCGTAGTTGTTGTCGTAGCGTTAGTCGTTCACAAAGGTGAACAAAGTGCTGCGAATGACAGGGTACATTATTAATGTAAATTGAAGGTTCCACGGCACGCCCGCTCGTCCACTCCGTCTCTCCGGGGGAAACTTTAACTTTTCGCATTCCTCGCGGAGGTTGGCGAACAAACCGGGAGAGAAACGAGACGCTCGGTCTCTATCCCCCGGTTTAGTCGCCAGACTCGGCCGGCCGAGCGTAGCGAACGCACCGGCATTCGTTGCAGATGTTCCTTTGCAGTCACCGACAACTATATGCAACTCCGCCGCACACAAGTGCGCTCACCGTCTGGGCATTTCAAGCGGATAGTCTTCAGAGACGGGGAAATCCGCACGCCTGCATGTAGACGTCAAACGTACGGAGCACACGCCGGGCATCATATTATTCAGTCTGCATATGCAACAATGCAAATCTGACTGTGCGGATACATAACTATAGGGGCGACGCGTCGTGGTCGTCAGCCTGACGAAAGGGCTGATGGAAGGCAGAACCGCGCTGTTGCCCCGAGGGTTATTGAATCCGTTGAACTGGCCAACTAGAATGGGTGGCCTGTCCCCGGATCAACCTGATATCCGAGCGAAAAAGTTGGGTTGGTGACTCCGGAGAGTGATCCGCCAATACCGAACCAACACTCGCCAGTCGCGGAAGACTATACGAGCCACTCAGCAGGATTAACTCTTATATCATTCTCGCGCCGGTCGCCGACGTGCGATACACAACAGTGCACATACGCATACTCACTATATCACGAATATTAATAACGGTCAGATGAGCGAGGTCATATTGCTCAAGCTATCGCCACGGTGCCGGCTACCATTTGGGTACATGCATATTCACGGAGTAATCTACAATCGAGTGCACGTTACACCACCGCCGGTCACCAGATGGTCCGCGCCCGATAATATTGTGGTTATTAGTTAAATCGGAACGAGTATACTGGCTTGACCCGAAACGAGAGTCTTATGACCATCCGTTGCTTACTTTCTGCATTTCAAAAGAGTCGGTAATGTGAAATTCATTCTCCGTCGCACATATGTCTGGAAAAAACTTGTTTCTCAAATCCGGCGGATAAGAGCATTGCGCTGAGAAAAAAAACATAGTAAAAGCAACAATATTGACTTTATACCATAAAAAATAGTTCCCAGGCGGAACGTTTACATTTTATAGTTACGACAGTGACAAAAAATCATGCTTGCAAAAATAATTATAATTTAACCAATTGAATATATAGTATCAAAAACTATCTATAGGGTAAAAGTGGTGAATATGGCCCACCTCGATTAACACGTAAATCAATGATACATGGACCGGTCCATATTCCCCACTTTTACCCTATAGACGTTCCCCCTGGGAACTATTGGTGCAGTAGAAAATACTATTATTTTTCTCAGTATGGGCGATATTTCACGAGCTTGCGAAACCCGTCGTCATCCGTTCTAGTGCGGAAGATCGGCGATAACGGTCGGAGAGATAATGCGACGGATAACATGCCGAATTAATTCCATTCGCCGGGTTTCGGATGCCTGCACGATCGGTACCCAAGCTGGAAAATGGTAGTAAACCGAGAGTTAGAGTGGGTATAGCAAAGTTCGATCAGACGAAGTGGTCTCGAACGCGGTGGGTGGAGTCGCGACACGCCTGCCTTCGATCCGGCTATCGGTTGCATGAAAGGTGACGTGACGTGTTCCTCCGCCGGTCTGGTGCCCACCCCCGTGTAAAACACACCGGAGCACGTAGCAAGACGCCGGTATTACCAATTCCACGAAGGGAAGACATCCGACGAATGGGAGAGTTGGGTGAGCGCGCTAACGCGAACCACCCGGCCAACCGGAAAATCCTGGCTAAGTAAGCTCTTTAAAAACTCCGGAATGACGCTACGCCATTCCTGAATCTCCGCGCCTGCACGGTTCAGAATTAGTTTCCTGGGAGAGAGATTAGAGCGTGCAAGGGGAACGAGGTACATGGGGGATGAGGGCGCCCAAGTCTGAAGTTGCCAACCCTCGGTCCGTCTCTCTCCGTCCCTCTCAGCGAACTCAAAAGTTACCGTACATCCTACTATAATGGACGCGTCGCATATGCTCAACTCGCCTTCTCCCTCTTGCCGGCTCGTAAGCTCTTTACCGGATCCTCAAGAACGGAAGGGACAGCCACCTTTTCGGAGAAACTTAAACAACTACGTAATGAGCTCTGCCCACCCTCTTGTCGGCTTTATCTTCTCCATTGTCGTGACAATCAAAGCGCGGGGGTTTATTGAGATTACAAGACAATGCGTTTAGCGAGTAACATGATAGATGGTTCTCCATTGAGACACAAGAACCTTAATTAATGAAATATTATAATATTAACTCTTTAGCTCGGATGTTTAATCAACGGTGTCAAACGAAAATGTTCTCTCGAGAACTTACCGCGAGCTCTGTCCCCTCTGTTGGGTTTATCTTCTCCATTGTCCTGACAATCAGAGAGCTCGGGTTTATTGAGATTGCAAAACGATGCGTTCAGTGAGTATCCTGATAGATGAATCTCCATTAAGAGGCAAGAACCTTAATTAATGAAATAGAATATTAACTCTTTCGCTCGGGTGTTTATTCAACGGTGTCAAACGAAAAGTTTTCTCGACTACTTACCATGAACTCCGCTCCCTCTGTCGGGTTTATCTTCTCCATTATCGTGACAATCGGAGAGCTCGGGTTTATTGAGATCACAAGACGATGCGTTTAGTGAGTATCATGATAGATGGATTTCCATTAAGAAGCAAGAACCTTAATTAATGAAATTTTATAATATTGACTTTTACGCTCGGGTGTTTATTCAATAGTTGTCAAACGAAAAGTTTTCTCGACTACTTACCATGAACTCTGCTCCGTCTGTTGGGTTTATCTTCTCCATTATCGTGACAATCAGAGAGCTCGGATTTATTGAGATCACAAGACGATGCGTTTAGTGAGTAACATTTTAGATGGATTTCCATTAAGACGCAAGAACCTTAATTAATAAAATATTATAACATTGACTCCTTTTGGTCTGGTGTTTCTTCATCGGTGGACCACGAAAAGTTCTCTCCACGAATTACTATACATAATGCATTGAATCCTGCGAGAGAACGTTGCTCCGGAAAACACTCACATATATGTATCTCTGGTGGAAAATGTGAGAGAAATCTTGGCTCGGTATCAAAATACGTACGTTACCGTCGCTGAGCGTGTATATCAATTCGAGCAACGACCCGATTATCGGTCCGGCATGAGGCGAGCGGAGGTCTCCCAGCAGCTCTTCATCTTGACAACCGGTCCACCTTACAGAGCGTACAACATTTTTCTCTGGAATAACGCCAGAGTCACAATAATCCAGCAGTAACTTTGCTTCTTCTGCTACGCAGCGTTCGAGTGTTCTTGTCTCGTATTATTTGTGACTTTTCTTCTTCCCGTTCCCCGATGACAGGTCTGTCGGTGACACACCGACGGCGTCTACCCGCACTCTGTTACTCCATTTCTGCTGATGTTCCAATTTAGCCGAGTTCGATCACTGTCCGAACTAGCCGTGTATATAAATAAATAAGTTGATAATAAGGTCATCCCTACTCGTGACATTGTCATCGCATTTGTCATCAACGACAAGTGAAAATTCTGAACTACATAGACTGCAATTTTTTATCTTCTAACCATTGATAAGCACTAATAAGCGCTGCATTGAGATTAGGATTTGGTAAATATGACTAGGGTAAAAGTGGGGAATATGGCCCGGTCCATATATCATTGATTTACGTGTTAATCGAGGTGGGCCATATTCACCACTTTTACCCTATATCACTTAAAGTTATGCGAAACACGCCGACAACAAGAACTGTACCGACTGCCGTTTTGAGACCGCAGACCGTCGAGCAAAAAGAAAATTGTCTTTCCCTGAGCAAACGACAGTCGCAGAGAAAGACTTTTCTTTATCCTCGGCGTTCTGCTGTCTCAAAACGGCATTCAGTTCAGTTGTTGGGTGGGGGCTTATACCACGTCACCTTAAGAGATCTCACCATAGCACATAGTAATATGGAACTAGGACGCCGCCAATGACAGAAAGTAGGATTGATAAGAATTTTTCGGAGATATTATGGTAAAAATTCTTGCAAAAATCTGGGACTTTCTTCCATAGGTGACGTCCCACCTTTATTTGCCATGAGTATTACCATGAGCTATGGTAATTTTTCCTAGATGACCGGTAGTTTTTATCATATCCTTCCCTCAGAGTGCGCGGTGCTGCCACGTCGCTGCCTGGCCGGTGATTCCGGTTGGAAAATCTCAGTTTTCGACCGGGTGCGGTCCCGCAGCCGCACCGACGGTTAAATCTCACCCGGGTAAATGTCGCCGATAGCGTAGACGGAACTAACATAACATATAGATTGGTCGGTTTCGCTCGAAAGCGTCGCATAGTGGAAACACTGGATATAATAATGCGGATATTGTACATGGAGGGTGAAATACTGCATCCCCGATTGTCCCGTCCTGGTCAGTCCGGGAGGTTTCCACGTTACGAGAAGCTTTAACGACGTGGTGTCTGGCCTGCTCCCGCCATTTCCCGTTAGAGCTCTTGTGGACCGCACGAGACCCTCGTTCGAAGCTTATCCTATGCGTTTTAGAATATTCGATATACGTATATGTGTAAACCTGGCAGGCGTGGTGGCGCATTGTTGGGATTAATGCGGTTCACCGGTTGGATTAGAAAGCATCGTGCCGCATATAACGTTACGTAGCTCTGTCGCACCCTCGTGCCACTATTCCTCCGCGTTATTAACAAGATTTTACATGTACAACAACGCGGCTCGAATAATATCCCTTCTATGTATCGCGTTTTCGATTTTACGAGGTTAACTTATGCCGAGGGCTTATGCGATTCTCGCTACTTTAGTGGATATCGCGAAAGCGTGCCAATATTACGAGCGTAACGTATCTCTTACAGACCATAATGTTCGAACAGCCGTATTTCAAACTGTCCCATTCAACCTATGACCCTATTTAAACTTCTCTCGATTCCAACATCATCTTTAGAATGGCGGTCCAGCGTTTGACGCCCAGACGCAATCTCTCATTTTACCACACTTTTATTTAATGGTTCGTCTTTTTTGTTTGTTTGTCGTATGAGCGCGCATTGTCATAGAGCTGGAATGTCAATTTTCAAAAATGACTTACATCCATCCCATGCTTTCGTTCACCACGCGATGCGTTGTTACATCGTATGTAAGCCTTCATATTAAAATTACTAAATCTGCACCTATATATATAAATATAATAAATGTATACATATATATTCCAATGACTCTGTCCTTACGTATATACTTGCACGAAAATATGCATACAATTTCGGCCGATAGCGCGCGAGTAATTATGTGCGCATCACTGGTCGAACGTGCTTAAATACCTAACGGCGCCCCTTTTATTAACCGGAAATTCATCGAACGCGCCATGCACCACTCAAGGACCCTTGGTACCAAAATGTACGTACAATTCCATCGAATGGGAGCACGAATCTGTTTTCGCAAGGGCAGCCTATCTGGTTCGACTGCTATCTAAATCGAGTAAAATCAGCATCGAGAGCTCAGTTATCATCGAAGTGAAGTTGCCGAAACGGGTCCAAGTTCTACATTCGAATACCCTTTGCCAGTTATAGTTTGTAGCTCGTACGGCTGGATACAAGAGGTCCTCATCTCTGAAAGTATAAAGCCCCTCTTGTATTTGATCTTAAGTATACGTAGTAGAAACAGTCTATTGTCGCTGAGGTAATCATATTATGTATCGACAAACAAAAGTCATAAGTGAACCTCATAAAGAAATACTTGCGACAATAATTGTACTGATTGTATTGTAACCGTCAAGCGAGTACAGAAAACTGAGTACACCCAGAAAAAAAATTTATTTGACGTCCACCGTTTATTAAGATTAAGTAAAATATTTATTTGATTTAAATAAATATTTATTTCATTTAACTAACTATTTACTTAATTTAAATAAATATTTATTTAAATCAAATAAATATTTTACTCAATCTTAATAAGCGGTGGCTGTCAAATAATTTTTTTTCTGGGTGTACTTTCTTCAACTACACCTCCACGTGTACCCGTCACTTCGCCATCACTCGATCGCGCAAATCATCCAAACTCATAAAACTGTAGGTCTAAAACCCGAGATCTTCGACCCCGACGCAAAGCGCCCATCGTTGATCCGAAAAGAGAGATCGACTCCCTTACTCGACTGTCTTACTGACTCCCTTACACTCGGACGAGTTGGATAGGACGTAACAGAATTGCGGGTCGTGCGAACTTAAAGTTCAAACAGCCCTATCTGAAACAGTCGCATTCAACCTACGACCCTATTTAAACTTCTCTCTCGTTTCCAACATCATCTCTCGGATCGGTTCATTTGACAACACTCCTATTTCACGTTTGCTCTGTATTGTACGTTCATTCCATGAGCGAGCATTGTCACAGAGCTGCAACGTCAATTTCCAAGAATGCCTTACATCCATCTCGCGCTTCCGTTCACCGCGCGATGCATCGCGGGGCTTTGTCGAAAGCCTTTGGCCTCCGCGCGATATTTCATATGGTCCCGTGACAACCTTTCAGCACGGGATCCGAAGAGCCGCGATGCTTTTATCACGTTCCTTCGGCCTTTCTTCGAGACCTGTGTACGCATTCGCGCCTTCGGGACATAAAATATTCGAAAGATGCGAGAGCATCCGGGGTATGAAGGATGTCTGGGCAATGAGATTCGTCAGAGCCATATGCATATTTGGTTCCGAACAGCGATATCCGCGAACGCGCCATACATGCGACCAAACCCCCATGGCCTGCACGGCGAAACAGCTCATTTTCCCGGTGCGTCTTCCGCTTGACGCAGCGAGCGGAATTTAAATATTCCGCCGGCGAACAAAGTGGTGCTCGATTCCCGTGGGATTCGTGAGTCTCTGTCGTTTTTCCAGCCGCCCGATGCTCCGAAGCTTTGGGGTGTTCTCTTCGGGCGGCACGAGGAGCGAGTGAAAAAGCAGTTGACGGCAGGGGAGCGAGGCTAGACCGGGTAGACTCGAAAAATCGTCGCGCCGTCGAGAGCCTGTCAGACTATATGCCTGCCTAGCAGCTTTCAACTGCTGCTATTCCAACAACAGCAGCCCACTCGGTCTCTCCGTCGCTCTTCCTATCGTCTCTCTCCGGTTGTTCCGTGACTCTCTCCATGTCTATATACGTGCTGGATTATTTGCTTCGACGCTCATTCCCGGTCCTCAAACTCTCAATCCCGCCATCTCCGTCGATCGCACTTCTGTCGCCATGGAACGCTGTATACAATTTTATTTTCACAGCCACAGCTATAGGGCCGCGTTGTAGAGCGTACCATTTAGTTCGCGCTTCATTATCCTCACCCGAACGTGCTTCAACACTTTCGAGGGCCTGTCTCGATCACGCAACAACGATCAGCTAATCCCTTTTGAACTTTGTCGTCTTGTTCTCTACGCGTTGATCGATCGGCGTCTCTTGTTAAGTTGCCATTAGTTTGGGATTCAATATTCGCACCCGAGGGTGCTTCAACACTTTAGGCTGCCTGTCTTGATCAGCCAACAACGATCAGCCTTTCAAACATTATCGTCTTGCTGTCTACGCGTTCATCCGTCGACGTGTTCATCCATCGAGGTGTTCATCCGTCGAGGTGTTCATCCGTCGAGGTGTTCATCCGTCGAGGTGTGTTCATCCGTCAGGTGTGTTCATCCGTCGAGGTGTGTTCATCCATCGAGGTGTGTTCATCCATCGAGGTGTGTTCATCCATCGAGGTGTTCATCCATCGAGGTGTGTTCATCCATCGAGGTGTGTTCATCCATCGAGGTGTGTTCATCCATCGAGGTGTGTTCATTCATCGAGGTGTGTTCATCCATCGAGGTGTGTTCATCCATTGAGGTGTGTTCATCCATCGAGGTGTGTTCATCCATAGAGGTGTGTTCATCCATCGAGGTGTGTTCATCCATCAACGTGTTCGTCCATCGACGTGTTCATCCATCGAGGTGTCTAGTGAAGTGGCAACTTCATAAGTGGCAGCTTTTGAACAGAAATTGTTCGAGTTCAAGTTGCAACTATTTTCACTTGTTCGACCTTATAACTTTTTTGACAAAAGTTGTCAAGCAGTTGCGCCTCTGTCTGCAAATAACCTGTTGTCAATTTTCCGTCCATTGAATTGCTTCCCGCCTGCATTCAGCAAAGCCCAATTTCCCCGCCAAATTTATTCATATTGCCGCGATGAAAACGTTTCATCTCAACCTCCGGGAACGAGTGAACGCGCCGAGTCACGTGTCTATGCAACATGAATGAGACTCACGGACAATATTGCAGTCACCCGAGTTTTTCTCATCAGCCATCTGCGACCGGAGCGGAATTTCCGGAACTAGCGAACGGCAACGTTCAGCGATAGACTGCGTCGGCCATAGCTCTTTTTGGATGGTGCAATTACGAGATGAAACGAAAACGAGAGGACGCTGCACTGCTGTGCAGAAATGCATATACCTGTGCAAATAGCCTTACTGTGCGAAGTGACAGATGGGCAACGCGGACGAACGAACAGCGAACGAACCTGTGTTAATGAATAGTGTTCGTTACTGTTCGTTCATGTTCTTTCACGTTCGTTCGCCTCAATCGGGAATCAACCTCACAGGAGTGTCGGCGAATGATCGAATGAATGCATGGATCAGTGCAGCGTGTAATCGAAATACCTACACGCTCATATCGACTGCTCGGAGACACAAGGGCGTAAGCACCACGTTAATGTATACGGTTCACGCCCATTTTGCTCCCTCGCAGAGGAAGCAAAATGCTTTGGTTAAAAAAAAATAATGAGATTTTTATGTCAGAGTCTAAAACGTCGAGAAATGCGATTTTTAGCTGGTGTCCGCATGTAGGTGTGTGTGTGTGTGACAGATTTGCATAGTTTAAAACCGTTATAACTCGGAAACCGTTTTAGGCAGCGAATTGAAATTTTGCACACTAGTAGAGTGGTCAGGTCGCTTCGTTCAGTGAATTTTTCACGAAGTTTGAGGTCCGATTGGAGATTTAACGTGATTTTGAATTTTTTGAAAATTCTTGTAAAACTGCACACAAATATAGTATTCTGATTGAAGACCTTTGGTATTGAATTTGGCCGAAATCTATCCAAGTGATCAGATTTTATGGTACTTTATCGAGCTTAAATTTGACAAGGGAATGGATTGACACTGTGCAATTTTTGGTACTAAATTTAGCGGAGAGGGATCTAACTGTTTAAATTTTATAAGATTTTGAAATTTTTAAC
Source organism: Ichneumon xanthorius (assembly GCA_917499995.1). Lineage (NCBI taxonomy): Eukaryota > Metazoa > Arthropoda > Insecta > Hymenoptera > Ichneumonidae > Ichneumon > Ichneumon xanthorius. The sequence continues at coordinate 3,265,045 of OU824210.1, forward strand.
TTTTCGGAATTTTTTTTTTTACGTCTGACACGAGTTTCTGAACCAAACATCACACTAAGGATTACGATGGGTTATAAATCTGTCATTCGCCGTGAAAAATAGTTGCGTCGAAAAAAGTGTTTTTTTAAATATCCGTAGCATTCCCAATTCCCATCGCCGAAATACCGGGGGCGTTTCCAATTCGGCGAGTGATGGCTCGCACTGAAGTGAACCGTGCCGAATATTGATAAGGAGCGAAGTTTGAATAGAGAACCCCGCGAGTATCTATTAAACATGTAGCTATAGCAGGGGATTACGGGGAGAAATCTGCATTGTCGACTCGGTCAAAACATCTCGCGCTCTATAGAATATCGGTTATATCGATTACCCGTACCTATCTAATATTACACTCACGTACCGCTCGGGCACTCTGCAATGCAAGTGACTTACGCTGATTGGCTTTGCCGAAGGGTGAGCGGTCGCGTGCACAAACGCGATTCATATATATTCATTAAAGATCCAATCCATTAAGCGCTCGACATCGCTTTTACTACGAGACGGGTATTAACAGCGAGAAGGATGCGAGACGCACGAGGGCTTTTCTCTCTCGCGAGTTCACACTCGATCGCGCTCCCAATGGCGGTCCGTAAATCTGTAATAACTAAATGCACTCTTTTCACTTATAAGTCGGAGAGCCGGAAAGGAATGAGGCGGAACGAAAGAGGTAAAAATTATTATGGAAAAGTGGGAAATATATACTTCCCATATAAAGCAATCTCAGGATAATGATAATAATAATAATAGTAATACGAGCTCCGCTAGGCGGATATAAACAGTTGAAAACTCATTTCTTAAGCTGAGAGAAGGTTGGAAAAACGACCAAGTCATGTGGTAAATTTCGACCAGGCAACGTGGCACAACAGGACTGAAATTTTCGCAGGAGCAATTGGAATTTTCACCCAACACATGTGGTAATTTGTTCCAGCAGACTTGTTGCCAAAATGTTGTGCATCCGGCTAAGAATTTCGTGGATGAAACTAAGCAATTCATTGTAACTGCGAATTCCATGGATAAAAACTGAGAATTTCGGGGAACAAATTTTTTTTTTCAAATTTTCTAACAGAAAAATGGTATTTTCAAAATTTCGGTCCATCGACCCAGGAGAATTCAACGAATTAAGAGTATCCGCGGGCTACATTCCCATTGTGAGGATGTGCCAGGTACGCGCTATATATCGACCCACGTGATGTCAGCTCTCGTCCGGTATTCCTTCATACGTCTCCCGGGTCGTCCCTTTTTCCCTCCTCGGTTATATTTTATTTGATCGCAACTTTTATTGGTGTCTCCCGACTGACAAAAATAAAAGGGGTTGTTCTCCCGAGAATAAGCGACGAACTCAGTGTTTTTTTCACAAACGATCATTCATTGTCGAAATTGGTATGCCCAAAAGCCAAAGACGTATCCATCCGAATTGAGTGGTACAGACGCAAAAGCTGAAATACGAAGATGGAAAGAGTAGGTTTCCCGAATGGACTTCTCTTCTGTGTATAGAAAATATAGACAGTATATATTTGGAACTGATAAATATATGTACATTTTCTTGACAGCCCATCGTTTCTCACTCCGAAATCCTTCGGGCATGTATTTTGCCTGTAACATTGTGTATGTAGCACAAATATACAAAGTTCCGAAGTTCTGAGCTGGCGAGAAACAGTGTACGGGTTTCTACTCCTTTGAGAAATTGGAACAGCGCAAATAATGGAGACGGAAGAGACAACGGGAAACTAAAAGTATGGACTTTACCTTGATTCTGCATCCGAACTTGTTCCGCGTCTTACTATGTGCACAATATATCCGATGCTGCTACTATATAATTTCTCGGACAGGAAACGCAATAGGAAAAGACAGGCCACATCTATTTTCTTCGCAGACGTCTGCAAATCTTCACTTCGCAGTTCACGGTCGTGACGGCGAAACTCATTATAAGCATTACGTAATACTTAAAGTGAGGGGATTTTTTCCGAGATTGCACGAAATCCTGATAAAGCAGACGTGGATCTTATATAAAATTTTAAAAAGTATATTTAAAAAAAAAAATAAGCTTAGTCGAGTTAATAAGATCGTGGAGTACTAATTGTAGGGTCGCAGGTTCGAATGCTCATTACCGACCAAATTGTTTATTCCGAGGTTTCTATTATATGAAGTAGGAATTTCAATGTTACACCTTTGAGAAATTGGAACAGAGCAAATAATGGAGACAGAAGAGACAACGGGCAACTAAAAGTATGGACTTTACCTTGATTCTAAATCTGAATTTGTTCCACGCCTTACTATGTACACAATAGATATATCAGATGCTCCTACTACCTAATTTCTCGGACAGAAAACAGGCCACATTTATTTTCTTCGCAGACGGCTACAAATCTTCACTTCGCAGTTCACGGTCGTGACGGCGGAACTCATTATAGGCATTACGTAATACTTAAAATGAGAGGATTTTTTCCGAGATTGCACGAAATCCTGATAACCAATTAAGCTGCTGCTGGAAGGTGAGATTTAATTATCCTCCATAATTAAGTAGTTCTTTTGGCTTTGACTCGTGGTCGTTACGGACTCGTAACGCATAAGCTGACGCTGCACTCGACCTCTTTCTTATTCTCTTCGTCCCTCTCTTGTTCGACCTTTCTGGTATAACTCCTCAATTGGTAGATAATTGAAGTGGATTCTCCCAGGCTTCATTTCCCACGGAGAATCTGCAAAGAATTTGATTTCCGAGTTAGCTTAAGATCGTTTCTTGAGCCTTGCTTTCGAAGACTACGTTATATCAAATCCCCATGACAGACCTCGCTTTGCGAGTCATATGAGTTTCTTCAGAAACAAAGTTTTCCAACCGTTTGAAAAGTAACCTTTAATTTCCTATTTATTATGCCAAACGCGAGTTCAATTCGCTTCACCTCGGCATTAAAAAGCAATATTACATCGAATCAATAATTTGTATACTCGTTGAGAAATATCTCAATTTCCTAACTCCACAAGGGTATATCAGTTGTGCATACGCATAGCCTGTTCGCTCTTTGCATCACGCCGTCATTGAATTTGCCAGTCACGCAGGATATACTCTGAGAATAGTGCGGGAGTATCACAAGGAAAGAGTGCCCGAAAGGATTTCCGTGTTCCAGGAATTCCCAGTTGGAATCTGAGAAAATGGTTCATCATTCACGAAGGCGTCTTGGCACGTCGAAAGTTCAGCATGTCAGTATATAGTATGGGTGTATCAAGATGGAAAATTGGATAATTATACCAACGTCTGACTTAAGTATTCTCAATTAACACGAGAAACTGTATAACCGATGAGGGGTTTTAAAAAAAACTTTCAGTGGCCCACTTAACGCATAAAAGATGTTGGAAATTCGAAACGTCATAACAACTCAAAATGACAAATTTCGACGATTTTCCGGCAATGAAGTTTCGGGTCTTTGAAGCGCCATTGTCCTAGTGGAATAGTATCCTAATTAAGATGACAAACGACATCTCTTCGCTACAATAAACATACAATACACACCTTTTTGCCTTTAATTGGTAGATATTATATCTCCAACGGTCAAGATCAGGCGCATCGATACGTAAGTCCAAATTACCCGAGTTTCTATATCATATGTAACGATCAGAGAAATGGGGGCAAGGGTTGTGAGGACGGCTCCATATTGGGTACATATATATATATATATATGTATAATATTCACGTACGTATTTATATATAGATATTGGAACACTGCACACGAAATATACGCGCGGGTATTACCAATGCTGCATTGTTTGGTATAGAGATGGCGAATATGGCGCGGGTGAGAGGTCAAATATCATTATCGATTTGACCGGGGTGGATGCGGAACCAGCTTCATCGTTGCTGCAGGCGTGTACATTTAACAGTAGCGAGAGCTCTTTTATTCCTTCGTTATTGCGTGCGCCCAGGCGGCCTTTGTCAGTCTGCACTCGCATATAAAACTAACTCGTGAAAACTGCAAGGACTCATAAAAACTTGAATCGTTTTATTATTAAACCGGAAGTGACGTCATCCAGAAAAATCTGAAAAAGTTCGTTGTGACGCCACTTCCGGTTTGAAAATCTCACTTTTCGACCGGAACTGACGTCATTCCGAAAATACATCACTTCCGGTTTTTAAATCTAATTTTTCGACCGGAAGTGAGATCGTTCCTTTACGAAATACGTCATTTTCGATCGAAAAAATTAAATGTTCAAACCGGAAGTGACATAAAAGAGAAAATTTTTTATTTTGCAATGGATCTCGAAAGCAGCCACCGACATAGGCATGTGAATTAAGGAACACAGAAAAGTGCTCTCAATAGTGAGATAGCCTCTGATGGGATTTTCACTGAAGTCCGGAGCTGCGATGAGGGTTGATCCGGGAGTACCAATCGGGGCTGCACAAATTCTTCGTTGAGAGATGCTGAGGTGCAGGCGAGGTTGAGATACGGAGGCGGAAAAAAACAATAAGTCCGAAGGCTCTCGGCAGTGCGGAAAAGCTTGATGCAAATTCGGCGAAAAACGAAACCATAAAAGAAGGCCGGAATGAAGCAGACGAAAAAACGAAGAAAGCGCAGAACGGAAAACGATGGCAACGTTCGCTAATTACAGAGGTGGCGCGATGTCGCTGGGGCTGGGACGATGACGACAAGAAGTAGGATCAATGGTGGGGGGGAGTGGGGGGGGGGGGTAATAACGGCGGGTGGTCTGAAAAATCTTCAGCCTCAGCGAGTCTCGCGGTACAATCAGGTAAAAAAATCTGTCCGTCTCACTGTTCTGTCTTCGCGACGCTATAGACTGCTTCTTTGCTGATAACCAACCGCGGAACCGCCGTCCCCTACAGCAGTTACTTTTCCTACACGTCGTTTGCATACTATTTTGCGAAAGCAGCCAATGCATATGCATGTTGTGCATCCGTAAAGTCGGTCGAGGGTGCAAGACCGTGCGGTTAATGGAGGACGCGAGAGAGGAAGTGTTGTGGAGGCAAGGGGCGGAAAATAGACAGGGCCAACATCCAGAAACCCGACACTAGCCTGTATAGCATTGCCGTCATTAGTGCAGGCACACTACCGCCTCGTGCAACTGCGCTCCGATTGCATCGGTTCAGTTCCACGGGTTTAATAATAGCCGACGAGTTATATCTTCCTGGTATCGTTGGAACGTTGAAAATTAAGTCAATAACCCTATACGCGATACAATGCGAGACAATACGCCGATTTCACCGAACCGCGCTAAGATGTTGCGACGATGGAACGACCCTAAAGTTTTTCGAGGTGCAATTATTTTATCGTCCAATTTCAGTCCAACTTACCGGGTATGCACGCAAAGAAATGCTTGGTTGGGTCATCTAACTGTCTATAGGTTGGGTATAAATTGGTTACCATAACGATCTGTGTCGTTAGAATAACGACCTAGCGTTAGTTCAACCTACCATTGATAGTTGGGTGACGCGAATAGTGAACACAACTAACTGGATTAGTTAGTCTAACTACTGAAATAGTATTCCGGATGGTAAAGGATGGACAACGAGTTTTATAGGTACCCTAACCAACTATAGTTGTTAGTGCAACCAATCTCGGAACGCGTGTCGGACAACCGACTGAAATTGTCGCTGCAACGAATCGTAGCAAGTCAGTTGCGATTTTATTGGAATCGGAAAACGTGAAGGCGTACGAGAGACAAACAGGATTAATTAGTTATCTAGTTAATGAATGAATATTCGCTGATTGACAGGGAGACATGGAGCTGATAAAAAAGACATGTTTCATAAACTATCAATTCCCTTAATGAACCATCCATATAACTGGTTGGTACGATAATGTTCAAGCAGACGTGAATCTTATGTAGAAGCTTAAAAAATATATTTTTTCAAAATAAGCTCAGCCAAGGGAATAAGATGGTGATCTACTAATCGCAGGGTCGCAGGCTCTACCAAATTATTTATTCCGAGGTTTCTGTAATATGAAGGTAAAAATACGATAATTAAGCAATTTCGGGGGTTTTAAAAGCATGATGCGGTTAAGCAGTTCAGTGTTTTGTGTTAATTGTTTATTAATACTTTTGGTAACCTGTGCTGTTGAATCAACCTAGTCAAGCAACCAAGTAAATGACTAATGCAAGAATTTCACTAGTCGTTGGCCCAACTCCCCAATTCGTTGGTCCAACGAATACCAAACTAACCAACTTAAAAGTCATGACTCACCCAATTTATCCTCTGGCGCTCAGAGCACTAAGACTATTGGTTGAGTCAACAATTTTTTTGTTGGACCAACTAATTCATTTGCCCGTGTATGCGCAATTTTCCATCGATAATTCGTAGGTACAGAATGATCGTTTTTGTGTGCATACGAATAGTTATGGGTTTGTTCGAGAAGGTCTTTCCGTCAGAGAATGGCGCGTAGCGATCGTTCTTGCACGCTGAAATTTCGATAATGACCGATGCTCCATGGACAGAAACGTATGTGTACGGTGTAGTACCGACATTATGTACAACGACAGGCAACGTCGGTGTTATTCTTTCGCCTCGTTTCGCAAGGGGCACACAGCACCGGCTGTGCCAGCATCGTCTCTCCTGTTCGCCCGTCCGTACGATCAATAATTATGACAGTCGATCGATCATCCAATACAGTCGCAGCAGGTGGATACACAAAGTTTACAAACCGTCCAGCGCCGCTAGCATCGTACCGGCTTAACTGAAACCCCGATCGTTCCGTTTCCTATTTTATCTTCTGCCATACACACGCAATGCGTTCGAATCGAACCTTCCGTTTACTCAGCTCCCCGAGGCGGAGGATTCTCTTTGGTGAAATTATAGCTCGCGATTGTGTGCTCTGTTGACTGACGAGCATGCAACCATTCGAAAACCCTACCAAATGCATTCGCAAATGAGGAAAGATAAATTTGAAGTTATAATTAAACTGTTTCGTTTAATAATATGCACTTTTCCGATAAAAGTGTTCCCATTCTACAAAGTTACTCCATTTATCAACTGCGAGCTTCGCCCGACAGAGGGAATAACTCGCGAACTAATGCGTAACTTCAACTTCTTTTGTGTACAGAGCAGATAAAACAAGATTATAATAAATTAAAGAACTTCAGTCATTCGACATTGGTATCCAAAATATCTATATTTTTCCTTTGTCGAGGCTGCCAGTTCCAACGTACTACAGTAGACAACCCCATAAGTTGCATCCACATAAGTTTTGCCGACCGGATAAGTTGGACTGCCCTCTTCTGGAAATCCGCCTGACTGCATGGAAGGTTGACGAAATACCCGTTGCATTTTGTTACTTATGAAATCGGTCATGCTCCATGTTTTCAGGTACTAAAGCAGGTAGTAGGGAATCCAACTTATCCGATCGTTGGGTCGGTTCCCAACGATCGACCTAGTTGGGTTGGTTCCCGAGCACAACGGCGTAAGTTGCATCCAGATTAGTTTTACCGACCGGGTAAGTTGGATTGCCCTTTTCTGGAAATCCATCTGACTGCATAGTGGGTTAACGAAATACCCGTTGCATTTTGTTACTTATCAGATCGGTCATGCTCCATGTTTTCAGGTACTAAGGCTGGTAGTAGGGAATCCAACTTATCCGATCGTTGGTTCGGTTCCCAACGACCGACCTAGTTGGGTTGGTTCCCGAGCATGGAACTTACGCGGTCGTCTACTGTGCATCCATTTCAAAAGCCAAATACATCGATGTCTGTTATCGCGCATCCAGATAACAATATACGTATGTAACGTATACGGTATCGATAGTAAATATGACGATCCAATTTAACAGAGAATAAAAAAAAGCCATGAAAATAAATAAAAACCGTTATCCATATTTACCAATTTTGCCATACAAATAACGTGCATGCACAACTAAAAAAGCAGCGACATAACGGAGAGCTGTTCGAGAGGCAGATATGCTGTGTAGTACAGGTGGAAAGGATCATCGCCATTTTCTCTACCGTTGTACTCGGACGACTCAAGTTCTGTGTCTTTTAGATTAGTTTAGAAATTAGTTTATCGAACGAGGCTTCCCTTTCCGTACTTCTTCCTCTACTTCTTCCTCCTCTTCTGCTTCTTCTGCTTCTTCTTCTTCTTCTTCTTCTTCTCAGATGAGCCAACCTCCGGCTTCTCCGACCCTTCGCAAATTTCATCCCACTCCACGTTGGAAAGACGGTGCGAGAAGATAACGCGCCAGCAAACTCCTAATACCTAACGGAAGTAAACGTATTCTCAACTTGCCCCGTTCCCCCCTCTTTGTCACGGGCTCACTGTCTTCCGTTCTCACGTTCTTCGGTACACTTCATCCCGATGCGGAAATATTTTTACCCTTCATGCGGCAGTTAAGAGAACACTTGCTCGAAATATGCGATTCAATTATTTTTAAGGATCCACTCCACTACGTTTTCATTTTTGTCGTCCTAGATGGAATAAAAACATTTTCCGATGTAAGTACGATTGTACCAAGTACTTGTCGAATCGTTCGTGCAAGAAAAAAAAAAAGTTTGCTAGTATCAGAACAGCATTATTATGCCAATTTCAAAGTTTCCCTTCGAAGCCATTATTTCCGACCCTCGATTTCTTTAGATTATTCATTTATTCCTCCCACGATACTCCGTTTGCGTTTGGAAATGAACTGACCGTTTATTAACGTTATTCATGGCGGGAACTCGTAGATTCCCAGGTGGGAACTAGGAACAACCGACGATCCTAGATTCGGAATTATTCGGGTAATCGTCAGGTATAATTCATGCCAATTTGGAATTATTTTCATCCTTCACACGGCAGTTGGTTGAATAGTTTTTCGAAATGTGCGATCCAATTATTTTTAAGGATCCACTCCACTTCGTCGTCATTGTTGTCGTCGTCGCCGGTGGAACAAAAACACTTTCAGATATAAGTACAATTATACCGAGTGCTTTTCGAGTCGGTTTGTGTTAAAAAAAAGGTTTCTAGTATAAAAATAGTCGTATTATGCCAATTTCAAAGTTTCCCTTCGAATTATTGTCCTAGCTCGATTTATTTGGATTATTCATTTATTCCTTCCAAGATAGTCCATTTGCGTTTAGAAATGAAATGACCGTTTATTAACGTTATTCATAACGGGAACTCGTAGATCCCTCGGTGGGAACTCGGAAGAACCAAAGATTCTAGATTCGAAATTATTCAGGTAATCGTATAATGGCCAAGAACAAAAGTCCCCTTTCCGAGAGACATTCTCCTTTAAATAATGCCACCGGCTTCTCCTCTCCTCTCCTCGCGGCAACGACATCCCGGCTGTCCTCACCCTCACCAACGTAAAAGAGACGCACTGCCCGAGACCGCGTTTCCTCGTTAGTGCGGAATTCCGAAGTCTACCTGCTGAATGCCCACGAGCTTGGCCGCTCGTGCATTTCAGTTAATTGAATTTCTCATCATCCTCACTCGTTTTCTTCTTCATTCTTCTCATTTATACTACGTCTTGGAATACTGTAATTAATTACGTGCCTGTGGGATTCAGGCCCATAACGACTACTGCGGAAATGGAGAAATATATTGGTACATACACAAGTGGGGTCGAATAATAATCATATTAAAAAATATTCAACTGGGATCAGTAACTGTAGAATTCCATAATTGAAACATATTGCAAAAAATATTTGCCAATGGAAATGCCATGGAAAATGGCACTGGACGATGTTGCGCAGTATTCTAGCGTCAGGAGATGCTGATTGGCTGGCTGGAGAACGACTTCTTCCGGCAATAGAAAAATGAACTTGTACATCTACAAGTGGGCTCGAACAATAATCAAAAATATTAAACATAAATATTACAAAATATTAAACTGGGATCAGTAACTGCAGAATTCCACAATTGAAACAACAAATTACAACCGAGTATTTGCCAAGAATAGTAAATTCGGCAAATGTCCTTAAGAGCTAAATTTCGCTTACGATTACACCGGGTGATGTTGCGAAATATCCTAGCGACGGGGAATGCTGATTGGCTGGCCGAGGGACGACTTCTGCCGGCAATGTAGAAATGAACTTGTACATATACAAGTGGGCTCGAACAATAATTATATAAAAAAGATATTAAACTGGGATCAGTAACTGTAGAATTCCACAATTGAAACAAATTACACCCGAGTATTTTCCAAGAATGGTAAATTCGGCAAATGTCCTTACGAGCTAAATTTCGCTTACGATTACACCGCGACCCCGAACCATGCCGTCCAGCGCCATGGAAAATGCCAGTGGATGATGTTGCGCAGGGTTCCAGCGTCGAGGGATGCTGGGTTTAGCGGTGGCAGGAAGCAGCATAGTACGCTTTGCGTACTATCCCGCGGTCGCAAATTGAATTACCATCGCATCGAGTGTTTCACCACGAACTCGCTCACCAGCCTCAGGCCTTGTCCGCAATAAGCCTATACTGCAAAATGCGTTCACCGCAAAATCAACGTTTCGTCGCGTGGAAGGACAGTCGATAAATTTTTTTTTTTAAATACAGCACCGCAGCTTCCAATTTAAATACTTTGATGGTTTTTTCATTGTTGCGGCCGGAGATTTACGAATATCATCGAACAATCGATCAACTCAACCGAAGCTGGCACATATACCAAAGTGCAAATGTATGGGTGGAAGAGATATCGGCGAAGCCACCGAGACGAGGAAAATCGAGAGAAAAGCTCAACATGTCGCGTGCTCGCTTCGGATCGCAGATAGACGATTCTGGTTCTCCTTGAATTCTCCAATAACCTTACCCGCCGTTGCCCCTCGCTTATACCCTCCGCCAATGCTACGCTGCGATGTCCCTGGCCATATATCTGTTATTGAAATCTCGGATTACGCGAGCTCTGGAAGGCTTCCGCGAGGGATAGGGCGCGATTGGAAAAATCATAGTACGACTGATCCGAGGAATGAGAACTGGTGATGGATTGCAGCATTTCGTAGCTTTTGTCACGACGCTTTTTGTAACTCTACACCGACATGGTGCATAAAGCTGGTTAGAAGTTGTTGGGAGTACATTAATTAAATTCATAGACAAATTGTAAACTGTAAAAAAAAAAAGTTGATAAATTCAACACCGCTTTAACACGGCCATGTGGGTCATATGTGTCCATTACTTTGGTGTTGAAAGCCGTGTTAAAATCTGGTGTACAATTCGTGGTACTCACAAAGCGTATATTCTAACACTGTGAAGATAACACCGAGCTTTACTTCTAAATGAGTCAAAAGGGTTTGAACGCGTGATGTAAATATAAAAGTTTTAACGTAACAAAAAATACATAATTATCATTATTAATGAAAAAAGGCCACGATCGTGAATCTATGGTGGCGAATTGCCTGAGAGGCTTTAACAGTTTACCACATGGCCGTGTCTTTGGCACACGATGTATAGAGTGCACTTTTAAGTGCGAAATCGTGTTAATTTTAACACCTTCTTTTTCACCACTTCCACCATCGCAGTTTACGCCAAAGATTTCTCACGGTGTACAAATATCATTTGCATCGGATATAATTTGCCTAGAGTTTATTCCATCATTTTTTATATGAAATATCTACGTCTGGTTTACGACCATGATAATGGACTCCTATGTCGTCTGCTAAAGTTTTATTGACCCGAAGCTCATGGGTCAGCCATCCATCGTGGTCTCTTTAAAACGGGATCCTTATGATATCCGTTTCATATTCGCCATTTATGACATCATAAAGCCTCTGTCCCTCGCCGCGCCGGAAGTTCCGTCCGACTGGTAATTTTCCTCCGATGGAATAATAACAGCTTAATAACGCATACATGTCTCAAAAGCTACAAGACCCTTTTATTTCGGTACACCGCCGTTTATAAATGCCTGCGTTTCTTGGATATCAATATCGAAGATCAATATCCAAGATATCAATATCGAAGATCAATATCCAAGATATCAATATCGAAGATCAATATCCAAGATATCAATGTCTAAGATATCGATATCTAAGATATCGATATCAATGTCTAAGATATCAATATCTAAGATATCAATATCTAAGATATCAATGTCTAAGATATCAATATCTAAGATATCAATATCTAAGATATCAATATCTAAGATATCAATATCTAAGATATCAATATCTAAGATATCAATATCTAAGATATCAATATCTAAGATATCAATATCTAAGATATCAATATCTAAGATATCAATATCTAAGATATCAATATCTAAGATATCAATATCTAAGACATCAGGCGAGCCATCTAGCAAGACATCCAGTCTTGCTAAAAGAAGAACCAGAAAAACCAAGTATTTATGAACAGCTGTGTACCATTGGACGTTGCGCCTTTCCGGTGCCTCATTGTAAGATTATAGTAGCATTGGACTGTCCGTGCCGGTACAAGAGGTATGTAAACCTCCCACCACCAATAAATTTTTCTATGACTATTAAATGATATTGCGTGGACGAGTTCGATAGTCACGACGGAATGAATCGATGGACCCGCAGTGGATAAAACGTACCGGAATGTATGAAATTGTGTTCTGGACCGAGCGGCGATAAAGGCTATACAGTACACGCCACGCTCGACATGGAACTGTGTATTCATGTCGATCTTTTCCCACTGAATCTCAGGGCGCCGCATTCGAATGAGAAAACGACGGGATATTGGAAGAGCGCGCGTGCACCGACGACAAAACAAACGACTGGCTCGGCGCGAAAGCGAAACTACCGAGGGTGAGATGAAACCAGGAAATCGTGAGTGAGGTGAAGGTATTACCTCGACGGATACACATTTGCCTCTGCAGGTGGAAACCCCGTACAGCGGCGCAAAGGCGATTCACGGTTTCTCAGCACCGTGCGTCAGAGAATCAACACGGAACAGTGGAGATCTTGACATATCGTGGCAATCACACTCCACCGACACGTACCTCCGCTTTCCAGCTCGGCTCGGGAATCCTCGAAACTCCCTAAGATCCGAACAGAAAATTCTTGTAACGTCCTACAGCTGGAAAAAAGTTTATTCCAATCAAAGACAATTTATTAAGGACGCAGAAAAATGTTTACTTGCTTCGTAACCTAATAAAACGTTTATTAATTTCTAATATTTTTATTTATTTGATATTATTATTCTTATTATTTAATAATGTTTATTTGGATCTAATAAACCGATCTTTATGTCAAATAATTTTATTATACCGGATAATATCGCATTTGTCTTGACCTCAAATACAAGATTTCATTGGCTCGAATAAGCTTTTACTTTAAAGTACAAACTTTAAATAGATTTTTTTATTCGTAAAAAAATTTTTTAACGAGTAGTTTTTTTAAACACTAAAGAGTATTTTTTTAAACACTGAAGAGTAGCCATTGTTTGAATCTAATAAGGATTTTCTTAAGGCAAGTAGACATTGCTTTTATCTTAATAAACGTCATTCGAAGATCGAAATTTGTTTGATTTTGATAAATATTTTTTCTGCGTGTGCATGTTCATCTTTTCCTCGCGCGGAAAATACGCAGCCGCGGCAGGAGGAACGCTTCGGCCGGTAATAAAACCAACAGCCATAAACTCCCGCTCGGATTTCCCGTGGTAATAACGAGATTAAAGTCCGCAGTTCAATTTTGTACGCTCGGTAAACGCAAATTTATCTCAACGACTTTTCTTCTTGTATTCAAGACTCCTGCCGTTACTGTCCGTGTGCATAAATTTTTACACAGTTTATTCCGGATCTGTTTCGCGATCCTTCCCGGAATAATCTTGGATCTCGTGTTACTTACAAGAGCCGAACCGTTCCGTAGCGAATTCCGCGATCATTAAAGTACTCAGCAACGGTGCTTCTCCGGAACTAAATTCCCCGTCCGGTCGATATATCACCCAGGGCACGCGCTGAGACACCCAGCGATATTTATGTTCCCAGCTGATTTATCCAGGCGTAAATCGGGCCAAGCACCAAGAGCCAAAAAGAAGGAAAAGAGCGAACGAACGATTAAATTCTCACGTCGTCCGGCCCATCCTTGGCTCGACTCCTTCACAACTCAGCGAAACCGAGTCGAACGCAAACTTGCTAAGTTTTTAACTACCCGATTTCAACACCAGACCAAAAGATACCGAATTCGTGTACGAGGTTTTTTTTTATTTAAAATTTTTGTTTTCTTGCTTACTCTTTACTAACATTATACAACTTGTCGCGCGATCGCTGGTTTATGCTGTACTCTTTCCTTTCAGAACTTTGTAGAGTCCGCGTAACACGACCAGGCAACGGCGCTCCTCGGAAATCCTTCGCGCTGGATAAACTCTCGCATATCGTCGAACAATTATTATCCTCTAATATCTTCGCAGCTTGGTAGACTCGCAAGTTCAATTTTTCGGTCTCTGATGTAACGATACTAGAGAGCAGAACTTTTTACGCCACGCATCGTGCTTCGTCGTCGAGCGAAAAGGAAACGAAGAACCGTAAGTAACGTTCGTACACAGCGCAAAAAAGTTTGTACTTTTACAACTTTTTATCGACAAACGTCCTCAATATTTTATTTGTTAATTTCCCGATCGCACCAACCGGCTCCAGATTTACAAACAAAAACACAAACTAAAATTGTCATAAAAGCTCAGGTTTGTCCATTCGGGCCTGCAGAATCGAAATTGTCGCTTATTTTTAACACCAGGATTTTTACGAAACTTCGTATCCCGGTTTTACGAAATTATTTTTTACTGCCTAGGGGAGAGAACGAGGAGTTTCCGTTGTGTACCAAGAATGATAAGGGGGGCTGTCGAGGGCGCTTGGGGAAATCGTTCCTTCCGCAGATATTAACTATTTACAAACATTATACCATTTATCGCACATAGCTGGATATTATGTGTATTCTTTCCTTTCCCAACTTTATAGAGTTCACATAACACGATCAGGCTACTTGCTTCTCGAAAATACTTCACACTGGATAAACTCTCGCGTGTCACCGACCAATTATTATCCCCAAAATATCTCCGCAGGTCCTGATAAGGTCCTGGTAAAACCTTGAAAAATTTCTACCCGGATTGGTGGTCTTGCCAGTTGCTTTCGCTCTTTGATATAATGATACCAGAGAGCAGAACTTGTTACGTCGAACACCCTTCCACCCTTCCCCGTTATTTGCAAAAAGGAAACGAGGAACTATGATAAGTAACATTCGCAGGGGATAAAACGTGGCCTTTCCATCGTACGCCAAGAATTATAGGGGTACCAGCGTGACCACTTGGGAAATAGTCCCTCCAGAAGATATTAACTATTTATTAACATTACACCATTTATCGCCCGATAGCTGGTTATTCCCTCTATCCTTTCCTTTCACAACTTTATAGAGTCCACATAACACAACCAGGCGCCTTACTCCTCGAAAATACTTCACACTGGATAAACTCTCGCGTGTCACCGACCAATTATTATCCCCAATATCTCCGCAGTTTCCCGAGTAGAAATTTCCGAACCCTACATCAGGTCCTGATAAGGTCCTGGTAAAACCTTGAAAAATTTCTACCCGCATTGGTGGTCTTGCCAGTTCCTTTCGCTGTTTGATATAACGATACCATAGAGCAGAACTTGTTACGTCGAACACCCTTCCTCCCTTTTCACCCTTCCCCGTTGTTTACGAAAAGGAAACGAAGAACCAGAATAAGTAACCTTTGCAAGACGTGGAACGTGGCCTTCCCATTTTACGCCAAGAATGATAGGGGTACCAGCGTGACCACTTGGGAAATAGTCCCTCCAGAAGATATTAACTATTTATTAACATTGCACCATTTATCGCGCGATAGCTGGTTATTCCCTCTATCCTTTCCTTTCACAACTTTATAGAGTCCACATAACACAACCAGGCGTCTTGCTCCTCGCAAAAAAACTTCACACTGGATAAACTCTCGCGTATCATCGACCAATTATTATCCCCAATATTTCCGCAGCTTCCCGAGTAAAAATGTCCGAGCCCTACATCGGATCCTGATAAGGTCCTGATAACATTTTCAAGGTGAAACCTTGAAAATGTCTACTCGCATTGGTGGTCTTTCCAGTTCCTTTCGCTGTGTGATACAATGATACCAGAGAGCAGAACTTGTTACGTCGAACACCCTTCCTCCGCTTCCACCCTTCCCCGTTATTTGCAAAAAGGAAACGAGGAACTATGATAAGTAACATTCGCAGGGGATAAAACGTGGCCTTCCCATCGTACGCCAAGAATTATAGGGGTACCAGCGGGACCACTTGGGAAATAGTCCCTCCAGCAGATATTAACTATTTATTAACATTACACCATTTATCGCGCGATAGCTGGTTATTCCCTCTATCCTTTCCTTCCACAACTTTATAGAATCCACATAACACAACCAGGCGCCTTACTCCTCGAAAATACTTCACACTGGATAAACTCTCGCGTGTCATCGACCAATTATCCCTAATATTTCCGCAGCGTCCCGATAAGGTCCTGGTAAAACCTTGAAAATTTCTACTCGCATTGGTGGTCTTGCCAGTTCCTTTCGCTCTTTGATATAACGATACCAGAGAGCAGAACTTGTTACGTCGAACACCCTTCCTCTCTTTTCACCCTTCCCCGTTGTTTACGAAAAGGAAACGAAGAACCATAATAAGTAACCTTCGCAGGGGATGGAGCGTGGCGTTCCCATTGTACGCCAAGAATGATAGGGGTGCTAGCGGGAGCACTTTGGGCAATGGTCCCTTCCGCAGATAGATATATAGCATACCCCGGTAGCCACTTCGATTTTCACCCCACTGTGTTCCCACGGGCCTAACGAAAAATATATTACGCGAGATAGCCCGAGACGCCCGTGCATTTGTACAGCTCCGAACGGACCAGCGATACCAAGACCGACGTATACGTAATACGAGATACGCGAAGAAGGGAGACTTTGATTATCCCCGTGCTAAATTCGAAGTATCCCCGTGTAGTCTTGATATCGTTTAACGAGCGTTTAAAGTTAACGACTCGCGATGTCGGTTCGGAACGAGCGTGACTTACGTATAGTCATGTATATATACGTATGTACGCACACTCGGTTATTTCGTCGGAATTTGAATGCATAATGGCCCGCGAGGATTGAGCATTTGCATTTTAATATATTCTCTTGGCACTGCGGTTGCGAGATCCTTGGGGTTGGCAGAGAGCGGTTCGACCGGGCTGAAAGAGACGGTGGATCGGTCTGGGACAATTAGAGAAGTAAATTGCCGACATCTTTAAAAAGAGCTAAATGAGCATTAATTGCATCGATTATGGACAAATTGTACATCCAATACTCAATAGTAAACGACCAATAGTAATTGTGAGCCGTAGCCTCCATATTTTTAGATTTCAAGACATCGCTAAAAAAAATTGGACATTTAATGTACCGGACTGGAAGTTTTTACGCAAAAACTGGTGCATTAAGTTTAATGTACAGTTGTGATGAAAAATTAATAGACTTTGTCATTGAAATCAAAGTAAATTATTAAAAATGTATATAATGATATAATATAATATAACAACATTATAAAAATATATTATATTACTTAAAATATTGCCAATGTTTTTAATACACAGAACAATAATTTTTCATCACAATTCTACATGAAATTAAATACACCAGTTTTTGTATAAAAACCTTCCGTCCGTCAAATGAGCCCTTCAAGTACCGTGGACGTTTTGCCGAGAGCAAACAGTCCACGCCGTCCGACCATGCCTTCTTTTAAGCTTAAAAACGGCACCGATGTTCATAATAAATTTTCTTCTGCGTTATCAAAAAAACAACACTTCAAGGTAGGTCTGAGAATTTTTACAAATTTTTTTAGCGCATCAACCTGTTATTCGAATCGTTCGAAGGCCGCGTCTTGGCAAATCCTAGGTCCTCGTTAAACAAGCATTTCGTACCTGCAGGTTTAAATTTCATACGATTTTCTTTGCAGTGTATTGCAAAATTCAATGACGACGAATTCTCGTCACGCGTTTTTCCAGTATAAAAAAAAAATAAAAATCACAACAAGATGTCCCACATATTCGCGACATCCGCCAGTCAACTAGACAGATTAATCCATTCCATTGATTGCTACGAACTCCGGTGACTTCCATGCGAGCGATATGGCCTCAGCGTTGTTGAAAGGCTGAGCCACAATCCACGTTTTTTACTCTTCGCTTTCCCTCAAATAAGGGAGGGCCGGTAAAACTGACTGGCAAATATTATTCGTCCACAAGGACGGGCGGTACGTAACGAGATACGCAGCGTCAGCGGCTTCAGGGCCCTTGGTAGTGTTCCCGATATTCCGTTCCTTTTTTTTCATACCAGCAAGCCAGTTTCCATTTTCCGATTAATTTTCACGAACTCTTGTTCAATCCCCTCGTAAACTCTTCTGCGTTCTATATTCCCATGGTAACGGCAAAGTTCGAGGGGATTAAAACAAGGAGAGAAAATAAAGGCCTTAGTTGAAAAGGTGAGGGCTTTCAATAATTTGGACGGGAAGCTTTATGAAAATTCATTTGATAGAATAGAGGTGAAACCGCGGGTTTTCGAGCGCGGGGCGGATCCGCGCAGCTCGCACGGCTGTTCAACGCAGCACAGCGTTTTTCACGTATTTCATGTAATGCGGGCAAATTTTTTTTCGTGGGTGAATTTTAAATTTCAAGTACGGACGCCTCGTCTGGCGAGGATCTAAAGTTTACGGGTGAGCGAACTTTCGGGCACCGCGTTTAGTAACAAAATGTAGTCGAAAAAAATTCCGTAAAAATTCGCGGAGGAAACTTTGGAGTGGAATTTTTTTAATTTTTGAAATCTTTTGTACAGCACCGGAATAATTACAATGTTATCGTTCGTCGGGGCCGACGCGAGCGAAAGAAGCGTTTTACGCCCGAGTGCGCGACTTGGGAAGCTTTTTCGTGAATTCTCCCCAATGGTCCGGCAGCATTTTTAGCAAATCGCTATTCAACAACTTCGGAATCGAACTCCAAGTTTCTCTTATTCTTGGCGGAAGAATTGTTGAAGTACAAACCCAAACTAATGAACCTTTGCACTCGCACTGCGGAGCAGCGAGCATCGGAGAGCGTTGTTTCTCGTGTTGCGGATATTCTCGCATCGCGGAGTCTCGGGGAAAAGAGTAGATAGTTTCGTACCGAAGTACTCAGCAAGGCAGGAGAATCCCATTTGAGATAAGTATGAGTACTATCCCGCTGCTTCTACTCCGCCAGTCCACGCTTTTCTCCTCCATGACTCGGGCTGGTTCGGGGTGCGCTCTCAAAAAGTTTTCTCGTTCCGCTCGCGCAAGCTTGAACCTTCTCCTCCAGACTGGAGAAATAATCCTTGCCAGAAGCGTAGTTTAGCTTTCGAAGGCCCACACGGCCGCGAAACGCACACCTATGCTGCACAGAGCTGCGCTATATCCGCATTAGCCATGCGAGCAGAATTTCAAAATCGTCTTCAGGTTGCTATGTCGGTGCGCCGGAGTCACGGACAACAACGTCTATAAATATATGACATAAAAAATTAATCATATGTGGTACTTTGTCTGCATCAATAATATTATAAAAAATAATAGAACTTCTATGAAAAATTTCGCAATTAGATTGAACCGATTATTTGTAAGCAGATTATTTGTTTAGTGTGGATTTGACTTAATTTTGACAATTAGGTTAGGTCACTTTGATCGCAGTTCTATTGAACATTAGACCGGTGACTTTATTTTTTTTTTTGTTGCGCATCAATTCCTGATTGATTCGAGAGTCCGCGGTATTTTACATTTTTTTTACATCTTTGATCTAAGTATGTTAATTCACGATTTGAAGATCAATTTTGCCAGCTCTGCCGTAAGCGCCTTGTAAAAGATCGATTTTCAAGATCTAATTATTCATTCAAATGGTCGGTAAAAATAAGTTTTTCCGATTTTATACGATTTGGAAGTGTTAAAATTTTCATCGACTCTCACTTTTGGCTGGGAATGTACGTGTGATGCATGCTTAACGCCGTTGCAAAATCTGTACTCATTTATTGATATTCACATTACGTATTTCATTCATAGAACTAACTAATTTCCTTCTATTTGCTTGCGCATGGAAGCAGATTATGGCCGTTTCTATTAGTAGAAAATTAATTTCCATGTTCGAAACAGAAGACATTTTCGTCTAGTTCTCCGGGGGTTAAAATCATTCTATCGCAAAACTTTTCGTTCCATTTTTCCCTTCCATTTCTCCATCCTATTCGATCGCGCGTCCGCCTTTTCATCCGTTTCCGCAATTCCCGACTATACCCGCGGCGTTGCAGCATTGTGCAGAAAAAAAAATGACGCTATTCCACTCGAAATATCGTGAAGCACTATTCACGACCTCGTTTTATACGCGGGCTCGCCAATGCGTACCGATGCCTCTTGTCTCCGGTATTTCGTGCTGCGCAGTTGAGAGTCGAGGGGGTTTGAGGCAATCGTGCGTAGAGAAAGCAGCATTCGGTACCTCCGTCGCTCCTCGCACCGCTCGCCGTTGCACCGTTGTTACACGATATGAATTTCTTCTGTTAAAAAAATAAATAAATAAAAAAATAAAAAATTGGCAACATTTTTTTGGAAAAATTGTCTATCAGTTTTCTTGTGCGCTTCTGTCTGCTTCGAATCCCGTTTATCGCTTGTCGGAGAGGAACGGTATGATCTCCGCCAAAGTTGATTTTCGCTAAAAAGTTACTAGATTTATAGAAAACCATGAAAATGCCGCTTACACACGTTAGATGGCTCCATCAGTCTACTTTAAGACCGCCGAGTTGAATGGGCGAGAACTTCTGCCTATGAAGCTATCCAGCTTGAACGGCTATTACGCCCTGCACGGTTCCTACATTATTAAAATGGTAGGGTATCATTTACGACAAATTCATTCTCAGCCAAAACTCATTTCCGCCAAAAAGTAACTGGGTAGGAGAAACACCAGTTATCGGAAACTTGCATATTATGGACGAGGCTTTAAAGCTGCTTTGGAACGAATTTAACTTTTGTTCAATAGTTTAAGCAAGCGTGCGAGTGAACATAAACCGAAAAAGTTTCTTTTTTTATATCAGAAATATGTGGTTATGTGCTCGTCTTTTATAATCGAAACGTCGTAAGTTCGCGTCCGACTTTATGTTATGACATTTGTGCTTCTTCTCTTTCTAAAAAAATCGATATCGCCATCGCTTCGACGTCGTGTACCGTATGTTCCTGAATTCAGCAGCTTCTTACGTCACCCAGGGGGAATGTCACTTCCGGTTTGGAGGTCTCAATTTGCAACCTAAAGTGACGTCGCCCAGGGGAACGTCACTTCCGGTTTGAAAACCACATTTTTCAATCGGAAGTGACATCATCCAGGGAAGACGTCACTTCCGGTCTGGAGATCTGCATTTTCGACCGGAAGTGGCATCATCTAGGGAAAAGTCAGTTCCAGTCTGGAAATCTCAATTTTCGCCCGAAGTGCCGTGACACCGGAAATCCGTCACTTCTTGCTTGAAAATTTCATTTTTAGATTCGATTTCCGGTGTCACGTGACTACCGGTTTGAGAATCTCACTTATCGACCGCATTTCCGGCGTCGCGTCACTTCCGGCTGAAAAATGAGATTTTAAAACCACAAGTGACGTCACAACGAAATTTTGAAATACTTCTGTATGAAGTTCGACGTCTTTGGGTCAATGATAGACCACTCTGAACCCTCCGTTGGTAGTTTTACGAGCACATCGTCGATGGCCTAGATTCGAAAGGGTGGATCGATTGTGTCTGTATATGCCCTTCTGGTATTAGATTATCGATGTAATCATCCTGTTTTACCGTGAAAAAAAAGAATCGCAAATCCACATAGCAGCAAGGTGTCTCCCTCGTCCAGCAGCGAATAAATAAAGACGAGAATTTGCCCCTGGCTGGGCGCAATTTGAAATTCCACCCTCTACTATAGGTAACTGCTGTGCCACGTCGTACCGACCCGGCCCGACGAGCAGCGCACACGAGGGCAGGTGAGCGAAAATAAAGTCGTCGCTCTCCCCGTGAGTCCGGTGCATAATGGATGAAGGGGGAAAGATAGGTTCGCGAGAGTCGGAACACGCGGATGAACAAACCAGCGCGCGGGCCACCGTAAATGGGAAATGTAGAGGCGTGGATGCCCATGGGGTGAACTCGAGAAAACCGGCGCGTGGAGTCTTGAAGGACGACCAACTTTTCGTCTTATATCTTCGCTGATAACGGGAGAAACGATAAGACCGGAGACAAGAGGTAAAACGAGACGATGGCTCTGTGAATAAGTGGTTGAAACTGTACGGAGCAAGAATTTCGTCATTGCTAAAGAGCGGTTAATGAAACTCGCATTTAGCATTCTGTCGTAGATCCAAAGTGGCGTTCAACTACCTCATCTTTGTGCAGTATCGGCGTGACCATTTTTTAATGAGAAACGAATAAATGTAGAGTTCGACATTTGTACGTATGTGTGCACAAGTGTTTGAAAAAAAAATCACAGCCTAAACTCTATTCGGATACTTCAGTTATATTACAAGCCACGTTTTCGAGATTATTTGGTAGCAATCTGCTTTGCAGGCAGATGAAGCCTGCAAACGGTATAATTAAACGGTCAAACGAAGTTACCTGTAAGTAAAGTTCGATCGTCATTATATGAAAGCCTTGTTGGGAGATTACTTGGTAGTAGTCTGCTTGTAGGCAGATGAAACCACACGTGTAGAGTAATGTGAAAAAAACGCATCCATGGTGTTTTGTATCTTCCACGGATCCGGCCATGGTGCCAAAATTGTTCCATTTTATTTCTGTCATAAAAAAAAATTGCAACGCTCTAAACATCTACGAAGTACCCGAGTAGAAATTTTCGTGCGATACATCGGGCCCTGATAGGGTCCTGATAAAGCCTTATCAGGGCCTTCTCAGGCCTTATCAGGACCCGATGTATCGCTCGAAAATTTCTACTCGGGTAATCTCGAAAACGAGGTTTGTCATATAATGAAACGATTAAACTAACTTACCTGTAAGTGGAGTTCAATCGTGATGATAAGAAAGTCTCGTTGAAAGATTACTACACGCACTTGTCGGAAGGAAAATCCCCCCTGCAATTTCCTCAGCAACTCTAAAATAACGAAGGCATCATGGCCTGATCCGCGGAAGATCCCAGACGGATCCGTGGAGAAACAACACCATGAATACCGCTTTTTCACATCTAACTCTGAACACATGACTCCAACTGCTACCAAGTAATCTCTCAACGAGGCTTTCGACTAATCACGATCGAACTTCACTTACACGTAAAGTTCCTTACACGCAATTTCCTCAGCAACTCTAAAATAACGAAGGCATCATGGCCTGATCCGCGGAAGATCCCAGACGGATCCGTGGAGAAACAACACCATGAATACCGCTTTTTCACATCTAACTCTGAACACATGACTCCAACTGCAACCAAGTAATCTCTCAACGAGGCTTTCGTCTAATCACGATCGAACTTCACTTACACGTAAAGTTCCTTACACGCAATTTCCTCAGCAACTCTAAAATAACGAAGGCATCATGGCCTGATCCGCGGAAGATCCCAGACGGGTCCGTGGATAAACAACACCATGAATACCGCTTTTTCACATCTAACTCTGAACGCATGACTCCAACTGCTACCAAGTAATCTCTCAACGAGGCTTTCGACTAATCACGATCGAACTTCACTTACACGTAAAGTTCCTTTGATCGCAATATCGTATCGTTTTATTGTTTCGGTATTGTCGGGCGGATATGTTTCGTGTCGTGTGCGCCGTAATATAAGCAGACGAGAGTAATTTCGCTCGGTGGCGGCGAAATTCATGGTTTGATCAAGAGGACTCCTGTCATCAGTCGGCGGGCCTCCTGTCGCTGTGCGCGAGCCGCGTAATTAGGGATGTTCCGAGAACTATCACGTGTCCACACGCATATATCGTGAAATACGGTACACGTATTCCATGTATCATCGGTGTACCATTTCCGGCCGGTCGCCGAGAGCACGCGGAGAAATCATCGCCCGATGTGTTCATCAAAATCCTGCGGACCGAATTCGTTACAATTCACTGCGAAATTACGATAATGGCGTGTAATCAACAAACACATAACGGACCGTTGTAACGAAAATCGGAGCGACGTAAAACTTCAGCCCGCCGCGTGCGTTCTTGAGCCGATGTACGAAAAAGCAAAACATCAGGCAGGGAAAACGAAACATCGGATAAAGAATGGAAAGCCTCGCGGATTTTCGTCCCAATAATAATCCTACGGATTCGAAATAGATTCAATTCATCCCTCGCTTGTGCCAACCCTCTCATACCTCTGTCCGATCGGTGCATCGGAGATTTATAAAACGGACGTTCGCCGAATTAAACGGAATTCCTACCCATTTCGATTCGTTTGCCTCGTCCCTTAATCCACTAATTTAATTAGCGGAACGCCGGGTAACGGCTCTGCGGATTTAAATATCCACGGCCGAGTGCGTACGGATTCCGTCCGATACGCCGACCAACTCACCTCGTGCAGCGCACAATTCTTTCGGCAGGCGCGATGCCCAGTTAATATTCTATTTTGGCGTTTATCGCATCCACATCGGGGGAAGGTAAATTGTTTCGTGTGCGTGTTAACTCGCCTGGGACGGGTGTAATGAGCGGGTGTGTTGCGCTGCGCATTATCATTATTATTTTTTCAATCTCCGCGCGTCCTACGCAAACACACGCCATCCGCAGCGAAAGAATTGTCGAACGACTTCGCTACTCGCCGCGGCTTCATTGTCATCTCCCCGGAGGTGAGTTCGTAAAAACTTTTATCACCTCACGGTGTTCTCTCTCATTTACGATCCGTGGCAATAGACGCGAACCTCGCGGCGGGGCGGAAGACGAATGGAACGGGAGGGCACGAGAGCGAAACGCTGATTCAATGTTGTCGTTAGAGCGAGACTAACAAGGTCCTGGGTCATTTTCTCGCGGGCTACTATAATCCCGGATACCCAAGATCAACGACCCGTATTATACTTCTCAAAGTTCATTCCTTCGTCGGCTCCCGCTCTCCCACCGGCCGGTTTTGGATCTACTTCGGAAGGAACTGCCTCGCGCTGCATGCGATTCGATGCAAAAATTTAAATTTTTCACCGACTTTGAGCGCGGCAACCAAAAGTTTAGAAATCTCATGAGCACACAGAGAGTCTTATCGATGTAGTTTTCTAAAAAGTTTATATCGCGTATAATATCTCATGCTACGTACAAATATTTTGTCATCTGTTGATATTGTTACGAATATAAATATGGGGATTGAATAAATTGTAAATTTAATGTACTGAAACTTGAAATTTGCGTTCATTACTTTCATTAATTCAATGTTAATGTACTTTTTTCGCAAAAGTATAATACCGGATATTAAAAGTACAAATATTTTGCCAGAAATTTACAAAAATTTGTATTAAAAATAAAAATTTCACTGTAAAATTGCAACGCACATGTGTTTGAAATTTCGGAACAAGATTATTAAAAGAGCTTCCAATACCGTTTTGAAACAAAATTTTTCACAGTGCAACCGTACACATTATCGATTGATGAGATGACCAGAGTCTTACTCGGAGAGCAGTTCTTACTTGAGATAAGTAGTGGTGATTGTAATTAACAATATCCGCCCCAAACCAGATAGCCCTGTTGTTGTATTCGCTCGCTCGTAACAATACAATAAGTGCCAAAAGCGTACGAGAAGGTGCAAAGCCTGAAAAAAATACCTCAAAGTTCGTTCCGTCTTACGTTCGTTTCAAAAACTTAAACTTTCTGATTCCGAGCCAGCGAATGGGCTCAGCCGTCTCATAACGCCGAGCCACTTTGATGGTTTTCCGTCGAGCCCGTTGGAACGCCCGACAACATAACCGACAACTTCATAACCGTGCCGCAAACCGTGTCAAAGAAGGCGAGAAGGCAAGAACTTACGTTCCGCAATTTCGCAGCTCTGAGGTTGCGGATCGTGGCCATATGTGACCCGCTGTAACAAACTGAACGTTCGCAATTTCGCCATGCCGTATACGGCGAAAGGTTCATCGTGGGGGGGGGGGGGGGGGGGGGGGGGTGTCCGGTTGTTCAACCCCCTCGTTCGCAACGCCGCACAGTTCGATCGGTACGTTGTACGAGAGCTCTCGTACCCTTCGTACACACATGCAATATCACGCATGTCAAACGCACTTCAATGGAAGAGAGGTCAGACTCTTCTCGTCGATGGCCCAATAACAACTTCCATGAAAAATGCATATCATCCCTATGAAACATTTAGAGTCGCAGTGGGGTAAACCGGCCAATGAATGGACAGTCGAGCGGACGAAAAGGCCAATGAATAGACGTTTTTTATGCACACGCTCTTATGGAAAGTGTTCATTCATTGGCCCTGTCGATTCATTGGCATTTACCCTACTCGAGAAGTAACCGTCCCATACGCATCGGACTCTCATATGACGTTCTCCAAAAACTGCTCGAGTTCCGTATCAATTGGATATTGGATCTGCACGGTCGTTTAAGCGCCGTTCGCCATAAGAGAGTTTTTATCGTTGAAAATTCGATCGGCGTTGCAGTAACGAAACGTGGAAGTATGCACATAGACGAAACCTGCTTCCCGACCAATCACCCGCGCTCTCATGCCGCGCTCCCATTACAATCGACGAGCACATTCGAACTCTCTGGAGCGTTAATGTGCCTCGATTTTCAGGGCGCGAGCTCGCATCCCGTGGTCCACTAGATCGAGTGGTAAAGCACGGGCGCCGGAGCGGGACTGGGGGCGTATGTACTCATCGCCAGACACCCGGTGTCCCCGCGATAATCCGTTGACGTTGCTCCCATTGCCGCTGATGATGTTCAGTCTATCTGATTAAGTGATAATGGTCGAGCCCACCGGCTCCATACCGATACATTACAGTAATCACGGACGTGGACCGCCTCTGTTCTTGAATTAAAGTCATTATCGCGCCTCGTCGCAAAACGAACGCGCTATACCATCGATATGTGCGGTGGAGCGGACCAACGGGGTGGGCGGGGACGATGTTGTTCGTTAGATTTACGGCGATGAACACTTTCCACTCCTTTTTCCCAATTTATTTTATTTTTTTCCAGCAGAATTAATATTCGTGTGAGTATTCTTATGAAATAGAGATTGGTGTAGAGACTTGGATCATTGCAGCCATTTTTTCGAACGCTGGTATTCCGGTAGAGTTGACAGCAGCTGTAAATGATGGAACATTTTTGGTAGGCTTGTATAGGGTAGATGGGCCAAAACGGGCACCGTCTTAACTTTCTGACAAACAAGTTGTTTCAATCTTCTGATGTTCCTTACATAAGAAAAGTGCGGAAAATAAGTCGAATTGTTCATGAAAAAAATATATACCGATCGAATTGGAATTATCTACATTATAAAAGTTTACTTTTAAATTATTAATTTTTAAAAATAAATTTTATCCATTTATTCAGAACTTTTTTCCGACTATTGTTTATCTGTCCACTTTCTTGTGTTATCATTGATGAAAAAGTCGTCGGCGTATCACGAAAAATCAATTGAGACAACATTATAATTGTTAGATTTGATGTCCATTTTGCCCCCTACTGGTAGAATTGGCACTGGGTAGCCAAATTTGTCGTAGGAACGTAAGAGTACTACAGTATTCACCTGCGGTATGATTATGACAGAATTTCCTGCAACGCTACGGGCTTATTATAGTTCTCGGGTATCGCAAAGCCCATACAAATGGAGTTAACTATAAGTTAAAGCTCCGGCCCATTCAACGGTGTCTGCATCCCCTGTCAATTGGATAAACATGCGGTCCAACTGTCGATCTCTGATTTCGCGAATTATTCGCAATTATTGAAAGCAAATCGGCATAGATAGGGGTCTCCGCTTTCACTCATGTGGATAACGTGGTTGGCTCGTCCCGATAGAATTCATCTGTTATTATCTACTCGAACCTGTGCCGTCATTGCACACCTAAATTTATTCGAAGGGTTACCGCATTACGTAAAATCCACCAAAGTAAAACGACCACGCGGACACCGAATCGTCGTACACGAACCTTTATTTTAAGAACTCTTTCGCGGAGAGCTTTACGTAACATTCCCTCGTTAAATTTTGCTCGTCTTTCACACTTTTTATTCTCGTCCAAGAGCGCTTCTCAATACTTTCGGAGATAAAACACGTACTTTGAGTCGTTCATCGCCGCCGTAAAACATCCATGGTTCTTTACGATGTAGCTTTATTTCTATACTTTTTAAAGGCGCGAGCTATCCTCCAAACAGTTCCCGAATGACCAAACTTTACGTTTAAATTCAATTGCATCCCACGAAAAAGCCCTTATCTTGTTCATCCCCACATAGGGTAAAAGTGGTGAATATGGCCCACCTCGATTAACACGTAAATCAATGATATATGGACCGGGCCATATTCCCCACTTTTACCCTAGGTGACGATTTTCTCGGTTTTGACTTCGCGACGCGATCAACGCAATGTAAGTGCAACTTGATATTGGATTCCCAGAAGATTAATTAGAGACGCTGCCTGGATAGGTTCTTATTCAATACCGTAGTTGCCAACTCGGCTTCCCTAGCAGCTCGCGAACGCAAATACTCGAAGTTACCTGGGGAGGCAACAAAGCGCTTTCTGGGGAACGAATTCGCCGGTGGAATTATAACTGCATGTGTACCAATTATTACCGTCTATCCAGTATTCCTCCGTGTTTCCATATCCGCACTCGTGCTCTTTCAACGCGTCGCATACGTGCGCACTCGTCAAGCCGAATTTCAAGATCCACTCGTACATTCGCTGTACGAATAATACAGGAAATTCCATTCTCACGAGTTATTATCCCCGAAGTCCCCGAAGTCGCGAACACGAACATTTTAAAGCTCCAGTTTCATGCTCCCGGTTCGCTTGTTATAGGGGAGAGCGGGGCAAAACGGGATAATGAGACAAAATGCAATTCTCCAATAACTTTGAGGTGGTAACGACGATGGTACGTGGGGCAAAACGGGTTTCCGGATGGATCGTTGGGACAAAATGGGGCATCCAAAAATTATTGAAAAATTGAGTTTTGCCCTCACAGTCCCGTTTTGCCCCGCTGTGCCATTTTGCCCCGGTCTCCCTTATACAGGATCCCCGAACCGCAACCATGCAGGACACACAGCAGATAATCGTTGCGGCGTACACGCCAATGGTTCAACACAAGACGATTACGTTCCGAGCGTTATTATACCGAGCGAAGTAATAGCGGAGTTCCGTCGGGAACTTCCTCGCTACTCGCATCCCTGCCGAAGCATTGTGGTTCGTAAAATCGTTCGTGGCGCGCGTGCCCCACTAACGCGGATGCAGGAAACTTTGGTGAATATAATTTTCAAACTTTTCTCAGATCTCTGATCCACTCGATCCACTGTTTGCTGTAACCAGTCTGCCGGAAGTGTACCGACCGAATGTACGGCAAGTGTCGTTCTCGATTCATTCGACAAACAATATCCAACTCTTAAAGTTGGTGTCGCGGTGTACGCGCGTTCGGGGATTCCCCGAGACTTTCGAGAGATCGCCTTTTTTTCGCACGCTCCGACAATCATATCGCCCGGACAGTTTCACCAGCGCACCGAGAGATCCGTCGTGTTCTCTCGGGATTTTTTTATTTTTTTTTGGGTTTCGTTCGTTTCGTGTCGAACGGCAGTTTGTCGAAAGCCGGCGGACCGCTGGTACTGTATTGGCAGAGAAAGAAGCCACTTCGCGGGGTTATTCAAGCAAGACACACCACCGAGCATCGATGACGTCGCGCCGATCGTGAGATATCGCGAAAAGTTTGGTTGTAAATCGCCGCTGGTCCCCTCCGGGCTGTCTCGTGCAAACATTCTCGGCTACACGATAATATGTAACAATGCCTGGTCAGCTACTCGAGTGTAAGCTAGAGCTTTCCGGGAGTTTTCGGAGAGCAGTCGGAGGTTGGGGAAGTTGACCGGCTCCGAGTGTCAACTTTTAATGCTACTTCGTGGTACCTTTACCACTCGTGTTGTCGTGTGTCCCGAACAAAAATGGCTAGGTTCGAAGTGCTGTAGCTCGCAGTGCCAAGTGCTGTATAGTCTTCCCTCTTAGTGCTTTCTCTTCTCGGCGCTACATACGAATGCAGCGTCAAGAAGAGAAACGTTGGTCGCGAGGGACGAATGAAATGTGCTCCGTTTAACGAGGCTGGAACGCTTCACACTAGTCAAATGCGAGCTACATTTTTAAAGTCGTTTATACAAACTTTTAGGCATCTTCTGATTACAGTGGATGGTTACTTGCATTGTAGCTGATGTCCTCGACCTAGGAAAACATAAATTGCAATGAATTTGCAAAAATATTAACTGGTTTGTGCTAATTTTCGAAAAGGTAAACGTTTTTTCAAAGAATAATCCGCAATTTTTGCTCGATTTTGATGTGTTACGGCTCATTCTCTTCCTTGAAAGGTGCTCTACGAATTCACCGTCTAGATACTCGCTAGTATTTTTCGTTTAAAAATGACAGCCGTTTTTCATCAAGGAATTTCGTCGATAGATAAACAAAAGAGGCTGCCATTTTTCAACGGTAAATACTATCGAATATCTGGATGGTGAATTCGTAGAGCATCTTTCAAGGAAGAGAATGAGCCGTATTAAATGAAAGTCGAGCAAAAAATAAGGATTATTCTTTGAAAAAACTGACCGAATGTCTACATTTTCGCAAATTAGCACAAAACTCTTAACATTTTTGAAAATCCATTCCAATAAATGTTTTTCTATGTTAAGAACATCAGCGGTAATATGCGTAAAAGTTTGTATCAACGACTTCAAAAAAGTAGCACTTATTTGACTAGTGCGAACCGCTCCAACCTCCTTAAGGGAAATAATGGTGTGTAAACAAACGGTATTACTCGTAGTTCCACGATCGCTTGCTCTCGTATCCCAACATAGTTTACCGAACCGGTAGCGGTATTAAAGTAGCAAAGACAACAATTCAAGACCGACCGACATGGAACGACGGAGTAATAAAAAGCAATGGATGGGAATGAAGAAAAACGTTTTAATCTTTTTTTTAATCAGTTTGAAATACCAGACAGTAAATCGTACGAGAATCCCTCACGTTCGACTCATCGATAATACCGCGCAGTAAGTTCCCATCTCTGCAATAGAACAACTTGGATCCAATTGGGATTTAAGAGACTAGTGGAATTGCTGGAAGGGTGACAAAATAGCCTAACGAACTGTACGCCGATAGGCTTGCGAGACGCGGACTTTAATTCCCCGAGTGGTCCTAAATTCGTTTGCAGTAGAAAATAAGATCTCGATGCTTCGTCTTCGGAATCCACAGTGAAATACTCTGTGGGTCTATCGAACCCTAATTCCTTTTTATTTTTTCATGTTCCTCCCGTCACTCTTTGTGTTTGTCTGGTCGACCGTTTCTTTGTCGCTACGTCTCTAATACCGGCGGGTTAAAGGAAAAACTTTCAGCCCGTAACGAAAGGGACAACAAAACATTGTCGTCAATGAGATAACGAAGTAATTGGAGCTCTTGCGATCTCGTGCCAAGTTCTCGGAGTTGGCCTCAGAGCCGACGCGTCTTTCGCTAATAAAAAGGACGTCTTGATTATCGGAGGACGTTGACACGAGGTGGACCATTCCGGTGGTTCAACCTCCGGGGAGTCCACCGCCACCCTTTCGCTGGCTCTCCTTACTTGTCTCTTGGACTTTTTCCATTTTATCCGTCCAACTATCAGGAAAATTACTCGCCGCTACCTCCCGTCTCACGTAACCTCGCTGGGGATGAAATCCCACGAGGAAATCTACCTGCGCGGAATTCTGCCTTCTTGTCAGTCCGTTGTCAGAACACGATGAGGTTTATTTGATTCTCTGTCTTTCGGTCTCTTTTCGTTGGGCGTGCTCGGCGAACCCGCGAATTTTTTGCTCAGCGATCCATTACATTTCGTTTTTCTTCTTTACACGCAACGTCAAACTAAATTTCATTTTGTACGGTGGACAATATGCTAGCATCTGGACGATTCGTCAGAGATCCGTCGTAATTATTCATTTCTGTTTCACTAGATTCATAAAACTCATTTGCGATGCAATTTTCGAATAAGAATCCCAGTAATGTAAAAGCAATGTAAAAGCAATGTAACTGAACATAACAGGTGATATTGCCAGAGTGTCACATGTAAATTACACGTAAGTTGCCATTTCCGACTCATTAATATAACACTGTTATATTACCTTGTTATATCGTTACTATATAAACCATCTGACATGCAAGTTTTCATTTTAAAAAACATGTGATTGCTAATTCCATCCTTGAATTAGCATCTTTATTAGTCACAAAAGAATTTACTTTATCGATACCAACAAATACATCTCAGAAAACACATCGGAGTATAATCGACGGAAATGTAATTCGGCTATGTTGTAATGAGAAAATCATTTTGAAAAATTGTATATATGGTTCAGACGTATTACGTACGGATCACGATTGATGTATAAACTTTCATTTTTGGCATTAAAGATTAGTCGGTTAGCACTTTGTTACAAAATCTTTATAAACATGTTACGGTAAACGTTACGGAGTCCATTTACATTATTGTAATGCAACTACGTTACACACCATTAACATTATCTATCACTATGTTACTTAAAGGTTACACAATTTTTTATACATATCTGTAATGTTACACTAGCATATAACAGTTGCAATACATGCAGCTTCGATGTTATATTGCCGTTATAAAACGTGTTGACTGGGGAAAGAAAAACAGCCACATTGGAAAGGATAAAGAAAATAGTTGAGTGCTAAGTCATCGGTTTTACTGCATTGGTATTTTGTACCAAACTTCTATGCGCACAGTGCTCGTAATGCTTCTGTCATGAAATCCGCGAGACGCAGAATTCTCGGAAACTGACGTCTTGCAGACACCAGCAGAGTAAACTACATTGATAAAATGACATATCCTGCCAGGCAATGTAGACGTTTCATGGCTCGTACGGAGATTCGAAATTATTGCCTCGGGGGATTTATAGTATAGAAATCGTCGGCTTCGCTGGGAGCGAATGCAATAAGTGAAATCTGGCAGACCGAGTGTTTCAATGATGCGAGTCGTGCGCCTCGGCAGACCGAGCCCACCCAACCGAATAGGGTTATATTCTGTCCGGGAAGAAATAATTTCCTCGGAGACCGCGTTATCGATATCATACGTGCGCGCTTCGGGACTTGTTCTCGAGAAACAAGACTGAAATCTACTTAATACGGAATGTAATTACTGTTAACTTTAGGATCGCACACTTCCTCCGCTGTAATTCCACGTCTTTCCGGAGCTTCTCTCGTCCTTTCTCTTCGCGGAACCCGCCAACGCTACATACTACGGATATAGTTTCAAGGACTCTGCAGATTCAATCCCCGCTTAAACTTGGCGACGCAAATTCTATTCGCTATCCTCGTGCTCGACGGATGTGGTAATTAAGTGTCGCGTGAAAATGAGTTGAAAAGCGTCGAAGGATTCGTCCATATATCTGTGTATGATGTGCATACATATTTATATCTATATACATCTGTATGGAAACAAATATCTTAAAGGCACTTGTGAAACGTTGTCACGAACAGGTTGCATTAATGCTCG
Organism: Ichneumon xanthorius; assembly: GCA_917499995.1. Lineage (NCBI taxonomy): Eukaryota > Metazoa > Arthropoda > Insecta > Hymenoptera > Ichneumonidae > Ichneumon > Ichneumon xanthorius. The sequence goes on from OU824210.1 coordinate 3,298,623, forward strand.
AAAGCCACGAGCAAGTATCAGAGTACCGAGGTGTTTGGTGGGGTGTTTTTGGATATAGCGACATACGGTATTATGCATACTGCATTACCGCATGTAACGATGTAGGTACATACGTTCACTAAGGCGAGCGCGCTCTCCCATACAATTGGATTACACCTCCTTTATAGTTAAATAATTAACTAACTTAGATAATTTTCGAAAATAATAATGGTGGGACAGCAAACTGTCCGCGATGGGAAATGGCAATCTACAGCTTGACGTTACCGCAATGTCGACATCGGTGATGTATTCTTAACTATTTTAGCCGGCTAAGTTGGCTTAGCGGGCCAAATGCATAAAATGGAGCCCTTAACGTCGCATTGTACTTTAGGCAAAAAAGGCCGGCGGATTCGTGTTCAGCGCGCAAAAATACGTTGGAATACGTGGCTGTTAATTTAAAAAAAAAAAAAAAAAAAAAATCGCCCAAAAATTGCAAGGCTACCCCTTTAAAGTCAATTTTTTGCGTTTTTCAACACCCTCAAACGGCACGATAAAACGATTCTGAAACTTTGGACAAGGCCCTATATTGTATATTTTTTCCCGTAGAACACGATGGGCACCCCGGATTTCTCCTAGCTCCACTGAGACCCGAGATATCGACCTTTGAAAATCACGAAAATCTACATTTTTTCAAAAGTGGCTCAAAAAGTGAAAAATCGTTGTTCAATCAATTTTTTTTGTTTCAAGGCTATATTCCACGTATTTTTTCCCGCTGATCACGAATATAGCAATTATTTTACTCCCAACCCAATATTTTCCATTTTAATTCCAAAAAATACGATTTTTCGCGCATAAAAGCCCCGGTCCCCCCCTATTTGCTACTTCAATACGTAATCCAAGTACTTCGGGTGTTTGCTCAGGTTAGGACTATTCGAGAATTCATTGATACGAAAGAACGACCAGGTTAAAAAGCAACCATATTTACACTTACTGCATCCGAACCTAGACAAGCATCGCAAAATCACTTGTGAAAGCTTACCACGGACCGATGCATTAATGCCCGGAAGCCACGAGCAGGTATTAGAGAACCGAGGTGTTGACGGGGTGTTCTTGTATGTAGCTGCATACGGTATTATGCATAATGCATTACCGCATGTAACACACGCAACTAGATCACACCCCTTATCTTTAAATAATTAACAACCCCTACCCGGTGGCGTTGAACTTCGGGACAATTTCGCGCACGAACAAACTTATGCCCGGGCGCAACCGCGTCGGGCACGACACTTCGTTTCGAATATCGCGGGCTTATGTGCGTGGCATAAAGCTATGCATAGATAATCACGCTGTACCAGAGTGCGTCGGCGGATTCGGCGTGATAACCTCGCATCCCCGTCCCTCCTCTCGTTGTCGCGAATAGCGCTCGGCGATTTCAACTGCCTCTGTGCAGCGAACATCCCTCTTGCGAAAATAAAAAAGATACCCCCCCCCCCCCCCCCGCCACGCCGTGCATCAGCCGAAACTCAAACGAAAGCCCTGCGGCTCGGCCGACTTTTTCCCGTAGACTACTTTTTTCCCCCCGCTTCTGTATTCCAGCAAAGCGGCGTTTGGGCCGGTTGAGTTGACGCTCGCTTTTCACCTCCCTTTCTCGTAACAAATTTCGCCAGACTTGAGCCGGCTTTGTTGCAGCTTGCAGTACCAATTAGCCTTATTCCACTTCCGCTTCGAATGCGAACTCCCAATTTCTTTTGTTTCGAGAATTAATCGAATTCGCGAGAAAAAAAAACGTCACTTCCGGTCGAAAAATGAAATTCTCGTTAGTGACGTTACAGAGAAAATGTATAATTTTTCTCGAAAAAGAAAAAAACATCCCACGAGCCATGTGTGACTTTGTTATCAGATCCGAAATAGGTGATTTGCGCAGAGCTCTCTCGTACAATGTGCGAATGCGAACTCCCAATTTCTTTTGTTTCGAGGATTAATCGAATTCGCGAGAAAAAAAAAGTCACTTCGGGCCGAAAAATGAAATTCTCGTTAGTGACGTTACAGCGAAAATGTATAATTTTTCTCGAAAAAAAAACATCCCTCGAGACAGTATGTGTGACTTTGTTATCAGATCCGAAATAGGTGATTTGCGCAGAGCTCTCTCGTACAATGTTTAGCCACCGATCGGCTTAACTCGCGTGGGGCTCTAAACCGCTTTTCCTCTCGAGTTCCGGGACTCGGGGAATCCTCTTGGAATCTTGGAAACACGTTCGCCATGGAGGCGCGCGTTCCCTCCAGCGTCCGGGGTGGGAACTGTGGAAAGTACACTCTCAATGCGAGCTTTAACTCCCCTCCGTGTAGCAGCAGATGTATATTTTTGTTGCCGGTGGAAGGGGTGAATCAGCTGATTCCCGGAGTCCCGCGAGTTCTCAACCGGAAACGCTTATTTTACTACCTAATGCCCGTGCAGCACATCGGGACTTCGACACGTGTGCGAGAGTAATCGCTTACAAGTTTGGAATAGTTATCGAAGGATAACACGGAACGAGTTTCCGCGGGAGGCTTTTGTCGAACGGATATATCTGATTGAACGATAGCACAGGGATACACACGCAGCCGCAACCACCGCCAGTTCGGCCGGTACGTCAGTCTGCACGGTATAACACTTGATTGCCTAGGATGAAATAATTCATTGTCCGATCCGGTAAAGCCTTCGGGCTGATCCGCGTTGGCCGGAGAAGATTTGCATACTCAAACTACTTCCCGTTTCGCGGGTATCTCGTGTTAAGCTTTGTGCGTTTCCGTGAGGCTGCACAAGAGCCTGGCCCGGAGTCGATGGGCAAACGCGTTTTCTAGTAGGTGAGGTCTGCTGGCGGCTTACCAAGTCACGCTGTACCTATCGATGAAAGAGAATGTGTTAACAAGACCTCCAAGCGGACCGAGGGCTTTCGAGATTGCGAGAGGCTGGAATTATCGATTCGTCGCGGAATTCGAGTCTGTGTGAGTCCGTGAGACGGGGAGCCGAAGGCAGTGAGAGAAACAGTGGAGGGCTCGACCCCACCGCGTTTGCTGACGAAGCGATGTGTGCCGGGTTTGGTAACTTTGCCGCTATCGTGCTCGAAGAAAAATCAAGTCTCGTCTGGCAACGAATTCGCTGCGGAAAAATACGGGAGAGCGCTGTCGACCGAGATTCCTAGACAAATTTGACTATCAACGAGCCGATTACCGATGTGCAGAGCGCAGCGTTATACGGATCAGGTACGAAAGGCTGTCGGCGGAAAGCTGCGTCTGGAACAGTGATCGCTTCTGGGCAGAGCACCCGTAAAGCGCATTGGTGGAGAGAACAGTCAGCCTAATGTCAAATACATTGCTCAACACGACGTTAAATGCGTTATTTCCATTCGATGCTTTTTATCCTGGTCGATTTTTTTGAATCAATGACTTGTCGAATAGGCCCGACAAATTCACCACATAAGATCCGAATCGGCCATCGCTGTATGTAACAATGAATGAATACATCATGAACATTGCAGTAATGTTCATGAGTAAAGCGCATCGGTGGAGAAACCCTTCCAGCCTAATGTCAAATAGGGTAAAAGTGGGGAATATGGCCCGGTCCATATATCATTGATTTACGTGTTAATCGAGGTGGACCATATTCACCACTTTTACCCTACATTGACCAATACAACGTTAAATGCGTTATTTCCATGAGCTGCTTTTTATCGTGGTCGGTTTTTGAAATCAATGAATTGGCGAATAGTCCCAACAAACGACAAATGCTACAATGAATGGACATATCACCGACGTCCACATTGCGGTGATGTGGAACTGCAGATCGAAACTTCCCATCGTTGACGGTTTGCTGAGTGTTCGTTCATGACAATTTTCCGCATAATGCGCGCTCTCTGTGTGGTTGGAGCTAAAACACCGGCAGCCAAAATTTTACGCATCAGCGTTTCGTGTGTCTTGTCCGAGGTGCCAGGTGTCGCACGATTCAATCGTTACACTCTGAATACGATGAATCCTGACGGCCTGCTAGCTTCACCCGCACAAGGATTGTGTGAAAATGGGTCACCTGAAGCGAATGGCGGTGGCAGAAATTCGATATCTCGAAAAAAAATCGCCATTTTGAAAGTGGAAAAATGAGATGGGTACCCTTACCATTTTTTCGATGAAAATGGTAAAAAAAGAAATGTTGAATTTGTTCGTTAATGAAATTCGTTGGGAAATATCCCACTTTACGATATATAATGGCAGATATATAATAACGAAACAGCAATAAAAGAATAATCAGAATTTATCCCAAACTGTTACGGCGTGAAATTTCTTCGCACAAATTTTCATCGATATTTAATCCATAAAAGTTTGATTGTTTTACAATTTTCTGAGTAATTCGTGAGTACAACAGTGGCACGAAGGATGCATTGAATTTCATGGTATTCGTGAAATCGACTCTGGGCGAAATGGATTCCCAACATTACCACGACAGGAGCTATGGCTTTCGACCAGGCCGAGAGCCATGCATCAAGCCTCGGCTCAATTGCAGAGTTTACTGGGAAGCACCCCACTGTTGTTTGCCGCGCGGAATATAGTTCTTTATATCTCGTTCTCATCCGCTCTCTCTCAACCGACAGCGGAGACCGTTCGAGAATTTATTGCATTTCCACTCCAAAGCATCGAAGATTTACAGCTATGTCGCGAGTACCAACCGCAATGATTCACGTATGACAACTCTCTGTGTTCTCGCGCGATTCATTTATATAATTCTATATCCCTGATATATTAAATTTAATTCAGGTGTATTCAATGAATGCCCGTCGACGTTGTTATGAATTGCCCGTAATAGTAAGAGTGCCAATAATGCTGTAGCTATAAAGTTGTATTTATTGTACGCAGAGACTGAATCCGGTGGAATTGGCCTTTCGGTCACTGCCCGAGTGCAGTGTATTTCATTTTCTCCACAGTTCGCATCGCAAATTTTCGTGTATTTTATTTTTAGGCAGAAAACTCCAGATGCGGTGTAAGAGTGCGGTAAACGAGGCTGGGCTCGCGCATTCGAGCACTTTGAGATATTTTTCTCACCGGTACGAACACATCGCGTTATGGTTTCCTCGCTGGTAGGCGTTGCGACGCTATTCTCTAGATTCAATGGACATAACGGTCTTCGATGTCTAAAGCGAGAAGCCTCAGTCCGCCGTCGATACGGCTCGTTCGAGTGTGCAAAGTGTTTACGCAACTACTGTAACATTATATAATAGCGGAGAAGAGGATAATGCAGACAGTGCGGTCGGGACACAATGAGACGCAATCGTCTTTCCAGAGTTCTGACTTTCAAAATGCCAGGAGAAACGTGGCGTCTGACGCCCGGAAATGCATTCTGCATGAGCTTTTCTGAGGAAAATCTCGTTACTTTCACTCGAGAGCCTCATATTTACAAGATAGCTTTCACGAGGGTTATTCAACCGATCTGGAGCCTACCCAGAATCAGGGGAGAGCATTAAAAAAAAAGCTCCGAACTCATTCAAGAGAGTCTAGCTTGCCCGACCGCGACCGAGTATTTTTTTTATCCGCCCGAAGTTAACGGAGAGAGAACTTGGGGATAATCGCTGAGATGGATATCAACGAGGATGAAAGGATTTCTACGAACATGTCCGGATGTTTAAGCGGAGAGGCCGAGGTTATCCAGAATTCTACATATTTTTCGGTACTTTGTTGTTCTTCCTATTCCGCCACAAATTTTATCCATGAGACTGCGAGAAAGATACTAATCAATTGCTGAGTTCGCCACTGCCGTTTCCCAAAATGTTGACCCAAAATCACTTGACCAATTGAAGGTAAACATACTAATGAGAAAAATGTTTGGGCAACGTTCATGCCCGAGTATTACAGATATCATTAGTGAACATTTTCCGACCCCCTTACACGAAGCAACCACTCACGTTGAGATTGAAAGGAGCTCGTGACCTCTTGACGATGATCAAGAGCCTCGGTCGGGCCAAAGCAGGACCCTAAATGACTCGATAAGCGAAATGGAGCTCGTGCCACTAAATGGTCGACGATAAGTCTGCGAGGCTGAAAAGCAAGTGGAAGAAGCCCGGGCTGAGCCGGAGAAAAGGTTGAGATGGAGTTGGACAAATATGGAGGGTTGTACACACTGGGTAGAAACAGAGCAGTGCAATGAAATAGGGATAAAATACAGCGACCAAGGGTTCTCTGTACTACAGGTATAGCGGAAGACGAGCTAAGAAAGGGGAAAGGAGTGCCGGATAAAGCACTGGAAATTGGTCGTGCAGTGGACCAGGGAGGAAGACGGTTGTGGAAGAAGGCGAGCAGCAAAGTCATTCGAGGGGAAGGACCAGGGAGCGGTGGGTGGCGACTTGTGGCCACGAGGGAATTGCCGACCAAAGTAAAAAAGGATTGGTGATGTATCGCGAGGACGCGGGCGGCCTCGATGACCTCGGCGTTACGACGAGCATGAAGGAGCATACGTTGAGCAGGTTACCCGTTCTCGAGGTTGCTATGGCACTTTTCGGTATGGTATGGCTGTTGCGAGTTCGTTCGGAGATGCGTCGTTGCTCCAAGTGCCGTCGCGAAGAATTGCTCGTGGCTCAGCAACGGAATTCCAATCGACGGAACGAACAGCACCAACAACAGTCGCAACATCAGCAACAGCGTCCGCATCATCAGCATTGCACGACCTCGCAGACGACCAGCTTGATTCAGACATCCGAGGACGGTCTCACGATGTCCTCGGCGAATACTCTGTTCACTTTGGATACACCTGGAGCATCTGGACCTGCCGGGAGCTACTGTGAGGTGCATGGATACGTTGCGCCGAAAGAAGGTATTATATCACCACTTAGCTTCTTGACCTTATCGGAAGTTGATTCGCTCTATAGAACAAAAGTAATCCATTCGTTTAACCCGAAATTTAGGCACATTTGCATCTTTACCACTCACAACCCTGCCGGATAACAACTCTATCAGAAAACATCGCTCCCCAAACAACTCTACCGGATTAGAACTCTACCAGAATCAAAATAAAACTCTACCGGACTTGAAATAAAACTCTACCGGAATACAAGGCTAGACGGTAGCCTTGCATTCCGGTAGAGTTTTAGAGTTGTAATTCCGGTGGAGTTTTACTTTAATTCCGACAGAGTTTTATTTTTATTCTGGTAGAGTTTTTTACTTTGTGGTAGTGATTTTGGTAGAGATTTAATACGGTAGCGTTGTTTGGGGAATGAATGAATGAATGAAGTGATTTATTACAGTAGGACCAGGGGTCCTCTAGGCACATACATACAGCTCGGTAGGCAACCATAATTAACATTATAAACGTAATAAACATAACAGACGTAAATCATAATAAATGTAAAAACCTTATGAACATAATAAACATAATAAACATAATGAAGATAACGAAGATAACGAAAATGATGAACACAGTAATCGTAAAAATTACGTAAAAATCGGGAGAGATGTTTTCTGGTAGAGATGTAAATGCGCCGGAATTAAATTTATCCCAAGAACGATATACGTAACTGGAATTTGAATTAAAAATTCTATTCCTCTTTCTGCCGAATTTTTACCCGCCGGCTCGTTTATTTGAGTTGCAATGTTTAGCGTAGCATACAGGAAGAAAAAAGGAAATGAAGTCCGCAGGCTTCATAAACTGAGATGAAATTGCAGTTATAATGCGGGTACACATTCCCAAGCGTTGAGGAGGCATTCGTGATGAGGCCAGAACGGATAAATTCCTCCTTGATTCGAGGGTATATTTGAACGAGAAAAAGAAATAAGCCCACTGGCTATCTCTGTGCCTGCGATGTTACATAAACCGATCCCTTCAACTAAACGAGGGAAACGTCCACAGAATGGATACACACTCTTTGCAATGTATACGTTCTATCTTCAACACAGTCTCGATAGCTCCGCTCAAAAGCTTTACGTTTCAAAGCGAAAAGGACACCCGGGAACGTCGCTGCGCGCTTGATCATACACTGTTTTTCGTTCGTTAAAGCTTGTATTTTTTTTTAACTCTCTTTCTTTGTGAAAGAGAATATCGTATCGAGAGCTTATTCATTCTAATTGAAGTGTCGACTTGCGAGTCTTTTTAACGTGACTATATTGTGCTGCAGAGTCTACAGTCAGCTCAACGTCAGTGACGAATTCAAATAAAGAGGGCTGCAAATTAAATGTCCACCTTGCGTCGGTGGCTTTTTCAGCGCTCGCACAGTTGCCTCCAGCTATAAAGCTTTCGCATTTTCGTCTTCGGGTTAACGAAGTCTCAGATGAAACCTCAACGGAGGGGTAAAATGTTGAAGCTTTTAAACGTACCATCAAACATTCTCCAATCTTGTTGAACAATTGTTTCTCCGATTCGGCCACGGAACTCAATCGTATACGATAGTTCGACATTTGACATGAGAAACTTCATGAATGTCATTGACTCGTGAAAATCATAGACTCATGAAAATCATAGACTCATGAAAATCATAGACTCATGAAAATCATAGACTCGTGAAAATCATAGACTCATGAAAATCATAGACTCATGAAAATCATAGACTCATGAAAATCATAGACTCATGAAAATCATAGACTCGTGAAAATCATAGACTCATGAAAATCATAGACTCATGAAAATCATAGACTCATGAAAATCATAGACTCATGAAAATCATAGACTCATGAAAGTCATAGACTCATGAAAATCATAGACTCATGAAAATCATAGATCATGAAAATCATAGATCATGAAAATCATAGATCATGAAAATCATAGATCATGAAAATCATAGATCATGAAAATCATAGATCATGAAAATCATAGATCATGAAAATCATAGATCATGAAAATCATAGATCATGAAAATCATAGATCATGAAAATCAGCATAGATCAACTATGTACGAAGTGGAGCGTTGCATCGGTCGAGTTTTTCGAAAGCTCGTGTACATTGACTGCGACCTACCGACATGAGAAAGATGGCTACAAATTAAACTCGCACCTTGTTACGTTGGCTTTTCCACAGTTCAGATAATTCACACAATAAAGGGTTCGCGTCTTCATCTTTGCGTGAACCAAGTCTCCGACGAAGTCTCAACGGAGGGGTAAAATGTCAAAGCTTTGAAATGTACTACCAAACATTCTTCAATTACGTTGACCAATTGATTCTCCGATTGGGCCACTGCACTCAATCATACACGATAGTTCGACATTCCACATGCGAAGTTCCAGGAATGTCGCAGACTCATGGAAATCAGCATGGATCTTCTATGACTATGTAGGAAGTGGATCGTTGCATAGGTCGAGTTTTTGGGAAGCTCGTTGACGTGGATGCGTGGTCTGCGACCTACTGGCGTGAGCAAAACAATTTTTATTTGCATGTTCCGGGCAGCTACCGTCGCATAGAATGGAGGAGTCATAGCGAGGGTGTACGGTTAGAGAGGGATGGGAACCTACGGGGGAGAGAGATGGTGAACTGTTGGGACGCGGTGGAAGAGAGGAAGGGATACTCTTGTACTCTCGCAAGCCTCAGTTTCCACAATGAAACTCTCGCCGCATGGCAGCAACACCGGCTGCTGGCCCTTTGCCTCTCCAATTCCACTGAAACCCGACGGGTCACGTATTTCACTTGCTTTCCGAATCCTGCGGCTATTTCTGGTGGTGTCGTGAGTAGACCATCGGTATGTCTATACAAAGGCACATTGATAGACGCACCGAGGATCCATGTTCGTTCTTTGACGTATTATCCGACCGGATGGGTCGATCGCGAAAATCAAAAGGGGGATAAGCGCAATCGTCTGCACCCAGAAAAATAATTTATATAGTTACCTAAAGGAAATAAATATCTATTTAAATCAAATAAATTTTTTACTTAATCTTAGTAAACTCTGGCCGTCAAATAAATTATTTTTCTGGGTGTGATGAACGACAGTGGCCCCAAAAATTGTTTGCCAGTCATCAATTTCGCTGGCTGGGAGATTAGGCGTATCACTGTTTTTCTCTCGGGATCAAGCATGTTTCTCACATTAATCATCGTACACTGAGAGAAGGATCTCATAAAAATTTGGTTCATAGGTTATACCTGCACATTATATCAACATTTTTCACATATGCATACATAAAAAAAATCTCATCAACGGAATTCTCAGTTTTAATCCACGAAGTTCTTGGCCGAAGGCGCAAAAATTTGCCCACCTGCCTTCTGGAAAAAAATTACCATATAGGTTGGATAAGAATTGCTGTGACCGCTGTGAAAATTTCACATGCCGCTAGTTGTGGCGACGGTGTGCCATGTTGTCTGGCTGAAATTTACTTGGCAGTTGCTCTCAGATGCTTCTCTCAGTATATTACATTTTTATGCCGTGTCCTTGTAGGCTGAAGTGGGGAATAAAGAAGTCGGATACAATTGGATATCTTTTATCCGTTACACTAAATTTTGTAGATGGTTGAAAAAATTATGCATCACCGAAATCGTGTCTATCTCGAGTCGATACCCGTGTCTCCTTGATGCCGGCTATCATTCAGCCAGGGTTACGAGATGGCACTCACGAGAACGTCTTACGTGATCTCATTCTCGTAAAAATTGTACAGAACGGGGGACCGCTTCGCGATCGCGTGACTATGATCTTTCGTTACGCTGTTTGTCGTGCGGTGCGTCTCCGAGCCACTCGGAGTCCGATCTCGGAGCGAAGGAGAACGAAAACACGTACGCCGATGAACCCCGTGGGCTCGTTGGTAGAGAATTGCCAGCTCAGCGATAACTTGCCACGAGGCACGAGCGCCGCCGGCCCCGAGGGGTTTTGCAACAGTTTCCGCGCGATTTTCACAGGGTCACGTAACACCGGGTTATACGACCCAGCACCATACCTATATCGACGATCAAGTTAGACCGGTCTACACACTCAAGTTTCCAATCCAAACCCCACGACATAACGAAAACGCATGGTAAAGGGAGACGGCTCACTATAGTTTCTTACCACATACCATTCTCTGAGCAGGCTTTGACATAAACTCAATCTTCTACACTGAGAGAAGGATCTCGGAAAAACTACCAAGTCATATGGTAAATTTCGACCGGGCAACATGATACGCCAACGCCACCATTAGCGATATGTGAAATTTTCGCACAGGCCATAGCAGGGGCCATAGCAATTTGTACCCAACCCATATGGCCATGTTTTCAGAAGGCGGAATTGCAAAATTGCTCGTATCTGGCTAATTTTAATGTAGATAAACCAAAATCCAATCGATATTCCGTGGAGAAGAATTGAATGATAGGCAGAATGTGTTAAGTTTGGTAGGAATGTTTGCCAGGTTTGTCCGTTTTTCAATTTCTATCAGATCCTTCATTCAATGTATACGATCTACAAAGTATCGACTCGGCCAATGGCTAACACAACACTACAATTTTATCTTTAGGAACGGCACCTAAGTTCCTGCCATCGCGATAGGCGACGCCATATCTATGCGTGAAATCAAGCTCGAAATTTTCACTGAACTCCATCCTCGTGTCGTTGGTGCTTCATATTATTAAACTCTTCAAGCTAGAAATGTAACAATATGAAGATTTAATCGTAATCTGGGACAGGAAGCCAACTGGCCATTATACCAGGCAAAAAATGGCGCATATGGCCAACCCCGATTAACACGGTGAGGATATGGAAGTCGAACCGATCTATATTAATCTTAACCCATGCAGAACACCAGCAGTCTCTGAACCCAAACTCCTGTCGCTCCTGCTTCAGATTATTAAGTCAAGCTAGAAATGTAACAATATGAAGATTTAATCGTAATCTGGGACAGGAAGCCACCCACTGGCCATTATACGAGGGAAAAAGCGGCGAATATGTCCTACCTCGATTAACACGGTAAGGATATGGAAGTCGAACAGAGCCGTATTCCTCATACCCCATGCGGAACAGCATTCTCTGATCTTTCCCAGGTTCCGTATCCTATATTTCGCGTCTCATTGTTGTATTATACCGTATGCGTAAGCTCCGCTGCCACACTGTTCACGTTTGTCGTATTCCTTTGTGCCGACTCGCTCATTGTCTTTCGAATGGAAGTGAAATGGGCCACTGTTTCGTCGTCGTATGACCGTGCGCGTACCATTCGCGTCCTCATTCTCTTCGTCTTGCCTCATATTCGGTCTTCTCCTGCAGCGTGTCTGGAGGTATCCGGTCGGAAAATGAATAGAACGTTGCTCCGCCGTTGCCGCAGAGAAACCGCTTTCTTGTGTAAAACGGCCCAGGAGTACGGCAGACTACCTGCATGTGTGCCAGTGTTGTTGGTTCTACGCGACCAAGCGGAGATAGCGCGAGGCGTCTTCTTGCCCGGCTGATTTCAATATCGTCGTGCACGAACCGAGATGACTTTCGGCGCAAAAAGGTGCGGAGCACTAAAAAATTCACGAAGGGTGCAACTCTGTGTACCCGATTAACACTTTGCAGAATCCCTCTTCTAGCCGGCCGGAGTCGCGATACGGTAAAAGAGTTTGCACAGGGCCGAGAGACGATATCGCGCAGAAGAGATGTTACTCATATTGCATGAAGTCTCAAGTGTACGCTGCAGGCGGATAAGCAAAGACGAGTGTTGCACTGTTCCTCGAGTCACTCGTGGACACAACTGTACGACACTGGGGCACATGAGAGTACGGGAATTTCGGAGAAACTTTTATACTCCGTCACATCGGCGAATCCCACCAGCAGCTCGGAGAGCGTCCCTTTCTGGTATTCTTTCCCTTTGCCTGCTGGTCGACGTCCACTCGACCCAGTTATAAAATAGTTTAACCCGCGGCAGAACGCAGGGTGGCCAGAAGAAGGTTGTCGCAGGAGCACCGTGGCTGCGGGACCGATATCGCTAAAGCTTTAAAGCTGAAAGCATGTTCGTGTCGGGCCAGCAGGAGGGACGGCACGATATCGCAAAGAGACTTTATCACGAGTGGTCTCTATCGCCGGATGTTGAGGGTGCGTGTGTTCGGGCTGTATGTTACGCGGGGTGAAAGTACGAATCATGTGAGTGCACTCTCATGAGCTCGGTGTGTAGGAAACATCTTCTTGTCCATAGACATCTTGCCTGAAGGATCGACTTGGATCAGTTCAGACCAAGAACACTTTGATTATTGGCGATCACTACTTAAGATGTGAGGAATCATTGGAGTGTTGAGTGGGCACATACATAATTTCAACTGTCGGATTCGGGGATGACCACGCACCCCTTTTCATATGGTAGTACATCTTCGGACGCGAAACAGTTCATTTCTTTTTTTATTGGCGATATATATTGTAACGAGGAGATGAGGATTGACTGAGGGTCGAATTTTAAGACGTTAGTGTGAACTTGCGATCGCTCTTGAGATCGAATTTTGGCCCGATCTTCATTGGGTGCTTAAGATATATCTTAAGTTAGAACTTAAGATTGAATTTGAGTTCAATCTTGATCTCGTGCCTAAGTTTGATTTTAAGTTCGAACTTAAGTCTGAACTCACATCCGATTGTAGTTCGAGTTCGATCGTAAGTTCGAACTTAATCCAACTTCAGCACGAATTCGGGTCCAAACTGACGTTTGACAGTTCGTTCTCGACATATTTAACTGTGACTCTAATTAATAACATCCGCCCCAAATCTAAATAAGCATGTGTGTTATTGATTTCGCTCGGTCGTTGTAATATTATAGTATGAATCATATACATAATTTCAATCATGAGTGACCAGCAGAGCCGCACCCCTTTTGACACGGTAGTGCCAGATCTTCGGACACTAAACTGCACTTTTCTTTTTTTATTGTCGCTATATACATTATATGTTGTGCGATGTGATACTTTGATAAAACGGGATCAAAAGAGCGGAGCACTTTCTCTTCCCCTTTCCTCCCCTGTCTCTATATATTCACTGACGCTCGTACAGTATATTTTGCCTAGAAGCATAATAAACGTCTAGTGCAAAGTGCCATCGGAGACTCGATTAGCCGAAAACAGTGACCGACGTACCGGCTAAATCATTTTGGTGTGCCGTCGGAAACTTTGCAGCAGCTCTCGCGACTCAAGTGTCGTCGCGCTCTAAATAGTGTGAAAAATAAAAAAAACGCGGTACATTTCGAGTGTCCCAACGTCTCACTTTTATATTTTTTTCTGCCACGACGTGAACCGGTGGCAATTCGCGAGAACGAGTTTCATACGCGAATTCCGCCACGAAATCGCGTTATTACATTTATTTTCCTTGCAGGCTCTCACGCGCTCCCGGGCTAAATACGCATATTTTTCCACCCCCTCACCTCCAACCCTCCCCTTGTTTTATCCTCTATTTTTCGCTTCCTTCGTTCTCACTTGGAGCTGCGGGTGGCTTAGCGGGTGTTATAAATGCGAGCAGAGAAGGCACGGAATGCTGCGACCTTTCCGCCACCGCCGTGGTGACGGTAGTCGTGATAATTACCTATACTTAGGTACACGTAGGTACTCAGGAAGCTCGGCAAAAGCAGCCCGCGCTCTCCGGCTGGATAAATTATCCGCCAACGCGCACCGCGGCCCCAGGGCGAGAATCTACTCTTCCTTCCGCAGATTATTCTCACGGTAATTCGGAAAAAAAATATTTTCGGTGCCATGTTTAACCAGTTAAAGCGATATGGCGGCAAGAAAAGAAGTGCGACCGTGAGCGTGAATTGGCCCTAATGTAACGATTCGACGGAAATTCGCTGAAATTGTCAGCCCGAGAGCTTCGTATTATCCGGCTAGCTCACCCTACGCAGTAATTGGATCAGCGTGATAGGAAGTTCTATTCTAAGAGGTGGGAAGTTCATTCAGCGACGATTGGTTCGATAGTTCCATTGGGGCTGCACTGATACACTTCAAGGTTTATTTGCTCTCTATTCGGACGCGCTACCCTGTACGTACGGAGTCATGTACTTCGGAGCCCTGCTCAATGCCGCGGGTGGAGTCAAATCGGCTCCGTACCCGTCAACCGTGGGTTTACGCCGCCTCTCTATTATCCTCTCGACCTACAATGACGAACTGACTCAAACGCCAGACGGAGTTCAAAATCTGTCGGAGGCTCTGACTTCGAGCGCACTGGTTCGATTAATGATGGAGCCTTTGCAGCGACGACGGAAGCTTCCATTATCCTCTGCACTCGGGTCTGGAGGTCGGTCAATATGCTATCGAGATGCCTATGCTGGACTTAAGCATTGCAGCCTGACTAGATCATGACGTAGTCATATCACACTGTGCCTATTTTGCAATGTTGGATTGGAGAAGACATACAATACAAAATCGATTCTCACGTCAGCGCATTATTAGGGAAGAAACTGCATGGTTGGGCCAGTCCTGGCGAAAGACTACTGTCGTTTCTTAGAAATGCAACAATCAATGGGAATGCGATGGCTCGGGCTTTGCTTCAACGATATGAAAGTAGTGTTAGTTTATACGTCACATTCGGTTTGGAAAGCTCATTTTTCGGAAGTGACGTCATACGTATCTTATGTATGTGCGTTGCATATGCGTATTTATGCTTTATGGCCTTGTCTGCATTATTTGTATCTTGTGTTGGCTCTCAAGGAACGATGGCCTAGAGTTTCACGGTCAATAAATAATAACATTAATAATAATAATACGGAAATACGTCACGTCTGGTTTGAAAATATCATTTTTCAACCGGATGTGACCTCATACCGTACATACGTCACTTCCGGTTTGAAAATATCATTTTTGGACTGGAAATACATTTATTTTGGTTTCAACATATAATTTTTAGACTAGAAATACGTCATTTCCGGGTTGAAAATTTCATTTTTTTTTACCGTAAGCGATGTTATACGAGAAATACGTCCATCCCGGACTCAATACCGGGATCGTGCGGATACCGGCTTGAGTGAGGGGGGGGGGGGGGGAGTACAAGATCCCGGCAATTGGTGCGATGTCGTATCCGTGCCGATGGTTAAATCCCACCTGGCAGTATTTACAATAAAATTTACGGAAGAGTATTACACAATGTCACTATAGAACAGTGCTGTCGGGTGAATAATGACGGTTGTCAGACTGTTGTGGTCGGGCATGCTTCAGGTCGTAAGTTGATACGAAAGAGCTCATGCCGCTGGCCAATGAAAGAGAGACTGTAAGATAATAAATATGAAAAACCGTGATAAATGGTTAGTGATCATGTATAACTATAGGTACGCGAACCTGTGCTGCGAAGCGGTCATAGTCTACCAATTTATCTTGCTAACTCCCAGACACTCGTGGCCGAGAATCTATATTCATATAAATTTTCCCTAAATTTTTGTTCGACATGTCGCACAACCCCGTCAGCCGGAAACACGGAAATCGTGGGCTAACGACAACACACCCGGAAAGTTTTATGTACCAGAGATCCAGGATAAATATCACATCTCTTGACAAAGTTTCTTTCGCTGCTCCAATTTTCCTGCTAAATGTGCATACTTACTTTTAGCGATTCTTCAAGTGTTATAAAACGCACACTTAACCCTTCATTCAAATATTACTTTATTATGTCAATTAACTACCTTACCGACCTTTGCGCTAAGTAATTTCCCATTTGATCTTCGCTCGAAACGAAGCTGAGCAAATATCTTAAGTACTTTAAGTACGTATTGAAGTTCTACATACTGGACACTGATTGTCCAGTATGCAGAACTGCAACAATTAATTTCTGTTGGTACTCAATACGATGGTACCCAAGAACTAGGGACGTAACAGTCCTCAAGTTGAGGACTAAGTGCTGAAGTTGAAGTACTTCAAGTACTTAGACTATTTGCCCAGCGCTAGCTTGAAACTGTCGGACAGCGCATGAGGGCGGCTGCTGTTTTAAAACACCATCCTAAACATCCGCCGCATCTTTTACATACTCCGATGACCACTAATTTGCCATAAAATCCTATCCTTGGTCCCCGTTCGACAATCGGTAAATGCGATTGCACCTGCTGCAGAAAACCGCCAAGTTACGTTTTTAATTATCCTCATGTTTAATGTAACATACAAATTCTAAAGTCCTATTTTTCTATATTCCTTACTTTCGTACATTGTATTTTCGTTATTCCCCTTAAAGCATATTACATTCCCGGGTGTTGAACTCTGTGCACTTGAACCCTTGCGTACCTCTCGTTACGCCGTTACTGCGCGGCCATAAAGATCGCGCGCTTGTTATTACAAAAACACAGTAGAGCAGGGTGAAACCCTCACGCATATAATCTCTCGAGCCATTGTTTTGCAGTTTTTGCTCTTTGATGGCTCTAGAAGAGTACGAGGAAGCGTGAGGGACGTCGCTGGTGAGGGGATCTGCAATGTAAACGGAGTGGTGCTTCGGAGCAGAATAAACACGATCTCCCGTGGAATAATAATTAATGGGGTCGTGTTCACGTACTCACGCGTATACCATGTGCAATGCTGTTATACATAGTAAATATTATGACTATCCATATAACTACGTCGAAAGCTCATAGAACACCTGTACAACCCATGGGGCGAGCCAGCTCTGTCGCAGACAGGAAAAACAAACGAATGTCCTGGCATTGCACTCGTCATTTCCAATAATTCTTATTAAGCAAAAAATATCGCCCATACAATGCGCCGAAACTGTATCGATGGATGGGGTAGGATGATGTGTGGAGGAATTCTGGGCGATATGACCATATCTTTTTTAACGGGGGAAACAGAACGTATCGCCTCGAAATATCGGTCAACAGTGAGCGACGCTATAAACTTCAATGTCGACTTTTAAATCCCGATGTGACGTAGCATTACGAAAATTTCGCTATACGCAAACAAAAAAGTGAGAGCCCTCGATATAATTTAATCCGAATTCGAGCATGCTGCGTATTCGGTAGATAGCGCTTACCGAAATTGATTCCGTAGTCAATTAGCGATCCCCCTACAGCACGGGCGGATTGGTTAACGAGGAGGGTGAATACCCAATTCTCGGATGACTGACTGATCAATGCGCTATGGCTGGATATGTGTTGTAGTCCTTTTTGTTTGAAGCTCCGTTTACTGTTCGATGTAGCGGCCAAGCGCTCGAATAAAAATGACAAGAGTGTTTTTTTGGAACATCCATTTTGCAAATTGTAAACTGAGAACTATGACGGAAAACTGTGAGACCATGAGCGATCAATTATCTAAAATTATTTCAATAATTACAGTTCAATTGAGGACGAATTTAAAATGTTGATACCAATTAACTTGACAATACATTGAACTGGCGGTTATATTGGCTCACCCGATTCCCGTGCTCGCACGGATCGCATGGCCCCTAGCATATGGAAATTCATTCCATATGGAATGCAATTTCGAAATTTATTCTATATGCTATAAAAACCGAAATAACGAAATTATTGCATACAGAATGAAATTTCGGAATTCCAAATCCATTGCATATTCTATGAAAACCGATGGGGGGGATCGGAGGGGGGGGGGGGGGTGTGTCAGATTCTCTAAAAGTGGGGCTCAGCGGGTGGGAGGGGGGATGAACAAACATCCAAATCAACAAACAAATCCACAATAGGGGGGACATCCAACCAACCCAACGAACGAATGCACAGTTTTCCAAAATATACATAAGATAGCATCATCGCGAAAAATGGTCCTTTTTGGGCAATGGAATGGGCCATTTTTGGAATGGGGTTACACATGGTTTCCATGTGCATTAGAAGCGGTTGCGATAGCGGTGGGGCAATGTGTTCGTATCATTGATTACGTTTCAATGACCCGCGTGTAGTCCGATGCCATCGTATGATTTATCCTGCAGGGGGGGCTCGTACGCGTCGACAGTACATAGGCACAATACCTAGGTGAGATGAGTCGCAAGGAGGCGAGGCCGTACAAACAGTTTTGGCTGTACATGTACGTGCGCTGGTACCGAGGGTCTTGTTCCTGCGGAATATTCCGGCCGTGGTGGTTCCAGTACTGAAATAGGTTGAGGACACTTGCCCTGTTGACCGGCCAGCCTGTTTACGGTTATGTTGGTTACACAGCAATGCTCTCAGCGCATGGTCGACCTGCTTAGCTGCTACAGGTAATACACGCGTTGGTTTGCATGGACGTGTCTATGTTGGGTCCTGATAACTATTCCCCTATTACATTATCCCGGTTCTCGGTCGTTGCGCCCAAAATTTCCGGTACGGCGTCACTTCCGGTCGAAAAAAAATGAGATGCGGAAAATGTTTTTTCCCCGACGAAGCGAAAGAGAATCAAAAGTGTGCGGCGCTGTGTCAACCGCGGCTAACGAGGGATGCTCGTTAGGATCAAACGCGTTCGTTAATATCGTAGGATCCGCTGGTGCGAGGATCGGGTGTGGCACGTGAATTGATGGAAGAGACGAACCGGTATTCGAAAACCGATAGAGCTGCAGAGAGAGAGAGAGAGAGAGAGAGGGGGGGGGGGGAGAGGGAGATGAAAAGCTAGTGCTGTTCAAGCGCTTTCACTTGACGAGAAAGTGTATGTGATGGATAGAACATTGCCATAGTTTACGATTACCAGCAACTACAGTGAAAGCCGCCGCGCGGCGTTAACCATTCCAATTCTCCCGGCGAACTTCGGCGACGCCGTGTGACTGCGATGGTTTGCATTGTGGTTGCACTTGGAATTTGAGTACTTCGCGGCTGGGAACACCTCTCTCTTTCTCCCTCTCTCATTATCGTCTTCGTGCGTCGAAACGAAAATTCACAAAGCCAAATGATGAGAACGGCAACGGGGAGGCGTTCCCATTAAGCTTGCTGCACGATGCTATCTGAGAAGTTCAGAGAGACATGCGCAGGATCTCATTTGGTGGTTACTTTCGCGAAAAAAATTTAAAACATAATTTTATAATAAGGAAAAAAAAAGTTATTTTTGATGATTTTCATAAGAAGTACTTAGAAACTTTCATGTGACTGCGATGGTTTGCATTATGGTTGCGCTTGGAATTTGAGTACTTCGCGGCTGGGAATCCCTCTCTCTTTCTCCCTCTCTCATTATCGTCTTCGTGCGTCGAAACGAAAATTCACAAAGCCAGATGACGAGAACTGGAACGGCGAGGCGTTCCCATTAAGCTTGCTGCACGATGCTATCTGGGAAGTTCAGAGACACATGCGCAGGATCTCCTTTCGTGGTTTCTTTAGCAAAAAAAAATGTTTTAAATAATGTTATAATAAGGAAAAAAAATGTTATTTTTGATGATTTTCATAAGCAGTACTTAGAAACTTTCATAAATTCATTACTCGCCCCTGTTTAACCCTTAATTTTGATTGCCGGGAGCTCCCCAGCGTCCTTGAAGCCTCCGCGTTGAGGCTGGAACATCATACCTTTGGGTTTAAAGTGCGTTGCCTCGAGGAGCACTTTAATCTCTTGGAAAATAGTGGCGAGCGGGATAAGAATTTAAAGGGGCATGAAACCTGTGCGCGCTCTGGATAACTACGGGCGGAACTTTCGGCCATTGCACCGCGAAGCGTTGTAGTAATAGTATGACTCTAGAGCACGCCTACAATTTCCTCTCGATACCGCAGGGGCTGTAGGGTCTCGTACGGCAACTTCCATTGGATAAACGTCGCTGCAGCGGTGGTTGCATGGAATGCACTGCGGGAATAGTCGGTGCACCGTGTCAAGCGTAGATGCGCGAAAAGGTTCTCAGGGGTTCGTAAAGTTTTACGGTGCTGAACGATAGATACGGATTCTCCGTATACATTACATATTCACCATAGTTGATTCATGTACCTATATTATAGATACATAATGATACCAGCGGTTATGTTGGCCCAGCGGAGTATGTGTCAGTATTTGAGCATCTGTGAGTATCCGTGAGTATCCATGTGAGTATCCATGTGAGTATCCATGTGAGTATCCATGTGAGAATCCATGTGAGTATCCATGTGAGTATCCATGTGAGTATCCATGTGAGTATCCATGTGAGTATCCATGTGAGTATCCATGTGCGTATCCATGTGAGTATCCATGTGAGTATCCATGTGACTATCCATGTGAGTATCCATGTGAGTATCCATGTGAGTATCCATGTGAGTATCCATGTGAGTATCCATGTGAGTATCCATGTGAGTATCCATGTGAGCATCTGTGAGTATTCGAGTGAGAATCTGTGTGAGTGTCTGTGAGTAACGGTGTGTGTCCAATCGACGTGAACTTTGTTATTATGTAGAAAATGGTTGGACGTATGAACTCCGGGTTTCTGTGGAAAACGTACGAGGGATGCGGGAGGGAAACGGACCGAAGTGTAACGGCCTTTCTCGCGCTGGAAGGAAGTACGATAAGCTCTTTACCACTGAGAGCTTCCACTCAGCTCGCACTACTGCACCTCCAGGATAGACTTACAACGGAGGAAAATTAACGGACCCGCGACTCCCGTACCGGTATTTCTTCCATCCGACCTATTACTTTTTTCATTGTGCGGCCACGTCTTATCGTCGCTTCTTCTACCACTCTCGTGGGGGAGTATGTGGATTGAGTTTCAACGTTTGCTTGGGCGTTCCCCTTCGTTCCTGATAGCACTAGCTTGCAAACCGGGGAGTTGAACGTCGTTCCGTCAGACGTCATTTAATACATAAACCATGCGATTCCCTATAATTTGCACCTGGATAACTCACGCGGAGTACTCACATAGTTACGACTTTTTACAGTGGCCGAATGACAAACAATTTTTTCTTCGATAAAAGAGTTATCCATCACTCACGGCTTTTGCAGTTTTCGATAGAGCTTCCAATATATTTTTAATTGTTTCATTACTCGCAGCTCATATGTATGATCATGGATACACATTTTTTTCTCCCACAAATTTCATTAAACTTTGATTCGCTGATCAAAATCAGAAGTTCTTCAATTTCAACTTTTGATTTTAATACATATTAGACCCGGGCAAATACACTAAGTACTTGAAGTACGTAATGAAGCGTCAAGTACTTCAAGACCTTGATACTTCATTACGCACTTCAAGTACTTAGGGTACTTAGGGCTATGCGATGGTTATTTTGATATATTCGGTAGTGGTTCCAATATAACATTTTTTAAATTGTTTCTTTGCCCCCAGCAATTATGTAACGATCATGGACATTTTTCCGCACATATTTCACTAAACTTTTATGAGGGGTGGAACTACACATTAATCTGCGTCACTTTGATTCACTGATCGAAATCTCCAACCCCCCGTGGATAAGATTTATCGACAATTTTTTTTTTCATCATGTCATAAATCTCGGGGGATTTAACGATCTTATATATTTCAGCGGATGGAAAATATGCTGATCCAGCGCGACGATATACAGAATACTTCGCGTCGTACTGTATAAAACGGGACGAGGGTAAACGTGAAACGCATGGGTGAGTCCTCGAGAATCTTACCCTCTCGCGTAGGTCTTCGCGCGAAGCAAAACATTGGGACTGGCGCGCTTTCAGGACGCGGAGCCCCGAGCGTCAGTCAGAACGTCGGGACGTCGGGACGTCAGGCGCCGGAGGATGAAACCCGTGGCTTCCACGGGGTATCCCACAGGAATTGGACAAACTGACATACAGGCGGATAGAAATCCAGACTTCAATTTATATCTTGGCCTAGCGAGTTCTTGTAACTCGTGTAAGCTCAAAAAAAAAAAAATTAAGCCGACTTTAATTAAGCGAGTTTGTAATACAGCGAAAATATTATTGGCAAACATTTTTCATAACCATGTAGTAGTCTCGAAATTCAAGAGATTTTCCGTTTCGCTTTCAGTCCTGAGAAAGCAACTCTGAACGTCAGTTAGTCAGATGCTCGTTAAACGGTTTTTTTTCGAAATAAAGGAAGCAAAAGGAACAAATTAAAATTAGCGCAGTAAATGAGTGAGCGGGCCGGCAAAGGCGAAAGTCAAAAGAGAATATTTCCAGTCGTGCACATTCACGGAGGCGTCGCAGGTTCTGTGGGAAAAAAAATGACGAAAAGCGTTAATTGCGGAAGAGTAAGAGGACGATTACCGTATGGTTCTGGTTGTCGGTACGCCGCGCCTCACCGTCTATGGCGTAATGGATTTAATTAACCCCCAATTAAAAACGCATAGTTTAAGAAAGCACTTTTTGTGTCGACGCACTCATCTTTGAGTCGCACTCCAGCGTCCACCGTACCGGCCACGAGAGCTGGTCTCGGCACGAGAGGTGGCCGTCTCGCGTCTTTATCACCGAGTTCCACGTGTTTCATGTTTCGAATAAATATTTCAAAACTCATGTTTCCTATTAATATTTAAAATTTCATGTCTCAAATAAATATTTTAAATTTCATGTTTCAAATAAATATTTCATGTTTCCAATTAATATTTCAAATTTCATGTTTCCAATTAATGTTTCAAATAAGTATTTCAAGTTTGATGTTTCACCAAACATTTCAAAAATCATGTTTCAAATTAATATTTCGAATTTGATGTGAAACGTTGCGACCGTTCATTTACAAAAGTCCGATATCTCGTGAACTGTAATGTTTGATGAAATATCGCATTTCGCGAACGTCGAGGTAGAACCAAGAGAGTCGATAACACGCACGGCTTCCACTTTTTCTCGGTTCATTCGCTCGGCGTTGGTACCGCACTCTCTCGTTTCTAACACCGATACGATGCGCCTCATCTATGGTAGAGCTTTGAAAGTTCCGTCAGGGCGCGGCGAATCAATGAACTTCTCTGGAGAAGCTTGCTTAGACTTCTCCGGCTGCAGCTGCTGTAAACTATCGTTCGTTACCATATATATATCCCCAAGAGGGTGTTGCCGCGTTTACGAGAGACTCCTTCCCGTATAACGACTATAAGTTTAAGCCTCTAACTATCTTACTTCCTAATTATATACCTGCGAGATGCATGAAGTTCGATGTTAACGAATAACTCGATTCCACTGAGCTGGAACCACCACTTATAATTCTCCATAAAATAATCACCTGAGAACATGGACTTACGTAACGTCGTTAGTAGTATAATAGTAGTATAATACGCGAGCGAAATTAATCGTCAATTAAATTTACCCTAAGCGCCTAGAATTATATTTTTAGTTGGCAGTCGCTCCAAATATGTCTTCTTTTTACTTTCTACAATTTAATTTTTTGTCCTTCTTTTGCGACATATTGGATCCACTCGGTACGAATGATAAGCTGAAAGATTCACCTCAGCCGATAAGAGATTGCACTCAGTCAGAACCACCACTTACAATTCTCTATAAAATAATCTCCTAAAAACATGGATTTACTTAGCGACCTCAGTATTATAATTAGCGAGCAATATTAATCGTCAATTAAATTTACTCTCAGCGCCTACAATTCCATCTTTGGTTGGTAGTCATTCGAACGTGTAGGGGAGAGCGGGGCAAAATGGCACAACGGGGCAAAACGGCACAGCGGCGCAAAACTCAATTTTTCAATAACTTTTGGATGCCGTATTTTGTCCCAACGATAAATCCGGATTTTCAAACCCGTTTTGACCAACGTACCACCATCGCCACCATCCCAAAGTTATTGGAGAATCGCGTTTTGGCTCATTGTCCCGTTTTGCCCCGGTGTGCCATTTTGCCCCGGATTCCCCTAGCTGTACCGCTACTGTCATTGCACTTATTTTTGCGACGTTTCGGATCCACTCGCCACGAATGATAAGTTGGACGATAAGGGAGTCGAGGAGAGCCTCTTATTCTCGTCTCAAGCGAGCTACGCCTTCCCTTCCTCATATCGCAAACTCGCCTCTGTGACGCTGGCTCGTAGCTAGCTGTGTTCTCCCGATCTCCGTATTGTCACGGAGTGCTGTATCTGCAGAATGGTTTCGCGGAGTGCAAGCCAAGGAGTTACGGGCTTTCGCGACCCAGACGACCTGCGGTAGACACGTCGTGGGGTGATATATATTCTTGGCAATTCAGAGCGCGGGCGGGCACACGCTTTGGGAACGTGCACATGGCCGTGAGGGCGATTCTATATCCTCTCGTTGTTCTCCCCATCCTTCTTCCTCTTAGCGTACGTAGCCTGTTCTAAACTATTGAAAATTATGTCCTCTCCTTATCGCGGCGTTCCCACGGATACACTGACCTTTATAACCTCAGTCTCGGGCGTCTCTCTTCGTCTCTCTGGGCCGCGCTGCTCGGGTCACTTGAATATATGAAACCCTCTGAAAGCTCCGTATACTGTTACTGGCTCAAGTTAAATCCACGGTTTCCGCTCCAACGTTTACTCCGCCGATGTTAGATATTTCCCGATCAAGTAACTAGTAGACGACTGGAACGCGGGCACAAGATTTCGGGCTCCAGTGTCAATGGTATTTCGAATTACATTATCAAACGTGTCGACCGCGTAACGCGTCTGCTGTGACCCTTCACTTGTTTAACGAGGACCTAGAATTTTCCAAGATGCAACCTTGGAACGATTAGAATTACAAGTTAAAGTCCTAAAAAAATCTGTGAAAATTCAGGTTTGTAGAAAATAGATAAGAAATTTTGTAAATTAGAAAATATCTGAAAAAATTCTTACATATTCGGCTGAATTGGCGAGTCAATTTTGGCAATATAAAAAAGTAGGTGGCCGGCTTTTTTTTGTTGAACAATTCTTCTTTTTCACTCGTTTGTTGATAATTTTTTGGAATTATTAATAAGTGACATGAATGTTCTTAGCACCTTCCGAATGGTTACATTTTTTCTTACACTCTGAATCCCAGTTTTGGCTGGGAATGTAATGAGAGTTTTGTCTTTTAGCCGCCCATACGTGCTTCAGACATTGTCCAATGTTTCACATACGGTGAAATTTATTTTTTACTGACACGTGAAATTATTAAATCATAAATGTCATCAATGCCAAAAATGCCGCTCAGAAAACGGTGAAATATGTGGCATAGTGAAAACGATAAAATAGCGGTTCACATTCACACGGTGAATAAATAAAAGAAGGACGTATGCAGAGTACGTCTGCCTTTATATTCGAGCGCTCGCACGCATTCGCCAATAATAGTACATTTGCCAACCATATTATTGTCCCACCCGTGACATATCGTAGCCATTTCAATAACGCAAAATATTTCCTCGGTTATGTTACAGATATACAAGAGTTTTACGAGCTGACGCTGCTGGACGAGTCGAAATCGGTTCAGCAGAAAACGGCTGAGACGCTCCGTATCGCCGACAAGTGGGAGGCCAGCGACGGACCTATCACACCGACTTTCGCCCAGAATGATGTAAGTATATTATTTTTTTATAAATATCCATGCCGCCGATTTCGATTATAAATTACTCCTGTTGACAATACAAAAAAATAAAAATATTTGGATTAACCAAAACTGACAAAGCTGCTGTTCGTTTGGTTCAAACAAACCATTATTTTGCTAAACGATTATTTGCTTCAATCGATTCAAACTAACATTTTTGTTGAACCAACCAAACAACACTTTTCAACTTATGTCATCGCGCCTTGGTTAATCCAACCATTTATTTTTCTCAGTGCATAACTAACATAAATGACCTGTCTCGTAAAGCTAATGTAAAGTTTACGAGTGCGGTACAAAGTTTACATCGTACATTTTTTAAATAAAAATATACCAAGCTCCTTCGTAAAGTCGATCGTCTTACTGCAACATTTGTTAGAAATGCTGCAACAGGAATGACTGTAATTAGGCTAATTTCGCCGTTTAGACCCGGAACGGTTTGCCCCGTGGGTTGATCAACCGGCCGTTCCACAAAGTCACGATTTTAATGGCTAATTGCGGGCTCATTCGACCCACCATCACGCATCAACAGTATCTGACACCAGCTTAATAATGTCGACAGACAGAGGTGTAGGGGGCGAATCCCGTGTATCAGCCCGAGCTCTTGTTCACTGTTCGGCAACATGCACTATACTTGTTACCATGTCACGTAATTACTCGACGTTTCCCAAACGTTTATGTAAACCGAGCGTGACAGTCATCTGATATATATATAATATATACATATATATATACAGAAGTACGTCATATCGATTAATTGCGAAACGGAGAGGCGCAGGTGTTGCGCACTAGACACAGATTGCATGGACAACGATTGGCATTATTGGACCGCGTCAATCCTCGAACAGGCAGAAAAACGATCCTCGAACAGGGAGTATTAACTGTATTGTACTAACTGCGAGGCCTTTCGATTGCCTATTGCCCACCTCTTGAGCGGGGAGTTGGGCAACCGTTAGTTTAATTAACTATGGATAATGGAAACTATTGGATACAAGGTAGAAGGTTTTTTTAATGCATTTAATCAGTGAAACAAAACAACGAAGACTTAATTAAACATATTACGGGCTCCTTAATTTACACGTTTCTATCACTGGCTACACAGTAAATAAAGTTTGTACTTTTTACAAAAACTTAGTGTCCACAAACGTCCACAAGTTTTTATCTGTTAATTTTCTAGTTTTACAAGCAAAAGTACAAACTAAAATTGCCAATGACACTGCAAATAAAAGAACAGGTTCATATACTCTTATTTACCAAAATTATTTTTACGAAATTTCGCATCTCGTTTTTACGAAATTATTTTGTACTGTGTAGATTTGAGACAAATTCCAAACACATTTGGGACACATCACACACGTTCTTTTATCCGTTTTGTTGCGTTTCTTAATTCACGCGTTTCTGTCACCGGCTGCATTCGAAAATGCTATTTTCAAACCGGAAGTGACGTCATTTTCGGTTTCAAAGTAAGATTTTGAAGCAGGAAGTGACGTCGCAGAAATGTTGTTTACATTTTTCTCTCAAATGTATCTCGAACGCACTCGGTGACAAAAACGGATGAAGTGAAGTGTCCAATCTTGATAACCATGTCTGAAAGGAATTTGATTCAACGTCTCATTCTTCAAGTTCAGAAATATATTCAGTGTCTCGAGAGACCGTGTGTCCATGCGCTCGGCACATACTCGTACAGTATCAATTTACCATTCAATCGAAAAGATAAGGTTACAAGGATGAAAAATAACTTTGGCGATTGCGCGTAGTGGCGGCGCGCAGTGAAACGTTGCCACGAATTTTTCACTCTCCAGAAGAGCAATCCTCTTCAATGGCGTTACAATGCTGCACGGCATCTTCGCGCGAAAATTTCTTAGTTCGTACGACTAGCAGAGAAATGAAAGGAATTTCTGTGAGGTGTACGATGGAACGAGCTTCGCTATCGGTGCGTGAAATCAGTCCATGCACCGTTAAAAATATCTTAAAAATATTCTTCCCTCCTCAAAAAATCCGTGGCCAAAATAATTCGATATGCATTGTCGTCGCTTAAGAAATTATAAGAAGTCGCTCGATGACCGATTTCAGTCGAATAAACCGGAACATGGGTTTGACAATTGTTGTGTTTAAAGTTATTGTTATTACACTGCATTGGCTAATAATAGCCACGTCTATACCGTTTTGCTTAGAAAAAATAACATTTAATCTGTAAGACTCAAAAAGTAATCTTCTCTCTTAAAAAAATCCATGTCCAAAATAACCCGCATTTTCGATATCCATTATTTCATTCGAATTTCAGTCGAATAAACCCGATCATGTGTTTAGCACTTGTGGTTAAAGTTGTTGTATTGACACTGCATTCGTTATCATTAGCCACAGGCACATCCTTTTTCTTAGAAAATGACTAAGAGGAGTCAAAAAGAGGAGTCAAAAAGTAAATAACCAAAGTGATATCAATTTCATGCATCTACGTATAATAGTTGTTCGGAAAATTTAATAAAACTTTTGAACGGTGCGCACGGAACGAGTCTACGGGTACACACAAATGAATTTCACTTGTGGAAATTTGCCTGAATGCCAGAGACAAGTTGAACGCTCTCCGGGGATACCGGCAGTGCTGTGGAGGTTTCCGTTCTATCTCGTTGAGATAACGTGAAACATTGTTATGACGAAAGAGCATGGCACTGCGTGTGGGTCTCGTACAGGTACTGTTTAAGGTAAATGCCAGAGTTGTGAACATTAACTACAACAATTTCGTATCTGTTTGTACTCGCGTGTTCGAATTCTAATAATTATTCAGCTGGCTCGGGACGAATGAGATTACATTGAAAATTGAATTGCCTTCGCGGGCAACAGCCAGTGGAAATACAGAGGTCAAAACTGATACATTTATAATGTTCTCATTGTAATTTCGATGCCAAACGAGCACGAGCTGATGAATAAAGTATCTCATTTTCAAATATCATACCAAATAAACGATCACTCCAGTAGCGATGAAGAAACATGTGACTACCAAAAAAAGTGTTAAAAGCCGTCGCCCAAAATGCGTGAAAAGCAAAATTGATTCGGATCAGTCCCAGCTGCTCCCCTTTAGGTATAAAAGACAAATGTGTTTACCGTGCAGGTATGAACTACCACAGAGAAGTTTCTGGTGGAGAAACACACATGACGCGCTGTGCGGGCATGTTTGCGGTGCGCGCAATAACCAGTGGCAATACGCGGGTCAAAACTGATACATTTATAATGTTTCTCGTTATAATTTCGATGCCAAACGAGCACCAGCTGATGAATAAAGTATCTCATTTTCTGTCAATATTGATAACCATTGGATCAAATCAATTATCACTCTAGTGGCGACGAAGAAAATATGTGACATACGGAAAAAGTGTTAATAAAAGCATTCGCCCAAAATGCTTCGCAGCGTGATAAGTAAAATTGATTCGAGCCAGTCCCAGCTGCTCCCCTTTACGTATAAGAGACATATGTGTTTATCCTGCAGGTATGAACTACCACAGAGAAGTTTCTGGTGGAAGAACACACGTGACGTGCTATGCGGGCATGTTTGCGGTGTGTGCAGATAATCCCCCGAAAGTACAAGCACTTTGATTAAGCGGTCAGTGGCTTGCTTGCTCCTGCCTTCGCTCGGTTCACTTTAGTAATATTAGGACGAACCGAGCGGCAGTCCGGCCCAACGGGACATACACCGTTTCCTCTTTGATTGTACGCACACACATGGCTCTCGCTAACATCACATCACACATTGTATATTCCACATCTGAAGGATATCCCTTCATGACGACAACTGTGATGGAGAGCCAGGCATACAAAGTTCTCGGTGCCGTCTATCGACCGTGACGACATCAAAGCTGTGCCAAGAATGGAGACCCGCGTTATAGGCAAACATCAGACATAGTCATCGCAGCGAACAGTAATCTTCGCGACGGACGATAAGAAAATTGAAATTACCGAAATTCATGAATCAGTGCAAATGATGCCAATTTTGACAACGTCTTGGTTGTCGGCGCGACAAATTTACTGTACGAATATGGAGATGAGGATTGACTGAGACACCTTATTGTTACATAGACGACTAGGATAGCGGTGTGACAAACGATAAACGTACAGATTATTGATTGCTGAGATGACTAGAGTCTTGATTGGACTTTGGAAGAGAGCAGACGTTTGACAGTTCGTACTTGAGATAAATAGTGGCGACTCTAATTAATAATAGCTTCAAAACCGAATACGCCTTTCATCGTGGTCTCTGATTTCACGTGCAAAATATCATTCTACGAGGAGTTATAATATCGTTACGGTTGTAAAATATATGCATGTTGCTTTTCCATTGTCTCGCAAAGTTTTAATCCTCGACATTACGCCGATGTTGCATACGGTAACCGGTGATAATTAATATTGAAATTGCAACAGATTTATAAATTCATAAAGTTGAACCGTCGAGAGAGTTGTGTACCATAATACTGATGATGATTTGGCGTTCCAAATTTACGGATTATCATAATTAATTATAATGCAATAGCGCGCTTTGTGCGGTAACGTTGCATTTATTTCCTCCGCTAATGAAACGTTGTTATTGAAAAGCTGGTAAGCCGAGCTTGCAAATCGAGTGGTTTAAAAAAAAAAGAAGATGGAGAATACCCTTATGTTTGCTTTCCATTATTCGGTGAATAGGGATTCCGCGCTGCGCTCCGCCTATACAATGCCCATTGCAATGATGAGAGATTTTTACGTGTTGCCCCCCGGCAGCTCTCGATACAGCTACTCACATAGAATATAATGAAATATTCTTCTTATTGTGAAGTGAAAGCTTTTCCCGCACCCGTATCTCGTCTGATCCTCCTATAGTCGATTTCCCGTGAGAGTATTAAATCAATACATAGACAAACGCCTCGAAAGTGGATAAAGATTAAAGTATCGAACATTCTCTCGAGAGCTTACTGCAGATACATTCACAGTGCTATACGTTGCCGAGTTTCGGCGAACATGTGCTACATACAACGAAACTCGCTACATAGTAAACAAATAATTTAGTCAAATCGGAATACAAAGTTCCGCGAAAATAATTTTGTTATATAAGTTAAATAAGTTAAATAAGTTAATTAAATTAAACTAAATAAGTTAAATAAATTAAACAAGCTCGTTTTTTCAGGTTGGAATATCAATGTCACGAAAAATAAAAGGAGAAAAATGTTGGTTTGTAATTTTGTTCGTAAAACTGGCGTCGGATGGTGCGATCGGAAAGTGAACGAATAAAAAATTTGGCAGCGTTTGCGGGCAATACGTTGTTGCAAAAAGTACAAACTTTTTTTTACTGCATAGAATGCAGAGAAAAAACATCGACGCTGCATTGGAGGAACGTTAGTTATGGAATTTAACAGCAGGAAATAAAAAAAATGAACAACTAAAAAATTGTGGACCGTTATGGACAATAAATTGATGGAAAATAAGTTATTGTAAAAAGAACAAACCTTGTTTACTGTGTAGAATGTAGAAAAAAAAGTATTGACGGGCCGTTGGTTGTGGAATTTCGGAAATTCTGCGGGGCAAATAGAAAGTTATGGCCCGCGAGGCGTTGAATTGCATCGACCGTACTCTCTCAGCTCGAACTGTTTTTGCGCTCTTTCTGTTTCGGTCTTATTTTTCATTTTCCACGAAGGTCACTTTGGCGCGAACTTTTCGCAGCGGTATGGAATATTGTCTCGAGAGCTTGCTATAGACAGATTTACATTGCTATACGTTGCCGAGTTGTAGTGAACATGTGCTGCGTCCAGCCAAACTTGTTAGAATGCAGAAAAAAAGGCATTGACGCTTGCATGTTCGGGCCGTTAGTTGTGGAATTTCGGAAATTCTGCGGGACAAATAGAAAGTTATGCCTCGCGAGGCGTTGAATTGCGCCACCCGTCTCTCTCGGCTCCGACTTTTTTTTGCGCTCTTTCTGTTTCATTCTTATTTTTCATTTTCCACGAAGGTCACTTTAGCTCGAACTTTTCGCAACGGTAACTGCGACGACAAAACTCTCCGTGGAGTCCGAGGGGGAGAAAACGAGAATGAAACTTTTTGGTTTCGTCGAAGTTTCCGCGCAGAGCCCGCAACGTCGCTACTGATATTTCGAGGGTGAATGCCCAACGGTGCAATACTATTGCTATCTCACTTCCTCGTGGTTGACTGCACCGAATCCCTTTACCGGCGAGTTCGCGCACCGCTGCAGCGGAATACACGTGAATCGTTAGATGGTTAGCGAACTTGGCAAGAACAGCTGTTAGCGTCTCGCCGATCGAGGACCGGCACTGAGACGCACTAATTGAATAACTCCGATAAAATAACAGACATTCCTACAATAACAGAGCTGTAATTCTCTACCGATAAACGTCGTTTGTCCTACAAGTGCATGACCATAGTGTGCGACATAACATCGCCACTGTGAAACCGACAATAGCCACGATTTTGTGGAATATCCGTTTTGTCAAATATCTACTTTGTCAAGTATCTACTTTGTCAAGTATCTACTTTGTCAAGTATCTACTTTGTCAAGTATCTACTTTGTCAAGTATCTACTTTGTCAAGTATCTACTTTGTCAAGTATCTACTTTGTCAAATATCTACTTTGTCAAGTATCTACTTTGTCAAATATCTACTTTGTCAAGTATCTACTTTGTCAAATATCTACTTTGTCAAGTATCTACTTTGTCAAGTATCTACTTTGTCAAATATCTACTTTGTCAAGTATCTACTTTGTCAAATATCTACTTTGTCAAGTATCTACTTTGTCAAGTATCTACTTTGTCAAGTATCTACTTTGTCAAGTATCTACTTTGTCAAGTATCTACTTTGTCAAGTATCTACTTTGTCGAATATCAACTTTGTCGAATATCTACTTTGTCAAATATCTACTTTGTCAAATATCTACTTTGTCAAATATCTACTTTGTCAAATATCTACTTTGTCAAATATCTGCTTTGTCAAATATCTCCTTTGTCAAATATCTCCTTTGTCAAATACCTACTTTGTCAAATACCTACTTTGTCAAATATCTACTTTGTCAAATATCTACTTTGTCAAATATCTACTTTGTCAAATATCTACTTTGTCAAATATCTACTTTGTCAAATATCTACTTTGTCAAATATCTACTTTGTCAAATATCTACTTTGTCAAATATCTACTTTGTCAAATATCTACTTTGTCAAATATCTATTTTGTCAAATATCTACTTTGTCAAATATCCATTTTGTCAATCCTCCATTTTTTAAAATTATAGAACAGTCAAAGAAAAGAATTAATGAAATATGCAGAGTTCCAGAAATGACTATACTATTCTTGCCTCGACCATATGCACTCTTCATTCCAGTACATTCAATTTGTTACAAAAGATAATGTAAAAATAACTGTTCAGCTATCAGAATAATCGCCGTCGGTTTTATATACGCCCTCTATCTTGATCGAGCTTTCGCAGCGGCGTACACGTCCGTTTCGTTTCTTCCAGCCATTTCTTTAGCATTCGGTTTTACTTCCGGGTCGGCAGTG
Source organism: Ichneumon xanthorius (assembly GCA_917499995.1). NCBI lineage: Eukaryota > Metazoa > Arthropoda > Insecta > Hymenoptera > Ichneumonidae > Ichneumon > Ichneumon xanthorius. The sequence continues at coordinate 3,332,292 of OU824210.1, forward strand.
GCTCGCTTGCCAACTGTACAGCTCGCTAACACTCCCCGAGGCTATATATTCTCACATTTGGGTAAACACGTCCGATCGTGTGGCACATGCACTCCACGAAAAATCGAGATTCTCGCTCGCTATCGCAACCTCGGGCATTGGGGCCATTGGGAGGGGCCGAATCCACCGTCGCCAAACCCGTTAGTCCGCGGGTCAAACTAACTTTTCTATGCAGCGGAGGAAAAGAAGGAAAGTGCTCGGCTCTGCTCCATACTCTACCGTGGCTGTCGTCCGGCGACTGAGAGAGCTTTACATGTTGAATGTCCGTGTGCTCGGCTTGACTTCCGTATTCCTCCTTTACTTACAGCTGCATTTACCGCCGCCCCCCATCCAACCCTTCGTCCGTTTGTCGGGGTCGCTCCAGCGCCAGAAATGCATAAAATCTCGTTGTCCTGTCGGGCACTCGACTTGCAAACCTACTTACGTAAGTAGCTATGCATTTGGATGCACAGCCGCTCTTCGCCAGCGAGGAACCCGCGTTAAATTTATAGCAGTCTACGACGCTTGTCTGGAATTCGCAATCTCGCGCCTCGAATTCGCAATCCCGCGAAGTACATTCCAATGACGAGAAAGCGAAACTGTCGCTTATGCGACGATCAAGACGGTGTTAGCCTGTCGGAGGGCAGTCTCGCCTCATTCCGTCTTATCCGTGATCACCGTTTATTCTCCCTTCGCTGACAGTGGGTCCCTACGACTGCGATTCTCTAATCGTGCAACAGGTTCGATACAAACTGCGGGCTGCCGAACGATACTTTGCAAATAACTCTTGGCAACCGCACAGGTTAATCTCAATTGACTGCGCAATTAAGTGAAATTATTGACGGAAGTCCTCCAGTTGACTCTCAAGACGTCGTTAAATGTGCCTTTGCTGGCTGTCAACCTGGTTGTTTTTTTTTCTCAGGCTTAATCCGAGTATGCCATTGATGTGGCTCACGTGAATTATGAGGAAAATCACGTACATCTAGGCCACAAATTCTGCATATAGACAGAGTCTGCATGTATCTACGGTACATGTATACATATATATATATGTATACCTTGTATGTATATATCGCGACACCGACGCCATTAAGCTCGTGGCAAGGGCCCGTCTGCTGCACCGGCATTAATCAACAAGTCGGAAGGTGGCGACGTTATACGCGAGGGGCGATAATGGCGTTTATAATAAATAGTAAATCGATTTTCAGCCAAAAGCCGTCAGCCTCCCACTCGTCTCTCCGCCTAATATATTATATATTTCTCAATAATGAGACAGAACTTGCCAAGTGCAAAGTGGGAAAGTTTAACTTGGAGTTGAGCTCGGAGTTTCTTACAATATTGGTGAGGCTGAAGAAATCCGCGAATTCGGAAACGCGAAGAAAAAGCGGAGGAAAAAAGTTGGTTTAGCGTTGCAACGCAGTCACTGATGTTCATACATTGATCACTCGAGCTTCGGCTCTCAGAAATTTTAATTTTCTGAAAATGGGATTTTCGAACAGGAAGTGACGTTTTTTCGATGTGTCGTCACCTCCTGTTTAAAAGCGAGATTTTCAAACCGGAGGTGACGTATTTCCGATGTGTCGCCACTTCCGGTTTAAAAGTGGGATTTTCAATCCGAACGTGACATCACAAAGCACCACTTTTATTTTTCTCTACCAAGCAGTGACGTAGCATTGCAAGGTTCTTGTCAATGCTAGGAAGATCTCGCTGTTCTTGGAAAAAATTCAACATTTCCAACGGGTTCATTTAATTCCAAAGAATGCTCAAGCTTCATAATACCAGAAAGTCAGAACATTAATCTTACCGTTGACAGAATATAATCTTGACGCGAATTAATTGCCATCTGCAGTCCTCGTCATCTCGAAGTTGGTGAGTCGTTTAGGTGCAAACGTTCCTCAGCAGCGGGATACAATCTTATCTCGGCGTGTCATAAAGATAAAGTAACGCGCTGTATCTCTCGTCTGATTCCTGAATATATTCCACCCGACCGCTTCAAAGTCTCGTCGGACAGTCGCCTTCGTTATTACTCAGGCTCTTCGTCCCAACTTTACCAACTCCTCGATATCTTATTAACCTCTTTATAAAATCATCTCTAAGGCGCGCCCCAAACTCGAAGACTCTTCTTTTATCGCACCATCAGCGTCACCGTGTATGTTTAAAGTTTCTCGTCGAAATAAATTGCTGGATTCATACCGCTATGATCTGCCCTCGTCCGTTACCGTAATCGCGGCCCTCCGCCTCATTCCGTGAACAGCGTAAATTGAGAAGACGAAGACACAGCGGGGAGTTTCGTACAGCGCGTTTCGCGCGATAAATCAACGAAATTGCCGGCGCTTAAACTCCGAACGAGTTAGTCTTACTCCTTTTTATCTTTGCAGCTCAAGGAACTGCCGAGAATTTTTCTGTACTTTAAAGGTCGTACGAGCCAACCGGGCATCAAACCGCTTCGTCCTTCTTCCTCTGGCCGGTGCACCCTTCGGTGGTTAATCGACCGAAACATTGCCCTTGTACATCACCCCCTTTTATTTTCTCCGGCAATATCCCGTTCCCATTCTGCATCGTGAGTCCGGACAGCGCGAGTGAGAAAGGACGAGGTGAAAACGAGTCATCGCCTTGTTTGGGGTGCTGTGAGAAACATGCGAGTTCACTGGCAACGTAAGAGTGAAGGGAGTGAGTGCAAGCTCGCACAAATGTCTAGCATTTCGCGGAAGATAATGTTCGGTAAACATGTAAACGTCTCACTCTAATTGCCGTCTTACATCGTTGGTTGAGACGGTTCGTTAGTATGTGTATGTAGGGGGTTGACCGCATATTTCACGTTGACGAAATTGCATCAGCCCCAACCTTCCGCCATTTAAGTCCACACTGTATCCTACTCTATAACGTATCTTTGTACTCATGTACAACATAACGGAAGCGTATTTACATTATAAACTGGTGGTTATGTCGGCACGCGCGTTCGCAGCATCTGTGAAGTTGATTGATTCAAATTGAGGTTGACTCAACCTCAATGAGGTCGATTGGTTCAAGTTCACCATCAGCTTCGCCGTATTCAACCTCACCGAGAGGTTGAGTCAAGCTTCGCCGCATTTAACCTCACCGAGAGGTTGAGTCAAGCTTACGTCGTTTACTCAACCTCTCGGTGGTTGAGCCACCTAAATCGTCATTGAGTCAACCATATTCGGTTGGCTCAAGCGCTCATGTATGTTCGCTCCATCCCCGTTTCTTCTCTCTGTGTATGTGAGTACTGTGTGAGTGCTGTGAGTACCTGTTAAAAATCCTATGTGAACATCCATGAATATCGGCGTGTGTCCAATCTACATGAACTTTATTATTATGCAGGTTTTGAACGCTTACACGACCCGATAACAAACATAGCAACTAACCTGCGGGCGTTACCGAGTAGGGTAAAAGTGGTGAATATGGCCCACCTCGATTAACACGTAAATCAAGGATATATGGACCGGGCCATATTCCCCACTTTTACCCTATGCATATACGATTATGAGCTAACCGGATAATACGCCATGAGAGCGTAGATACTTGGTAGAATTTTCCAAGAAGATTCAATACGACGTGTTGGGAGTGAGGGTTCTAGAGATATTCATGTCAATTGAAGCGCCAAGTCACTCAGAGCCACCATCTAAATGCTCTCGCGTCCTGAAGCTCGATCCATAAACGTAGACTACTTGATGACAGAAGACTGATTTCAGATGCTTTTTAATTGTCCGCTGTCAGGTGCGTCTGACTGACGGCTTGATTTGATTCGCGATCACGTTAATCGTGAGGACTGCATAAGTAACTATAGATGTAGAGCATACGCTGCAACATGTGACATCGTGTCGATGCACATTTAATCCTCCAGCAGTATCTGTTGTGTACTCGGTAACAAGAGATCTTCTCTATATTCATCTATTCCGTACCTCAGGGTGAATAACAACGCGCTTCTCCGAAGCGATGTCGGAACATCGGTAATTTGTCAAGCGGTGATTAATTGGTTGGACCGGGGGTGAGTGGGCGCTAGAGAGTGCTCTCTCACGGCGTGTTTGTCGACTTTCAGTGCTAAATGCGCAAGATCGTGCTGCAGCTGCAATTTATGTCCGAGAAACTCTATGCCATTCCGTATGGACGTTATACGTGTGCTATATGCAGAAGTGCAGCGTGACGGCCGCAAACGCTGCCTAGCGAAGCGTGTGACCACGAGGTAGCCGAGTACGTTCGTGGTTACCAAGCAGTAGCAAAACGATCGGTTGATACGGGTGCATGCATCTCTGGGTGTATATCACAACTTTTAGATAATCCATTCGTTAATTACATTTTCTACCGGGGACAATGAATTTCTCCAGTTGGCAGAAGAGCACGTGTGGTGCGCGACTGTTTTGTGCATGTACAACTGCATTGAGGGTCGCATTTTGGGACAATAGTTTGAACTTCAGATCGCTTTTGAGATCGAATTTAAAATCCCTCTTCAGAACGCATGTTTTGCTGGAACTTCGTGACGTGCTTACATCTATCTTGAGTTCGAACCTTCCGATTTTGATCTTGAACCAGTTCCAATTTGATTTCATTCTTAAGTTTGATCTTCAATTCGAACTTAAGTCAGAATCAAAAAAAGTTTGATGTTAAGTTTAAACTCAAGTTCGCACTTAAGATCGAATTAAGATAAATCTTACACACCCTAATGAACTTCGGGTGAAACTTCGATCTTAAGTCCGATCTCAAAAGCGATCTTAAGTTCATAAATACGTCTCAAAATTCGACCCTCCGAGAAGGATCTGTTGGTTTCTACCAGATGTATGGTAATTTATATCAGAACCTTCTCTCAACGTGTCTAAAGTCGACAGCGTAAAGCTTACCCAAAGAGCCATAGTCGCGAAAGCCAATGTCCTTTTTGGGCATTGCCGCAGAAGCTTTAAGTAACCTTAGATAGCGACGGAAGGCTTTGAAATATATTGGCACCTTTTTGTAAGTCCTTCTATGCCGCGGCAATCTCTCAGCTTGCTCGTACGTCTCGCGGTTCCAAAGTCGAAACAATTTGTTGGCTGCGACTTAGTGTACGAGTACCGAGACGATGCGTCCTTCATACAGTATATACTACATAGAAGAATGCGCATCCTCGTATGTATTACATCGACGGTGACGTGTCGTCTTGAGAGAGTGACGAGTCGTTGTCTATCTTCATGCGACGAACCTGTTACCAACGTGTACATAGTCGGGCTCGAGTCTCATCCTGCTTGATGGATGCGGTGAATATAAGGGTGTTCTACTGGAGAGGAGTCTCCATTCTTCTTTTTCACTCTGCTATGTGCTGTGTTTTGGCTTTCGCTTACTTTGGCTCCGTGAGACCTTTACATGCACAGTAGGAAGACAGGTAGTAGTGTCTGACACTTACGCTGATGCAATGGGTCTGACATTGCCGAGAATAGAAGTATCTTCGGTGGAAGCCGTATTTGGTACATACTCAAGTCGGCGTCGTGACGGGGCGAATTAATGCATTTCCACTCCGATTATCCAGCCTTTATATCCAAGGCTTTCGCTGTACACGCATGAGCTTCCCGCTGAGATCTTGCGGTTTCAAGGGGCTTAAGATTTCGCTAAAACCACGATGAAAGCGGCTGATGAATTCATTTTGATGCCGTGTGGGCCGTGTTTTAAGCGCAGCGTACAAGTGCTTCTGGCATAGCCATCGCCAGGGTCAATTATACTCTCGAAAAAAATTAATCCATTAAGGCCGAAGCGCCAGCAAACGGCAGACAGCGAGTGAGTTGCAGTCGGAGCGGTGGATCCCTGAAGTGTCGGACTTGGTGTGGAAAGCGGAGATTTGTTCAAAAGCGGCTAATGGAATCTCGTGGCAATTACGATTTCGGATATCCATGATAACCCGGGGAATTGTCCATCCCTGGTTTGTGTGTAGAACGTGGTTTTTAATATATGTGCCTGTCGAACAGATGCGTCGATGTACGATATTGGTCTGTCGATTTGCGCGCCAATATTGATGCATCGAATGTGATTTCCATCGTCTACCTCGCAAGTTAGCCGGGCGACTCACATATCGTGCTCGCTCGAGTTGACCGCATGCCTGTTGAATGGAATATTAAATTTCGTTATCTCTGATAGTCAATCGGAGAGCTGCATTTGGCGCTCGGGCTTAGGCGCCCAAAAACACTTTTAGGAAATATTCTGCCGAAATATATTTTTTCGCATTCTCTTTTTTTGTCCCACATATTCGAAATCGGAGCGATGTGTAATTTCATTACATTTCACGAGTACAGTGAAAAAGTATTGGAAATTAATTAAAAAACAATTTTATTCGGCCTGGTGGATTCGTTTCCACTTTGGCGATTGAAAAATTGAAAAGTGGCGTACAAAAGCTTCACATCAATACGCGTACATATTATAGTTTTGTCGGTCTGTACCCACTGCGTTCCGGCGTGTAATTTCAAACAATGCAAGCAGTAGTACATGCAACAATGCCAACAGTAGATTGCTCTCGGGCATGTAACTCTGGTGCCGTACTTCAACTAGAGATTAACTACTCCAGGCGCGCATATATCGAGGCCTCACAATGCACTATACGTGCTCATAATGCTGGCAAACATGTATGTACACACACGTGACTCATAACCGCTCCATTAAAGGGAGCATAATGGTCGGGTAATTGGGCAGTCGATCGAACGGGGGAAAAGAGTTTGGTGGAAAAGTTTTCACTCAATGGCTTTAATTGAGCAGAAAGACTTGATGGACAGCGCAACGCCGGTAGCGTTTCGTCGACGGACAAAGTTCAATTTAATTAAAACGAAACCATTGCGAAATCGGTTGAGACGTCGGAGAACGAAGCCGGTGTACCGTCGACTCCTCGGCGCTATGATGAAGCTGTCAGGAGGGTTCGTCGGCGGTTGCCAATGCGGAACAACGAAGGGGACTATGGAGGTGAGCATTAATTATAACTTCGTTCGGTCCGAAATCAATCGCTTCGATCTCTTGGTAATACGGAGCGAACGTGGGATTTTGTTTGGAAGGCTTGTCTTTCAAGGAACGATAGAACTGAGTTTCGAACCGTTAAGTAGAATAGGTTTCATCGTGATATCGAATTGTCAACAACTGGAAAGTTATCGTTTCTTATATTCGTTGTATTCCAAGAAATTACAGGGAATGAAGAAAATATGCAACAAAGTTGATAGATTTTATAACATCGAGACGTATGGTCATCTGTCGAAAAAGTTCCGAACGAATAATACGCAGCGAACGTAGAAATGTTTGAAAGGCTTGTTTTTCAAGCAACGATAAAACTGAATTTCGGATCATAAATAGAATAAGTTTGATCGCGACATTGGATTGCCAACAACTGAAAAGTTATCGTTTCTGATGATCGTTGAATCCCAATAAATTACAGAGAATAAAGAAAATATGCAACAAAGTTGATAGATTTTATGACATCATGACGGATGGTCATCTGTCGAAAAGTGATCCGTTTAACCTTAAATTCCTGAAATCAAAGATGACTTTGTTGGGAGAACGATTTAAAAAAGTGTGACGAGAACGCTTCGCTCGGTGGGGGAAAATGAAATACAGAAAACCCATGCGGTATATACCTATAGTGCCAGGCCGAACAGCGAATTGCAAAAGTTTGACAATGGAAAGGACTTTCCCGAACACGACGGTGCACATGTGCCGCACTGCAGTAATAGCAGCAGTGAGAGCGTCCGGCTGGAGCTTTCATCTGGCGGTATATTTCACTCGAATGGCGGATTTTCCCACCCTCTTTACCGGTGCTTGGGTATGCGCGAAAAAAAAACAGAACCGGAAACGCACCACGACAAATACAGCGTGTACGGGCACCGAACACTTCGAGAGCCGATTCGAGTGTGGCTCCGGAACGGGTGAAGAGGATCGGGAACGGCGCTCTGTATCTGTGTGAAATTTCTAAATCGACTGAATTAAGCCAGTCAGCCAGCGAGGATTAAGCTCGAGGGAGAAGCGGGGTTTGGGTGAGCTAACACGACGAACGAGAACAACTTCTCGGTCTAATGAATCTCGCTGGCTGAGACGACCGACATCCGCCAAGAGCGATTCACGCGATAAGGCAAACTTTACCGTAAAAACAATTTCCGTGCTATCGTCTGTTTCCTGCTGGCAGCCGGGGAGGACGGGGGGGGGGGGGGGGGGGTAAGTGAGAAAGAGAGGAGATATATATCGAGAGAAATAGCGCGAGTGTGGCCTCGGTGAGGGAGGAGATGGGTTGAAAAGTGTACAGGGGGCAAAAGGGGCTTGGATGTCGACGCTGCGAAGGCGAAGAGCGGTGTGTATAGGAAAGGGGCTGAGAGTTTCCACATCCAGCACTTCGTCGCGGGATGCTGTCCTTATTCAGCGGTCCTCCCACACCACCCTTCGAGCCACCCCCTCACCGACTCGTAGCGAGTTCAGGCTTAATCTGCAATTCGATTTATTTTGATTAGAATCCAGGACGTAGAAAGCTTCGTCCCGGTCGAAGAGAAACTGAACCGACTATCGACGCAGCACCAGGTAGTGGTGGATACGGGTGACAGTGAAAGGAGAAATGGGGTTTGGGGGCGGGGGAGGGGGTGAAGTCTGATTGTGAGTGTTTTCTCTCCGGCTTACGGCACGATTCTCCGTCGCCGTTATTTCTGCTGCGTGGTAGATGCGGCTTTAAACTTGCCCGGCATCGCGAAAGTATCGCGGTATAGAACGCAGGGACCGCGGCTACATCGGTACCCCTGAATAATTCGTTTCTCACGCACGAAGACTAACCTCCCCAACTTTTAATTTGATTCTGTCTTCCTCTTCACGATGAAATTGAAAACATTGCTGACGTACATCGCACGGAGCGAGGGGACTTTTGTGAATTGCTTTTTTCTTTAGCTTGCTGTGTTCTCTGCCCGATGCATAATCTCTCTGAGAGGGGAGTCCACCGTTGTTGTATATATGTACATATGCAGCATTCCATACCATTACGACATGAGTTTTTTTTTTTTTTTTTTTTTTTGAGTTCAATAAAAAAGAAAAAACTCTACGGAAGAATCTGAAAAAATTCTCAAAAATGCAGTGTTACGTATAAAAATTGTCAAGTGACAACCCATAATGGACTGATTTTTAAGAATTTTTTCAGATTTTTAAATCGTGGCGATCAATAAGTAATCAATAATTTTTTTAATAATTAATAATTATACACCATTTTTTAAAAGGTCATAAAAAATCTGAGCGCTTTTAAGAGTTAGTTCTGTCATATACAAAACCGCAGGCCCAATCCAAGATGAAGGTTCAGACCCCAGTCAAAATGGTAGGGAATGCCCATGTATATACATATATATACATATACATATAGTATACATGGATCTGAAAAGATCGATACGAGAAGATAGTTTCACCGCTGATCTCGAGGCCGCCGTTCCTGCATCTTGCTATAATAAGAGCCATGCTCGGATCGGTGTTCCCCGAGGTTGTTCGGCTTGTTTGGGATGAGTACTCTCTAGGCCGGATCAAGTGCGCGCATCGAGCACTTAGCGAGCTCGTCAAGTTGCTCAAGCTTCCGGGAACGTCTCTCGGCCGTTCGATTTCACTCGCTCTCTCACTCCATCTCACCGTCTTATCCCGGCGAGCCATTTCCGATAATGGAAAACGCCTGCATGTTAATGCCGCGTGTAGGCCATTAACAATGAGCTTTATGGAAATACTTGGGGAGTTCGGTCGTCGGTGTTCCGACTTGAAAAGTACGATGTGGTAAGGTTAGATGGTAAGGGCATATGGTAGTCTGAATGGGCCAAAATTGCCAGTTACGCCGAGCTAATTGTGGGTCGCAATCCCTACGGACCGTACGGATATTGTATCGGGAGGCTAAAGGTCTTCGCATCGTAATCGTGACCATTGCCGTGGATGACCAGACCATCCACTGCTCTCGTATTGCCGTGTGTGCATGTACTAATTAGTTAGATCGGAGCAATCACAAAATCACGTTTTTAATTTATCCAATCGCACCATTTAATTGATCCAATCATACTTTTTGTTAAGGTAAAAGTACCAGTTATACCAGTTAGGTAAAAATACCTAAGACAGCAGTCCCAGTCTCTTTTGCACGCATGCTTTGTCCGGCCACTGGGACGTGTTCGACCACTGGGACGTTTACCTTACAATCATCGTTTCCAGACGGATAATTTGGCTAAATATCAGAGATACTCATCTACCTCAATCTAAGGTCTAAAATGGTCTAAAATGGTCTAAGGTCTAAAATGGATACAATCTAAGGTCTAAAATGACCTTAAATGCACACTAAGGGTTAAAAAAAACTCCCGACTGAAGAACTTAATTGCAAAAACTAGAATTAATAGCGCTAGATTTTGACTCATTCGTTATCGGACCGATGTCAGCTACCGGAATTGCCGGAATTGACGTAGCAGCTATATCGCTCGATGGTCCTGGGTGCGTCGTAAACATTTCGGTGGAAGTGCCCCGCAGCCATCAATCAGTAATTAACAGCCTGATGTCTTCGAGGCCATTCCGGAAGAGATTCGTGTTGCAGCGTCTGCCACCCCGGAGGCTTGTCAGTGCCCAGGCTGCGGACCAAACTTCTCTGAGTGGCAGCGGCGGTAACTCGAAGTTTCCTGACACCGATGTCGCAACGTCGGCTCAAACTTGTCAAAGATTAGCCGGGCTTTGAAGTCACCGCTGCCGGTAACCACCCCCCCCCCCCCATCCTGGTGTATTAAGACTACCGACTTAGCTTACACCTGCCTATCTGATTAATTTTATTTTGAACAGGTTCAAATAACAGATAAAGCCCGTACTTCCGCATCATTACTCACGCTATAGACAACCTTAGTCAATACACTTCATATTCATACACACTTTAACAAGATGTAACGAAACTTATTAGATCGTTAACGGTTTCGATGCATAAGCTGGCGACCACCGCGGATCCTTCGCAAAAGGTTTCAACCCGAGCCTCTCTAGCGCCATTTGTTCGGTTATAATTTGTCGTTTAGGCCACGAGGAGCGCGCGGCGCTACGCGCGATAATGGCCTAACCGCGTCGGTTGTAATAGAAATATGGACGCATCGTGGTTGCTTCGTTAAAAATTGAATTTTTATAACCGTATAGAGGGGTAGTTATTATTACGGCATAGCAGTAGTGTTTATAAGCTACCCGAGCGAGATTTAAACATCGGCGCGGCAACTAAAATTCCACTTTTCGACCGCGAGTGACGTCTTTCTGGTATGACGTCACTTCCGGTCGAAAAATGAGATTTTCAAAGGGGAAGTGACGTATTTCTGGTATGACGTCACTTCAGGTCAAAAATGCGATTTTCAAAGGGGAAATGACGTATTTCTGGTATGACGTCACTTCCGGTCGAAAAATGAGATTTTTAAACTGAAAATTAGGTATTTGCGGTATGACGGCACTTGCGGTCAAAAAATCAGATATTAAGTGACGGAAGTGACGTCACAGAGACGAATTTTGAATTTTCCCCTGCCAAGCAGTTGAATACTAGAATTACCCAGTGATTGTTAATGGGAGGACCGTCGGCTTCGCGGTGGCCATCGACGCGGACTTGAGAGGGCCCGATATGACGTTTTGGTGTACGGCAGTCAGGGCGGAACCAGCGGTGGGCCGTTTTTTTTTCTCGTTACGCCAGAATCCTATCCGGGTAACTTTATTAATATGACGTCCGGAAAATTGCCGCAAACGACGAGGTCCGAACGAATAGTTCGGACCTCGTCGATGTTTAATAACATAGTCCAATGTCCTACACATCTCAATTACGGGATAGCGCTCGCGGTGAGGACGTTTTGGGCAATCGAAAATCAATTCGTGCACTTTCCATCGACATACCTGAAATTGAAACGCCCGTGGCGGTTAGCCGCTGGTACTTTTTCTATGATTATTATGCGAAATACGCTCCAAAAGTTTCTGCGTTCGTGTTTTATTATTATTTACAATCTACATGTTTGGAAACCCGGCGCAAACATTTCGCGGCGGTGTTATTATAGCGTTATTGAAAAAGCTCGGTGCAAACGGTTTATCGTAATCTAGTATATAAAATGTAAAGCCGTCAAGGGTACGTGTTCGAAACAAATATCATGCATCGCGGCTTGCCGAATGAAATTTTTGACCGGAACACAAGTATTTCGCATTGCGATTAAAAAATTAAAATTAATCTGAACCCACTGGGTATAAACGAAATGCAGCCCTGTAATGGTGACGAAAGCATGTACACAGTTCGGAAAACCCGGTCAAACGCTGACGCTTCGGCCCGTATACACACTGAACGCAAATATAGGCAAGTGAGGCTTCCAGTGATAACGACTATATATAGCGTAACGCCACCAGCAGTGAATAATCGGTAAAGTGTTACATCGTGTTACATCGCATTTAACGTTTAATATTAATTAACAAAAGCTGCTCTTATCTGCGCATTCATACCAAACGTCGTAAACAGTAAAAAATGAATTCTTTAAATCGGAATACGAAGTTTCGTAAAAATTACTTTGTTAAATCAGTGAATATACAAAACTGTCCTTTTATTTCCCGTGTCATTAGGAATTTTAGTTTGTACTTTTGTTTGTAAAACTGGGGCCAGATGGTGCGATCGGAAAATTAACCAATAACAAATTGTTTTTTGACGTTTTTGGACAATAAGTTGTAAAAAATACAAACTTTTTTTACTGTGTGGCCACAATAAAAAGTGTGGGCACAGAAAAACCTGCAATTTCTGCAGGTTATTCTTGCAACCTGCAAGAATAATTTGCAAGAATATATAATAAGAATTATGTAAGAATAATTAAATGAACACAATTTAACCATCAAGTGAGTACAGAAAAACCGTCCTTCAACTAAACCTCTACTTCTACCTGTTACCGGGCTTACTCCGCCGCGTAAATCATCCGAACCATAAAACTGTAAGGGTAAAAGGCGAGGTCTCCGTCCCCGGTGTAAAATGCTGTCCGGCCTTGACCCAAAAGGTCTGATCAACGCTGTTGCTGACTCCCTTACACTTTATCGAGTTTCGCACGACGTAACGAAAGCACATGAAAAATTCGCCCGATCATCGAACTTCCAGATTTCCATGCTGAGTTAGCCTCCCTATAAAGTAACGCCAACTGCAAAACGTTTTACGACCGCAGGACATTTCCTCGACACGCTTGTATATTCTGCACAGGGAGTACTCTCAGCCGATGAATAAATGAATCTAGAAATTTCCATTCTTTAAGGCTCCGAGGAGGAAAAAGTGTAGGGTCCGACGTGGCACCTACGTGCCCATGGATAATGCAAACGAGACCGTCGGAGGCGCTGGCGCGAGGCCGCGCAGCCCCGCCACATTATTATAGCGGAAAGTACACGAGTGCATATCCATATAGACGAAGATAGTCTGGGAGAACACCGAACGGCGTACTCTAACTCCTGCACTTTGTTTACTCTTACGGGCGATTCTAGCCGGAAAGAAGTACTTACAACTGCTATGCTGAAACAAAAATTATAAAGGAGCGATGTACCTAAAATTGTTCCGCTTTAAGGGAATTTTAATAAAATTTTTCATTGCTACACTGATAAAAAAAAGGTTGAATTACCTAAAGATTCAGGCAGAGGCGTTCAAACAAATATATTGTTCGTACAGCTAAAAGATTGGTTGGTTCAGCAATTTTTTGGGTGTTTTCACCAAATAATGTTTAAGGAATTAGGATATTTTGTTCGACCAACAATATATATATTTGAACGTCCTTGTCCGAATCTTTAGTTGATTAAAACACCTTTTTTATGAGTGTGTATTTGAAAAAAACCGATTTACTTGTGGAAGCTAAGACTAGGTCATGAGATGAAAATCCAGGTCAGTTTGGAGCTTATATTTTTTTTCGATTTTGGTCATTGTATTTAGGCACGACGGGACACAGGAGAGGATGGCTGTAAAATATATGAACATCGAGCTCCCAGCTTAATAAAAGCATGCATAAATATCGGTGTCGAATGCGCAACCACCCCCTCGCAATCGCGGGTAACTCTAGTTGCCAGCTGGTGGCTGATAATGAGGTCGTTACTTCAGGATGTATAGAAGACCTACCTCAACCTCCCCCCCTAATGGGATGCCGTCGGTGCTCCGAAAGCCCCGTGTGCTATTATTCCCGCGAAGGCGCTATAGCATAAGTGCGGAGTGCATCCCTCTTTTCACCGAAACCACCCCGAGTATCACCCCTCGGCGAGTCGAAGCACCTCAACAATATCTTTTCCCCTTGTTATAATTGCGCTCCCACCGGAGAGTCAGTTTTTTTTTTTTTTCTATAAATCACTACTCTGAATTACTCGACCTATTACCTCTGAGAAATACTATCTATACGTGCGGGGAGCAAGCTGCTATATGATAAAATATAATTATCACATCGCAGCAGTAAAAAGAAAAAACCCATATTCTCTTACATATCCTGACTTACATAGACTATCGTTGCTAACTCTAGAAGCAATATGACCTCATTGAAGTATTCAAAGTCCATCCCTATTAACATAATCTCACTAAGGGTCGAATTTTAAGACATTAGTTTCAACTTCAGAGCGTTCTTACCTAAGAACCAAGAACCAAGTTTCCGTGCACTTCCCTTTTCAATTTTTTATAGGTCAAACCCTTGTCAATGTAGATAGGCAACAAGTTTACAGCGGGCAGCCTGTACGTTCGTTGTTACGTCAACAAATATTGACTGACGACCTAAAAGCGTCCGAAAATGAGTCTCGAACCTTACTGCTACGACCTACCATTCCGGGCGAAAAGCGTCTCCCGATATACAATCAACTTTCCAGCACTTCAACCGTACGCGAAGTATCCAATATCTTCAGTTACATGTGCACTATAGAAAAACGTCATTCCTCTTTTCTGCCTCTTGTATTCCCTTTTCCTGTCTGTTCTCCGGCTCCTTTGCTCACTACTACGTTTGTCCAGGACAGGTGTACTTGACAATAAAGCAAAACATGAGAAAATAAAATCTATCGAACAGATGGTCGAACGTGTACAATTTAACCGAGCGACAATCTATACCTTCCCATTTCTTGCTCCTCTTGCTTTTTCTATACTTCCCGAAGGGGATTTTTCATCGAAAGCGATAGATCGCTTCGATATCGTTTTGTCAGATCGATGGATTTTTTATATGTATCGAAACCTTACAGCATTCGCGGCACAGTCAATGTTTTACCATTTCCGAAACTCCAAACACCGATTCTGCTTGGACAGACAGAACAGGTGCATGCGTTCTAGTTTTGTCGTCTCCTCGCAAGATAATTTCCTAATGGTACTTCTGTCGATGAAAACGTCTGAGTGGCGTAAATGGATTGCCGTTAGTGAGAAGAGCGACGCGTCACGCAAAAACCTTGACCACGACATACTCCAAGCATAGTTGCGAAGTTGCGCACGGTGAATGGTCGATACCAGTTCTAACTACATTTTACCGTTTTACCATTTCTGAAACGCCAAACAGAGTAAATGGATTCAAGTTAGTGAGAAGATGCGTGACGCGAAAACCTTAACCACGTCATACTCGAAGATTGTCGATACCCGTTCTGACAACAATTTACCATTTTACCGTTTTACCATTTCTGAAACGACAAACACTGATTCCGCTCTTATATACGAAGAACGACCATGCGTTATAGTTCTGTCCTCTCCACGCACGAAACTTGTATGCTATGGTTTACGCAGTGTTTCACGTGCAATTCCCTAATGGTACTTCTGTCGATGGCAAAGTCTGAGTGGCGTAAATGGATTGACGTTAGTCAGTAGAGCGATGCGTCACGCAAAAATCTTGACCACGACATACTCCAAGCATAGTTGGAAAGTTGCGCACGTTGGATGGTCGATACATGGCCGTTCCAACTACATTTTACCATTTTACCATTTCCGAAACGCCAAACACTGATTCCACTCCTACACACGAAGTACGAGCATGCATTCTAGTTTTCCCCTCTCCCCGCGCGAAACTTTTACGTTATCGTTTACGCAGTGTTTCGCGAATAATTTCCTAATGGTACTTCTGCCGATGGAACAGTCTGAGTGGAGCAAATGGATTCACTTTAGTGAGAAGAGCGATGCGTGACGGTAAAACCTTGACCACGGCATGCTAGGAGCATAGTTGCAAAGTTGCACACGGTGGATTGTCGATACTCGTTGCAACTACGAAGCTCGAAAACTGGGTGGACGACCGCGGAATACAGTTTTCAAGCTATCGATCGCGATATACGCTCATTGCCTCGGGGGAATGAGCTACGTGCTCTGGTTACCGCAACGCACACGCTGGAAGTATGGGGATATTCTGCCGATTCCAACTCGCTCTCCGGAGAGATGCGATCATATATATATGTATATATATATATATATATTGCGCGCACATACATACATACATATATTGATCTGCCCGTGTTTATGCTTCAGTTCGATGCGAGAGACTCCACCAAGAATACAGTGTTGGATATATAAGGGCCAACATATCGAGGGCTTACAACGACACGGGCATATCGAGGCACGGTCAGCATGCCCTTGATGTGCTCGAACATTTGTATGCAATACACATAACTATTGTATGTGCGCTGCTATAGCAACCAATGCGCACACGAATCCGCAGAATGATAGTACGAGAATGTGAGTCGCTGACTCACCTATTTGTACCGTTACAAATAAACTGAAACTCATTATAATACCTTGTATTACGTGTTTCGACGGTTTTCTACGACGTTCACACCTCTCGCTCTACTTCGTTAGCTTGCGGAAATAGGAAATAAAAAGTGTGGGAAAATGTTTTTTAAAAAACTGTAATTTTTGCACTTTTTATAATTTTTAACGAGATAGGTAAAACTTGTTGTAAGCTATTGAAAGATAATTTCTTAAAAATGCGAATACCGAGAACGGGTCTCCGATGCTACAGCTTTGGATAGTAACCAATGCGCAGACGATAACGTGAGTCACTGACTCACCCACTCTTACTATCACAAATAAACTGAAATATATTATAATAGCTTGCATTATGTACGTCGACGCTTTGGCGCATTGTTTACACCTCTCGTTCTACTTCGTCAGCTTGCAAAAACAGTAAATAAAAAAATGTTAAAAGCGATTATTTTTGCCTGTGTTATAATATGCAAGATAGGTGAAACTCGTTGAAAGCTTATTGAAAGATAATTTCTTAAAAATGAGAATATCGTGAACGTGTCTCCGATGCTATCAACGCCATTCGATTAATTTCGCGACCGCGCGTTCGCCAGTTCGCGTTCGCAAGGAGAGTGGAAATATGTGCACGTGGAGAGGGACGAGAGGCGTGCGCACCATCGGCCCTTGGAAATAATGGAGGGCGAGGGCGCTTTGCCGACCGAATGGGAAACCGGAAGTAGACGGCGCTCGAAAGTGAATGTCACCGTGAAAAGAACGTCATTCCACTGCAATCAGCGATGGTGCGTCACAATTTTAGCAGAGTAAATTCGCGGCCCTTTGTCCCTTCCAACAGCGCTTCAAGGAAGACTCCATTTGTCAAATTCAAGTTCAACAACGATCTCTATAACCGTGTACAGTTTAAATCTTATAGACGAACAAATACGTTCCACAAAGCTGCCTCGTTGGTATCCGATAATATACATTTTTCCCGGTTTCCCGCGGATCCGCTAGCAATACATAGTGAGAAATGAAAAATTCCCGAAGTAAAGAGAACCGGAAGCCGCACACCATCCGACCCGACCCTCTCATTCTTTTCCCCAACGACTATTGCAAGCTCACGGAAAATCTCACGTAGCATTCTACCGACCGCTCTCCGTTCGGTCGCAGCTCCGCGAATCTCTCATCGTGGTACATTCCCTCCACAATTTTCCAACATCGAGATCTACCCCTTGCCGTATATATACCAAATCCAGGAAGAGATTTGTAACCGAACGGGTGAGAGAGAAGGGGGAGAAAGGAGTTTGCGAACGTGCGAAGGTTATTGAACGAACTGGGTATACACGCGGCCAGATTTCATTTGGTTCAACCCTTCAGTGATACTCGAATATGGAGTCTACCGCGGACGAAGACTTCCCCAAGGTTTCCCGATGTCTTATCCGAAACTCGTCATTTCACGCGGCGCTCCGAATCTCCCGGGAAGGCGTAATTCACCGGCAAACATTTAGCGAACCGGAGTGTGACGGTGGAATGAGCTGAGGCATTGAAGTGTCTCGCTCGGGTTGGGTGAAAGCCATCTTCCACCTTTATTTTTGCCTGTTTATCATTCGCTGCGTCGTATACAGAGTCTGAAGTCTAGTTGGAAACCGAGTAAACCCACCGGTGTGAGATATTGCGATGGTAATGAAGACTGAGTCGACGCAGTTATGCTGCACGTAGTGTACACGGCGATGATGTAGACGGCCCGACGAGGGTAAAATGAAATTGAAAGAGGGGCTCGTGAAAGCGGCCCGGAGAACTCGTCTCCGTATAATCGTTGGAAAAGTAAATTAGAGCATCCCTTCTGCCGTCAGATACTATTGCGACTGCCAGTACTACCGGGCTTTATGCTGTACTACGAGGGGGACGGTTCGTACCTCGTGGGATTCCATTTAAGTCCCTCGCGGGACGGTTACTGACCTCACGAGAGATAACTGCAATTTCTCCGAGCGCTTACACCCGATCCTCTCGAATACCCTTCAATTACGATGCGGAGGGCCCGGGCAAATATTCCTGCGGTGTCCCGATATAAACTGATATCTCTCGACACTTGTGCTTTGTCGCTAACCGAGATTTCGCGTGATGCACAGTGTACGGACATAAACGTACGGGTATGCGCGGGCTATAAAGCACGAGACGAATCTCGAATTTCCAGCAAATCATACTTGCTCCCTGGGGGCGGTGTTTATTGGCCGTTGTCCACGCGCGGACTCCATGATGTCGTGCCAAATGAAATACGGTAATCCCCGGGTCTCCGTTTATGGCGATAAATATTTTCGCCCCGCGCGCACCGGCCGATTATTTTTCATTTGAGAGTCACGATGTGTACTCCATCCGCATTATCGCGGGCTACAGCGTCATTATGAATATCGCAAATTCACTACCTTCCGTAATGTGGTTGGGATGGATTAAAATAACAGTTGTTTGCTTCATGGCGAATTCTTGTGCTCGCCGGTTTACCAATCGTTATTGTTTTTCGGCAAATTCTACGCCTTTGATTCATTAACGTTCGGGAATTTATGTAGAGGGCTGAAGGACTTAGGTCGATGGCCCATTGGCAATAGAAATAGCATTATGAAGTGTAAATAATCGTCGAAATTTACCAGCATCCGTACCGTTTAATATATTGTCAATAAATACATTTACTACTTATATAGGGCAACGCACGTAACGCGGCTGCGTTCTGTGTTATTTCTGTCACGAATCCTGTTCGGCCAAGAGAACGTCAAGGTACGGGACGAGCGGACAGCGGAATAAAAGTGACATTTTTTTCTGCATTAACGCCATATCAAACCCGACGGGAATGAGAGATTATGAATATTACAAATGCACTACCTTCCATAAGGTCGTTAAAATGGACTAAAAAAAGTTTTTTCTTCATGGCGAAGTTTTGTACTCGCCGGTTTAGCAATCGTCATTATTTTTTTGCCAAACTCAACGCCAGTAATCCATTAACGTTCGAGAATTTATCGAGCGCACTGCACGCAACCCGGTTGCATCCCGAGTTATTCCTGTCACGAATCCTGTTACGCCAAGAGAATGGCAAGGTACGGGCCGAGCGGACAGCGGTACAAAAGTGACATTTTTTCTGCATTAAATATTACATTGAATTGAAATATTATTGCATTTCAAGGTCGTTAAAATGGATTGAAAGAAGTTTTTTTTTCTCCATTAGCGAAGTCTCGTACTAGCCGGTTTACCAATGGTCATAATTTTTTTGCCAAACTCAACGCCAGTAATCCATTAACGTTCGAGAATTTATCGAGCGCACTGCACGCAGCCCGGTTGCATCCCGAGTTATTTCTATCACGAATCCTGTTACGCCAAGAGAATGTCAAGGTACGGGACAAGCGGACAGCGGGATAAAAGTGACATTTTTCTTCATGAACGCCATATCCACCCCAACGGGAATGAGAGATTAAGTCCAGCTCGGTATATGTGTGCCGCGAGCGGGGTTGCAGAAAATAAAAAGAATCGGCCCGGTCCGAGTTGGTCGGCACACTGACGCGAATACTGTCCACCATTTTTCTCCTTAATCCGGCAGATATATATTTTCATTCGTTTTCTGATGATATAATTCTTTTCCAGGGTGGACCGGCTTCCGCCATCCCGTTGGCCCAGACACTGTTGAACATTTATGGCCGCAGATCGGCCAGTCCTGACGGTCCGGCTCACATTGATCACAATCAGGTTTGTAATTTGAATGCTAATGCCCTTTGATAATATTCGGCCCCGAACACTCGTAACACGCAGATCAAATATCTGATATAGCAATGCGTGCGATAAACGGCACCAGTCATTGGTCCTTCAAACCCATGCCCGATTGTACCTCCAATTTAATGCAAAATCGATGGATTTCGAAAGTATTTCATTGACAAATGGTCGAGCTAATGACGCGTGCCAGTCATTGGCCACTTAGCGCCGCTCTTTGTCAAATGGATTTCGGAGCCCAAGCGCTATAGCGTAAACCGGTCGCTGAGATTAATGGCCAACCACCGAACCGTCCTGGCACGCTGCACAACGATATGTAACATTCCATGAATGCGCCAGAGAGAAGTACGAAGAGCGAGAATGTATTATGTAGCTC
The DNA here is from genome assembly GCA_917499995.1 of Ichneumon xanthorius. Lineage (NCBI taxonomy): Eukaryota > Metazoa > Arthropoda > Insecta > Hymenoptera > Ichneumonidae > Ichneumon > Ichneumon xanthorius. Next base: position 3,353,063 of record OU824210.1, read on the forward strand.
AATGATAATTCATTGAAAATTGCGGGTTTCGCTCAAATCCGACAATATTTAATACCGTTAATCGTAAATATCGCTGTTAATATCACGACACATACAAATTACAAATATTAACATTAATATTCGCCCATTTTGTAAACGAAGAAATTTGAATGAGATAAAACGAGCGTCAATATTAGATCTATCCGGCAGATTACTGAATTGAATCGTACTTCGACGAAATTTGTTTTACGAGGCAAAATTGACATTAACATGCGCTCATTTTGTAAATGAAACGCGTGCGTTACGAAGAAGTTCAAATGGGATAAAATGAGGATGAATATTAGATTTATCCATCAAACAGGATCGCCAAATTGATACGTACTTCGCCGAAATTGGTTTTAGGATCAACATTAATATTCGCTAATTTTGTAAACTATGTGTAATTTTGTAAAATATGTGCTTTCTGACGAAATTTAAATGGTATAAAACGAAGGTCAATATTAAATTTATCAGCAAAACAGGATTGTCGAATTGAAACGCCATTCGCCAAAATTGGTTTTCCGACACGACTCTTTCGGATTTTCTTACTTGCCGACGTGTTGCCAGCTCGCGTTACACAGCGCGAGGCTTCCGTCGAAGTATATTACGTGTGGAAAACCGGAGCGAAATTGCTTCGCCCTCCATCGTCTGTACAGAACTCTGGCGCAATAGTTCACCTTCGCCGGTAACTTATCGCCAGCAAAGTCAATAAAAAAGGATACAAAACTATCGCCCAAAATCGATGAGTAAAATAGGAAAAGTCGGTGAGGAAGAAATTGTTCGATTCGCTAACCGGATAAACGCGTATCGACGTCGCGGTTCAAAATTCGAAGAGTGTTTGAACGTTCCATATAATCGTGTTATATCCAGCCTCCCGGCCTCGTCAGCCTTTATGAATACCGCACGAATCGATTTACAACATCCCCATACACATTCAATTAACCACGCAGAGGTATTTTAACGTATCCGGATATATTTCGAAAGCGCTTTTGATACCAATGCGTTATTGAAGTCGTAACGCCGGCAATATAACATACGCTCCTAATAAACGGATCGGATTATCGACGCTCTGGTTGAATATTTATGTAATCCTATTGCACGCAGCACTCTTTCACGTCCAGATTCGACGATAATAGCGCACGATCGAGATAATGAATTCCATTTAAATCGCTCCCGAGATCGGATGAAATTCAGCGTTTTTATCATAATAGCATCATTGTAATCCAAATAATGTATCGTATCGCACTCGGGTGAAATATTAGAATTTTATCTTGCCGCTACTCCGACGAATTGTTAATTCCGATATTGCGCCATGGAATCGATTGGTTAATTGGATAGCAAGATACGCTCTACTGGGATGGACTCTCGGCACAACAGCTCTATCGTGGAAGAGCTATTTGGCCAAGCGTTCGAGTTTGTCCCTGTGGAGATACGGCAGGAATCTGGCAAATTAGTAGCGGGGATAATGATGCGAAGTGCTTCTCATTCGGGATGGCTATATTGGAATTAGGTGGCAAAGCTAGGTGCCTTGCTATCTTTGGGTTAGTTTGACAGGCGAACCTTGGTCGGAGCTTGAAGCACCTAAGACCATCAACCGCCGAGACGCGAGAACGAGCAGTTTCCCCGGCGCCGTCAGTCTGTCTGAAAGACGTTTCGCAAGTTCCTATCTATACATCACTCCGGATCTTGGACCTAATATGTATCAAGTGTATACGATGATTGGCAACGTTTGAAGCCACACGTAACGCCCGACAGTAATTTAGTCGACGGTTTACGCGACGATAATGTTTTGATATGTTTCAATGGTATTTTGACTGCGCTTCGCCAACCTCAACCTCGACTTCTGTACGCTTGATAGGTCTGTAATTTTGATAATGAGTATTGAATTCGTGGCGAACTTCTTTACGTCATTGGACTTAAAGTCGATTTTTAAGACGTTTGAACTTAAAATTAAACCTTAATGCTTTTGCTACGTAGAATTCAAAAACTAAGTCGAAAACGAGGTTAACCTTAACGCTTTTACACCGAGACGGTAATTTAGATCTCAGTGAATGAAACTACTTATTTTTCTCGCACCTACTGAATGTTTGTTGTATATTTATAATACTTACATCATCGGTTGAACCTTGAATATATCTAAATCGTTGACGTCTCCAATTATCAATCGTACCAATCGTATCAGTAGTACCAATCGTTGACGTAAAATTATAGAAATGTCGTTTATGACGATGTCACTTTGACATAATTTGGGTGTATTTGAGAGCTTCATTGTATGTATGGAACATTTTCGTATTACACGTTGAACATTATCATGTTTTTCAAGTTCGATATTAAGTTCAAACTTACGATCAAACTTAACCATGAAATCCAGTTCAAACTCAGATTCGATCCCGAATTCGAACTTAAGATAAATCTTGAGCACGCAACGTCTTAAATTCGACCCCTACAGTATCGGTTCTCAAGTCACCATGGTTGATCGCTCAGACTACATTCTCTCCTCGCGAGACAACAGTCCTCCACACGATGGAGCCTTATGACGTCGCAACTAACGGAACCTCGTGAAGTGATAATCCACTCGAATTCTTCCTACTCCTTCTAACCCACATTCGTCTTCCGGATTCAGCAACTCAGCGACAATAGACAGCCCTTTCGCGCCGGTTTCAAGAGTCACCGAGATAGTTGCCAGAGACAGTAGAAAGCGGCAGTTGTCGTCGAGGCTGAGCCGAGGGTAGAAAGGATTGAAAAGCCTTCGTGTAACAGTCGGTCGCGAACCGTTAAAACGATCCGTGATAGTGAAAAAACTGTTCTGCACCGAGTGGTCTGTAAACACCGTAGAGCGAATTACTGGGACATCAGTGCTTCGGGCGTAACTCCGAGGGCGTTCGTGTAATCTCTGATCAAAATCGAAAGGCATCCAGATTGCGGTGCATTGGAGTATATCAGAAGTGCGGCACATAGAACATTGGGTTCCGAGAGATGATCGATTGGGTATCGATAGTGCGTCACTCGCGTCGTCGCTTGAGCGACTATGTGTATGCGGTACCGATGAAAGTACGAAAACACCGAAGATTCAAGCGATGCGATGCTGGAAGCGGTTTGACGTCAATCGTCAGAGGCAGACAGGCCGCTTCCGCGAGGACCAACGGGGGGATTGGCGATCGCGGTGATTGCGGTAGTGACCGTGCAAATCATCATCGGCGTCACATCGACATCGACGACGATCATTGGCAGCGCTTGTGTGGCTGCTGCTGTTGGAGAGCTGTGAGTCGTCACTGCAACGTCCGAGCTTCCCACCGGACTCTCACATACGCGCATGCATATCAATCAATGATTTCAACGGGCACTGAAGTAGACGCATCCATCATCGAACGTGCAGCCCGTCCGCACGAACGTTTGAGCTCATTTCCGTCGTGGCAAAGCTTGCCCGCAATACACGCATGTAGCCTTGACAGCATATCGATTTCTAGTTTTCGCTGTGCCGCACGCCAGGGCTTTCACCCCTGTCTCCTCGTCGTTTCAGTTCAGTTTCCGGCGGCTCGGAAGCATTCGCTTGTTTTCTCTGAGCTATCTAATTGGAAGATATTAAACAGCTTTCTCACATCCGACGATGAATTCGAAGTGCTCGGCACGTGTGGAGAAATTATCGATAAACCCCTCAAGATGAGCTGTAAATCAATGAGCATGTTTAAACGAGCCGCTAATTGTCGCTAATTTGGGTGCCCGGAGCTTAGCGGATTCAACGTATATGTGTCTACATAATGTAGTACGTTAAATGCAGTTTAATCGTACGGCGCATTAACGTTATATTATCGCGCGGAGACGAATTCGCCGTAAACGAGGGAATAATTGCACTGTTCGTTGAAGACACAGCTTCGCTGTCCTCTTCTTCGCTAATTGCTGAGGAACTTTATGATTCTCTTGAGGAGACTGATGAAAATGTCCTTGTTAGATATCACCGGACTGCGGTAACGTGTGATTCGAGACCTTTCCATTGGTTCTGGTGACCACAGTCGAAGCCCCTCAAGGGTCCGACAAATCCGGGATCTCATACGATTAGGCTCGCGTCCCCCAGACGCCGTCCCCGATAGCCTGTGATAATCAAAGCCTCTACGCCCCAACGATATAATTCCAACTACGCGTGAAATCCACTGGCCACCTGTTAAGACCGTTACACATGGTCGGCCCGGCCTAGTGCACGTCAGTCAATAGACCGATCAACGAGGCACAACACGCTCGTCCCATGTCCAGATTTCGGTGTGAAATCGTTCGAAATGATTGTGGTGAATATGCAATCGCGATATTACGGCAATCCGGCGAATCAAACTAAGGTGGATAGTTATACGTTTAATGCGATCGCTAAAGTCTTTTGTGCAATTGTTTATACGCTGAAAAGTCGGGTCATTGAATAACGAATCTTGTTAATCCTCCTCTTGGGCTACCGGAAAAGTGGAATATCAACGATTACCGAAAGAAAAACCTAACGCCTAAGTCATTGCTGACATTTAACCAATAAATCTTTAGTGATTAGCTAGTCCGTTGATATTAAGGATGTGTTGTTCCGCTTTTGGTGTCAAATCATTAGAAATGATCAAAGTCAATATGCAATCGTGATTTTCCGGCAATCGGGCAAACCAAACTAAGACTGATAGTTATGCGTTTCATGCGATCGCTAAAGTTTTTTATACAATTGTTGTATGTTAAAGAGCGTCGGCTTATTGACTAACGAATCTTCATAATGCGCCTGTTGGGCTGCCGCAAAGTGGAATATCAACGATTCACGAAAGAAAAACCTAACACCTAAGTCATTTCTGACATTCGATCTATAAATCGATAGTGGTTGGCTAGTCCGTTGATATTAAGGACGTGTTATTTCGATTGCTTGTTCTAGAAGACGAGATACGGTACTGGAGGTGTGGAGGAACAACTACCACCACCTCCATCCCCGCCGTTACTCAAAGAATCCATTCATCTCGATGGCGTGTCCAGACCTAACTCCGTCGACAGAATTCTGCATCCCGATGGAACGCAGCATATCCTCGCGAATCATGAGGCGTTGAACAAGGTGAGCCAATCAAAGCAACTTGTTAAAAAAAAATCATAATAATGAGGAAAATAACAAAAACACTAACGAACAAAGTGCTGTCTATCCGATCTCTAACTGCCTGGAGAACTTCGGTGTGTCTCGATAAGCACGAAATCATTTCTGGCGCAAGCGCTATGTAATGTCATGAGACGCCATCTGCTTCGTACTGGGAACACGGTCGGAAGCTCCTATCTAGCCAGGGTCGATAAAAATATTGCAGGGAAAGCTGCACCGGTATGCGGCAACATACCGGTAGAGTAAAATCCTAGGATAGCTCCGTTGAGTAAAATAGCTGCATTACCGACGACCAAAAGGTCGATAAAGTAGCATTCCAGCTACTGCTGGTTAGCTCGATTTCGCTGGATAAATCAGGAAAGTTTCCTCCACACGCTGTCGAAGTTCTCGTCGTTTGCGACGATTAAATATGGAGAATTGTTACCGTTACCGGATAGAGCTTAATATTTGCATTGGCTATTTTCTCGCAGGATATTATAGATGTATACACTACTGTACAGTAGCGAAAGTCTTTGAGGCGAGTTTTCTCGTTCTCATAGTGGAAAGTGTTTGATCGCTGTTCACCTCACGGCTGGCGGTTTGGAAAGATCAGCCAAAGAAACCCCACTTTTAGCTACAAATTGCAATTCCAAGAGTGTGTCGATTGCCCGAGGAAGTTGAGGGAAAAGTTGGGGCCGGTTAGTTTGTGATTTATATATCAATGGCAAGCACGCGTGCGACTCCCTCCCTCGAAAGGCCACTTGTTCGAGGGGGTAACTTTTGTCTTTCTGAATTCGCCATTCAGCGGCAGCACCGTCGTGAAGGTAAATACGGACGCTCGGACATCGATCGAGCTTCGGTCTCGAAAAACACGTGGACAAAACAGTTCGCTCGAAACATCGCAACTGGTCGCGAACAGTCGCAATAGTGCGCGACTCAAAGGCGCATTCAAACGTTGTATTGTAAAAACCATTTTAATAACGCGGTGCGCGTCTTGTCGGTTGGTGTTGTAAGGAAAAATAAAAAAGTTCATAAATTTCAGAAAGTTTAGTGTTTGTAAAATATTCGGAATTCAAATATTCTCGCAAGCAAATTTAACTATGGGGAACGAGTACAAAATTTAACCATCTTTGCTTGCAGTTTGCAAGGACAATAAGCAATAATTGTTGTTTTTAGTATAGGGTAATTCCGGGCCTTATTGCTAATCGTTAACAAATGGCACCGGGACTTGCAGGGTTTTAATTAATTTTCGGGGAACTTCTCGCCTCTCCAATAAAAAAAAAAAAAATGGCCACGTCAGCCGGAAATTCTCTGAACAAATTAAAAATTAAGTACTTCTGAAACGATCCAAAGTATTGAACGCAGTAACAGTCGCAATATTCCGTGACTCAAAGGCGTATTCGAACGTTCTATTATAAAAATAATTTAAATAACTGACTGCGCGTCTTGTCACTTGGTGCTCTAACGAAAAATAACAAATGTAATGAATTTCAAAAAGTTTTGTGCTTCTAAAATAATCGGGATTCAATTATTCTCATAAATAAATTTAACTATAGGAAACGAGTAAAAAGTTTAACCACCTTTATTAGCAGTTTGCAAGGATAATATTTTTATCCAATTTTATGCAATAATTACTTTTTATATAGGGTAATTCCGGGTGATATTTCCAATCTTATCAACATCTCTTTTAGCCGCTAATTCTCGACGCCGGAACTTGCATACGATATTTATTAATTTCTCTAGAACATAAAAACATTAAAAAAATATAAACAAACAAACTAACCGTGTCACCCGGAATTTCCCTGAATAAATAAAAAGTTAAGTAGTCCTGAAACGAACCAAAACATTGAACGCAGTAAAATGTTCTCGTGAGCTCCGTGGGCAATGGGCCAAAATTGAAGCCAACCTTGGTCGTCCTGTCGCCGTTTAATTTTCCAACTCTCCGCTGCTTCAATATTTCTTTGCATTAGTCGAGCAACTGGGTCAAAGTAATTCCTTCGGTGATGTACACATAAAAGTGATGTACGCATTGCACAGCGCAGAAGAGACATTAGAGTAAATAACGCAGCGACGAATCGCCCGGCGAAACAGTAAGTTGCGCGATATTTTCGGGAAACGGTACGTGTGACCTCTTTATTCCGTCGTCTATACGGTGCTCGTTTTTCATTTGCCGTCGATAAGCAATTTCGTCGCGAACAATGGACGGAGACCTCGACGGCAAATCCGTCGAGTCGGCGGCTCTCGGGCCGCGTCTGACCGCATACCTGCCTTATCTACTTGCGCACAACGCCGGTCCGCAATAACGCTTTTCATTCGTCTCCGCTTTGCCACGGAGATCGTAAACATCTACACAGTATCGCGCACCGGGCTTGACGTAATGGTCGGCGATATAGTTGCGCATACGTCTCACACGCGGCCAGAAACTTTACGATTAGCGATATACGGGACGCGCGAGTTGCCGACAAATCTGCGGGTACGTTGAGTGTCGAGAGCGGGCGCGTTTTACGTGGAATTGCAAGTTATCCACCGGAGTGATTGTCGTATAGGAAACCTTGAAGTTGGAAAAATAAATAAAAAAATTTAAGTAGAGAAGAAAAAGTTTCGAAAAAATTAAAGATGCGATTTGTTGGTAGAGAACTTGTTCAATCACAATTTCGCCATGACCTCGGGCATATCTCGGGTTGGTACTACGCAGCAATAGGAAGAATTGGAACGGGGCACGCACGCGTATCGGTCGATCTTTTGTTTCGTGAGTTTATTATTTTACGATGCCAAGTCATGCGTTTTTTCGCGCGATACCGAGGGGAATTTCAGTTTCCAATATTCCGTTCGCTCGAAGAGTTTATCGCGTGCTTTTGGAATGGAGAAATTGGAAGCTTGTCAGGATTATTGAACGATAGGTGCCAGTTCGTACGTTTTTTTGGGACGAGAGAACGAATCATAAAAAAATGAAAAGGTAGAAAGGAAATAACGAACTAACTTTTTGTTTTTCTCGTACCTTTTTGTACCTTCTCTGAAAGTGGGACCAAAAATGAACGGGACACATGTGATAAGTAAAAAAGGGTTCGCGATGAAAATATAACAAAAATGTTAAAAGTTAAAAAGGAAATTATGCATTTTTCAAATTCTCGTATCTTTTCGTACCTTCTCTGAAAGAGGAACCAAAAATAAACGGTACACACGCGACTAGTAAAGAACGGTCCGTGATGAAAATATAACTCTCCACCTGCTTTTGGACTCGAAAAAAAAGCATGTTAGGATTACTGAATGATAGGTGCCAGTTCCTACTTCATTTAGGACAAGCAACAAGTCACAAAAAAGGTGAAGGTTATAGAGAAAATTACGAATTTTTCATTTTCTCCTGCCTTTTCATACCTTCTCTGAAAGACGTCCCAAGAATGAACGAGACGCGCCTAAAATCAGTCCGTGATAAAAATAGAACTCGAGCCCGAACAATATGGATTCTTTGGTTCCTTTCCATTACAATCATCAGTCACGCTACTGATAGTAGTTATCAGAAGATTGACCGAAAAAACAAAGAGGATTCCGTTGATGTCGTCTATGGCGCAGGCTCGGAAAGTCCACGGGCAGAAAGTAAGACGAGGCTCTAGGACAATCGAACCCGACTGACAATACGAACAACGTTTCCAACGGTGTTCGACTCGACCCAGAAACCCTCACCAACCCTCAATTGTCAATCTCTTACGAATCCTCTTCAACCGCGGCGTTCGTGCTCCACCCTAAAAAGACATCTTTGGTGACGATCACGCGAGGTCGCTCCTCGAGTCCATTGACACCTGTCAAGGTTTCAACGTATAAACCTTCCGCGGCGCGTGGTAGCACTTTGCCTTATTACGAGAATACCGAGAACACCGACGAAGAGCTTTGCCCGGTTGTTGTCTCTGATTGCGGATGATCCCCGTGGAAGGTAGGAGCGTGCGTTCACCAGGAGCTTGCGGACAGTCCCTCTTCCCCGATCTGGAGTTTAGGGAGGTTTAAGAAGCTTTGGAAGCCATCGATAAACTCGACATGCCCATATAAGTACGCTCGTTGCATAACGCCAGACCAAACATTGAGAGCTCCTAAGTTGCGTAACAACGAAATCTTGTATAATCCTCTTACTTCAAGTATAATTCCTCTAACCGGTGGAAGGTATGGTACAAGGGTATCAATCATGTGGGAGTACTTCTGTGTTAGCCGGTAGAACGGCGACAGGGACAGTTTTGCTCGGGCACGTGGCGCATTCGCCACGTGAGGTTATTGCTGTCCGACATGCAAAGAGTAACGGTATCTTCGCCCAGACTTGTCTCACGCGTGCTGGCGGTTGAATCAATTGAGACCCTAAGTCGGACGATTTATTCGCGTGGTTGTGAATAGCCTTTCAAAGTTTATCCGTTTATCTGCCGGACGTGAATCAATTCGTTCCAAAAGTCCTTCATATCCGAGCTTAGCAATGCACCACAAAATACTTCGTGTAGAAAGTACAAAGTATGACAAGTACTTTTGGACTTGAAATATTTCTCGAGTACTTTGATGACTTTCTCATTTATTAAAATTTTGCGCATTGCTTTTCTATGAGGAACTTCGATTGTCGGTTTTGGCTTTCTCATAGAGGAAGCTATGCGCAAACTTGTCACAAATGAGGAAGCCATGTGGAAATTACTTTGCACATTTTTTGGAACATTAAAAAAAGTTAAAAATTTCATAGAATTTAAAGGGTCAAAATTTACAGCAAAATTCAATGTAAAAAATCTATTATTGAAATCCATAGCGTTTGATGAAAAATAAAAAAAAAATGTTTATTAAGATATTTTGTAGAAACGTTCGTACGCAAAAAGTACTTGGATTTAATACCTCAAATCATAAAAAGTACTTAAACTACTAAAAAGTACTTCAGTACTTCAAGTAGATACGTACTTGAAATATCGAACAAGTTGTTCAAGCACTGCCCGGCCTTTTCCACATATACAGCGATTCATTTATTTTACTGGGATTCGATGGAAAACGCGTGGAACTAACGTGGGCTCTCGTGACAAAAAAGCTTTCGTTGATGTGCCGTAATCGGACGTATGTACGTTGCGTACACGTTCCCCCTTTATGCAACGATCTGCATGTGCACTCGGTCTAGTGCGGCTGGTAGTTCCAACAAAGTAAACACGTTGGCGGAATCCAATATCGGTGATGGACCGGTCACCCGCCACCAGATACAATTCGCGCGCTCAAGGCTTCGTGTGCGTTTAATAAAAGTCCGAGCGATCCGAGCACTTTTTATTCCCTCGCGTATCGATCTCGGCGTGTCACAGACCAATGTGCCAAACGGCGTGTTTCTTAGGAATTAGTGTCTCGACAACTATGGCATGGAATCGTCAACAATATGATTCTCTCCTGACATATAACTGTTTAACCCTTGGCGGGCTTTCGCTTGGCGTCAAGAAAATAACAGGCTTAATAATAATAGGCTTTGTTAAGAAGGTACACGCTTATCGTCAATCTTCACGCATGGCGTCTCCCCCTCTTCGAGGGTTCCGTGATATAATTCAGAAATAAACTCCTTACGTTGGTAACTCCTTGAATAAAAATAATTGCAATATTTTTTCTTATACAGTAGTGTGCATTTTGTGCCTTTTATAAAGAGATCCGTCGTTTATAAATGGCACAAAATGTCCCATTTATAAGCGACGGATCTCTCTCACATTGTTCACTAAGCGATGCGTTTCCTACCGTCCATGTACACCCAGAAAGATCATTTATTTGATGGGCGCCCCGCAAATAAATATTTAGTTCAAATAAATGTTTATTTGCGGATGCCCATCAAATTACTTTATTTTTAAGGGAATAATTAGGACCAGCCCGTTATAAATAAATAAATAAATAAATAAATAAATAAATAAATAAATAAATAAGTCTTCTCTGGCTGAACAGCGTTTCCGGTTGAGTAAAAACGAATTCAACAGAAATTGTCATTCGAATGTACTCGGATGTGTACACTCGGAATTACTGGAACATTCCCGATGGCCATTAAAAACTTGCGTTTCGCCACGATCTTATCAATTTACGATGCTTGATTAGGCTATAAGATATCGAAGTTAGGACCGAGCTCTTTCTCCCGTTCTCGCGCTCCCTTGTGAGCTCTCACGTTCGATAAAATACTATCTTATTCTGAATTGGTAAATAAACTCTTTATTTTCATAATTCTCCCGACCACCTCCATTAAAACATCAATCGAAAAACCATCTTATCGATCAACAAAAAAACGTCCTCAAGGACCCAAAAAAACACTTTACGCTTTCTCTCGTCCCCCGCCCAGTTTCGAGTCGCCGTTCCTTCAACACCCAGAAATATAATTTATTTCACTCGCACCCAGAAAAAAATTATCGATTTCAATAAAATAAAATATCGATTTAAATTAATGAATATTTATCTAAAATGAATAAATATTTATTTCCAAAGCTCCCGCCAAATATATTATTTTTCTGTGTGAACGCCACGAGTATATTTTCCCCCAAGACCGCGAGGGTCTTTGGCGGCGAATCCGTGTATTCAAAGGATAACTCGCGCGCATCTCGCAAAGACCTCGCCACATTGAGAGGCGCAATAAAAAAAAAGAGAAAATTCTTTGAAGGTTCCTTATCCGAGGGGGTTCGGTGAGTTCGACGAGGGGCTTATCTCCGGGGGAATGAGAGGGCGAAGGAGGGAGTTTACTGCGCTGCCACCGACCGCCCACCCACCCGGAGAATGAGACTCTGCTTCTGAGGCTCCGGTAACGAGTGAGCAAGTGTAGTTTGCACGAGATGGCAGCGCAGTGCACCTCGCCTGTGTGACCACTCTCCTTTCCCGGCTCAGACCTCAAACCATTATCCACCCCCTGTCATTTAGCCCCGTCCCCCACCGAAACAATCGCACACGCAAACATCCCCACCCCAGCACACACACACGAACACTCGCTCTATGAAACGCCTGTCGATTTGCCACCAACGCGAGAAGCTTTTTGATACTCTTTCATACACTTCGCTGCTTCTCCACTTTAGTCCCGTTCAACTCAAATCTCCGTCTCGGTCACACACTCACACATACGCACAGGCTTTCTATCTCGTTCTGCCTCGTTCTCCTGAATTGTAGCACGAGTAGCGGCAGTGCGCGCAGTGACGTAGGTCAGTGGTAGCGAAAAAGCGCGGTCCCGAAAGGCCCGTGAAAGCCAGTTTGGGAGGAAGATCGAATAAAGCTTGTTGACGTTTCGACGATCGCCACGTGTCGCGAACTGGATTACTTATGAAATTCCGGAACTACGGTAATTCGCTGCACCCACCGGAAGTGGTGCTCGGAGCCGACACTCGGGGTTTCTGTACAGTGACCAAGTGAAACGGAGTATGAAAAACTTTTCACTCGTGCGGACGACTCGTAGAATTTTTCATGAACCGGTCTGACTCAGAAAAGTCCACTGTTCCGGCATTGAACGTCGGGAGTGGAACAGTCGTGCGAGGACGGTTCGTTCACAGTCAGGGTCATGTGCGGCCTCAGAAATTATTCAGACTCTTCCATCGATTAGGCCGACAATGTTGAACGGCCGCTGTCAGCCATGGGAAACATGCAGTTTCGAAAGTGTGGACACAGCGACCGCGATCGAAAGTGCGGTCGTCGCGGTCGAGTCGGGCGTATGTAAAACGAAAATCAATCGGCGTTTGGAGAGTTTGGCAGGGATTTGGAAGTTGCGTGCGGACTGACAAGACGGAGCGGAATTTCGTGAACGTCACAGTTTCAGGAATCTGCGAATGATCGCAGATCACTGGAGTAAGTCGGTTTTGTCAGATGATTTTCGGGATTTTTGAGGAATACCGTGTTTGTCGAATGTCGGGAGTGAATTGCGCAGTCTGATCGTTCTGTATCGAAGAAACGATTTGTTAAACACCAGTCGCATGTTCCGAAATCGACGAGGTTGCGAACGATTGACGTAGAATCCCCGTGAGAGTGAGAGGTCGTCTATCTCACTGTGCACGTTCAAGAGCACTGACGTATTATCTGTGACCGCCTGGAATCGGGTCGGATCGTTCAAGCTCGCCGTGCGAGGTATCGACCGGCGCAGTGAGTAGTCCGGGCAACACAGCCGCGAGGGGTGAAATTTCATCCCGGAAACGTGCGAACTTGTCGACGCCACCGGCGTCACAACCCCAAGCTTGATCCCCGCTGAATTCAAATTCCATTCGCGCGCGAAACCAATTTCATGTGTCGCGGTCGAAAATATGATTCTTTCATGGATTTGTTTGGGGGTTGAGTCAGGTCGGGAATGATTGGGACGGGGATCGTTCGTTATCGGGCGGAACGCTGGTGAAACTCTGTCGCTGGCTATTTTGCGATCCCCGTAAGAGCTGCGCACTGAGAGAAGGATCTGATAGAAATTTACCATACAGTGTAAACAAAACATTGGTGTGGAATTTCATGGACTGGTACTGAAAGTTTTTATGCAAAAACTGATATATTCATGAAAAACATTGAAAATACTTTAATTTTAACAATTTACTTTAAGTTTATTATAGAAATACTTTCATTTTTATATTTTAGTTTGATTTCAATGAAAAAGTACATTCATATTTCATCACAATTGTACATTGAATTGAATTCACCAGTTTTTGCATAAAAACTTCCAGTTCGCTACATTACATTTATAATATTTATTGCAGTGTGTAAGAAAAAATTCGTATGAAATTTAATGTACAGGCACTGCAAGGTTTACGCACAAACTGTTTTGATGAAAAATTTTGTAAAGTGTACGAAAATCTTTAGAAATCTTTAACTTTTAAAAATTTAGCAATTTTTCCGAGTTCCTTCTCTGAGCGTGGAGTTCTTAAGATCCAAATTCAGCCTCACCTTACCGGCGTCCGTCGCATTTGGTCTTCGCATGATTGCCACCTTCCAATAGTGTCGCGTGACGCAACTGGTAGCACATCCATCGTGACCGTTCAATGATCTCGCTAATCACTCAGTTTGGGTCACAAAGTTTTTAGCGTCAGTTAGAGCTCGAGGCCGCTGATAAGTTTAATTAACCCTTTGAAGCACGTGATACATCACGGGTGATACACCTCTCTGAAATCAGATAAAACGCATCGTCAACCAACCCATGTATTTGAAACTTCACACATGTAAAAAAAAAAAAAACCTAATGTATGCTTCAAAGGGTTAAGGGTGGTTGGAGCGCCAGTGATAGCATCGATCCTTCCCAACTAGGGTAATGGGTGTCAACTTCGCGCTGCACTCACTCGTCCTCCCTTTCTTGGTGTTTATAGAGCTGTGTGTTCCTCCAATGTGCATTTGTCGAGGCCAAAGAGTAGCGAAAGGTCATTATAGCAGCACGAGCGAGCATAATGCTTCGCCTGCCCTGCAGACGACTACGATAACGCTAATTGGAGGGGCGGGGGAGGGAGTTGGGTGGGCGGTTTGAAAATGGATCGAGATTTAAGTACTTCGTGCCGACAATGACGAATGTCGTAGTTGAATTGTTGTTATCAAGTATGCAACATAGAAGATATCGCTGCCCTGCTTGAAAGAGGACATAAATTGAATCAGGCGTTTGCCAACCCAGTTAGTTTGTTTTCAACGTCAAAGCTTTGATTCGCTCTGCCGCACACTGGGACGTTCTTTTGATCTGTTGCGAGTTAGAGACGATTCATTTTTTTTTGTTCACTCGACCGAGCTTGCGAATCACGCGCGCTTTGTTGCATTCTGTTAATATCAGTGAAACCGTCGCAACCGACTGCGGGGTAGTTATCGGCAGCCGCACAGTGGTCGACCGTCGGTATTCGAACTCTGCACTACCGACACCGGAAACAACCCTCTCTGCGGTTGAGTGTTTGCCAAGAAGATGTCGTGATCAATACCATTCGCGGTTACGGTCTGGACAACTGCGAAGTATGATTCAATGCTGAGGAACAACGCGGACTTATCCGTAAAATCGACAATAATAAAAAGCCTTCAAAAAATATGTGCGTTATACACAATAGACATCTCAAAGATTGATTAATTATTAAACTGAATTAAATATAAAAATTAAAACTCGATCGTTTGATTGATACGAGTAAAATCTGTGAATGCATGCACGATTGCGTGCGATAGATTGTTGATAAAAGTGTACAGTGAGTACTCCGTGAAGAGAATACCGATATGCCCCCAACTATCCCAGCCAACCCTGCCATGTGCTCGATCTGTCCACGAAGCAAAAAGCCACATCATACGAAGAAACTTGTTCGCTTCGATTCTATCGTCGACACATTTTCCATATCGGATACCAATGTACCTGGCACTCAAAGGGTAAGATATGACTTTTCAAAATTTGATGCGGTTGTCTTTATGATAAAGAGGCTGCGAAAATTATGTGATAAGAGATATTTCTTGAACTAATACCAATTCATAATTGACTCTCGGTTAACTATTGACAAAGGGTAAGATATGACTATTCGAAATTTTGTGGGGTTGCGGAAATGACTCGTCAACATCAGACGTCCGTATCATAAAAAGACCGCGGAAATTATGTGAAAACGGTTCTTTCTCCGATCAATATCAATTCGTGATTGACTCTGTTAACTACTCGCAATACCTCGTTCGCTTCCCTGTCGTGTCTCAACCCAAGTCACCCACGCATTACTATTTTTACTTGCCAATAAAAATAATGGTTCTGTTACACCGAACAGTGGGTGTATGATCGATCCTGACAGGATAAGAATAAATCGCTCTGTAAATAACGCCGTCAAATCGTAAATCCTCATAAAACCAAGCAAAGTCCGAGAAAAGTGTCGTGGCGTATTCAGACTTTCTGTATTCTCACGAGCGGAGCCTCAGGTGCAAACAAACGAACGCGACACTCGAAGAATATATGTAGCTACAAATGCCGCACCTGTCTCACAATAATTTATGCTCGAAGTTCGCGAGTTCCGTTATTCCTATTTTTTTCCATTCACAAACGAAATGAGGATATATTGTTGAGTAGTCGTTACGGAGTTATGACCGATTAATCATTATTTCAAGTAATCCAGCCGGAAGGATGCTTATAAACATCCATCGCTATGGCCGATTTAAATCGGCCATTTACATTCTTCGGATGCACTTACATTCTTCGGATCGTTAATTTAATTTGCTCGTTTCATTGTTTTGTTTCAGGTAAGGGTCACGTCTTCTCGGCATCGCAAGTTGTCCGACAAACCCGTAAGTAGGCAATTAAGTAGTAAAACCTCGACTGGTCAGACACAATACTGCACATCGTTGCCATTCACTCTTCAAAAAATCGGTCGCCAAAATAATTCGCATTTTCGATACGTATTATCGTTTTTCTTAGGAAATAAAATTTAATTTCTTAGAAAATAAAACATAACCCAAAGCAATTTTTCCCACCTAAAAACGAAGGCACTAAATAGTACTAAAAAAAGCGAATCAGCGTCTGAAGAACTTGGTTCGCCGACCCGTTGGCAATAGCGCTAGAAATATATGATTTAAACATTCTTTTAAATACATCCGCGTTCGTACGATGGAAAATATTGTCAGTAAATACATCCACTACTACTAAAGTTTAATCTATAAAGGTCAAAAATAAAAACCCAAGTACCAAGATTTGAGGATCGCTGCTAGTGACATTATAAGTTAGATTTTTTTTTTTTATAAACTGGGATGAAAAGAAAGATTCGTCCGTGAGGCTTTGAAGCACCAATATGGAACCAAACGATCACCTTCCGGTAGTCTGATCCGGCTACTATGAATCGCTTGCGGAGTACTCGTGATATTTGCTCAGCACACTCGAAAATCTCAATCCATCCATTCGAGAAGGCTGGCCTCTCTACGACACACAGCCTCGCGAGCTTTCATTAAAACTCTTTCAATATGCGAAAGAAATGGCAAAGCAAAATTTTCTTTGAATCAAACGAGCTATCTGCAGCCGATCCATATTTCCGATATTTCTGACAGAGACGTCTAAAAATATTTCGATTCTCGATTCCGGACGAAAATGCAAAAATGTGAAATTTTTGTTCACATTTTGCGCATCGAGCGCTTCTTTGCGTTCAGAAAAAAAAAAATAGAATGGAATTTCTAATGTGGCTTTTGCTGTTTCTTGCCGAATTTCGTTTAACTCTTCTTCGCCACTGGAGAGAATCCAAATAAGATGCAGCGGGTGGGGCTTTTGAAGTAAAATTCGAATTCCTTGTTGCGAGGATCTCACCTAATCGAATTTGCTCCTGCAGGAACAAAATGCGTTGCATCAAAGGTTCGTTGTTGTGCCTTAAGGTATCTCGCTAAGAGCTTCAGTTCGCCCCGGCGAAGTCAAGTTCTTTGACTAAAACAAAAAAAAAAAAGTTACACAAAAATCCATTTTACTCGCCACTTTTGCAATCTATTAAGCTCTCCGCCGCGTCTCGGTACTTCCCCGGGCTTGAGGGAAGTAAGTGAAAGCTTCGAATGTTCGAGATAAATGAAAATACTCGGCACGTTTCTTATCAGAGGCGACCTAAATTACGATAAAGAGGTATTTCTTACTTTCACAGCCCGCGGGATTCCAATTCTTCTCGTATATCCGCACTCGCCTCTGCGTTTTCACCCTCTATTTCACCATTCCATTTGCACCCCCCTCCCCCCTCCCCACCCCGAAATACAATCAGCACTACCTCGTAAGAATTTCAAGACGGATTCACTCGAACAATCCGGTCTTGTTATGCATTTAGATACGGGCGTGATCCAGTTCGTTCGTTGATAGAAATATACGACCTGAACTTTCTCACTGCTATGCACAATAATACCGAGTTATACACAATGGAGAGACGAAATAATTGTGGAAAACAGGAGAATTTCGATTCCATGGATTTCATGGAATGTTCAGCAAAAAACGAATATGAAGTGCAAACGAGTGAAATCTATCGTAAAATTTGTGTCCCAAGCCAATAATTATCCAGCGAAAAGTGCTCAACGTGACGCGAACGAAACGCAAACTCCGTTGATCGGCTAAATTGTACGCTGCTCGGATGTTGGAAAAAAAAAGTGTATAAAAATATTAGTCACTCTTTTTTTCGGTTAGTTTACTTTCGCCATATTTACTGAGTGTGAGCTTTCACGGGAGAGCGTAAATTCGGATATAGCGACCTAGTGTATGTTGCATTTTAAAAAAATGCTGAAATACATGTTAACCTTTTTTCTCTTCTTTTTTACCTCTCCGCTGCGCGCCTCGTATTTTTCATTATTTTTTTTGCGGTTTCTTCCAGACCTCCAAAAAAGAGGCATCAACAAAAAAAAGACGCTGGACATTTAACGTACCGCGGCGTGCAGTTCGCAAATTAAATACGGCAATAACCAGTGTATAATATTAAAAGAAAATGTCGCGAATAAACATAAAGTTGGATTAATTAATGTAAATGTGAAATCACGGTATTCCGGTGTTGTGGTCCATCGGGGCGAGGGGGGGGGGGGGGGGAATGGTTCGAGCACAAAAGGGCATAACGCCGAATAATATCTTTCCTCTGGAAATTAAACGAAAACCTGGTATTCCGTGGTTACCTCCCGGTGGGAAACGAGCGACGAGCAATTTCGCGATGTACAAGAGGTGTACGGTAACATAACGCCGTTGCACGACGGGAGGAAAACGAGTAAAATGTTCAACGTTGGAAACGTATAATTGGCTCCGCGAAAGGAGCGCTAAAAAAGATTTTCGGTGGAGAGATTGGGGAAAGGCAACGCTGTTCGGGTTCGCAAAAAATCGAGTGGTCGATGTTCACGTAATTGCGAGTGCGGTGGCTGTGGAAGAATTTTTTTACGTTTTTTTTCGATAATAGAGTATTTTAGTCCACTCGTTGGGCAACAACGAGTGGACTCGCGGTGTTCATCGATAATCCGAGTCGGCATTATCGTTCGAATAATTCACACGCAATGTTCAAATAAATTTGTGACTTCGGCGAGTCGCGCTCGCGCACTTTGAAGGGGGGAAAATTGGTGGGAACCAATTTTGTTCCCGACAATGTGGAACGGCCAGGATCGTTCGCGGATGCACTTTGAATAACGCAAAATTATTGATCGAAGAGATATTTTAATATTTATTTCAAGCCTGGGAGTCGTTAAAGCTGAATCGTTCGTGGGTAAATCGTTTTTAAATTCGGTTGCGTTCGATTGAACTAATGGATGAGTTTACAATAATAATAAATCATACATCGTTTGGACGTGAAGTATCGAGTGGCAAAATATAAATATGCGACGCAGCATACATGGCGTATTTTTGTATTAAAAGAATCGTGATGTTCGCAAGCCTTTCGAAAACTCATCTCGAATCACCAACTTTTTCGAAATTGCTGATGCGCAACGCTCGTCCATCCAAATGGGTGCGTTCGATTGACCTTATGGATGATTAAAATGTTTAATGTAATGCACCGGACGGTAAGGTTTTATATATATTGTTATATATAATTTAATATACAATTTGTAATAAAATTAAAAGTAAAGTATTTCTAAAGTTTCGAATACACTATACGTTCATTTTTTGTCACAATTTATCACAATTGTACATGAAATTTAATATACCAGTTTATGTATAAAAACTGTCAATACCGGTACGTTAAATTTCATACTAATTTCTTTACAGCATAAAAAAAATTAAATCTTATATCGTTTGGAAGTGAACTATTCAGTGATAATGTGTATATACATATACATATATATGCAACGTAGTATACGCAGCGTATTTATATTAAAAGAATCGCGATTTTACCAGCCTTTCGAGTGCTCGCCTTGAATCTCCAACGTTCTCGAATTTGCTGACTCGCAACGTCTGCGCATCCAGATCACTCGGTGATACGTGTCAAGTTTTCGATAGTGCTCTCGATATTTGATCTCCGAATTGCGTTCATCGTGCGGTCATACATATGTATACATACGCCTACATATATATATATACCTATACACATATATATATATATATATATGGGAGACGCGCGACCACCCCAAGTGCTCGAGAAATAGTGTAACGTCAGGAATATATATTTTTCAACTACGGCAGTAAAGTATGCGCCATTCCACTATAGTCTGTCCGTTCTACGTCAGGCAATAAAAAAAGTTTCCTGTCGACGACTCGGATGCATCTCGTCACTGTTCCAACATCGCGCAAACCCCATTGGGAATAAAAGTAAACTGTCCGAGCGGCCGTCACTGAAACACGGAATGAGACACGGAAAATAAAAATGTTTCACCTCTACTGCATCATCATTCATGAGTCGTATAATGGAAAAGTGTTGACTCTTGTGTAACAGTGAAGATGCATGGATAACGGAGGACGGGCGAGACCAATGTCAATATATTTCATAGCCATTCAGTTGACAGCGGGGCAACATGGGACAGAAAAAGGGTAGCTTCGATGGGGCAAAATGGGACGCCCTAAAATTATTGGAAAATTGCGCTTTTAAAATCTCGATAATTTTATAATAATGTAATTTCATAAAAATAGCTTTAGCACGTCCCATTATATTGACATTATATTACGCGGCCGTCTACTGCATTAGTTCTGGTTGCTAAACATTCTACAGTCGATACGGATTTTTTAAACATTTTTTTGACGGATTTCTCCTCTTACTACCAGTTTACAATAAATCCTGATTTAGAGCTCAAAGTAATACATTTTATAATAAAAATAAATAATAAATTAAGATGAATATCATGTTAAATAAAATCCATTAAAAATAAGCGGAAACATGAATTCATACCTCTTTTACAACTATTTAACTAATAGGAAAGATTGAAAAAAAATTTTATTAGTCTTCGCTGGAAAATAATTTAAAAAATATTATTCATACCTTTCGTTTCCATTCAATTCGTCAGAAAAAAGAATCGAACCGAGACGACGTCAAACGGCGTGAGATTGCCAAGGGTGAAAGAGAGAAACAGAAGTACGAAGACGCATGGATAAGTGAGACCGGACGAAACCAGTAACAATATACATCGTAGCCATTCAGTTCAAAAGTCCTTGGTTGGTAAAAATTTCACAGTCGGTACGACGGTAAATAAAATCCATTTAAGAGAAGAGAAAACATCAATTCGTGCCTCCTTTAAAACTATTTATCCAATTAGGAGGATTAAACAAAACTTAATTACTAGGCGCTAGACGATAATAAAAAAAAAATGCATACCTTTTGTTTCAACGGGGTGAGTTTGCCGCGGGTGAAAGAGAGAAACAGAAGTACATAGATAAGAGAGAACGAACGAGACTCATAACAATACACATCATAGCCATTCAGTTCATAAGTCCTTCGGTAACTAAAAATTCCAGTCAGTACCATGGTAAATAAAATCCACTTAAGAGAAGAGAAAACATCAATTTGTGCCTCCTTTGCAACTATTTATCCAATAAGAAGGCTTAAAAAATGTTCATTAAGGTAAACGTACCAATGGCCGGACACTTAAGGGAGCAGTCCCGGTCCCCGGACATGCATGCAAAATCGTATTTCCATCTCTCTTGCACGCCCGCTTTGTCCGGCCACTGGGACGTGTCCGGTCATTGGTACGTTAGAGTCGCTAGAAGATAATAAAAAAAAATTTATTCATACCGCTTGTTTCCATCCGATTCGTCAGAGAATAAAAAATCATTCAAAGCGAGAGGTCGTCAACGGGCTGAGTTTGCCGAGGGCGAAAGAGAGAAACAGAAGTACGAAAGCTACGGAGCCGCGGCGATTCGTGGGGGTGGAATCGCGTGGGGGCTAGATCTTGCGCCGTTCACCCATGCCACCGGCAGCATCCCTCTACTACGAGGGGGCCGCGAAGCAAAACGGCAGTCACTCGCGCGGTTCGCGACCCGCGGGACCTTGTCCGTTTACCCTCGTGTTTGCAATATTTTTTTTCTCCAACGAAACGCTCTCAGTCACGTTGTCGTCGAGTTCGTTCGGTGCTATCGTTCGTTATCGTCGGTCCCGCACCTTGTCGCTGCAAAACCGCGATAAGCCCACGGATCGCGGAAAAACGAAAAACTTTTGTGCCCTCGGTGCGATGACAAAAAAAGGCCGCCCAGTATTTTCTACGGCGTGTTCTTTTTCGATCCTATAATCCGACGCACTCGTTTTTCGGGCCGTTTGCTCTTATCATTTCCTTCTTTTTTTTTTATCTCGAACTGCGTGCCCGAAGTGAAAATTGATCGATCGAGAAGTGAAAAAAATAAACAAGCAAATACAAAAAGGAGCGAAAACATTGGATTCGAAAGTTCCGGAGACTCGTGCACGATATTCGGAGCGTTGTTCGCGGCATCGAAAAACACGAGTGCCAGTGTCGGTTTTATAAACGTTATGAAACATAATTATAAAAAATAAGCACAAAAAATAATTATAAAATATAATCGTAAAAAATATTTATAAAACATAATCATAAAAATAATTATAAAATATAATAATAAAAAATAATTATAAAATATAATAATAAAAAATAATTATAAAAAATATTGTGTGCGGCGAGGGGTGAGAAATTGGACTTTGGCATCCACATCGGCAGAGCACACCGACCACCAACCTGGAGTACCAATGCGGATCACGTGTAGCACCCGTCTTCATGGGGATGGGCTTTAACGACAAAAAGCTGCGGAGATTACGAAGATTGCGGCTTTTTGGCCGCGCGAAGGTTTACCTCACGGTTCGGTGGCCTCAGCTGGTGGGTTCCCTACGGGGTTTACATACAAAGTTACCTCTAAGAATCGAAGAAAAAAAAAAAAAAAATCGGGCACCAAAAATAACCGGGTCTGCAGCGCTCTCGCGCCGTTTCGTTTTTCCAACCTTTCTTCGTCATTGAATCCGAGTTTTTCGAATTTCAAGAATGCCGGAAAAATTTCGCTTTCTTGGAGAGCACCTGAGGTCACGTTGGTTGGGATTTCCCCTTCGGACTCGCGGCAACGTGTACTTCCGGTCCCCATGGACAGAAGTAGGAAAGCTTGCAATCATCTTAAGCTCTTCGGCACAAATACGTAATTTTTTTTCTTCGCTTGTATCCGCTTTTTTTTTTTGTTCAAAAATAAAACACCGGCGATAGAAGTGAAGTTAGAAGTTATAGAGTCGAGTACATCGACCGAGGCCGCGGGGTTACGAGCTCTCCCTTTCTCGAGTCCCTTCCATATCGCAAATTGGACTTGAGTTGAAATACATTTTCTGCCGACTGAAATACGCTCGCTTCTCGCGTATACGTGACCAAGGCATACGTTCGTGATCTCAACGAATTTTTCCACATTTTTCACTAACGACGATGTTCGTCTCGGGCAACTTCAGAAAGCGCTCCTTAGTCGCAATTTTTTATAAAGGCGAATTATATAGGTGAGCGCGCAGGAAACGAGAAATAGCGAAAATCTATCTGGGCAATTGAGGGCGGGTATTCCAGGGATCGTAATGATTATGGAGCAGAAAATAAACATGCAAATCCTGAAATTTTTTGAAAAATCGTGCAAAAACTCGTGCTGAAAATTTTAGGTACTCAACGATAATTTGTATTCGGGTATATTTGAATGAGATGACATTTTCTGTGTGAAGGGAGAGACGTTTTTCTCGTGAACCGGAAAATGGCCATGCGGCAGAAAATAAATATGCAAATTTTGATGTTTTTTGAAAAATCGTGCAGAAACTCCTGCTGAAAATTTTAGGTACTCAATGATAATTTGAATGAAATGGCATTTTCTGTACACGTTTTTCTCGTGAACAGGAAAATGGTTATGGATCCGAAAATAAACAGGCAAACACGGAAATGGGGGAGAAAATCAATGTGCAAATTTTGAAATTTTTTGAAAAATCTCGTAGATACCTTTGGTTAAGTTAGGTTCTCAACGATAATTTGAAATCGGATGATTGACTGAGATGGCATTTTTTGTGTGACGGCGTGAACCTTAACCGACCTTCTTAAGGGCAACGGGACCGCAGTGGATATGACGAAGAAAAAAAAACATACAAATTCTGAAATTTGTTGACGAATCCTGCAAAAACCACTGCTAAAAATTTTAGTTTGGGAGGAGCGGGGCAAAATGGGCCGATGGAGCAAAACGCAATTTTCCAATAATTTGTTGATGGGACAGTCGGGCAAAACGGGGCAGAAAATTCGGATGCATCGATGGGGCAAAATGGGTGATCCAAAAATTATTGAAAAATTGCGTTTTGCCCTACTGTCCCGTTTTGCCCCGCTCTCCCCTGTTCAATGATAATTTGAAACGGATGTTTGACTGACGTGGCATTTTCCGTGTGACGAAAGACACGTCTTTCTCGTGAACCATAAGTGACCTCCTCCTGCCTGTCTCTGTTTATCGGCCGTTCCATCGCCGCATTCGCATCACTTTCGGTGGGGTCACACAAATATAGCGCACACCCGCCTCCGTCGGCCTTCACTGATGCCCGCTAGTTTGCGATCACGAGCCAGTATCAACACTGGAAAATATATTTGCAGTTTGACCTAGTTTTTCTTTAATTTATCCCCCCTCCATCCGGCGACATACGTCATTCGTATACACACCTTCGACACCGCCTCGTGTCTTCCTTATATATATTCGCTACATCGTCGATCCACATTCATCTCGCTCCGGTTAGTCCCCTTTGTAGCGCGTATTTATACTATGCATGACGATCCGTACGTTCCATTCGCGTGTGATTTTATTGTATTTCTAACGAGTTCTTGATTAAACAGCAAGCTTTTTGCCGACCTGAGCATGTTTTTGAAATTATGCATATCGGCTCACGAACGATAAAGCCGACGCGATAAAATCTCTGCGGTTTCGCCATGAACTGCGAAAACGGAAATTTGCGGGATTCGTGTTTACGACCTAGACCCTATTTACATCGAATAATTTAGACAATAGGTTTGAAAACGAGGATTACGAGCTGTCTTGTTTATGGTACGAACGAAGCTAATAGTGTATGCACGTACCGTTTAATTGCGAGAGGGAACCGTTCGGCGCGTCGTTACTGCGAAATTCAACCCGCAAAAAATTCAGCTACATCGTCGATCGACATTCATTTCACCCCGGTTAATCCCCTTTCAATCGCGTATTAAATTACGTATGCCGATCTGTACCTTCCATTCTAATCGACAGCTTTCCTTCGTTCTATGACTCGCGAGTAATTTTATTATAGCGAATAGAGGGGCAAAATGGAACAGTTGGGCATAATGCAATTTCATAGGAATTTTTGGATACTCCAGTTGGGCAAAATGCAATTTCATAGGAATAGGAATTTGGATAGGCCAGTCGGGCAAAAGGCGCGGAAAATCCTGATCTATCCATGGGGCAAAATGGAGCATCCAAACGTGACTAAAAAATTGCGTTTCGCTCCACTGTTTCATTTTGCCCCACTCTCCCTTCTACTAACGAGTTGTCGACTAAACAGCAAGCGTTTCGCCGAGCTGGGCACGTTTTAAAAAATTATGCATTTCGGCGCTCGAACGAAAAAGTCGACGTGATAAAATCTCTCCGGTTTTCGCGCACAAACTTCGCAACCGGAAATTTTCGCGATTCGTGCGTTACGACCTGTGCCCTATTTGCACCGAATAATTTAGACAATAGGTTTAAAAACGAAAATCACAGTTGCCTTGTTTATAGTATGAACGAAGCTAATAGTGTATGCACGTACCGTTTAATTGCGAGAGGCAACCGTTTGTCGCTTCGTTACCGCGAAATTCAGCTCGCAAAAGGGGGCTCCGAAGCGCGGGCGCGTCCTGGGCGTGTATGCTGGATATACCGAAGCTATAGTATCGAGTAATCCGATTTGGAAAGCTCGCCGAGGGCGGCCGGAGTAAAAAATCAACGTCCAACGACGGGGACCAGCGACAGCATTTACGATAGTCAGGTTTTTCCACGCTTCGGATATTTAACGGAAAGGTGCTTTGGACGGACGGACGGTTGTATAAAAGTCTAATGGGATGGTTAGCCCGGTGACTGGCGAGCTGTCAGGAAACGTCGATCCACCGTGACGGCGGGACGGAATCGATAAAAAAAATCTTTACTCTCGATAAGTGTCTATCTCGAGCGGGAATGGTAAGGAGAACCGGTGGAAAGCGAGAAGACGAAATGCAAGAGGGAGAACTTTTTCTTTCACGAAAAATAATCGTTACAAAATGCTTCTACGGATTTCTGATTTATTTGCTTTAAATATAAATATATTTTTTTCATTAAAAGTCAATTTTTTTTAAATTAAAAATGTCAATTTTAACAATGGATATGTCGTATTTAGCCACGCGGAACGTTAATCCGATTAGCATACAAATAGTATTTCTGTCATTTCTTACGTGTAAAATGAAATTAAAAAAATGAATAATAATGATATGTCCAATCTCTCAGGCACTCAGAGCTATTGCAGGTGCAAAAAGTTGAGGCGTCCTTTATAGGCTTTTGGATTGCCTAAATGAAATGCAGCCTTCGTGAAATAGCTTTGGATAGACAATCAAAGTTCCATTAGTCAAATTAAATTGTTTAGCTTTTTGTTTCACAAAAATCAATCGCTACAAAACGCTACAATTATTTACATTAAAAACAAATATGTTCTCTTTTTAAAGTCGCATTTTTGCAGAATTTGAGAAAATATGTTCAACATCGAATTTGTCGTATTTAAAGCAAAGGTGCTTTGGAAGGCTTTTATAAAAATCTAATGGAACGGGTTAGCTTGGTGCGATCACCGAGCTGTCAGGAAATGTCAATCCATCGAGACCGCAGACGGGATCGATAAAAAAAAATCTTTACTCTCGATAGGTGTCCCGAGCTGGAATGGTAAGGAGAACCGGCGGAAAGCGGGAAGATTAAATGCACGAGGGCAAAGTAAGAGAAGAGATGTATAACTTCTTACGAGAAAAACGCACGTTGTTATAATGGATCTCATTACTTTTATCGAGCGGACATACATCTCCTCAAACGCGAAATTACCCGGTTTCCGGTGGAGCCGTCTCGTCGTACCCACATAGCCGTCTTCATGCAAAAATTTCAAATGGCTACCATCCTTGCTCTCTTATAGCTTCCCTCTTCAACTTTATCTTCTCGCTTCTCCTCGGCTCCTTACCTCTTTTCTTACCTCTTTTTTCGTACGTTTCCTCTTTCGCCCACTCCAACGGGCTTGAACTTTTCTCGGCTCGCGCGCCAGTGATGATCGCCATTTCATCCCGCAATTCATTATCGATCATCGCATGAACATTTTCGCACACTGTGGAAATAAATTGTAAATTTAATGCACCGGAACTTGAAATTTTCGCACGTTACTTACATTAATTGAACATTAATGTGCGTTTTGTAAAATAAAAGTGTTAGGTATTAAAATTACAAATCTTTTGCCGGAAGTTTATAAATCTTTTGCCGGAAGTTTATAAATCTTTTGCCTGAAATTTACAAAATTTTCCATAAAAAATAAAAATTTATTGTAAAATTGCAACGCACATTTCGGAAACAGTTTATGTAGAAAAGCTTCCAATATGGTTGATTAATTTTCAAACGAATTTTTTTACAGTGCGCCTCTATTGTGAATTATTTAATGATTTTATTTTAGATAAACGTACGGCAGGTCCGTCGATAGAGAGCACTTGTGTTTCGCCCCTTGACATCGTAAAAAGACGATCGTGTGGTCAAGAGTACGTTTGCCGAGACACAAAGCAGCGAATTCCGTTCGGGCTCGAACCTTAATTAAAGCATTTTCCATTAACAATTCCATTAGCGAGCGTGAGGTGCCCGCTGAGGGCCCAAGGGGTTGCGTCCACTCGCGGAGGAAACGTAACTACTAAAGTTTTAATGAAAGCAACTAATTTCACATACGCGCCACGCCATCGGATGTGAAAGGTGCACTGTAAGCATTGTGTTATCATTGTGTATGTACAAGAGACCGGCCGAACACGTCTGAAACGTACGAAATTCAAGGTTTAATCCAGCATACCAATGAAGAATCGCTGCTTTACTTTTTGTCTCGTAAAAATTAATCGTTGCAAAATGCTACTGCGAATTTCCGATTAATTGACTTTACATATAAAAATATTTTCTTTTTAAAGTCAATTTCTGAAAAATTTGAGACATTATTTTTATCAACGAATTTGTTGTATTAAATTACGAGGCGCATTGCTCTGTTTAGCATACAAATATCATTGTTATCATTTCTTGCGTGTAAAATGACATGCAAAAAAGAAAATAATCGTTGATTACTTTAGAGCTATCGGAGGTACACAAAGTTCAACAATCTTTTGTGATTGCCCAAAAATGACTTCATATACAATCGAAGTTCCACTAGTCAAATTGATTTGTTTTGCTTATTGTCTCACAAAAATTAATCGTCACAAATTGCTACAATTGTTGACTTTAAATACAACTATACTCTCTTTTTAAAGTACATTTTTGCAAAAACATAAAGAAGATTTTTAACAACGAGTTTCTCGTATTTAATTACGTGTCGCATCTTCGCCATTAGCATACAAATAGCATTGTTATCATTTGTCACGTGCAAAGCTAAATGTAAAAAGAAAACAATCGTTATATATCCAATCTCTTAGGCAATTAGAGTTATCGGGGGGTACAAAAAGTTCATGAGTCTACAATCTTTTGTGATTGCCCAAATGAAATGCAGCCTTCGTGAAATGGCTTTGGGTAGACAATCGAAGTTCCATTAGTCAAATTGAAACGTAAATTTGCGACGGAAAATTTGAAACGAAGTTGAGAGCGACTATATAGATCTGTAGATTCCCGTCGAAACGGAGGAAGAGACTTCTCTAATATGCATTAATCGCCATTCGAGACCGCCGGCAGAGACAAAGCCAAGTTGTATCAGCTGGCACTCGCAGGAACAATCGAATTCATGTAAATGGTGGTAATCGACGGCGCGGCTTTGATCAACGACGAGACAGTGGAACGAGGAAGTTTCCATCAAAGGCAACTCTCGGCGCTCCCAGAAAAGCTTGAACGGGCGTGACTGAGAGTGGGAGACAAAGAGGACGATGGGAAAATTTTAAATGTGCTATAACTTTCGTGCCGCACTGTTTCACAGCCGGGAGACTCGCGGATAAGGAAAAACTTGTTTACGCGCAGCGATACAACGACTAAACGTTATATCAGATACACAACAAAATTAGCCGGCAATTACGACGGAGTACAAGAAAGTGTCTCGACTAACGGACGTATATTGCAGCAAAAGCGAGCGAAAACCAAGCAAATAATTGCAGTTTATTTTCATACCTTGACGGATGTTTGTAAATCCATTACCTTATATAAAAAATAATTGCTTATAATGATATTCAATAAGAAGCATACAGGGATTAAAAAATACGGTCGAATCAACTAAAGATTCGGGCAAAGACGTTGAAATTAATATTTTGTTGGTCGAACAAAATATTTTAATCCCTCAAAAAATATTTTGGGTGAAAACACAAAACAAAATTGTTGAATTCACAAAAATCTTAGTTGTACCAACGAAATATATTTATTGGAATGTCCGTGCCCGATTGATTCGGATACAAATAACGTCAATATTCGGAAGTAAATCGCGATGATTTCCATTAAGTGACTCGCTCATCCATACCGGCGTATCGCCTGTTATTGCCGATAATCCATTACAGTGATTGTTTCATCGAAATCTGAAAGAAAGCGTGTCGGGTTAATAAATGATTTTACGGCCAAACGATTCGAGTATTCCGCAACGTCCACTCATCACGAAGACAATTAAATTCTCGCTTCGACTCTCGTTGCGCAAGTGCGAACAACACATTCGCATGAATAATTTTAATACAATTGCGGTCGCGCAGCTGGCGCGAGAATCAAAACGGACGCCAGGATTCGCACGACGGCCATGCGCGTAAATGATTCGATGCCGTTTCTCGAACGATCAAGACAATAATTGATTTTGCTGCGAACTTCCGCGCATAATCACTTTCAACTGCTGCACCCAGAAAAATAATTTATTTTACTCGCGACCCTCAAAGAAATATTTATTTGACTTAAATCAATATTTATTAGATTTATATCAATATTTACTTGAATTAAATCAATATTTATTAGATTTATATCAATATTTACTTGAATTAAATAAATATTTACTTGATTTAAATCAATACTTATTTGGTTTAACTCAATATTTATTAGATTTAAATAAATATTTACTTGATTAAAATAAATACGTATATACATTTTTTTAAGATTTATTTAAAGCAAATAAATTATTCTTCTGGGTGCGCCGATCGCCGAATGTAATTTCTGCACGAAAGTTAATTCGACTGTTGGCGAAACGGTTTGCCGTTGATCCGCGAGCTCAGCCGCGTCGAACGACTGATCTCCGCCTGATCCTTCGTGCGCGGAACAACAGTTGCCGAGAGCTATGCGAGTTACACGATGCCGCAACTGTGCGACCCGAAGCGCAACATCCAACGACAATTGCATTCTGTGCGGCCCACGTGTGGAGGCCTCGACGAGACCTATTTAATTAGTTCCGTAGCTTTGTGAGCAGTTTGACCGTGGGACGGCATTGCATCGATCCGCGTATGCAGCTCTGATCTCCTGAATCGCTGTCGCTCCTGTGTAACCGATTCAGTATGGAGGCACACATGCGAGATCTGTACACCAGGATAACTTTTGGGCGAATGCGAGGGATGCGGAGCTTTGGCCTCGCGAACAACAAGTGTGGACAGTCTGATCGTCGGTAATGTTCGTACAGACACGCACGACGGCCCGGCTAATTCACCATCAAGAGCTCCGATAATAACATAATCGTGCACGCGGCCGTGCACGGGCTGTGTGGTTACATAGCGAGGGCTCGTTTGGAAGAGGCGAATGTAACTTTAAAGGGAGCCTAAACGAATACAGCAGGACCGCGCTTATCCGAACTTTGATTATCCGAGCCTCCGCCCGACTCATCCGAGCCCTCCGTGTTAACCCCTTCACTGTCAGAGAAATTTATTCCCCTATACGTTTTGCCCCTAGGGGGACCTGACAGTGAAAGGGTTAACCGAGGTGTAGGCTTGGATAATTCGAAAAACTCGGATAAAACGAATAACTGCTACATTGTTGCATACGCACTTAACCTTGTACCAGTTTGCTGCGTCTTTGTATTGCGAGCTGTAAATACATCAGTTCCGATGCTAGAGTCAATGGTCGAAGATCGTGATGTCTCAAAAAAGGAAACAAGTTGCAAATTAACTAATAAAGTTAATTTTTATATGAAGCGGTGTGTTATTTTTTAAATATACGATAGTTGGACAAGTTTGAATTGAGTATGTTATCCGAGTTTTCGCTTATCCGACGTACGCTCTCCCCACGTTGTTGTCCGCAAGCCTCCTTTTTTTCCCCCCACGCGAGGTCTACGTTCCGCTCAAATATATGGAGATTTTAACGTCTCGGTTATACCGAAATTCGCGTGGATCCTCGCGTCTCGGCCCTCTCTATACCTATAGATACCGCTCCGTCACGCGTTTGCCTATCGCGGGTATATCTATATATCCTGTTTACGCCGTCGCCGCGTCCTGCGATATACCTATAGTTATAAGCTCCTCGCGTTCGCGTACCGCCGGTATACCTGTATCGTTCAGCCTTATCGCCGCCTGGACAATAGTTCCCCGGGCCCGGGCAATATTTCCCCGGCTAGCGCTCCGACTCGGCATGCCGCGTGCCGAGTGACGTCACCGGCGGTACGCGATAGCGATGAGGCACGCGTATCGAGAAATCTAATAATTTGCCAACGATGATTTCGCCCGTTAGACTAATTATTTTCATCCCGTTCTTTACATCATCGTAAAGCCCAAGCTTCAGGCTTTCCTACGATACCCCACGCGTGGGGATTTTCTCACTCTGAAGTAACTTTATCAGTAGGTATAAGTTATCGATATTTCGAACGATCGATAATTCCCGTTTCCCGTAATCGGGATATTATTTCGGCTCTCCGAGCGAGCACTTGTTTAATTATTTAAGCGGTTTAGCAAACACCTAAGCCATAAAAAGTACTTGCAACTTATTGGTTTAATTTTAACTACTTTACCGCCTCGCATTTTTTCCAACTCACTTCCTCAAAAGGGTCGGGAGTTATTCCCGATTTTCAGCCAAAACTTAGGCTTCGCGTAATCTACAATATTACGAATTAATTATTTTTGTTAACTATTTTTATATCAACCAAGTCGACTTGTATGTCAAAAAATTCCTCGTTTTTCGCTCTTCACCATACATAAGCATTGTATCGATTCTGTGAAGGGGGAGAGGCGAGCTGGTCGGATCTTTATCCTAATCGCGACGCGAATTTCGCGAGTTGAGCACGCGCGCGCAGATTTCGGGAACGAGGGCCTCTCTCCGAGGTCCGCGCTCGTCAATTTAGTCCGGCCAGCTCGCCTCACAGATCGCCTTACACGCCCAACGCCTACTGTACACATTGGAAAGCCATTAAAGCCGCATCGATACCACACACCTCTGGACTTCTTACTTGGCTCTCCCTGGACTACTCTCTGCTACAAAATCCGCACTTTTCAGTGCGATTAAACGTAGATCTCCCTTCTGGGATTCCACGGGCTTTCGACTTCGGCCTTCCACGGATCATCTCCTCGGGTCGGGTCGCACTTATTAGTGCGAACGACGCCGACATCCACACGGATCTTCGACTCGGCGAGTCCCCGGACTTTCTTCGCATCGCACAATCTCGCTCTTTTCAGAGCGAGATTCGTGAAACACAATCCGCTCTTTTCAGAGCGATTCATACGTACGTCGACCCTATCTCTTACACCACCTTCCCTCCCCCCTTGCCCCGATTATTGCGCAACGTTCGTGCTCCCTTTCGGACGCACGCCTGCCGATATCGGGAGTCGAGGTAACCTCCTCCTGTTTTTCCGGTTCTCACCCTTTTTCGTCCGCCTCCTACTCACCTCCAGCCGTTAACGTGCTCCTGCTGCAGGAAGCATCGAACGGCCGAGGCTGTAGGAGTAACCTCGCTTCCCGGTAATCCTTCCGACTCATCGTGTCGGCTGCCCCCCACACGCGGCAAACGAGTCTCTCCCTTTGCCGGGCAGATTCGAGTCACTCTACCGAATCTCACCTACGCTCATACATGCCGAAGCGCGCCGGACGTAAGCGTTTCCTCGCTCATGTGAAATTTCTCGCGGACAAGCGCCGGGCCCCCCGGGGTCTCGACTGGCTCCTCCAACAGGAGGCTGAGGGAGCCGCGACTTCCGCGATACGCGCTCGAGAGGCCCTCCCGGTCCTACTTCGGGAACCCCCGCGCGCTCCGCCTCCGTGGCTCCGCGACACCGCGACCTCGTCATCCCCTCGCGATAACGCTAGGCCGCGCATCGTCGCCGAGACCGTCCTAGACGTCCAGGCTCGGTTCACCCTCGTTCGCCCGGTCGAACCCTACATACCGGAGCGGGTCACACCGGGACCTTCCCCGCCCGACGTACCGTACGTCCCCTCCGGCCCACCGACGATCCCGCGGGATCTGGCCGCGCCGGACCCCTCTGACGACGTCGCCCCCGCCGACGTTAATTCGGGTTAAATTCGTTCTTCTTCTACCGGTTTGGCTTCCTTTCTCTTTATTCAGTTTCTTTTCTTCCTCCATTAATATTTTGCTAACCTCGACTCACGGGAGTCGGAGTTAACAAACTGGCGCCCAACGTGGGGCTCGAACCCACACACCTCGCGAATTAAACTCGCGTACGGGATAAATCATTCTCGTAATACCGACCGAGTTAGTTCGACGGCTAACCATTCTCTTGCTCGTACGCAAGAAAGTATTAATCTCCCGCGTCGCTCGCGTACACGACGGTACGTCTCAACGGCACCTCTCAGGTCCGCGAAATCGTGGGAAATACCATTACTGCTATTTCATTTTTTTTTTATTGTTTTTTTTTTCGAGAGAGCCCATCCGCGCGTAATCGAATCGCGTCCCGTAATTAATACCACTTTCGGGCTTCATTGATTACCGTTAGCGGCATTTACGGCCAGTTACTCGGATTATCGGGGACTCGAAAAGTAACTACATCGGTATTTATTACCCCGCGAATTCTTCGTGAACCGTCATACGGCGCCTCTCGCACGAACCAAAAGATCATTATTAAAATCTTCAGATTATTATTACGGTAATAATAATTAGACACAAATAACTACGATTAGGATGTCGGTATCGCATACTCCTCGTAGGTCAGCACGCGTCCGTGGCGAACCGCCAAACGAGGGAATCCCGGAAGAAAGGGGTGAGAATCAGTTGGCGGACCCTCGTCTATTGGACCTCGATTTGATCGAACCACTCGACCAAATAGAAATGCCCGAGTTTATGCATGATCCGGGCCTTGACCGATCTGCGGACCCCCCTGCGCACGCGGCTCGTCGCGATCCCGCGCCAGTCGAAAATGCCCCCGTTAATAACGACGGTCGTCCTCCCCCCGAAGGAGAGGGCCACTTACCGTTACGGGATGAAAACGCGAATGTAACTCCCCATCTCGATCCTCCGCTACAGCCGCGAGTTCAAATCATCGCTCCTCCGCCCCCCGAAGGCCCGCCGCGTGTCCCGCGAGACGAGCCTCGTCCGCAGCCACCTCCACGCGGAGCCATACCGAGACGCGATGATCCACCCCGCGCCCCGCGAGATGCGAATTACTTTTTGCGCGACAACGTCGAGATTCCGCGCGTCCAACGCGACCCCGTGCCACCGCCGAACCATCAAGACAACGACGCCTTCGCGGGATTGGAAGCACTTCTCCGGGCTTTGAACAGCCTAAATCGGCCTCCCCCTCCCCCACTACCTACCTACAGTGGAGCGGACCACGAGGATCCGAACCGATTTCTCGCGCGATGCGAGGAGTATTTCGCGGCGGTTCAAACACCCTATTCCGTACGCTCGAAAGTCGCCGCCTCCGCCCTCCACGGAGACGCGGAAAAATGGTGGAGCGGTTACCAACCACTCGACTTTCCCTGGGAAAAATTCCAGGAACTTCTTCTCTGTCGGTACGACAGCCCGGCCGTCGTCTCGCGCCTAAACGCGCAATTGTTTTCGCGCAGGCAAAGCGAGCGCGAGAATGTTGGAGTTTATCTCCAACAGAAATACCTTCTGTACGAAAGAATTCGTGGGCATGACCCGGAACCAGTCAAGGTCGCCACACTCCTCGAGCTACTCCGCCCAAATCTCCGCATGGCTATACGACCCGCCAACCCGCAGACACTTTCTGCACTGATGTCTAAAGCCATAGAGGCCGAATACGACCTCGGCGATAGCCAGTCGTCATCGAGGCCCAGAAATGATAAGCCGGAAAGAAGCGAGAGAGTAGCGAAGCCCGCGGTAGACGTCCCAACACTCCCGAAGTGTTGGCATTGCCCCGAGTACCATCGCCATAAGGATTGCCCGGTTCTCGCTAACAGAATCGCCGAGCAACGGGCTACTCCCGCGGAAAACTGGCGGAAGGCGGCAGACGCACCCAAGCCTGCCGCCGACCAACAGTAGGCCTGACCGAGCACGCGTCAGAGAGGAGAAAGCTGCCGCATATGCTCGTCACTCTAGGCGACCGAGAGGTTAATGCAGCTATTGATTGCTTCTCGAGCGACTGCTTTCTCCACCCGGGGCTTCTTCCCCAAGACTACCCGATCGAGTCCGTCACCTCCGCCGCCAATCTGGCTGGCGAAGACACTAAGATGCCGCTCGTTGGAAAGGTTCGCATCAAGATAAGTGTCCAAGGACACTCCTTCAACGTCGAGGCATGGGTCGCCCCGACATCCCGGGAACCCCTAATCCTCGGTTACCCCTGGCTAACAGGGCAACGAGCGATCTTTGACTTTTATCACGGCATTATCCACTTCGGCGTCCACGAACGCCTCACCGTACGTCTCACCGACGCACCCGTCCCGAGGCCTACGCCGCCCCAGACTGACCTCTCCGGATTCCATCAGGAATTTCCCCCCGAATGGAACATGGAGTTCCACGAACTCATCCAGCGATTCGGAGCAGTCTTCAAGACGGACGGCAAACTCTCGCAGACGCGCTCAACGAAACACATCATCCGGCTTACGGACGATAAACCCTTCCGCGTCCCGCTGCGCCGATACTCGGAGGAAAAGCGCGTCATCATCCGGGAGCAGCTCAAAAGCATGATGGCCGAAGGCATCGTCGAACCGTGCTCCTCCCCGTACTGCTCCCCTATAGTCATCGCGCGAAAGAAGGACGGGCGACCCCGCTTCTGCATCGACTACCGGCGCCTCAACGAGATCACCGAGGATACAGCCCAACCCATCCCACGGATCCAGGACGCCCTCAAGGATTTGGGAACAGCTCGCATCTTCTCCACCATGGATTTAAAGAGCGGCTACTGGCAAATCCCCATGGACCCGGCCTGCAAGAAGTATACGGCCTTCGCTTCACCCGACGGTGGAACATTCCAATTTCGAGTCATGCCGTTCGGGCTGAAAAACGCGCCGAATACATTCCAGCGATTCATGAGCCAACAAGTTCTCGTCGGCCTCCTCGGACAGATCTGCTTAGTATATCTGGACGATATCATCGTGTTCTCGCACAGCTGGTCCGAACACCTACAGCATCTCGCCTTGATCCTGGAGCGCTTGAGTCTTCACGGACTGACATGCGCCATCGACAAGTGCCATTTCGGCACCACCAACCTCGATTACCTGGGCCACAGTGTCACGGATAACGGGAACAATGCCAAGGACGTACATATCCGGGGAATCCTGGACTTCCCTCAGCCTCGTACCAAGCGAGAGTTACAAAAATTCCTCGGAACCTGCAATTGGCTCCGGGAATATATCCCCGATTTTGCCCCCCTCGTAGCTCCGATTACGGGACTCCTCGCGGGAAAAAAGAAATTTCTCTGGACCAAGGCCGCCGACCAAGCTTTCGCGGAGGTAAAGGCCCGAGTCCAGCAGCCTCTCCACCTTAGTCGGCCCGACCCACAGTTGCCGTACTATGTACAGACGCACGCCAGTGACGTCGGCATGGGGGCCGTGCTCTACCAGCTGGACGAAGAGGGCAATAAGAAAGTCGTGAGCTACGCTAGCGCAAAGTTCGACGACGTTCAACTGCGTTATTGCCAGCACGAACGCGACTGCCTCGTCATCATCTGGGCACTCAAACGCTATAAACCATACTTGGACGGTCAACGGTTCACCTTGCGAACCGACAACCGGGCTCTCGCCTGGCTTCGACAAGTCAAGGATGACAAAGAAAAACTCGGGAGATGGGCGCTGATGCTCGAGGAATTCTCCTTCGCCGTTGAACATATTCCGGGTCGCGGAAACGAATTCCCGACCGCCCTCTCCCAATACCCCGCGACTCACCGCACGTTAGAACCCGTAGGTGAGAGAGACCTCGCTCCCCCGGAGCCACCCACCGAGTCCGGCGAATTACCGCCCGAACTTTTCTCCATCGAGGTTGAAAACTTGGTCGAGCGGGTCATCAGTGAACAGCAGACCGACAAACAAATAGAGTCGATCGCTGCCGGCCTAGACCCCTCCGACCCGAACGCGTCCCATCAGTACATTGCCGGAGGAATCTGGCGACAGGATCGCGGCCACTGGTTATTACTAGCCCCTCAGGCCTCCCGAGGAGCGATAATCCACGAGTACCACGATTCCCCCCTAGCGGGCCACCCGGGAATGGACGAGACCCTGCGAGCCATTCAAGAGAAGTTCGTTTGGGACAAAATGCGATCCGACGTACGCGAGTACGTGCGCGACTGCCGCCTGTGCGCTTGCACCAAGGCCACCCGACCTCGTCATGCGGACCAGCTGAGACCGCATCGTCCTACCCGCCCCTGGGAAACCATCGCCCTCGACCTCATGGGCCCTTATCCCCGGTCTGGCCGTGGAAAGCGCTTCATTTTGGTCATAACGGATTTATTTTCCCGTTGGGTGGAGGCATTCCCCCTGGGATCATCCGAGGCCCCGACACTGATCAAAATCATGGAACAAGAAATCTTTACAAGATGGGGTTATCCGAGAGCCATCCTCTCCGATAACGGTCCCCAATTCGCCAGCCAAAAGTGGCTCAGCGCTTGCGATCTATGGCAAGCCCAGCACTGGACTACCGCCATATATCACCCCCGCGCCAACCCCACGGAACGGCGCAACCAGGAAATTAAAAAGGGACTCCGCTTGAATCTTCAAGGATGCCGACACCGGGATTGGGACTTGCACCTGTCCAAGGTGCTCTTCGGCCTTCGAACCCGCGCGAATTCCGCGACAGGATTCACTCCCAGCGAAATGCTGCTTGGTACGACCCTTCGCCGCCCTGGCGAATGGCGATTTCCGCCTCCGACGACTCCCGTCGCCTCGAGGGAGCAACGGATCCAAGAGGCCCTGAACCATCAGAGCCTTTACCAAAAAAGTTACGCCTCTGCTGGCGATTCCAACCCTCAATACCTCCCCGGCAACCTTGTCTGGGTAAGAAACCACTCCCTCTCGAACGCTCCGGAAGGAGTGCACGCCGGCTTTAACTCTCCTTGGGTGGGCCCTTTCCCGATTACTGACCACGTCGGCGGCGAGATTTACCTCGTCCGACGACCCGACGGGATCGCCAAGATCCATGCTAGCGAGTTAAAACCCGCTCGACCCGTCAATAACCAGGCGCTCGCCTCAGCAACGCCGTCTCACGCACCGGGCGTCGCCCAGAACCTGCCACCTCCCGTGGTTCGGTCCTCGGAGCGATCCGAGCTACCAGAGCCTCAGGTCAGCTCGGGGAAGCCATCGTTGGTTTCCACCGGGCCTTCTGTCCAGGGAAAGCACCCTTTCTCTCGCCTTGTCTCGCCACCTCGCACGGCAGACACGAACCCCGCCTCGTCGGGACCATTCAAGCTACCGTCACTTCCGGTACGCTCCGGGCAGCCATTGCTGGCTCCCGCCAAAGGGATTACCCCAACAACCCCTGCGGCACGCAACAACGCCTCGCTAGACCACCTAGCAGACCAGATCGGTCCAAGGCAGCCATCGCTGGCTCCAGCCATATGGGGTAAACCAATAACCCCGGCAACCTCCGGTCACGTTTCGTTATTCCCTATAACGGACGGGACCGTGGTACTTCCGGTTCAGCACCCGAACCAAGTACGAAGGCTCTCCAGCGAGACCCTCTCGCCTCCGAATTCCCCGGCTCGGCAACGCATAGCACCGGATCCTCCGCCTCCGCCGCCCCCGACGCCCCGAGGAGGACCACCGATCAGCAGCGAAGACCGACGACACACCAACCGGCGTCCCGCGCCGTACAAACTACGCCCTCGAAAACCGCGCAATCCATAAATATAAAAAGGAAACTTTATGTATTTTTGAAGATTGTAGCCGACACCGAAAACCAGGTCATCGACCGCACTTTGTATAGTTAGTTATAACGTTTAGAATAGTTTTCCCGCAACCGACCTCGCCTGAGGGGATGTTCTTGTTGTCCGCAAGCCTCCTTTTTTTCCCCCCACGCGAGGTCTACGTTCCGCTCAAATATATGGAGATTTTAACGTCTCGGTTATACCGAAATTCGCGTGGATCCTCGCGTCTCGGCCCTCTCTATACCTATAGATACCGCTCCGTCACGCGTTTGCCTATCGCGGGTATATCTATATATCCTGTTTACGCCGTCGCCGCGTCCTGCGATATACCTATAGTTATAAGCTCCTCGCGTTCGCGTACCGCCGGTATACCTGTATCGTTCAGCCTTATCGCCGCCTGGACAATAGTTCCCCGGGCCCGGGCAATATTTCCCCGGCTAGCGCTCCGACTCGGCATGCCGCGTGCCGAGTGACGTCACCGGCGGTACGCGATAGCGATGAGGCACGCGTATCGAGAAATCTAATAATTTGCCAACGATGATTTCGCCCGTTAGACTAATTATTTTCATCCCGTTCTTTACATCATCGTAAAGCCCAAGCTTCAGGCTTTCCTACGATACCCCACGCGTGGGGATTTTCTCACTCTGAAGTAACTTTATCAGTAGGTATAAGTTATCGATATTTCGAACGATCGATAATTCCCGTTTCCCGTAATCGGGATATTATTTCGGCTCTCCGAGCGAGCACTTGTTTAATTATTTAAGCGGTTTAGCAAACACCTAAGCCATAAAAAGTACTTGCAACTTATTGGTTTAATTTTAACTACTTTACCGCCTCGCATTTTTTCCAACTCACTTCCTCAAAAGGGTCGGGAGTTATTCCCGATTTTCAGCCAAAACTTAGGCTTCGCGTAATCTACAATATTACGAATTAATTATTTTTGTTAACTATTTTTATATCAACCAAGTCGACTTGTATGTCAAAAAATTCCTCGTTTTTCGCTCTTCACCATACATAAGCATTGTATCGATTCTGTGAAGGGGGAGAGGCGAGCTGGTCGGATCTTTATCCTAATCGCGACGCGAATTTCGCGAGTTGAGCACGCGCGCGCAGATTTCGGGAACGAGGGCCTCTCTCCGAGGTCCGCGCTCGTCAATTTAGTCCGGCCAGCTCGCCTCACAGATCGCCTTACACGCCCAACGCCTACTGTACACATTGGAAAGCCATTAAAGCCGCATCGATACCACACACCTCTGGACTTCTTACTTGGCTCTCCCTGGACTACTCTCTGCTACAAAATCCGCACTTTTCAGTGCGATTAAACGTAGATCTCCCTTCTGGGATTCCACGGGCTTTCGACTTCGGCCTTCCACGGATCATCTCCTCGGGTCGGGTCGCACTTATTAGTGCGAACGACGCCGACATCCACACGGATCTTCGACTCGGCGAGTCCCCGGACTTTCTTCGCATCGCACAATCTCGCTCTTTTCAGAGCGAGATTCGTGAAACACAATCCGCTCTTTTCAGAGCGATTCATACGTACGTCGACCCTATCTCTTACACCACCTTCCCTCCCCCCTTGCCCCGATTATTGCGCAACGTTCGTGCTCCCTTTCGGACGCACGCCTGCCGATATCGGGAGTCGAGGTAACCTCCTCCTGTTTTTCCGGTTCTCACCCTTTTTCGTCCGCCTCCTACTCACCTCCAGCCGTGAACGTGCTCCTGCTGCAGGACGCAGCGAACGGCCGAGGCTGTAGGAGTAACCTCGCTTCCCGGTAATCCTTCCGACTCATCGTGTCGGCTGCCCCCCACACGCGGCAAACGAGTCTCTCCCTTTGCCGGGCAGATTCGAGTCACTCTACCGAATCTCACCTACGCTCATACATGCCGAAGCGCGCCGGACGTAAGCGTTTCCTCGCTCATGTGAAATTTCTCGCGGACAAGCGCCGGGCCCCCCGGGGTCTCGACTGGCTCCTCCAACAGGAGGCTGAGGGAGCCGCGACTTCCGCGATACGCGCTCGAGAGGCCCTCCCGGTCCTACTTCGGGAACCCCCGCGCGCTCCGCCTCCGTGGCTCCGCGACACCGCGACCTCGTCATCCCCTCGCGATAACGCTAGGCCGCGCATCGTCGCCGAGACCGTCCTAGACGTCCAGGCTCGGTTCACCCTCGTTCGCCCGGTCGAACCCTACATACCGGAGCGGGTCACACCGGGACCTTCCCCGCCCGACGTACCGTACGTCCCCTCCGGCCCACCGACGATCCCGCGGGATCTGGCCGCGCCGGACCCCTCTGACGACGTCGCCCCCGCCGACGTTAATTCGGGTTAAATTCGTTCTTCTTCTACCGGTTTGGCTTCCTTTCTCTTTATTCAGTTTCTTTTCTTCCTCCATTAATATTTTGCTAACCTCGACTCACGGGAGTCGGAGTTAACAACGTTACGTCGGATAAACGGGGTTCTACTGTATAATCTGTAGAGTTGTTGCAATTAACAAAAATAATTAAAGCTCAACTGCACAAACCGCGATTTCTGCACCGGTGCTATAAATACTCAAATTGATTCTTCTCGATGCATATTGGAGAGTCTGATCATCGGTATTGGTCGTATAGACGCACAGGACGACCCAGCTAATTCAGCATCAAAAGCTCCGATAATAACATAATCGTGCACGCGGCCGTACACGGGCTGTGTGGTTACATGGCGAGGGGTCGTTTGGAAGAGGCGGATGTAACTTTAAAGAGAGGCTAAACTAAAATATAATCCATGGAGTTGTTGCAATTAACAAAAATAATTAAACCTCGACTACACAAACCGCGGTTTCTGCACCCGTGCTATAAATACTCAAATAGATTCTTCTCAATGCATTTTGTAGACCACCGCCGATAATCAGGATAACGTTTGGGCGAATACAAGGGATGCGGAGCTTTGGTATCGCGAACAACAAGTGTGTACAATCGGATCGTCACTAATGCTCTAATAGACACAAACGACGGTCCAGCTAATTCAGCCTCAAAAGCTCCAATAATAATATAATCGTGCACGCCGCCGTTCCAGAGGTGAACAGAATTTGAAGCACCGGGTACTTTTTTGCTACTTCAAGTACGTACTTGAAGCGCACAAGTACTTTTTACTATTCTGGTGTACTTTTTTAGTACTCGTCACTTCCGGTTTGAAATCTTAATTTTTCGAAAATTACATATTTCCGGCACGACGTCAATTCCAGTTAAAAAAAGAGATTTTTAAACCGGCAGTGACGTTTCTCCTACATGACGTCAATTTCAGTCAGCAATTTTCTGCATAAATTTTGAAGTGAATTTTGACTCTTTCAGTATTATGAGATTCAGTATGATGAGATAAGTACTTGAAGTATTTGAGAAATACTTCAAGTACTTGTGATATGTTGTACTTTGCACTTGAAGTATCTTTTAGTACTTTTCCCAGCTCCGCTCCCTACACAGGCTCTATGGTTGCATAGCGAGGGATCGTTTGGAAGACGCGGTTGTGATTTTAAGGGGAGGATAAACAAAAAAAAATCGATAGAGTTTTTACAATGCATAAAAATAATTGTACGCAGTAGATAAAGCTGCAGTGCGCAAACCGTCATTCCCACGCTCGTGCTACGAAGACTCAAATAGATTCTTCACAGTGTGTATTCTGCACCCCCGCCGATGATCGATAATCAATAATAACACTGATAATTATAAGGTAACACGCGAGAATACACGTGATATTTAACAACAACAGCAATATAATATGCGAAAGACAGTGAGATACGCCCTCGAGCCTTGTGTGTAACCTGTGAGACTGGCCGATCGATCGGCGA
Organism: Ichneumon xanthorius; assembly: GCA_917499995.1. Classification (NCBI taxonomy): domain Eukaryota; kingdom Metazoa; phylum Arthropoda; class Insecta; order Hymenoptera; family Ichneumonidae; genus Ichneumon; species Ichneumon xanthorius. The sequence continues at coordinate 3,396,168 of OU824210.1, forward strand.
TATTTGCGCTCGTCGATGCGAAGGATTTGTGGCACGCGAGCGTACCGGCCACCAATGCGACGACTACGACATTCACCTCATACGTCGGTGATGGCTTCTCTGTAACTTCCAAGCCTCGGTCTCGTCCTTGGCTCTTATTATTATTTTTAGATTCCGTCAGTTTGGTCGATATCCTCTTCTTCACCAAAACGTGACGCACACGCGAGATACCCGGATGCTTATTAGTTACACAGTTGCTTTCCGTTCGTTCCTGGAACGCGGTGAAAAAAAAACATCAGACTTCAGATTTAGTCGTTTTCGCGTTTCAAATTTTTGCCTCGACATTAGTTGCCAATCGACTCATGGACAAGAGTAAATTAGGAAAGTATTCGAGTCTTCCTGGATATGCTATTTTACAATTGTAAAGTACGTCGGAGATAAATGGAAGAGTTGCGTTGAAGCTTCAGAGTAGAGTCGCCTTTTTTCGGCAATTTTTAAAGAAAATTGTTGTTTGTTACAATCCAACTGGGTGAATATTTTTGTTGATGTCATTACATAATGCAGGTATTTTTTTATCACCTACAAAGGACAGCTTGCACCACCTTAAGGATTTGTTATTGTGCGACAACAAAATTCCTGCATTGTGTAATAATAACAATAAAAATATCCCCTCAGTTTCATTGCAATAAACACAACAACAATTTTCTTAAAAAAAAATCGTGATTGTGTACCTGAAAATGCCCAGAAAAAAGCGACTCTATCCTAAAGATGGAGCTAAAGATCAACATAACTTCAAAATATTTTGAATCCATTTTTTCCAAAACGGGAAATAAAAAACGAATTTGATTTGAAATTAGCTTTTCATTTTAAAGAATCCTTTCGAAGAAAAATGCACTCAAAATTTCATCTCTGTCTCTCTCGCACTCATACATGTTTGTCCTCCTCTTAAGATACACTTGAGAATTTCCCTCTTCCAACCGCCAATGGCTCGAAACTTTTTCCAGGCCTGTTATAAAACATCTTAGTAAGGCCGAAACGCGGCTCTCACATATATAGATATAATTTGTCTTCGCGGTGCCATCTTTCGTTTATACTCAAATTGGCGGCAATCCGTTTGTTCATTCACTCGAGAAGACATCAAACGTTTATTTCACGAGAGTAAAAGCGGCAGTGCGACGGCTTTATTCGCTGTATTCCGTTGTCTATGTATCTGTAATCCAGCAGCGGTCGGACGAGGCAGCGCTGTTGGTCGGAAGGGCAGGCATCGACCTGGACTTTTGTCCCGTGAGAAGATCCCGGACCCTTCGCTATCCCGCCATTACCGCGCACCACCCTCGTCCAAAGCCCCGGGTAGATTTGCCGCTGTTCGGATAAGTAGAAGCAGCAGGAAATGAAAATCACTGGGATAACTCGGCGAAAAGTAATTAGCCTAAATTATAATCGGCAATTAGCGAGCGCCCGAAACGAAGTATTCGAGATAATCTATATAGACCTCTATATAGACCGGCACAAGAGTTCTGGGTGAAAAACTTTTTTTCCGGGAATTTCGTTTTTTGTTCTTTTTCCTTTTTTCTCTTTATCGACGATTCTGTATATCGAGTCGGGCATTCCGGTGTTGTAACATTACGTCAATAGGCTTTATCGACCAGAGTGCAGGAATAATGGCGGCTATCATAGCACTGACATATATTTTTCATTCGAAGGGAAAGCCTGCGGTTAGCGTAGCGCAGTACCGTTCCATGTGGAATGCACGCTGAAAAATTAAAGGCGAGAGTCGCGCTGTGCGTGACCGGTGCGTTTATTTATTTACTCTTTTTTGCCGTATTGCGAGCGGGTGCGCTACATCGGACACGTTGCTGGGAAGGTTGGCTGTTGGAGACGGAAAATGTACGGGGTAATGTATAGACTTCTCGGACGAGGGTTCGGGAGGGAAACATTTTTCCCGGGAATTTCTTTTTTTTTTCTTTATCGACGATATTTTATATTGAGTCGCGCTTTCCGGTATTGTTACATTACGTCAATACGCCTTGCCGATCACGGGGTAGAAATAATGGCGGCTATCGTAGTACCGATATACCTATGTATACTTAATTTAAAGGGAAAGCCTGCGGATATTGTTCCACGTGGAATTTACGTTGAAAAATGAAAAGCAAGACTCGCGCTGTGAGTGACCGTTTTTTTTTTTTTTTTTTTTTTTCGTCGTATTGCGAACGGCCGCACAATATCGAACACGTTGTACTTGCCTGTCGGAGAGGGAAAATATACGAGATAACCTACAGACTGTTTTCGGAATTTTTTAATCTTCTCTTTATTGACGATATCATGCGCTAAATTAGGATTGATTTTAAACTCGTCGCAGAAGGAGAAATCCGTAATAAATAAATTAAATAAAAAAATTTTTAAATTATATCTTGACTCGCGTAATCCAGTATTGTAACATTACGCCAATACGCTTTATAGATCACAGTTCAGAAATAATAGCAGCTATCGTAGATATATACATATACATAATATATATATGTATATATCTTTAAATTAAATATATATTATATATTTAATTTAAAGGGAAAGCCTACGGTTATCGTACACAGTGAAAATACTTTTTTGTAAAAACTTATTGTGCACAAACTTCCACAATTTACTTAATTAATCTACAGGAAGTAAAAGCACAGGTTTGTATATTCAAAGCTGAACAAACGAGTTTGTAAATTATTTGCCAAAATAATTTTGACGAAACTTCGTACTCCGATTTTACGAAAAACTGAAGGCAAAAATCGCGCTGTGCGTGACCGGTACGTTTAATAAATTTTTTGTTGTTGTTTTAGCTTTATTGGAAGGGAGTGCACTATATCGAACACGTTGTACGTTGGCTGTTGGAGACGGGAAATATACGAAAGACTGTGCGCGTCCATTACGGCCGTTGGGACGGCTTAACGAAAATTCGTTTCGCCGCATTTCCACCTGAAACGTGAGACAATGGGAGCGAGAGAGAAACGGCAAAGCGCAGCCGGCCATGAGCTTGCTCTTTAGTGCCCCGTAATTCACGACAAAGCTTCCCCGAATGTCCCACAGCTCGGGCTTTGCCCGCAGAAATGTCACGAGTCTTTTGTCATGCTATAGTCGATTACGGTATAACGTTAAATATTCTTTAAACGTCGGGTAAAAATTTTTATTATGAATTCCGCTGAGCCCCCTCGTCTGCTTAAGAATGCTTTACGTATCCCAATTGCATTCGACAAAAATGATGTTCCGGTCGTGACGTCGCGAATTGCTTTATTCCCAGATATACGAACTTGCATCCCGTGCCGGAGGGGAAGCCAACCCTTTTATCGTAGACTGGAGAGAACAAAAGGGCGGGAGAGTGAAAAGTTTCAACGTCTTTTCTTTCAAGGTGGCTTGATGAAATCTCGATCGAAGTATGGAGCTGCGCCTATGAATTATTCAGCCAACTTTCGCCGACCCTCTCACTTTGATCTTGATTTTTCATAAGCCGGATTCGAGAAAAAAGCATCGGAAAATTTGTTAAGTTTATTGGGTAGATTATTAATCTCTCAGCCTAAGGTGGCCGACTTTCTGCAACATTTATAGAAAACATTTTCCGCACTTTTAATGTGAGTGGGGAACCGTTTGGAAGCCTCCGCTGCAGATTTGTGGTCCAAAAGGATATTTTTCCCCGACTTTCCTTGCGTGCAACCTCGGGCGGAAAAAATCGCCTATTATTGACCGATGTCCATTATTAACCTGTACGCATGCGCAGTACCGTTTTATTACTCCCTAGGGAGTAGTAGGGCTCAGTATTTCCCCTGCCTGACGATTTCTGCGACGCAAGAAATGTGTTTATTTCAACGAAGTCTCGGAAAAAAAAACACGAAGGAAAATAGTTCTGTCTCTCTAACAAAATGTAGATCGTTAATAATTTATTGTTGTGGCGCCAAAAATATTTGGCTGCTACAGCAAAATATTTGCTGCCACAGCAAAATATTTGCTGCCACAGCATAATATTTGGCTGCTACAGCAAAGTATTTGGCTGGCACAGTAAAATATTTGGCTATTACAGAAAAATATTCGCTGCCACAGCATAATATTTGCTGCAACAGCAAAATATTTTGTTGTCCTTATGTTAACCAGTTGAGTTATGGTAACAAAATTCTTGTTGTGCCAACAATTGTTTTTCTCCGTGAAGTATAGTGCGCTAAACCCAGTGTGATTTCTGCTCTCGCCTCGCTGAGGCAGCAAACTTCGCACTCAGCGAAAATCGCGCACTTCCCTCCCTTGTAGCATAATATACAGTTTCACTACCTACTTCATTGCAATACAAGACTGTCCCGTCGTAGGCGGTGGAGATATTTGAGTATCTCCTCCTACGACGAGAAAGTCGAATCTCACGAACCTGCGATTGTTTGCGGCGCATAAACCGTGAATCAACCGCTATCACTGTTTCCGGATCAATCTCCTCCGGAAACTCCAAAACGGTTTCAACGAAGACCAACCGATTCTCCAACCGAGACGCGTGTCCTGCAAAGTTTTGAGACACAGTGGAAGTTCGTGGGAAGCAGCCGAATAACTCTGCGCGAGTAATGACCAATAACCGCGGTAATTACCTGCGGTATAACGCGGGATGAAGTGGTAGAAACGGCTTACGATTCCCCCATTCGTTTCGCCCTTATCCGATCCCGCTTCTTCTAATTCCTTTGATTATCAACTTTCCGCATCGCATCAATTACCGTCCCAGAAAACTGTGGCTGAACCAGAGGAGCCCGAAAACCTCTTCCTGGGACTCGCTCAAACTTCGATAATAACCTCCGGATACAGTGTTATTTTCCATCAGTGTTTTAAACTCCTTCCACCGAGGCATCAAGGAGAACTATCAGAACCGCGCGAGAACACGGACTCGCGGTGCGGCACTAATTGTACTGTTGCGTGGTTAGTAAAACAACCGCGAGCGAACCGAGCCTCGTGAAAATGTATTATCTCGTGACTGCACAATGTACTGTTGCCTACAATACACCGAAGCGTGTACAGAGCTACGGTGCGAACCACCAAGGTCCGCACTACGTATCATGAAATGCACTTTGACATGCAAGCATCGCGATTATGGAAAGGTCGGCAAGCATTAGCGAGTTATTATTACTTTGCGGAGTATTCTTGCTGAAGTTTTTATCCTCAGACCCTGACCCGCGCAAGAGCCTTTGCATTTTTCGAAATTATCCCATAAATTGTCCCATAATCGTTACCCTTGGCAAAACTTCAGCCCTTAAAGCCCTTTTCTCGAAATCAGGAATTTTCAAAACTACGCGGACTCACGACTCAAGATTTTTCCCAAAGATATCCACGAAACAGCGAGACATATTCGCGACTCGCCCCGCACGGGACTTCCGAACGCTATCTCCCTGCAAATTTTTTTCCGCTCCGGTGTCAAACTTTGCTCGCGGCCATTTATTCATGAGAGACTTTCCCCGTTCGCCGTCCGGTATAAGTTTCGCTTTCGAGCGTAATACGTACGTGGATACCTGGTCCGCCGCAGAGATTTTGCTCGGTCTATTGTTCTCCCATTCGTGCCCCTGGCGGGAGATTGAGTCCAACAAGAGAGATCATAAACTATATTGTACCGAAACCGCGCTGCACTCTCTCCCTATTTCCGCCTCGGCGGGCTTTCACTCTTCGCCCCGTCCTTTTTACCCCTCGGGTGTACGACACGACAAACTTTCGGAAAGTTCGTTTAACATTGCATAAACCCCGTTCCTATGGTGGCGCGTTCGCGAGGGTCGACTCTCCTGCGTCTTTTCCACCGTCCTCCTGTCGCCCCTTATTTATTCGCGCATTCACTTTTAAACGCTAACCTGACTTAGGGCGCGGAGGGTGGAGCGTGACAAGTATAACGCTGAGGAGTTTTTCCCCCCGGAACATCGGACCAGCGTCTAGCCTCTCGTCCCTTTTCATCGCGTCACCCTTCAAACCCAGAACCGTCGAGTCTGCAAGTGGTGAAGAGACACTAACGAGGCGCTGAGACCGTTGCCCTACCGGCTATTCAATTAAATCGCCCAATGTCCAGTGCCCGAATGCACGGTGAAGCACATTCCTCCACTCTCAACAACGAAAGCCGCAAGTTTGTATTCGCAATATCCTTGTTTCACGACGACGTTGAGGAGGTTTTTCGTTAAAAATAGCCTCATAAACCGCCGATTGCTCTCAGAAAGTCATAAAGCCGTAGGCACTGTCTGAACACTCCAGTGAAACGAAGGATTTAGAGAGGAAATGAATTTTCTACCGAGTGGATTTTTCGGGCACTCGTACGTCATAGCGCCTCGAGTGCAAGACCACTTTCCCCCAATTCGCCGAAACTTTTTCGCCTCCACTCTGCGAGCTTGCCTCGCTCTGCCGCATGTACTCTTTTGGTTTTTGTGCTTTTTTTTACGGGCTTGAATGTACAAGTTTTGCTACTGGTAACGATGACGTCACAGATTTGTTTTTACATCCGTTGTTCCGTTGGCGGAACAATAGATCGAAAACAATTCTAAATAACGCCGGATGAAAGTTTGATTTCTATCGGGATTGTTAATGCATTACTAGCGGGTATGTTGGCTCGCCTCCTCGCAGTATCTGTGTGAGCATCTGTAAGTATCCACTCGGCCATGGTTTCCTCCCGGCCACGCTCTCCCCAAGTATATGTGAGTACATGTGAGTACATGCGAGTACATGTGAGTATATGTGAGTATATGTGAGGATATGTGAGGATATGCGAGTATATGTGAGTATATGTGAGTATATGTGATTATATGTGAGTGCATATGAGTATATGTGAGTACATGTGAGTATATGTGAGTACATGTGAGTATATGTGAGTATATGTGAGTATATGTGAGTACATGTGAGTACATGTGAGTACATGTGAGTATATGTAAGTATATGTGAGTATATGTCAGTACATGTGCTAATTCACTTGCCAGCTGCCTAAGAGAAAAATGTTCGTTTCAATTCTACTTTCAATTCTTACAATTTTATAAGATATTGAAGCAATGTCGGCAAGACTGGCAAGGTGATATGTCATCGTTTCCATTCGGTATGGGATTGTACGAATTGAAAGTAGAATTGAAACAACATTTTTTTTTTCTGTGCATGAACTTTGTTATTATGTAGATATCATATTCACAGTAAGTAGAGAGGAACATGTGTGGTCAGACACGATGAGGCGTAGACCTCGAAGCGTAGACTCGGAATCTCGAAGCAGCATCACTCAGCCGGGACGCGACGTCGGAAAACCGTGAATCCGACCATCGATCGGCGCTTTTACAACCTCTGCCTTTTTGTATCGTGTTCGATCATTACTCAAACCGTATACGTGGACAAACAAAGATATAGGGTCCTGGCATTCTTCTGCCATCCATTGTCCCGAGCGTACTCATTGTTCCAGTACAATAAAATTCAAATGGTCATCCGCGTCTGTCCGCGTATTTCACAGTTCTTGATGGACCGCCGACGCGGCGGTGCAAAAAAAAGCCCCACATTCACCGAAGCTGTCCGAAAAATGTACAGTTATTTTTTTAAAAGAACGAAAAAAGAAAATTATAAGGTAAGCTGCAAATAACAATCATTGTTCTTCGAGCCGTCCGTTCGCACGTGGTTCGAACAATTTTCAACGTTGTTGAAAAATTATTGATTTCGTAATAAATTTTAATCGACGATAAAATAACAGGTGTCATAAAATTTGATAACTCCGATTACGCGACTATTCAAAGTTTTAGTTGATTCTTCGGTAGACCACGAAATTAATGTCACCAGGACGAAATACTGTGGAAAAAGAGTTACGAGGGGTTTATACAGTTCTCATAAACTACGATTCAACAGAGGCCGTAAACTCTCTCGAGTTCCTCGACGTGTGGGCACCAACGTATCGGCGATGAATTTAGCAACGCCACCGTCCGTTATATGACGTTTTAACGAGGATTTTCGTCGACGTGACTGTGGTTAAATTTCGTTCTAAAAGCCCGAATGGGTTCCACCGATTCGAATGTACAAGGAACTAGTGTACAGTCCTGCAAAGTTTCTCATGAAATTTTGTCGTTGCAAAAATCATACGAACATACACGGAGGTGGCTTTGATTGTCAACAAGAAATGTTATGTCGGCGATTTACGCATCGTTTATTGTTCTTTTTTCTCTTAGCCACGAAGATGTTATATTTTCGACTTTGACGAATAAATTTACGAGAGAATATTTGTTATTCGTTGCAGACTTTGTTAAGACTTGAAGTGCGGAGAACTTTTTGCCGAGAGCAAACGACCATGCCTTTTTTAAGCACAAAAACAATACGGATATTCGTAATAAATTTTCAGCCGCGTTATCAGAAAAACAACACTTTGAGGTACGTCTGTGAATTTTTTGAGATTTTTTCGGCACATCAGCTTGATATTCGAAGCGTTCGAAGGTTGCGTCTTGGAAAATTCTAGGTCCTCGTTGAACAAGGGTTAATTCGTATGTCGCGCGCTCATTTGTCGTAATTGCTCCGAATAGATTAGCCGACCCATTGAATTTCGATACTGACGAGTTCACGAATTAAAGCAGGACGAGAAACTATTTATTATTCATTATAGACTTTGTTAATTCGTATGTCGCACCTTCATTCGCCGCAATTACTACGAATACATAAAACTGTAAATAAGAACCTCATTTAATGTACCGGATAGCAAGTTTTTATGCACAAACTGGTACATTCAATTTAATGTAGGTACAATTGTAAATGAAATTTAATATACCAGTTTTTGCATAAAAACTTCCAGTACCAGTACATTAAATTTGATACGAATTTTTTTTTACACTCTTTCCGACACATTGAATTTTGATGCTGACCAGTCGACGAATTAAATGGGGTCCGCCTGCAGTGCCAAATCTCGCGAGAAGAGGGAACGAGGGAACTGAGAAACGAGACGAGAAAATATATAATCTAAGTGACTGGGTGCTTCGGCAAGACGTCCGATTCCCAAGTCGTGCAGCAGAATAGCTCAAGCTGAATAGAGAGATCTCTCCCTCAGTCGCTTCCGCGAACGCGCGTGAAATCCTTATTCCCGAGCACGACTTGCATGCAAACGTCCCCGCTTTCATAGATTCGTACCGCCGCGGCATATCCACCTTCAAAGTCTCATATCTTTGAAACCGCTCGTACGAGCTACCGGGCATAAAGTTGTGTGCAAAGTCACAGCGATTCGAAACTCGCGGCGGTTTTGGATTCTCGGGGCTTAAAGATCCCATCCCACGGAATCGAACGCTGCGAACTCGAATCTGGCGAACGCCGGAATGATTTATGTTCGCCATTTCGAGACCTCAGGAGATTGTCCGAGATTCGCGTATTATAATGCGGACCGAACAGCGCTACGTGAGGATGCCATTTATTTCCGGTCATCGACGAGAATCGCTTAGCGACTCGATGGGATCGATAATGTACATGCCGAGTGACCGATTCCACATGCATACGGTACTGTCGGGTGATTTCGAGCCGGAGTGCAGCGAGAAATACCCCGGTGTGCTAAACGCAGACACTGTGAAAAAAAATCGTATGGAATTTAATGTAGTGGAGCTGAAAGTTTTTATGCATGAACTGGTATATTAAATTTTATGTACCATTGCGATGAAAAATTAACATACAGTACATTAAAGACTTTAGAAATACTTTTTAAATCATTTACTTTAATTCCACTCTAAAAGTCCATAAATTTTTTATAGGAATTGTACAGTAAATTTAATGTACCAATTGTTGCATAAAAAATTCCCGTCCACTTCATAAACATTTATAAGTTGATGTAGTGGAATGCAGTGTAATGTACAATGTCCTAATACCCCGTATTGGGACGGCAATTATTATTCTCATGTGTATGAATAGTTATTACAATAACGAGGTTTTTACATACGAGACAATATCGGAGGTATTTTCCGGGCATACCAATAGGGTTGAATTTGAAGACATTAGTTTGAACTCTAACTAGACCGCTCTTGAGACAGAACTTAAGATCCAAGTTTGGCCCGAACTTCATTGCATGGTTAAGATCTATATTTGTCTGCATAGAATCTATATCTAGATCCCAAATGCGGTTAACTTTGATGACACTAATCGTCTATAGTAGTTTATCTGGCAAAAGAATTTCTTGAATTCGTTTCTGTGCAATGATTGCCAATTCTTCTCGTCAATGACATGACCAGAGTGGAAAACCATACTTATTAGTTTGAACTTAAGATCAATCCTAGGTTCGGACTCACAATTGAATTTGCGTTGAGACTTAAGTTCGAACTTAACATTACACTTAGGCGCGAAATCAAGTTCGAACTGAGGTTCGATCTTAAGTTCCAACTTAAGATAGATCATAAGCACGCAATAAAGTTCGGGCCAAATTGGGATTTTAAGTTCAATCTAGCGTCTTCACAAACGACCCATAGACTCGCTCCACATTGACGAATTAGCTTACAGAGATTCTCCATTCTGGTGCCATTAATACCCCGTATAACGACGGCAATAATTATTCCCATGTGCAACTATAATTATTGCAATAACGGGCTTTTACACATCCGAGATGTTACCGGAGGCGTTTTCGGCGCGAACTGATAGACTCCTCGTCTCAGACTCGCGCCACGTTGAGAAATTAGCTTCCAGAGATTCTCTTAATTATGAGAATGTGTCTCTCGCGATAATTAATAGCGCGTATCAGGCTGCCGCTTCTGCCGCTATGCGAGCGCAGGAGGATCGGAGTGTTGCTACACGAGGCACGAACACTCGTGCCGCTTGGGCCGAAACCCTCAGTCGCTGCTCGACGTAGCTCTGTGCGAGCGATTCCCGTCAGAGATTGCCAAGGTACGTGACGCGGTGAGGGAAATACGAGATACCAGAGACCACGGAGCGCCCAGCGGAGACGAAAATGTTGCCCATATGCGGGCACATGACGTTTCTGGCGAATTGCAACTTCATTTTCCGCTGAACTTCCTCACGACAAAAGGGAATAACGGGGAGCAATGATAATAATAAAACACCCACAAAAAAATCAACAGAATCAACAATATGTGCAATTACGGGTGGCGAAACAAATGTTTGGTTGATCGAAAGAAATAGCTCGGTGTCCGAACTAACAGGCCGTGAAATCAAATGTTTCTTCACTTACTACAATTATTTCGTTCGATCGACCAAAAATTTGTATCGCCACCCGTAAGCGCTTATTTTGTTGGCTCAATCAATTTCTTTTCTCGGTGCATTATTGTAATTGTCCTGAAAATGGAAGTCGGTGTGTCCACTGATAAAAAAATACGGTTGAATCGACTAAGATTCGGGCAGCGACGTTCAACTAAATGTTTTACTGGTACAGCTAAAAAAAATTCGTTAGTTCAGCAATTTGTTGGGTGATTCCACCAAAATATTTTTAAGTAATTAAAATATTTAGTTCGACCAACTAAATATTTATTTGAACGTCCCTGCCCGAATCTTAGTCGATTCAACTGTACTTTTTTATCAGTGTCGGGACTTCTTGGGTCACGATCCATTGGATCGAATGTTCAAATGGGAAAATGACGAGTAGAATGGCGAGTGGGATTTTCGGAGAGTTGCGGGACGGTGTCGAGACGACACGTTACAGGGCGGACCATGCGAGGAGTAAAGGAGCACGTGCTTTAAAACTTTATGCACCTGATTATCGTAACTGCGAGAGTGGTCGAGGTCGTATAGAGTAAGGGCTCGTTGCCAACGGAATTGATGGGCGACCAGCGAGCCGGCTAGCGAAATGGTCGGACGGTTAAAGCCGCGTAATGTTGCACGATACAGATATTCCAGTCGACGGAACGAGCGATACGCTCAACGACTATTAGCGGCGCAACAGTTTGAGGCTTCGAAAATCGAGATACAAAAGTTTCGTGCGTGATAGCGGAAGACAAAATCATAACGTATTGGTCAAGATTGTGCGGTTGAACTTTTGGTAAAATGTTGTTCTAATAAAAATGGGTGGCTGGGTAAAAAATTGCGACTGCGGCCTAAAAGGGTGGTCCATTTTCACCCGTGTTTAGTCTATTACGAGATACAGATATTCCAGTTACCGGAACAAACGACACGCTCAACGACTATTAGCTATCGAGATCCGAAAGTTTGGTGCGTGATTAGCGGAAGACAAAATCATAACGTAGGGTAAAAGTGGGGAATATGGCCCGGTCCATATATCATTGATTTACGTGTTAATCGAGGTGGGCCATATTCACCACTTTTACCCTATTGGTCAAGATTGTGCGGTGGTTGACTTTTTGGTAAAATGTTGTCCTAACAAAAATGGGTGGCTGGGTAAAAAATTGGGACTGCGGCCTAAAAGGGTTCACCCGCGTTTTGTGTATCATGTGATACAGATATCTCAGCTGGAACGAACGATACGTTCAATGACTATTAGTGGCGGGATAATAGTTTGAGCCTTAAAAAATCGAAATACAAAAGGTTCGTGAGTAATAACTGAAGACAAATGAAACGTATTACTCAAAATCGCTCGGTGGTTAACCATTTGATAAAAGGGTGCTTTATAAAAACGACTACCTGGGTAAACATTGTAATTACGGCATAAAAAGGTGGTCCATTTTCACCCAAGGGTTCTCTTCCAATTGCTGGAACGACTATTAGTGGAGCGACAGTTTGAGGCTTAGAAAATCGAGATCCAAAAGGTTGGCGCTTGATAGCCGAAGACAAATCAACCGTATTGCTGAAGATCGGGCCGAGGTCGACGCTTTGGCAAAAGGTTGCTTTAAAAAAAACGCATGGCTGGGTAAAAATTGCGATTACGGAGTAAAAAGGTGGTCCATTTTCACCCGCGCTTGCTCCCTACCGCGCCGGGTCGTGAAACGCGCGAATGCGATAGTTCATGCTACACTGCATCCCCACGAACACAAATCGCCTTTACCTACGTGTACGGCCATCGTTGATGGTGTGTTTTCCACATCGTGCTATGGGTAGCTTCGTTCGCTTATATTGTCCCCATAAATCTAACATCGCGGTCTGCAGCATTAACCCCCACGTGACTGCATGTCCCCCTCCCCTGTACTTCCGAAACCGTGGCGGAAGTCCACGTCCGATAATACCCCGCCACTGGGGCGCAGCGGACCGACCGACGAAACCTCCAGCCCTCCCTCACGCGTTTTCATATACTCCCGATATTATTTATCCTGATTTGATATACTACCGGTCCAATGGCGCGCCCAACCCTCGTTCTCTCTTTGTGTCTCGCATGCACCGCTACGCGAAATAAATTATGTGGACATAAAATCAGGCAGATGAGGCAATCCCCCTCCCCCCCCCCTCCCGCCCTCCCTCCCTCAATGTTTACACTATTATTTGCATTGTACTGTGCAGTCAGTCACACACGAACAAACACGCCGATTACGATTATATCAATGATGTAACTTGAAAAGGGCGCATAAACGTAACGTATACACGGACTTCAATGACCCTTTTCTATTCTGGCCATACAACAGTGTAATTGATATTGTATCGCTCAGGCAGAAATTTTGCCGTTTCATTTCAGTACAATTTACAATTTACAATTTACAACAAAATTAATAATTATATAATGAACCCCCAAATTACGAAGATATCAATGGTCTATTTAGCGAAGGGCGCGCACAGTAAAAAAAATGTTGTACTTTTTACAACTTGTTGTCCACAAACGTCCACAATTTGTTATTTGTTCATTTTCCGATCGCCCCATCCGACTTTGATTTTACAAACAAAGGTGCAAACGAAAATTGTCAATGACACGGGAGATAAAAATACAGGTTTACATATTCAAACCTGAACAAACAATCTGTCACATATTTGACAAAATTATTTTTACGAAATTTTTTTTTACTGTGCATAAGCGTAACTTACACACAAACCCTTTTCACCTCAGGCCATCGACTATGTTTGAAATTTTATCGAATGAGCCGAAATGTTACCGTCACTTTTTAATGCAATATTCGTCAGATGCACAGGGTTTGAAAAATTAATAATTATATTGATCGAGCCGAGAGCTCGCGAAAAGCTTGCGCGGTACCGAATCGAGCGAAAAATTTCGCCGAAGTCAAGCGGAGGCGCACGGAACGCCCGGGGCAAGGAACGTTGATCGTCGAGAAACTTTTTCCGCGATGTAGCCGAGCACGGTCTGAGGTCCTCCGTTCTCGACTCGTCGAGTTAGGCAAGATCCAGTTCGCCTTATATCCAATCGAACGTAATATCGCGTGTACGCGACGATAGATGCGCGGGAATGGGATAGCGCGATATGGTTTCGTGAAATCGAGGAAAATTTCAATTCCCTCCGGGCATCGGTCCTCGACACGATAAACCGCGTTTCCATCGGGGTCGCGTATTCCTACTATAGCTCATGCGGGTGTAAGTATTCATGTGCATGAGGTATGTAGGCGAAATTACACTATATCCCCTTTACGCCAAACCGAAGACGAGGAAAAACTCGTACATTGGCTTCTATCACACTCGTGTATCGAAACGTTCGAATATCTCTTGACCGAAAAATTTCTCCGAATAACCTCGACGTTTATAGCGGAGAGCGGGGTAAAATGGAACAGTGGGGCAAATCGGGACTTTGGGCTTGAACGCAATTCTCGCATCGATACATCCGAATTTTCTGTTCCATTTTGCCCCATCGATACATCTGAAATGTCTGCCCCATTTTGCCCCACTGTCCCATTAGAAAATTATTGGAAAATTTTGTTTTGTTCGCACTGTCTCGTTTTGCCCCATTAATACATCCGGATTTTCTGACCCGTTTTGCCCCACTGTCCCATCCAAAAATTATTGGAAAATGTTTTTCCGTACTGTCCCGTTTTGCCCCACCCTGCCCTAGCTATATATGTACGATACCATACACTCCCTATATGCAACGTCATTGCATGAAAAATGACCAAGTGCATTCATGACTGTGCTCTCGAGCGGTTTCCGGAAAATACGAAATGCACGTTAATTGTATAAACGATATGAATTAAGTCTCGATTGCGTTGAGGCGGAAATTGAAATTTTAATTACAACTGCTAAATTCAATGCGCTAATTACCTGTCACACTGAATTAATTACATTGCAATTAGTTACATCGACATAATCGTTGTTCTTTTGCTTCCTTTGCAGAGTCATGACAGCTGGCAGGGCCAAGACAGCGACCAGGTAAGCCAAATAAAAATGTTTCTCTTTTTTTAGTATAAATTTCATAGAACTGGAAACCGTAGAACGTTCTTTACTTCACATGTTTTTATCGCAATTGTCACAATATCCTGTGTTACCGTTTTTCATTCGCATTTAATTTCGTCACAATAAAATACCTTGCACGAGAGTGTCATTGCCTGCAGAGTATCGTGTTTCAAACGACCTGACGATCCGGTACTTCATTCGATGCCTTTTAACCCGATATGAAAAGCTTCGCTTTTTCCTGTCTCACTCTCTCTCTTTCTCTAATTTTCACAAGCTGTCCTGTTATTTTCATCGCTTGGGTAAAAAACCATTATTCATCAAATATTTATCATGAGGTGAATTTTTTTTATTTAAAAAAAAATGCTTTACCGATAATTGCTGTATTAATTAATGGACATGTATGCATCATATTAAGGACCGCGATGAAGCTCGTTAGCGCGGCAATGCGCCTCGCGGCATTATTGCGATAACATTACGTTTAAACTGTCCAATATCGTGCACAAATTGCTCCTTCGCCGAAGCCGCGGGGAATCTCCTAACGATCGCCTGCGTTAACTGCCTGTTACAAACACGATTGATACAACTTGATAGCCTGTTCGGGCAACGATAATATTTTTATTGGTCTTGCGGTTCACTGAAGTGGACAAAAAATTCCACTGGTAAAACGTGGAAACGAAAGGGTCGAATTTTAAGACGTTAGTTTGAACTTAGTATCTCTCTTGAGATCGAACTTAAGATACATTTTTAGTTGGAACATCATTTCCTGCTTGGGTTTGATCTTAAGTTCGAACTTAAGTCGGAACTCAAATTCGATTGACGTTCGAACTTAAGATCGAATTCGAACTACAATCGAATTTGAGTTCAGAGTTAAGTTCGAACTTAAGATAGATCTTAAGCACGCAATGAAGTTCGGGCCAAACGCGGTCTTAAATTCGGTCAATTCAACGCCTTAAAATTCGACCCCAACATCAATTGAACATTGCGGTTTACTGGATTAGACGAAAAAATCCGACCTAATAAGAATTGTAACAGAATATTGAGATGTCCGTTTCATCTGGTGAAGAAGCGTTGATATTCAACAATTCAGAAACTAATAATAATCAGGAACGCGAGCGATCTTTTGTTCCTTCATCGTCGCGAATTCGACATCCCGGTGTTAGAACGGTTGAGTATTCGGGGATGCTGGAAGAGCTCCTTTTAGGTTCTATACCTGTGTCAAATAGGACCTCTTGATAATGCAACGACCGAGCAAGGCATGGGTGAACGAGCCCTGTCGTACCTTACGAGATACTCGTCGGTGGAATAAGGAGCCACTTGACAATAGAAGGGCTTGAATGAGATTTGTAGCGCACCCACCTAACCGGGTTTACGTTCACTTTGGGTAGCTGTTTCAGACTGATACGCCGTCGATGTTTTCATCCGCTCTAACATGATCTCAGCTGGGAGTTCTGCTTCCCTGACAGACCTCAAAACCATTTCCTCTCTTCATTCGAATCCAACAGACCGAAAATAATTGAAGTTCAAGAGAATATAAGTTCAGATTTTCAACTGCATACATTAACGATTTATCCATTCCCATTCTGTCTTGATTACGATAAGACGCTTACTATAAATGTTGCAACGTGGCTTTCTAGAATTCTTCACTCATAATGCTTCGCGGTTCGTTCTCCAATGACGAGTAGCATAAAAGATCCTCAGCTATAGATTTTATGCCACTATGTCCGGATCTTATACTCAGGGTTGAGATACTCTTCTACTTTACAGCTTCCAATATCAATCCCAATCCAATATCAATATCCGAGATGCTCTTTTCGAAGTCATCTTCAAACCGAAGACAAAGGGGCGGAAAAGAGAACGCGTACCAATCTGAGACATGCGCTGAGACGGCCAACGACCAGGAATAAGATGTTTCGATTGGAAAACCCATGAGCTCTGAAACCTTTCTATGCCTCAATCAAATCTTCTTTCCGTTTCATTGTTATATGTAATATAAGTTAGCTTTTCAACTGAATAACTTAACGATTTGTGCATTCCCGTTCTGTTTTTTGGCTTCGACAACTATAAATGACGCTCACTATAAATGTTTCAATGGGTCTTTGGTAGGCATTTTCACTCATGATGTCTCGTGGTCGTTCGCCAATAACAGGTAGCATAAAAGATCCTCGGCTATGGATTTTATGCCACTCCGTCTGGGTCTTATACTCAGGTTTGAGACACTCTTTTACTTCAAAAAGCTTCCAGTTTCAATCTCCGTGATGCGCTTTTCGAAGCCATCTTCAAACCTGAGACAAAGAGGCCGAAAGGAGAACGCGTACAAGGCTGAGACGAACCGGTCTCGTACGGTGAGATGCCAACGAACAGGGATAGTTTCGCTCGGAAAATCCAAGAGCTCCGAACCCTTTCTATGCCTCTATCAAGTCTTCTTTCTGTTTCATTGTTCCCACCGGCAGAGTGTCCGGGCTCTCGCCATCACAAGGGCTCCCGAGTGAAGAGCCGAGGCCAGTTTCTCGATGCAAGATGCAACCAACCCCTTCTCGACGACTCCTCGAGGGGTCGTCGTCTGAGCAGCTTTTTTCCCTCTCGTCTCACTCGCCCTCCCTCTTCGCCTTCCGGATTTACCGTCAAACTTTTCTTGTCGCACAAATTCGCGGAAGTGGGTATACTACACATCGGACAAAAACGATCCTTCGCTTTGTTCCCTCACTATATGGGGGTTGAAGTACTCGCCCAAAGCCCATCCCTCTAAGGTTTATTTTTTTCATCCCCGCATTTTTTCACCGTCTTCAACAAATGGGAGAGTAAATACTGTAGGTGATCTGAAGATCCAGAATCACGCTCCACTATCTCACCTTTCAGTACACTTTCAACACCATGAGGCTTGTCTTGAAGTTTTGTGCAATCAAGTTGGGTGCGACGGAAGAGCGAAAAGTTAATCTCTTCAGCGCTTATATAGCGGAGAGCGGGGCGGAATGGGACAGTGGGGCAAAATGGGACACTAAGCAAAACATAATTTTCCAATCAGTTTTGGATGTCTCATTTTGCCCCATCGATAGATCCTCATTTTCTGGCCCGTTTTGCCCCACAGTCCCGTTTTACCCCACTCTTCCCTATATATCCTCGCTGTCCTGCTATCTCTGGCTTATTTTTTCTCGGAAGTCTCCGTTTTTCGAAGTTGCATTACCCAAACGAGATTCCAGTTCGACAACTCCGAGGGACTCGTTATCGCTCCGGCTTTTCACCGATCTCGGCGCAGATGGCTTTTGTTTCTCGTCTTCCGCTTCCCGAGGGAAGACGCGACTCTATGCACGGGTCCATCCGGAATACTTTAAATTAAAAATATATTAAATCATCACCGGGCGCGCCGCATCTCACGGTTCGCAAAAGCTGTGTGTACGAAAATTGCGGCCAGTCGGAAAGGTAGTCCGGACTATAGTTCATTTTCCTGCCACATTAACTCCATCCAACACTGGCCCGATCCTCTTCGCAAAAGTTCTGGCCATTTCGGAAGCTGCTTCGCTCTAATTAGCAAAACTCACTGCATCCGTGGCGAACGGCATGTCTCGCCACTTCCTGCTTTTACTGCTCGCACTGTATCTTCCAACTCCATCGCTCTGTCTGTTCACTTCTTCGCTTTCATTTCTCTTTAGCTCATTCGCGGCACGTTGAGTCCGCTTCAAACGAACCACTCCGGTTATGAGATATCAACTCGAGGTTGGCCAGCTTATTTTCGTTTTTTTTTCACGTCTTGTAATTTTGTTTATTTATTTTTTGTTTTTTTGTTTTTTTGTTTTTTTGTTTTTTTTTCATCTCCACCATTACCAGGATCACATGGACCTCGAGGACCAGTGGGAGATTATCATTCCAGACCCTACCGAATAATCCAGTTAACATTCCGTCTCTGGCGAGATTGAGAGAGAGACCGGCGCGACGCACTGCGGTCATCGTACATCCAAAACGCACAAATCATTATTTTCTTGTTGTTGTTTGCGTTATGTTTGTTACTAATAATATTATTTTCTAAATCTCTCGTAAAAGAGAATAAAGTTGTTTTTTTATTTGATTTTCATTCATTTGCACTCTACGTTTATCTCCTTAGCGAATAATACCTGTGTCCCGCATTGTCATCGTTTCGTAACATGTTTAGTATAGATTGATGTCTTGTAGTGCAACGGAGAGTGTCACATACTATTAGATTCAGAGAAACATAATTAGGTTGAGAGAAACACATCGATCATTGTTTGCATTAAGTTTGTTCCTAATAATAATAATTTCGTAATAATTCCTGGCAATAATATAATTTGAAACATTTCTCATAAAAGAGATGAAAGTTTTTTTTAAATTTGATTTCCATTAATCTGCACTCTATGTTTATCTCATTAGCGAATAATACCTGTGTTTTCGTAACATGTTTACTATAGATCGGATTTGGATAGCCATCGAGAAACACACAATCCAAACACATCCAAAACACACAATTCATTATTTTCTGTTGTTGTTGTTTGCGTTATGTTTGTTCCTAATAATAATATTCTTTGCAACATCTCTCGTAAAAGGGAATAAAGTATTATTTTTTATTCGATTTTCATTCATTTCCACCCTACGTTTATCTCCTTAGATAATAACACCTGTGTCCTGCATTATTGTCATCGCCTAACATGTTTATCACAGATCGACATCATGTAGTGCAACAGAGCAACACATAAATCATTATTTTCTCTTGTTATTTTTATTCATTGTTATTATTTTCTAAGTCGCTCATAAAAGAGAATAAAGTGTTATTTTTTTATTTTCATTAACTTGCACTCTACGTCTATCTCCTTGGCGAATAACAGCTGCGCCCCGCATTGCTATCATAGCGGAACATGTTTACTATAAATCGATGTCTCGTAGCTTAACGAAGAGTGTCACACGCCGTTAATATCTTCGGGCGACCTGCTCGCGCGTCACACATTATGTAGCGTTCTGTGTTCGTGACCCAAACTAGCTAAAGGGCACGCACAGCCGTTGATCATATGGTAGGTACACATATGTGCGAGTCTATTGTAGGTGAATAGAATAAAATTTACGCAACACGTGCAAACGCCGTCGTCGGTACCGTTCAATCGTGCAACATTCCCCGTTACGATCCGAACAGTTGTACATACGAAAATAGAAACGACAATCAAATGCTTTACAGCTGCGATAATTCGACACGCGCTTCTCTCGCATAACACGTGTCAAGGTGCGAGCAGGTCATTCTTTTGACGACGATTCGATGTATTCCTATATACAGTAACGTGTCCTACCGAAATTAGGTCTAAAAATTTGTTTACTTCACTCGGTGCGAAAATTTCACTTTTACGCACGCTTGACATGCGTAAAACCCTCATTCTCACACTTCGTGACGTAAAATTTGGTACGACAGTCGCGCAAAAACCTTTCTTAACTCGTGTACACCCAGAAAAAAAAATTTATTTGACGGCCACCGTTTATTAACATTACGTAAAATATTTATTTGATTTAAATAAATATTTATTTCATTTAAGTAACTATTTACTTAATTTAAATAAATATTTATTTAAATCAAATAAATATTTTACTTAATCTTAATAAGGGGCCGTCTAATAATTTTTTTTTCTGGGTGTAATCGCAACGCCCAATCACCCTCGTCAGAAAAAGTTTTATCGCACTAGTATCGTAAATTAATATTCCCCCAGCTGTATCATCAGTGCAACTATTTGTGAAAACCTAGAATATTTCCATTTATGCAGCATCTTTGAGACAGCTAATTTCTTGCCAGAATCTTAGTCTCTCCGTACCTTCGGCGAGCTTCAGCCCAACCGGGGTACATTTTCCTCCAGTCATAAAAGATGCAAATTGAAGTGAGTCTTGAGCGGCGTTCGCGTTCTCGGCAAGCATACATACCTGCGCTGTATAGCACTACACGTCTATGTTCACCCGGCTCAGTGTCCGCGAGCGTTTTCCACACCGTCCAACAAGCTCTCGTGATATTCTGCGGCTAAATTGCCTTCCTCCAACTTCTAAAGGTTCGTTTAAGTTTCCGGGTCATACATGGCTTCGAGGGTTAACGCCGGGCACGCGAGTCCCCTTCCTGAAACACGGAATACGTGAATATTTTATGTGTATGTATATGCAACACGCGCGATCCACCCCGTTACGTCTCATTTGACTATAAGTTTTGTAAAAATTACATCTTTATAGCTTAATACAAAAACGCAACAAGATATGCGCAACGACTCGCGCGTCGTGTGCGACTCAAGTTTTAAGAGCGTGTGCAATAGGTCGGTAATACAAAGTGCAATCAACTTTCAACAGGGATTATGGCATGTACCATGAAAAGAAAAGTCTCATCGAAAGCCCAGATCATACCCGCTTCCGATGCGACTTTTAATTGATCGAAAAATTGAAATTATTGATTGAAAAATTGAAATTGTTGATTGAAAAATTGAAATTGTTGATTGAAAAATTGAAATTGTTGATTGAAAAATTGAAATTATTCATTGAAAAATTGAAATTATTGATTGAGAAATTGAAATTAGTGATTGAAAAATTGAAATTATTGATTGAAAATTGAAATTATTGATTGAAAATTGAAATTGTTGATTGAAAAATTGAAATTATTGATTGAAAATTGAAATTATTGATTGAAAAATTGCGTTTTGCCCCACTGTTCCGTGTTGCCCCACGGTCCCGTTTTGCGCTACTGTTCCCCATGTACCCTAGTAAAAAGTAATTTCGTAAAAACGGAATACCAAATCTCGCAAAAATAATTTTGTTAAATAGACGACAAACTCTTTTCTTCAGGTTTCAATATGTAGACCTCTTCTTTCACTTCCCGTGTCATTGACAATTTTAGTTCGTACTTTTGTTTCTGAAACTGGGACCGGATGGTTCGATCCGAAATCGAACAATTAAAATTTTTTGGACATTCGTCGACGATAAGTTGTTGGAAAAATTACAAACTTTCTTTACTGTGTACGACTGTGTGTGTTTTTTTTAAGTACATATTTATTTCTTAATTCCAAAGCGCAGCAAGACCTGCGCGTCGTCTGCGACTGACGTTCTAAGGTACTGCAGAGCTTCAGCTCTAGTGCATAGTCCGGGAAACTTGGGAAGTTTCGGGATACCCTACGGTTCTGCCGAGCCACATTCGCCGGTGGAACAGTCACATCTAGATGAAACATACAAACACACGCGCACAGCCGAATGGGTATTGTGTGCAGCAGCAGAAGTCGCATGTTGCTTGGCCCATTAAATTCGAATGGCCAGCTGCGACCCTGGCGAAGCGGAGAACGGGGTAGCACGGATATCATTCCTGCTCGCTCGCTCGTTTCTAACTGGTTGGCACGCCGGGGGGGGGGGGGGGGGGGTAGGGCGACTGAGGATTTACAGATTATACTGCTGCTCTCTATTTACTGAGTGAATTTCCGTGCCTCTCGCGGAAGTACTGCGTTTTAGACTGAATTTTAAATCGACATTTTCCAAGCTCAGTTTGTGTTATGGTAAATGAGCTTTTAAATCGTTTGGAAAACGGTTAACGAGATGAAACGGTCGATCGCCATCATACACAGGCCCTCGGCTGCGAGAGCAATAATGTTTTTATTAAAACCGGTAAGAACGTTTCGCTGCAAGGTTTTTTTTCTTTGGGTACACTCTCGAATATGCCCTCTGGAATTTAAGTCGTCGATAGATTATTTTTCGTTTTTAAACGAAAATTGTGAATGAGCTTTTGACTCATTTGGAAAACGGTTCACGAAATTAAACCGTGCCACGTTAAATGTACCACGTGACATTAGAGTGCACGAGAAATAGTTGCATTTTTTCGAATCAATGCCATGTAAAAATGGTCGACATTTCGGGTAAAAGCGAAGTATAATCGGACACGGTATTGAATTCTACATCAGTTAATACTTTGCTTATTCGCGAAATGTCGACCATCTCCGAATGCCATTCATTACAGTTCTCGTTGTCGACTCAGTCTGTTTCACCTCACCTTAAAAAACCGGTTCGAAAAAGATCGTCGTGCGCAATGTTGTTTTTCGTGAAAAGCTCCATCTGTTCGCACGGACTAAAGTCATCGATATATTATTTTTAATTTTTTTAAGCCAGAACTATCAAAAAGTCTCAGAAAAAAGAAAACAATATATTTGCTTCTGTACATACCGGTTTGAAAATAATTTGCATCGCCGTCGACCTGTGTCGATACATCGGCCACCGTAGCTGTAGCTTCGGTTTATTGCCACGGGCAGCACCTGCTGGCTGGTCGCGCTCGGACGCCAGGAACGCGAACTATAGCAATGTTGTGCTCGAACCGGTTGGGCACTGCGGCCGGCTGAGGATTTACAGATTATACTGGTGCTCTCTGTTTACTGCGGGGCTTTCTGTGCCTCTCGCGAAAGTACTGCGATTGGACTGAATTTTAAATCGACATTTTCCAAGCCGGGCTTGTGTAATGGTAAATGAGCTTTTAACTCGTTTGGAAAACGGTCAACGAGATTAAACGGTCGATCGCTATTTTGTAGTTGAGCGTCTGTGCATAAACACGGACGCTCAACTACAAAAGCAACAATGTTTTCAAATTAAGAAGAACCTTTTACTGCAACATTTTTTTTGTTTTAGCTACACACTCGATGTCCCATTGAATGAAAGTCATCGATAAATTATTTTTCATTTTTGAAACAGAACTATCGAAAAATCACAAATAAAAAAGAAACCAAATATTTCAATCCTTTACCAAATCGGTTTAACAAAAGATGGACCGCAATGTTTTTGTCTTCTTCCTAAAACGCTCGTTATGCCCTTACCAATTAGTCATCAATGAATTATTTTTTATCGTCAAAAGATAGAACTATCAAAAAAAATTACAGAAAAGAAAAAACTTCAATGCCCTTCCAAACCGGTTTAAAAAAGATCGTCCTCGCCGTCGGACCTGCGTCGGTACATGCGCCACGCAGTGGCTGAAGCTTCGACTTCCTGCCACGGGCAGCACCGGCCGGTCGGCCGCGCTCCGCCGTCAGGAACGTAGAACCAACAGCCGTGCTGTGCTTCCTGGCCGCCTCTCGCGCCGCGAACGATCGTGGATCGCAGGTAGGCCCGAGCGAACGTTACGCACCTGCCATAACGTTCGCGAGTAAGTCAGTACGTTACAGGATCGCCCACGCGATCGTGTAGATCCGTCGTTATTCGGGAACGTTCGTGCGCAAGCGTTGCCGGCGTAGAGCGAGAGCCACAACAGCAGTAGCAAAATTTTTGGCGTAAACGCGTCTCGTCGGTTTGTAAAACGTTCAAAGTTCCTCTTCGTCACTCTCCCTACTTTTATTCACGACACGACGCCTCCTCGTCGAGTCGTGTAGTTGCTGCGATAATAATTAAAACGTTGCGAGTCTTCGGCGTGCTTGTCGTCGAAGAAACCGAAGCAACAGTGTGTTCGCGTTGACACGGTCGAGGCCTCGTCGTGCGTTTAACCGACGCTCGAATTACTATACATATATATGTATATTCACACAGTGCCGCCACTGCCTAGACGGGACGGTAGTGGTACACGTCCAATCGCCCGAGTCACGGAGGCCCGAGCGGCTTTGTAGTATCGAAGGTGCGCATAGGCTCTCGGTCGGTGCGGTTTCCGTTGGGCATTCGGCAGTGATTGGCGGTCGAAGCGGCGAAACTCTATCGGACAGTAACATACTCGCGATTAGAGATATGGAAATACCGGTATTTTGATGTTCCAAAAAATGATCAAGATTTTGCATTGTGAAAATATGGTCACGAAAGTTTGTCGTAAAGTTGCTGTAAAGAGTCGGTGAAAATCATCCGGATGTAAAGTTACTGGTCACTATTATTTTTTTTTTAAATTAATCATTAAAACGTATAAAATCTAGTTATTTAAATGATACATTATCGGTTGAAAATTTGTTAACTTCACTTATATAGTTGTAAGATTTAATTGTAAAAGTGTGAAATTACCGGTGACAATTTTTTATTCTTAAGTTTACCGTAACATTTTTCGAAAATTCTCCCTGCGTTTGTGGGATTTTAAATCGCTATGAGACCGTACGGTTTTATTACTAATGAGGTAATTTTCAAAACATTCACGCACCATAGTTTTACTGTATAAAAAAAACGGTAAAATTACCGGTCACATCTCGCGCTCGCCCGCTCGAGTTTCCGATCGGTTCGACAAAACCCGAGGATCTCGCTCGGCCGGTCCGGGGCGCCGTGACAGTAGAGCCATACGTGGCGGAATTTTCAAAGTCTCGTCGTGCGACCGCTGTCCGCCGCACGGCGAAGAAAATAAAAGCGAGCGTGCGAGAGGGAACGAGATAGCCGGAGGGAGGGAGAGCGAGAGGGCCCGAGTGGAAGCGAGTAATCGTGGAACGTGAGCGTAGCCACGGCGTCGACGCCGCTGTAGAGTCAGTGCACGAGGCTACACTGAGCGCGTAGTGAAATAAACCAGCGACGAACCGTAGATACACACTGTACATACCGTGCAACCTGTTTACGCGAGACGCCGCGAGCCCTATCGGCGTTCGTTAGTTTTATTCATTTTATTCGTCAGTGCGCGTACAATTTCCCCCGACAAGTTTGTGTGTTTTCTTTAGTGGATTAAACTAACGAGAGAGTGAATCGATTCTCGTCAACGAACGGAATATAAGCTCGATCGATCGTCAAAAAAAAGAAACTTCGCCGGGTGACGCTCTTGCCGCGCTATAGTTCGAGCTTCCTCGGTCCCTCTAGTCTTTTCTTTTTATCGTATATATAGAACCTGCTAAATTTTCGCGCGGCAGTCGCGCGGGTGAGAGTGCAGTGAATCCGGTTGTCAGGGTTATGTTCAGGACGAAGGCCGGTGGGAACGCGAGCCGTCCAGTTATCCAGAGGTCGTTCATTACGTTTGGGTGTTGGCCCTGAAAACCGGCTGCGATATTCCTTCCAGCCGTCGATACCGTCGCGGCAGGGCGCTTGATTTTTTTCGCTGTCGGTGAGATATTTTTTCTTCTGATTTTCGTTGGAGAGAATCGATCTCGGTTGGGCCGTGGATCTCAATCGTATTGTGTCAACTATCGGCGTTGCTGCGCGGAAGGGGAACAGCGACGGGTCGGAGGGAAGCAGAGCGAGATTGGGAGGGGGGGAAACGGACCGAGAAACGAGTCGGTGTGCAGTGTGTGCGCGCGCATGCGTTTGTGTGCGGCGAACGGAAGGTTAGGTTGGTGGACGCTCACGACGCCGGGACGCATAGTTTCGTGTACCAGAGCCGACGTGCATTCCACAGTGCGGTGCACACACTCGGAGAATCTTTATAATTATTTCCATGCGATGCCTCTGACCTCCGGAAATTGTTAACTGTAACGATTAGAACGTTGATTGAGGGAATCGGAATTGGTCGAGCGATTTAGTGCACGCCACTCGTTCTGTCGCGTGCAACGGTCGCTTTGACCATTTATGGTACTGATTCGTTAAAAAAAAGGTACACTTATTCTGAGAAGCGAAAGTTAGGGAACATTTTTTTTGATGTTCACAATGTCGATTGTAGGCAATGAAAATTATAGACTTCGTATTAACTTTCATTAGCAGTTATGCGGTTGGCAGTTATGTTTAATGATAATTGTACAAGTCGAGTAGGAAACGGATATCATCGAATGTCGAGCATTCCGATAAATTGATCGAGAAATTCCAATTGACACGTTACAATTCATAGTTCACGATTCCTCGCGATCTCGAACCCGTTGATCGATCGAGCGATCGGGGATTTTCCTCGGTAACCGTAACTGGGAGAGGCAAAATAATTTTACAGTACAATTGTATTTAAGGCAACAACATATATTTATAACGCATCGAACAAATTCTTAATCCGACTGTGCCAAAATCAAAACTCTATTAACGAACTCCTATTTCCATCGTATTAACGACAATGTAAACAAAATCAGCATGAAGTGTAATGTACTAGAAGTTTTCATGCATAAACTGGTATATTAAATTTCATGCACGTATTAACGTACGGTATATTAAAAAACTTTACAAATACTTAACTTTTAACGGCTTACTTTAAACTTACTGTAAAATTGTATGCATTTTTCTTCACAATTGTAAATTAAATTTCATGTACAATTACGATGAAAAATTAACGTGCAATATATTTAAAACAATGGTAATACTGTAACAAGTACTTTCAACCAAATAATTTACTTTAATTTGACTGTAATATTTCATTACCATTTCATAAATTTAATATATCAGTTTTTGCATAAAACTTCGCCCTGTGCATAAAATTTACAATTTCTTTTAACCGTTCATTTTTTTCATCTGTTCCACGTATACCCTAACGAAACGTTGCGCGACTTACACTATGTTCGCGACAAAGCAACCTTCATAACGATCCAACCATCACGATCTATACGTCCAACTCGCTGACTGTACACCTGCAATATCGAGCTCTGGAAATGAGATATGCGAGGCGAGGTTTTGAAAAAGGAAAGAAAAAAGCGGCGTAGCGTCACGCGGATTGCGACCTGAACCTCGGTCACGGTACTTGAACCTATTCCCCCTCCACCTGCGAACTGGTAGGGACTCGGCAGAGACCCGCAAACTCAAGTGTCGGGCGCGGGTATATCACGATGGTATCTCCCGCGTACGGACGATTTCGAAACATTTTATAACGACGCACGAACTAGTCCGCCGGTGAGTGTAATAACACACGTGGCAGCGGTGCGAGGACCGAATGTACGTAAGGGTCTTCCCCGATGTGCTCGTCCCGAGATGTTAAAAGTAATCGGAAGGAAAAGGGCTCTCGTATATTTTAGTCCGTACATCCTCAATGTACTCGGTTCGATTCTCGGAACACTCGAGCGTTTTATCATCCGTTTCCTCGTTAAGGTGAAGTGAAAGTCACGTGACGGAGCCGGGAGTGCGAGAGAGATAGCGCCATTGGTCTCGCGCTGGAGCGAGAGAGAACAACATAGAACGTGTTTCACTTCACCTTAACGCGTTCACCGAGACTCGCTTGATACATTTTTTTTTTTTTTTCGAAAAAATTGAAGTTTGATCGACCAGATTTTTCTCAAATGAAAACGTTCTAGAAGTTCGCGTATAGTTTTTGAGAAATTAAGTACTAAAGTAATCGACATTTTTATTTTTATTTTTTATTTAATTTTTATTTCTCGTACCTTTGTCGTTTTTGCTCTGAACATCCTGAACGTACACGGTTCGATTCTTGAGACACTCGAGCGTTTTGTCACCCGTTTCTTCGTTAACTCTTTCACCGAGAACTCTTACTTTCGCCTTGCCGCAAAGTTTTTTTTTTTTTTTTTTATGATGTTGAAGTTTTCTCGACCAGATTTTTCTGAAATTAAAACGCGGTAGAAGTTTCTCTTCGTAAGTTTCCGTATTCCTTTTACGACACTTTTTAGTAAAGCACTAGAATTTCTCCTCGTAAGTTTCGATGTACTTTTTGGGAAATTAAATACTAAAGTAATCAACATTTTTTTCTGCCATTTTTTTTTTTCGTATGTGGATGTTTCGTTTTTACTTTGTACATCCTGAACTCACATTTCACTCCGTACATCCTGAGCGTACTCGTTTCGATTCTCGAGACCCTCGAGCGTTTTATCGTCCGTTTCCTCTTTAACTCGTTCACCGAGTCTCGCTTTGCCGCAAAGCATTTTTTCTTCTTCAAAGAAATTATAGTTTTCTCGAGCAGGTTTTTCTGAAAGTGAAACGGCTAGAAGTTTCTCTTTATAAGTTTCCGTATACTTTTTATGAAATTAAGTATTCAGGTAATCGAATTTTTTTTTTCTTACCTGAATCGTTGTTTAGTGCAATTGACTGTGTTGAGCGTCTCCGCGAGTGCAGTTCAGTGCTACGAGCAGTAAAAGGATTAAAAATGTGCCAACGCTCGATCTGAGGGCCCGGATTACTTGGATCACTGTAATATAGCTGTATAAATCGACGGGAGTCGAAAACGCCCGAAGATATGACCACGAGAAGGAAGAAGAAGTCGCAGGACGGCTTCCTGAAGAAAGTCTCGAGCCTGTTCAATCTCGACACGGTGAGTCACCTCAAACTTCACGATCTCGTCGACGATCCTCTCTCTACTGCGCGCGCTACATAAGGCGCGTGCGAAGGTACTGGACTCGTATTGAATTGCCGCTCGATCAAGCCTATCGCGTCCATCCGGAAATGCGTCTGAGGAATTTCTAAAAAAATCTCTATGAATAAGCAATTGAGAAGTAAATAATTATCCGATCGTCACACGGACAAATAATTTTTCTCTTTTTTTCGACCACGATGCGTTTTTAATTGACACAAAAAATTGTTATTGAATTTCCGTTCGATCAAGCTTATTACGTTTATCCGGAAATGCGTCTGAGGAATTTCTAATAAATTCTCTCGCAACCTTCATAAACACTTTGTATCGATAACGTGAATAATTAATTATGAATACTACAACTATCGACTTTTTCGATCTCAATGTTTTTTTATTGAGACAAAAAAAAGGGTATCAATGAAGTTTTATTTTATTCGACTACGATGTTTCTTTTAAATCGAGCAAAAGAAAAATAGGGTATCGATAAACTATTTTTGTTTTTTTTTTCGACCACGATGTTTCTTTTGAATCGAGCAAAAAAAAAAATAGGGTACAGATGCATTTATTAATTAATTTTTTTTTTTTTAATATTCCGAGTATCTCGTTCGGAGATTGTCGAAGCGTCGGAGCCTTTTCACATTTCGTTGAGACGGGTTTTATATCCTCGTCCCGGTCGGTCCGCTTATCGCACGCGCCGACGGAAAGGTGGAATAGGATGGCGGATTTCCAGACCAGACGGAAAAACAGAGAGGAGGAGGAGGAGTGCAGAGAGAAAAATCATCGAAGCGTGCTGGAAACGGTGGCGCGAGGGGGTTTGAGTGTAACTTGAAAAGGATCCCCTCGTCTATTTTTCCTAGACGCTATAGGAGGGTTCTCTTCTGCCCTGCTCCTCGAAATGCTTTGTGTGTCACGCGCAGCGTTCTGGCCACACCGAGACGTCGATAAGGAAACGTACAATAGCAAAAGCTTCCACCAACCCCATCACATATATACATATATATACCTATATACATTTATCTATCCGAGTGTATATTCCACAGTCATATTTCGCGCTTGGAACAAAGTCAGACGACGAAAGATATTTCTGAACGGGAGATAATGAAAACGGGAGGAACTAAAGTGTGAGCTAAATAATTAAAGGGGTTGTCTTTGCTTTTTCGGTAAAGAGGAAATTGTCGTTCTAATTATTATGACGTGGCTGGGCGCCGCTCGAATCGTTTGTCGGGCTGAAACGCGCGTCGTGTCTCAGGAGGAGAGATGATATATATATAGGGAAGAGCGGGGCAAAATGGGACGGTGGGGCAAAACGGGACAATGGAACAAAACGAAGTTTCAATCATTTTTTGATGGGACAGTGGGACAAAAAGGGACATAATATATCCGGATGTATCGACGGGGCAAAATGGGACATCCAAAAATGATCGGAAAATTGCGTTTTCCGCTCTTCCATATAAATATATATGGAAGAGCGGGGCAATCCGGAACTGGAACTATCCTTGACAAAGTTCCGGAGTGTCCTTGAATTTCCATTTTTTTTTTTTTTTTTTTTACTGGAGTCCATGTTTTCTAATAATTGTTGGATGGAACAAAATGTTTTCCAATAATTGTCGCAGTGGGATAAAACGGGGCAAAATGGGGCATCAATAAATTATTGGAAAATCGCCTTTTGGTCCACTGTCCCGTTTTGCCCGACTGTCCCATTTTGCCCCGCTCTCCCTTATATATCTATATATACATATTCATTCGGTAAACAATATAGGCGATGCTGCCATTTAATGACAGCCGTGACTCTGTCTGTACCGGCTCCCCATCTCTCCTCGTTCACTGTACTGTACAATGAGGACGCGTTTGATAGCATCGTGTTCGAAACGCTTTGAGGTTCGTCGAGGTTGCCTCCGGACCAAGTAAACGGCGCCTCGACACCGTCGGTAGATTCTCGCTCATTGGAACACAGCTTGAATTTCGATTGT
This sequence comes from Ichneumon xanthorius, assembly GCA_917499995.1. NCBI lineage: Eukaryota > Metazoa > Arthropoda > Insecta > Hymenoptera > Ichneumonidae > Ichneumon > Ichneumon xanthorius. Next base: position 3,427,374 of record OU824210.1, read on the forward strand.
GGGCGCAAAGGGGAACGGGGATGGCCTGTATTTTGGGACACGAGCGCACCGTCGTACACCATCCGCTGTAGCAAACGCGATTGCTCCATTGGATGCAATTCGAATGGGGTGGAACATCAAACAGAGCGGGCCAAAATTATTGATACAGATTCTTCTCATTCTGCACATTCTACAAAAATTTATATCAATTTACATTTATAAGTTAACAGAATCAAAAATTTATATTTATGAATTGATACAATTAGAAATCTATATTTATAAATTAATATAATTAAAAATTTATATTTATGAATTGATACAATTAGAAATCTATATTTATAAATTAATATAATTTATATTTATGAATTGATATAATTAAAAATGTATATTTATGAATCGATGTAAGTAAAAATGTGTATTTACACGTAACGGTTACACAGCGACGATTACGACGTATCGATGACGTCGCGCCCGAGATAACGATATTCCGCTCGAACATCTTGACTAATCTTTCACAGGGTTAGGATCTTCTTACAGGAGCTGCAGTATTTACGTGGTGTACTAAACCGGTCCGATTCGCGGTAGAATATCATATCAGTACGTGTTTCGTACGAAAGCCGCACCGTCGATATCCAATTACGCCGATACATGCGTAACGTGTACGATGCTTGCGTAAGATAAAAACAGACGTGCACGATGTGACGATCCGTCGCTCTTTCATCCTTCGGCGTTATATTGTACCGTTGCATTGACACTGTGCCATTATAACAATTTTATTGTTGCTTTGGCAATATGCACTTAATTTTTTTTTCATGTCGTCATGATCCATAATCGAGCTGTTCGGAAGCAAGGGCGTGTGCCGTGCACCGTGGAATCTCACCGGGACGATATTGTAGTGTATGCACGTTCGATTGTAGCCTCGGCGTTAATCTACGCGTCTATTATCGTCGCGTTGTTTATTAACGATTTCGTAACGCTGCCAATATTCTCTCTGTGCCGAACGTTAAAATCGCGCGCCATCTCCGGCATGGGTCGTATATGCGCAGTAAAATGAAACGCGGTTTCCAGAGCTGTTAACGTTGCAGCTCACCGCAGATTCGGCCTCGTGACCATTAATAGTACGTCTCTTCCACAAGCAAGCGGCTATTCACGGTTAAACACGCGCTGTGTCTAACAACACAGCGAATCACTACAACGACCGCTCAAACGTTGAACGCAGCGACTCGGCTCGTACGAATCTCGGTTTCATGCAGTGATAGAGAAACTGTAGGTTTCCTCGAGTCGCGAAGCCAAGATCAAGGAATGAGTCTCCTTCCATGTGACGAGGTGGATTCGCGCTGTACGTGCGATATTCGCCGTGCGGCGGCGGCAATTAATTTCTTACTAATACCAAGTTCGCGGGACGGCGGGAGCTGTGGCGATATACGAGATAAACAACTACGGATCCGTGAGCTCACTTGAATTATAAAAGAAAAAGACTGAGGCGCTGTTGTACACGGGATAAGGAGCGGTTAACAGTTGCACAACGTTGCGCGCTATTGTTAGGATAAACGATTGTTCCTCTGTTCCGAGCGACTTCACAAGTTACAAGTTTCAAGTTACGAGTTACGAGTTACGAGTTACAAGTTACAAGTTACAAGTTACAAGTTACAAGTTACGAGTTACGAGTTACGAGTTACGAGTTACAAGTTACAAGTTACAAGTTACAAGTTACAAGTTACAAGTTACAAGTTACAAGTTACAAGTTACAAGTTACAAGTTACAAGTTACAAGTTACAAGTTACAAGTTACAAGTTACAAGTTACAAGTTACAAGTTACAAGTTACAAGTTACAAGTTACAAGTTACAAGTTACAAGTTGCAAGTTACAAGTTGCAAGTTGCAAGTTGCAAGTTGCAAGTTGCAAGTTACAAGTTACAAGTTACAAGTTACAAGTTACAAGTTACGAGTTACGAGTTACGAGTTACGAGTTACGAGTTACGAGTTACGAGTTACGAGTTGCGAGTTGCGAGTTGCGAGTTGCGAGTTGCGAGTTGCGAGTTGCGAGAAAAAAGCAAATGATTAAAAATCTAATTGATAATATTACTGGTACTGACTCCGTTGGTACAACTTTTATGTTTTTTAATCTTGCAAACGAATGCATTTGGAAAATTTGCTATGTGCTTCGGCTAGAAAGCCTTGACAGCGACTGCAGCTTGGAAGTCCCAAAACGCGAGTTGCGACACTCACTACTACATTACTAGACGAAAAATGTTCAACAGCCCGACAACATATATATATTTTTTTGTATTAAACGAAGCCTGTTTTTATTATTACTGCAGGCGCGTTCGATGAGGGTAACTGGGACGGTGACGGAAACTGGGCCATTTACCTTAGGGCTGGTACGATTGGATAGCATTATCGAGGCAGCAGAAACGACGAACCTCCTCCCGAACCTCGATAAACTGCAATGTGCCCGTCGAACCTGCGCGAATCCCTTTCGGGCTTGGTCGTCTCCCGCAACCAAATGCCATAGAATGGCGTGTTTAACGGTCGGCTGACGATCCATACATTTCCCTCCAGACGTATATCCCCTCGCTATACAGGCACTCGTCGTACTCCACCGTACACACAGGCGGAGACCGACGACTGTATCGGGAATGGATACCCGAAAACCAGATATCTCCGGTACGAGTCGGTCTGCATTGAATCGCGGTTCCTCGATGGGAATTAACCCACCCAACTTCCTAAGGCATGAACTCTGCTCCGAAATCCCGTTCTGTAACCCGCATAGTCAAAGCTGCACCTCGACATGTCTCGCCGCATTGTATCAATTTCTGAGGATTTGTATCCAGTCATGTTCCCTTTTTTCTCTGCAACAATACCGGCGCGGGAAATTAAATTCTTTCTGGGTCGTCAAACGAGTCGTACCTCAAGATTACCCTACGATTTTTTTTTTTTTTTTTGGAAACCACATTGATCCGGTTTGAGTCCGTCTGCATTGAAACGCGGTTCCTCGATGGGAATTAACCCACCTAATTTCCTGAGATACGAACTTTAATCCAAAATACCGTTGTATCAATTTCTGAGGATTTGTATCCAGCACTCTTCTATTCATTCTCTGCAACAATACCGGTGGGAGAAAATAATTTAATTCAGAGTCGTCAAGATTACTCCAAGATTCTTTTTGAAAAACCGAGATAAATCCGGTACGAGTCCGTGGCTGCATTGAAACGCGGTTCCTCGATGGGAATTAGCCCACCCAACGTCCTTAGATATGAACTCTACTTCGAACTCCCGTTCTGGAATCCGCATAGTCAAAGTTATATCTAAAAATGTCTTTGAGGATTACATCAGTTTCTGAGGATTCGTATCCAGCACTTTTCTTTTCTTTCTTTGTAACAATACCGAAGCAAGAAAATAATTTAATTCCTAGTCTTCAAACACGTCGCGCATCAAGATTACTATAAGATTGTTTTTGGAAAACCAGCTAAATCCAGTACGAGTCCGTGTCTGCATTGAAACGCGGTTCCTCGATGGGAATTAGCCCACCCAACTTCCTGAGATATGAAGTCTACTTCGAACTCCCGTTCTGTAATCCGCATAGTCAAAGTTATATCTAAAAATGTCTTTGAGGATTGTATCAATTCCTGAGGATTTGTATCCAGCACTTTTCGCTTCCTCCTTTTTAACAATACCGGTGCAAGAAAATTATTTAATTCCTAGTCATCAAACAAGTCTCGTATCAAGATTACTTTAAGATTGTCCATTTTTTTTTTTTTTTGCAAACCAGATAAATCCGCTTTAAGTACGTCTGTATTGAATCGCGGTTCCTCGATGGGAATTAACCCACCCAACTTCCTGAGGCAGGAACTCCACTCCGAAATCCCGTTTTGCAACCCACACAGTCAAAGCTGTACCTCAAAACATCTTCTCGGATTATATCCATTTCTGAGGATTTGTATTCAAGTCTCTTCTTTATTTGCAACAATAAAGGTGCGGGAAAATAATTCAATTCTTAGTGATCAAACAAGTCGTCTTTGTCTCTGTATATTCCACTCCCGACGTTGAGTTTCCTCGCTCGTCATTATACTGTAGAACCAACTTTTAAAAGCTACGCCTTATAAAACGTACAATGATACAGTATGTGCTATATATGTGTACTCTGAACTCCATCCATCCTGTTTCGCCTCCCCGAGGGCCATAAGCGGATACGCTTCTACAGCCCGATCAGTCGAGCACGCGGATTAATTACGTCGCTTTAATGTTCTTCGTGTGCTCGGATAGCGTGTAACAGAGCTATGTGTATCCGAGCCCCGGAGCCCAGAGGGATGCATCAGGTCGCGAAATTCCCAGGCAGGTTAACGTTGGGTTCTTCCCGTTCTTCTGCCGGGACACGGACAACGTATCTAAAGGTATATACGCTTGTAAAAAGCATTCCTCTTGTCTCGTTGCACTCGCTCAATTTATCGACAGAGAAATACGACGGTCTTTCCGTCCTCAGCGCAGGACACGACAACACAGCTTCGATATGATAGAAATGCTTTGAGTATTTCATGACATTTTCTAATAAGCATTATTCATTTTTTTTTTCTTTGTTATTGAAAATTCCAGCGTCGGTTCGTATTATTAAATTTCGCTTAATGTTTTCCCGCCTTGGAATTCTTTTTTATTTCTTTTCTGTATAAAAATGTTCGTAAAAACTTCGATACGATACTTTAAGTTTTTAAGTATTTTAGTATTTGATGACATTTTTTAATAAGCATTTTTTGTTTGTTTTTTCTTCGTTATTGAAAATGCCATCACCGATTCATATTATTGAATTTCGCGTGATGTTTTCCCGTGTCTCGTAATTCTTAAAACATTTTTTTTGTGTACGAATTTTCATAAAAATTTGTGCTCGAGACGCGACGCACAGTGTCACGGGGGAGCAGGTAGATGACACACGGCAATCACCTGCGCCGGTGATGGATTGCGTGCGGTAGCCGAGCTACCGTACGGAATCTGACTTATATCCTGAAAAATCATATTTCCCGCTGGTAAATAAACCCCACGGCGGTCGCTGTGTCTGGCGGGCGACTTTTATCCGCGACGCATATTTGACTACCGACGTTATTATCATCCGTAACGTCACATGCCGCGTCGGACTGTCTGATGTATAAGAATTCTTCTTCATTTTCTTCGGAACCGCGTCTATAGGTTCTCATATTGAGATCTTGAGTCAACGTCACTCACGCGTCATACCGTATAGTTACCGCACGTCTCGCACTGTGCAAATACACTCTTTCTCTCGGGTGAAAGAGAGGCAAAAACATGGACAAAAAGCTTCCTGATCAAATCTTCTTTTATGTGTACAAAGTTCCCATGAAAAGTCATTTTTCCCTGATAGTTTACCCGCGTAAAGCTAGCAGAGCAAAGTCTCCAAAATGACTTTTGCTATATGAAGAAATTATGTACTTAATATGTGCTAATTATGTGCCAAAGTCAACATTTTTGTGCTCCTGTCGTTTTCCAATTGTCCAATTTTGCCAATTGTTTTTCTAGGAAATCGACAGGAGCACAAAAATTTTGACTGGCACATAATTAGCACATATTAAGTACATAATTTCTTCGTATAGCAAAAGTCATTTTGGAGACTTTGCTCTGCTAGCATTACGCGGGTTGATAGTTTGGCTTTTTCGTAGAGGAAACTTTGCCGGTAAAAGAAAACAATCGCTTTTGAAAATATTAAAAAATCACTCATTTTTGAAACATTCACTACCAAAATTCCCTATAAAAATTGTAGTTATTCATCATTTCGTGCCAACTGTGATTATCTTTTTTCCCCACTGACCACGCATCTGAAAATACTAATTTTTTCGAAAAATTCCCAAAATTCAAAATCCCATAAAATTTAAACGGTTCGACCGATCCTCGCCAAATGAAGATGACTTTTTTTAAGCAAAGTTCAAAACCGTCTAACATGGAGCAGATGTTCACGTCCTATGATTTCTGCCCAAGTTTCGTTCTGGCAGCAAACTTTACACTCGGCCAAAATAGCGCACTTTCCTCCCTTGCAGCCTAATACACTATTCTATTCTACCTTTCCCGTTACTGTCGCCAACCACGAAGAAGGTCTTTTCCGACCGTTCTCCAACTCAAGTTTCGCCACCTCGCAAATCCTCCGGAGAGTGCGAGAGCGCCGTTAGGTAATAACAGACACAGCGTCTTCGACGAGCGATTGCCCGTGAAACTTTGTAACCGGTGGGGAAACTAGCGTCGGAGTGTCCGCCACAAGTGTGCATCGGAGCGCCTCTTCCGTCTCGTTCGGTTCGATACCGGTCAGGCAAATCCGTACAGATGAATCGGCACTTACGTAGGATCGGGTCCGGTTTGGCCTCTCGGGTTTTCCCATTTTCGGTAAATTGGACTCGCTGAGAAATGGAGTGGGCCATTCTGGACAGCGAGGCAGCTCCGCCGCGGAATACCGGTGGTAGATAGGAGGCTGTGCCAAGGTTATGTGTGAAAACGTGTAGGAAAGAGAAATAGAAAATACGAGATCCGGAACGAAGGAAAAAGGTGGGGGGGCGCTTGATGGCCAAGGGAAAACTCTCGGGGCTCGCGGACGGGCTCTCCGGCTTCGCCGAGTGCCGACCGACAGTCGACAAATGGATGCCCGTTTGTATTTCCGAACGTATTTCACCCCACGGACAGTGACCAGCAAGCTTCCATGCCGGCGCTCCTTCACCGTATACGTACGAGCCGGCTGTTACGGGTCCGAGTGAGTCAAGGCGGGTTCCAGCCAGCCGACACTTTAAACTACCTATCCACCCATCCTTTAAAAGTCTCTTACCTTACTTTTTTTGCCCCTTTTTTTGTTTGCTTCTTTGCGAGGAGAAACCAATCCGGTGTGTCCGAAAGTCACTTTCGCTGAAAGACCGGACAATAGGGTGGGACACTTCGATACAATGATGACAAACCTGCTGATGAATAGAGAAAACAATTGAATCTGATCTGAAATAGAAAAAGCGTTCTATATTTCTGATTCGTACACTGAGAAAAGAAATTATTGGGTTAACCAAAAGTTTCGGTGACATAAGTTCAAAGCTGTTGTTTGTTTGGGACAAGTAAACAACTTTTTCGCATCGCGTGCGAGAGAAATACTGCGTGTGCATACAAACGCAATATGGTCGTCTTTCTCGCCCTAGTGCGAGAAAGCGCCTTTCTGTGCATGCGTACACTGCTCTTCATTAATGCCTGGACCACCCGAATAGGGTCGCTATAGAGCTATAGAAAACTGACCAGGCATTGATGAACTGCAGTGTGCAAACACACTATGGTACTTTTTCTCGCCCTAGTGCGAGAAAGTGCCTTTTGCGCATACTTCCGAGAAACGAAAGGTGTGATTTTTCTAAATTTGTTAATAAAAATTATGTGAATGGCAGGGACATAGAAAGGGTTGTCCTGATTCGTGTGAATTCCGCATGCGTCGAGAACTCCGTTTTTACGCCCTTCCCATACAAACAACTATTGTTGTACCAACCAAATAAGACCTCTGAACGTATGGCGCTGCGTCTTGGTGAATTCAACCACTTCTTTTTCTCAATGTGCGATTGCATCAGGGCGGCCACTATAAGGGTGCGAGTTGACCGGGGAGAACTCCTTCTATGTAATTCTTCTATAAAATGTCGGCGAATTTTTCTGTACTTTATCCAGCTTCCTGATATCATGCTGTAGAAAAATTCCTCAGCAGGAATGTCGGAGTGCCCACGAATCGTTAAACATTGGACTGCGAAGCTCTCAGGTCGAGGATATTTTTCTCGACATGACATCAGGGTCGAGAAATATATATAAAAAAAAAAATAAAAAAAAATTCTCTCGGATCCTCTGGCACGTTATTGCTGCTTTCCTCGACTGCAAGAATTGCCGTCTTCCCGCGGAGCGCACCGAGGTCAACGAGGAAACAAGTCGAGAGACAGCATTTTTTTTTTCTCCCCCTCGTTGTGAAATCCGTGCATTTGTTAACCGCGTTTGCCCGAGTACCTTCTTTCGTCATTGGTCTCGTTATGAGGTACATAGAATCGGATGCGGTACAGCGTCGAGAGGCGTCGTACCGTAACGTCGACAAGTTCACTATTTACACCGTTCGACGACTTTATTGTTGAGTTTCTTCACTTAACAATCCCTCCGCAATAACAATCGTTATTGCTACAGTTATGTTCGGAGACTTTTGTTTCTCAGAAAACATGATTATGTCGTAGATGAGAACATTTTTAGGTATAGTGGGGCAAAATGGACCAGCCAAACATCACAAGGAACTTTTATCGATTGACACAACATAGTGTGTAAAAAAAAATGTGGTAAAATTGACGAAATAAAAAAATTGTGAACTTTTGTGAACAAGAAATGTTTTTCAAATCTACAAACCTCACTACAGCGTTAAGAGGGGTCGTAACGTGTCATCGCTAAGTTTATTATTTACCATTCGAGGAGTTTATCCTCGAGTTTACCCACTCAATCCCTTCCTTTATTTCAGTGGTAATCGGAGGCTTTTGTTTCTCCGAAAATATCATTATATTGTAGATGAGAACATTTTTAGGCATTGTGGGGCAAAATGGTCAAGCGATTCTGATAGTCCAAGCGGGTTCGTGGGGCAAAATGGACCAGCCAAGCGTCGTCTTATTATCGATTGATCCAACACATTGTGTAAAAAAAACTGGTAAAATTAACGAAAACAAACAATTGTGAACATTCGTCGGTCAATAAATGTTTGTCAAATCTACAAACCTCTTACCCTCTACAGACTTTTGCTGCGTACGCCCAGATATTCTAATGCACCCATAAATAAACACTTTTATCTCGAAGCCACCTAAATATATTTCCCGACAGGTGAGGTTGGTTCCGTAGTTAAGGGGTTGATAAACTTTTGTGCATGCAAGAGGTTTCTCGATATACCGCGGTGATGAATGAAGTTTTCGTGCAATCTTCTTTTTTGCCCGGTACTTACGATACACGGAGTGCGCGGGAGGACTGTTGCGTACCGTTTCGGCTCATTGATCGTCGGGGGTTTTTCAATCGAGGAGTTTGTGCTTGCCTAGAGCGTACGTGAGCTCAATCTCGTGTGCCAGTAATTGAATACAGCTGGAATAGCCTCTCGGCAAATCGATAGAAACTGTATAAAGTGGCTGTCCGAGCTATACCAATTCTATGGCTTTCCAGGCCGTACCCTCTCGTATATAACTTACGTGATCGCAAACGCACACGGAAAGCTCGCCGACTGGTCGTGCCCCGTCGACGCCTCCGATCGTTCGATGTTTGTTTTCGGAACGAATCGACTACCAGCTAAGTCAATGCTGCACGATCGTTGATAAGAATCAACGGAAGGTACGTAGTCTGGCAATCTTGACGATTAAGCCCAAAATTCGTGAGGCGATGCCTATAGTCTGGAATGCAATGAGCTCCCAATCTTTTGGAAAACATTGCTTCATTGGACGCGTAGCCATGCACAGTGAAAAATAATTTCGAAAAATCGGAATGCGAATATGAAGCTTATTTATACAAAGTTTCGTATACCTAATTTTGTTAAATAAGTGACAAACTCGTTTGTTCAGACTTGGATATACAAACCTGTCCTGTTATTTCCTATGTCATTAACAAATTTAGTTGGCACTTTTGTTTGTAAAGCTAGAACAGAAAAATAAAGAATAAAAAATTGTGGGCCTTTGTCGACAATTAGTTGTTCTAAAAAGTCCAAACTTTTTTTTACTGTGCTGGATGCGTCGATTTGTAGATCCGTGAATTGCAGTTGGAAAAAATATTTAGCAAGACTTCGGTAGCTGCGCCATCGTCTAAAGTTGCGTGATCGCAAACGCAGACGGAAAGTTCACCGACTGGTCGTACCTTGCCGAACCCCCAAGCGGCTCCGATCGTTCGGTGTTTGTCTTCGAAACCAATCGAGTACCGGCTAAGTCAATGCTGCACCGTCGGTGATATGAATCAATGGAACGCTGGTACGCAGTCTGGCAATCTTGACGATTACGCCCAAAATTCATGAGACATTGCCTGAATGTGGTTGTTTTATCGAAGTCGGGATTTTTTTTCTATTCTTCCTGCTACATTCAAGGCAAGCCGGGTCTGCCTCAGTTTTAGATTATTAGGTGCATTTCGGTGCTGAGCGGGCCGGCAACTCCACGGTTCCGCAATATTATCTCTCTCCACAGTGATAACCGAGCTCGCGACCGCAAACCTTATTATCAACGGTATTTCACCCGTTGGTTCTCCCCGATCCCCCTACCCTCTTTTTGTACTCAACCGCTGTACGTTCATTGATAAAATTCCAGGCCGGCGATACGATGTGTCAGATTACGGAATCCACATACTCTATTGTTTACTATGTTTGTACGGTTATAGTACACTTATGACAAGCATTAATCTCCCAAAGATAAACACCGCAAGGCGACACTTGTGTAATACCAGTTTAATTTTTTGTTTTTCTTCGGCCCGTCTGATTTGCAATTAACACTTTGTGTGGAATATTTTATAGGACGAAATAAAATTAACAAATTTATCTATGACAAGTATTAATCTCCCGAAGGCAAACACCACTAGTTGACTCTTGTGAAATACCAGTTAAATTTTTTGTTTTTATTCGGCCCGGCTGATTTGCAATTAACACTTTGCGTGGAATATTTTATTGGACGAAGGAAAATTAACAAATTTATCTATGACAATTATTAATCTCCCGAAGACAAACACCACTAGTTGACTCTTGTGAAATACCAGTTCAATTTTTTGTTTTTATTCAGCCCGGCTGATTTGCAATTAACACTTTGCGTGGAATATTTTATTGGACGAAGGAAAATTAACAAATTTATCTATGACAAGTATTAATCTCCCGAAGACAAACACCACTAGTTGACTCTTGTGAAATACCAGTTCAATTTTTTGTTTTTATTCGGCTCGGCTGATTTGCAATTAACACTTTGCGTGGAATATTTTATTGGACGAAGGAAAATTAACAAATTTATCTATGACAAGTATTAATCTCTCAAAGACAAACACCGCCAGTCGACTCTTATGAAATACCAGTTTAATTTTTTGTTCTTCGGCCCGGCTGATTCTCGTCTAACACTTTGCGTGGAATATTTTATAGGACGAAAGAAAATTTACAAATTTATTTAGCGTGAATTCCGGGTCGAATTGTTCTTTCCGGGTCGACATCTGCACGTTCCGGCTTCGGAGTCGACCCGGTCGAATTTGAAAGGCAAAAAGCCCCGAGCATCCGCCGAAAGAGACGGCCGAGCCGGCTGCGGAGTGAAAAAGGGGAAAAAATTAAAACTCACAGGTGTAGAATTGGTGAACGGTATCTCGGTTGTCTGCGACCCTGCGCGACATAGCGGAACGAGCGGTAAGGTAATTTGATTTTCACATCGGGAACGACGAGCCGCCGGTGATGTCGGCTGCGACGGACATACACAGCTATACCGCGTATCCATCGAGAATTTCTCGGTGCAGAAATTCTCTGAGAGACGTAAATACGAGTGTCGCTCGTTCGTCACTCGTCCAATTATCAACCGGGCCAATATTCGCACGAACGACACTCGCCCGCCTCGGTTCCCATTCGTTTACACACCAAAATTTTATCGCTCGCTCAATGTCTCAGCAGAGTCCTTACGAGACGCCCGACAGGATTTGAGAGAAGGATTTGACAGAAACTACCATAAATCTGGTCAAAAACGACAGAAGTTTCACGTACATGGCAACTAGAGCGACACCCCGGCAAACATTCGGGTTAAACTTAACACGTTGTGCTAGAAAATATGGAAAGTTTCGCAACCGGAAATATTACCTGAATATCCCGCAATTTTTGCTGAGGCAAAAACCAAACCACTAAAGATACCACTAAAACCACTAAAACTATTAAAGATCAACGTCTCCAAATTATAGCAATTATTAATTTGTCAAAAACAATTTTTTTGTGATAATAACTGAAACCAACGTCAAGCTGATAGTTTCTAGTTTCCAAAAACTACATATATTACAAAATTTGATCGACGAAATTGTCAGTCTGAATGTACGAAATTCTTAGTTTTAATCTACGAATTTTCTTAGTTTTAATCTACGAATTTTCTTAGTTTTAATCTACGAATTTTCTTAGTTTTAATCTACGAAATTCTTAGTTTTAATCTACGAATTTTCTTAGGTTTAATCTACGAAATTCTTAGTTTTATCCACAAAATTTGTTGCCAGACAGGGTAGAGGGGGCAAAATGGGACAGTGGTGCAAAACTGCATAATGCGGCAAAACACAATTTTCCAATTGGTAAATGGGGCAAGACGGGATTGAAAATCCGAATGTCAACAAATCCGGATGGCAACATTGTAATCCGCTGGAGTACAATGTTGCCTGGTCGATATTTACCATACCACTTGGTAGTTTTCCGAGGTCCTCTCGGTCTAAAAATTGCAATGTAAATACCGCCAATCAAGATGGCACACGCGAATGAATTATTTCACACATTTTCGAAATTCTTGGGAAATTCGAGCGGCGTTGGTGCGGCGGCGATGTAACGACGACGCAGCTAGGCGCCAGAGACGCGCTGAGGTCATACTTTATATCTTCGCGGATTCTCGCACAGCGTCTCGAGGCGACTAAGAGGGGTACGAAAAAATTGCCGAGACTTTCTTGAAAGTCCTGGACTCGCTCGACCACGCTAAAACACCCCGGAAATATATGGGACGTCGCGAAGCTCCGCGCTGCTGCTAATTTTCACTCTCGAGTTACCAACGTTTTATTCTATGATGAAGTATCATCCACGAGCTTCTGGGATAATCGATCTCTTCCCTCTCGGCTTCCGTAAATTAGCTATATATAAACCTCTTTTATTTCATTTTTCATTTTTTTATTTATTCTTTTTTTTAGAAAGCAAAGTCTAAGAACATTATTCACCTATTCATTTTTTTTAGAAGTCAAAGTTTAAGAACATTTTTCATTTATTCATTTTTTTTTTAGAAAGCAAAGTTTAAGAACTATATTTTTTTTTTAGAAAGCAAAATTTAAGAACTATATTTTTTTTAGTAAGCAAAATTTAAGAACAATGTTTGTTTATTTTATATTTTTAGAGAGCAAAGTTTAAGCACGGTACGCGCGTTTCGCGATCCCGATTAAATAGAGAAATATTGACGGAATTTCGCAGCGAGTGAGTCAGCGGCGTTGACAATTGGATTTCTCATTTATGCGCAGCCATTGCGAGAAAGGATCCTCGGCGAAACGTGCTAGCGCGAGTAATAAAATAGCGGTGCGAAATAACTGCACCCGCGGGTAATCGACTCGGTGGAGCAGCTTGAGGATCCGTTCCGAGTCGTAAAAACGTAAAAAGATCGTAACCGTAAAAAAAAGAAAAATATATATAGCTTATAATGGAAGAAAAACTGGGGCAAAAACGAAATCCTCAAATATGATTTAATCGTGAAATTCCACGCAACGGCGTGTATACTCAAGCCCGAGATTTCCCCGGACTCGGGAACGCATAAAGCTCTTTTATGACTCGAAGAGGTAATATATTCTTCGTGACGGAGAAGATGCTCGCAAAGGCAGTCACTCTATCATTACAGAGGACGCGCATATATAAGCGATACCAGGTTGGTAACTCGTTTGCCTTAACAGCGAGAACATTTAAGGTGGAATGTCACATAGACACGGAAATCACAACAGTAATGACGATAGGTTTTTTATTACTTTCTTTTTACTCTTTTCTTTGCTCATAGAGGAAGCTTTGTTTTTCGAGAAAATCTTTTTTTTTCGATATTTTCATGTAAACATGTTGAGAGAGTAAAATCATATTTACAAAAAACTGTCTGCATGTATAATCGTGAGCTTCAGAATTTTCGAAGCCGTAAAACTACACTTTATGTCCTTTTTATTTTCCACTATAATTAAAAAAAGCACATTTAAATTGTCATTGGTTTTTAAAAAGAATTTTTTTTTTACATTTGCCTCATGGAGGAAGATTGGTTTTCATAAATATGAAAAAATGGTGTAAAGGAATTAAACATGACTTTCATATTTGTTACAATTTTCCTTTACGAGGAAGCCAAAAATCGATCAAGAAACTTTCTCGATTAGAAAGCTATTCGTAAAATTGTAATAAATGACGAAGCCACCTGCAAATTACTTTGGACTATTTTTTTTTACCGAACTTGCAAAGATCCCTCCGGCAATCATGAAAATTTTCGGCCTTTACTTTGCGCCTTGAAAATTTTTCTCGGAATTTCGCGGATACGCGAAACGCGAGAAAATAACTGCAAGACTCCTGGCACAGCCGCGAGGAGAAATATTTTGTAGCGAGCGCGGCGAGCAGCGGCAATCTATGGGGAAACGATGCATCCCCGTGCTCGTCAACGCACGACGCTTCGTCATCGTCCTTTTCACATTCCCACTACACTACAAGTTTTCATGGTTGGTTTGCAGCCACCTATACAAGAGTTTCCTGGTTCCTCTGCCACGTACTGCCGTTCCGCTTCTCGGTTTGGCGATCACCGCCGTCTTTTTATGCCAGCTCGTACCTATGAATAATAAATAAGCATCGGACTTTATCGCAGTCTCGTTGCACATTATCGTTTTGCCAGGGTCCCCTCGCCGCGCGGCAATGCCGTCGAACACTCCGACACAGCGACGTTCGCGATAAAAATCTTTTGTCCCCTCCGCGATAACGCCTTTACGATCGTCCCAAAGTGGTCACACGCAGACACAAATGCACTTCAGTTATATCGCATCCGACATCATCGACCCGATCCCCAGTTCGAAGTGAACTTCACCGATAGCGCGATAACGATAGACTTCTTATCCGAAGTGAAATGAAAGTTATTTATTGATTTATTTGATTATTTATTGATTTATTTGATTATTTATTGATTTATTTGATTATTTATTGATTTATTTGATTATTTATTGATTTATTTGATTATTTATTGATTTATTTGATTATTTATTGATTTATTTGTTTATTTATTGATTTATTTGTTTATTTATTGATTGATTGATTTATTTATTTGTTTATTCATTCATTTATTTTTTTATTTATTATACAAACGTGCGGAGCGCAATTGCAAGGATTCTCGGTTATGACCCTAAAGATGTCTGCAAGACATCAAACTTCACATTTGGCAAGTCTCTGTCAATGCATTGTGGCAACTGACAAAGAGACCCAAATATACTTCAGTTACATCGCACCCGATATTATCGACCCGACACCCTCGTCCGAATCGAACTTCACCGATAGCGCGATAACGGTAGACTTATTATCCGAAGTGAAATGAAAATTATGGAAAAATAAGGATTTTCTGATAAAACGGGTCCGAGGTTTTATTACCGCAGCGAAATCTTCGAGTGTTCTCTGATAGCTTTTATCGTCACGTGTATCTGCAAAGACGTTGAACCGCGTTGAACCCGGAAATGGGCTAGGGTTGAGATGATGGTGCTTCTTTCTTCACCCCTTCTACCCTTTCCGTTGTGTTAACGAGCCTCATAAGCAGGCTTTACCTGGTTTCATCCGCTCTTCCTCATTTCTGCAAAGCCTCGACTGGAGGGTTGCGAACTTCATCAGCGGATACACAGAGACTCAAATACACTTCAGTTACATCGTGTCCGATATCATCGATCCGACACCCTAGTCCGAATCGAGCTTCACCGATTACGCGATAACGTTAGACTCGTTATCCGAAGTGAAATGAAAATTGTGAAAAAAAGGATTTTCTGACAAAACGGAACCGACGTTTTTTTACCTCAGTGAAATGTTCTTCGATAAATAGCTGTTATCGTTGGATTTCCACGACGTGTCTGCAAAGACGTTGAACCGAGTTGAACCGGGAAACTGGGTAGGGTCGAGATGATAGTGGTGCTTCTTTCTCCGACCCACTCCGCCCTTTATGCTGTGTTAACGAGCCTCATAACCACGCTTTACCTTGTCCTCCCTGCCCTTTCTCATTTCTGCAAAGCCCTCGACCGGAGGGCTTGCGGACAGAGACCAGACCAGGCTGGGTTGCCGCGAAAACCACGCGCGGTCCTACATTTCCTCAGCTATTTTCCTGAGCTCCCTCGGGCTCGTAAATGCTGTAATTAGTTTTAACCTGCACCGCGTGCGAAAACATCGCGAGAATATTATCACACTTCGTGCAAAAATAATTACATGTAAACACCATGTAACGGACTGGATCTTTGGTCGGATAAACGGAACGCGTGTTGCACTACGAAATGCAAGAGTCAATTGAGTCGTGTGTGGTCGGGATTTGTTTGGCCGGTCTGAGGGTCGAATTTTAAGATCGTAGTTTGAACTTACGGTCGCTTTTGAGATCGAGCTTAAGATCGAACTTGATCTCGTGCTTTAGTTTGATCTTAAGTTCGAACTTGAGTGTGAACTTAAGATCTTAACTTAAATTGGATCGTAAGTTCGATCGCCCGTCACGTATCGTTTCCACCCATCTTCACAATCACTGATCATTCCATTGACGACAAGAAATAGCAATTCCATAGAAACGGATTCCAGAAATTCTTCCCCAGATAACCTATTCATGACAAAGTCCAGATATAGATTCTACGTACAAAAAGCGTTAAAGTTCGATAGAATCTGAATTCAGACTCAAGCTCAAACTTAAGCACAAAATCAAGACTTCGAACTGCGTTTCGACCTTAAATTCGAACTTAAGCCAGATCTTCGATGATCAAACTTTGATCTCAAATTCGACTTCAAGAGCGATCTGAAGCTCAAACTAACGTCTTAAAATTCGACCCAAAGAGTTAACATCCAACTTTTATTGAAACCTGAAAAAGGGTCTTAAAAATCGTGTTTTTTTTTTTTTTTTTTTTTTTTGCTGATGACCCGCTTCATCTTCATCAGCTCTACCAGCTGGAAGACTCGAGACGCAACCGGGATCAACTGCATTACACAAAGAGACTAGATTCGCGAGATCGCTTATGAAAAGGGGCTCGGAATAATTAACGTGCTTTCACTCATTATCTCGCGAAGACCGTTGAGATAGAGACACGCTAGACCGTAATTATTCTCGAGGCGAACAAAAGAATCGCAGGGTAGTTGCAGCGGGACCGTTGGCGATGGGGTATGCGCTTTCGATTCCCATTCAGCGGATTCCTAACAAGCCTCTCCGAAACGACAATGCGACACGTAGCTACGTATATACCGATGTTGCGACATAAGTTACTGTACAGATGCAGCATCCGCTGAAACTTCCAACCAGACGAGTCTGGACGTTACAGCCGTGTATCCCCTTTATGATTCCCACTAATTGGTACGCGAAGAATAAAAGGGTAACGGTACAGCAACCCAAACACTGCGCGCCGCCACAGTCGTTTATATTCCACCGAAGGGCCAGAAAATGTGAAAGAGAAGAAATACCCCGAACAGCCCTTTTGTTCCTTGCGGGGAGATTGTGTTGCGAATGCGTTGCGAGTTCGAGTTGCATGTTGGATTTTTTTCGAATTGCGTTCGGCTGTTCCGTTCCCGGGAATTTCGGCGTGGAGTTGGGAAAAATTCTGTCGGTCGGCATCCATCGGAACGTCTCGACAAAGGAATAACGAATGAATCTAATTAACGGATGATAGTCGAAATTTTTTCCGCGGAAATAAAATGAAAATTTCTGGCATGGTTCACCGAATCGCCGATACGAACGTCCCGGGGCATCGGATCTAATGAGGACGGAGCGTACACGTGCACAAATTGGCAATAGCCGGAACGCGGAAAGAATATCCCTGTAAAATTATCGGGGATCTGTGAAGCGGAGCGGAGGACACGACCGTGTATCCGTACGCATGCCATTTATTTTTCGTCCGGTTTCATTTTGTCGGAGGATCACAGCCGAGCGATCCGGTCATGCGTGTTGACGAGAAATTGATTGCATGCGGGGTCGTACAAATGATAGGAAACGGACGGGAGAGATACACGGAAAAAAAAGTTGACAAACACACGGCCGTGGGTGCAATCAGCAAAAAGTGGAGTGTCGCCAATATGGAACACATCTGCAGATGGGTTTTGCTTTGCTCATTGCCGATGATCAGAACTCTCTCCCCTCCAAGTCTTAAAGGTCTAAGTCTGAAAGTCGATTTGAAACTGGTACGAAAAACACACTGTTGTAGGTACAATCAGCAAGAAGTAGAGCATCATGAATATGAAACACATCTGGAGTTGGATTTAACTTTGCTCAGTGCCGATGATCAGAACTCTCTCCCCTCCCAGTCCTAAAGTTCTAAGTCTGAAGGCCGATTTGAAACTGGCACGAAAAACACGCAGTTGTGGGTACAATCTGGAAAAAGTGGAGTGTCATGAATATAGAACATATCTGCGGTCGGATTTGACTTTGCTCATTGCCGATGATCAGAACTCTCTCCTCTCCTAGTCTTAAAGTTCTAAGTCTGAAAGTCGATTTGAAACTGGCACAAAAAACACGCAGTTACGGGTACAATCAGGAAAAAGTAGAGTATCACAAATGTAGAACATATCTGCAGTCGGATTTGACTTTACTCATTGCCGATGATCAGAACTCTCTCACCTCCTATTTTTAAAGTTCCAAGTCTGAAAGTCGATTTGAAACTGGCACGAGACCGGTTATTGAGGGTTGCCATTAAAGGGATTCGAGCATCCTTACATACTTCGACGCATTCCATACTTGTCTGCCTTACTTTACATTAGGGTAGGTTTAAATTATAAAATCCACACGTACGTAGATAATTATAGTTTGATATTAGAAAAGATGCAAAGAGTGAAATTGCCTGCTCCACCACCCCGCATGAAGGTTGCTGCCTGAGGAATGATTTGAACAAAAACTCACTCAAAAAAATATCTTTCGATATTGCGACGGTGATGATGGAAGGGTGATTCTCATGTAACCGATCGGACCCTCGTTGTTGCAGGCACACACACCACTTCTCGCCGCGGACACGAGACATGTGAGTAATAAGAGACCCTCTCGAGAATATGTATAGCGACTGTTAAGTAAAATTACACATCGACTATTATGGGATTTTCATATAATCACATTCTCCGTATCCCATAAATGAAATCATTGTTTTATTGGACACGTTGCCACGTGATGCCCCAATTTGTACATCTATTAACTGCCCTTGATAACAATATTTGGCGACACTTCAGCAGCCCCTCCAGCCTCTAAAATCAGATCCCTCGTGCTGCTGGGAATCCAGATTTATTTTAATCTGAGTAATACCAGCTTATTATAGAAACCCAATTATCCGTTAGCGTTGTCTTCGAAACGGCAGTAATGACCACGTTGGAGTCGTTGAAACCCATCGCCAATCTATCTTAGGTTATCGCCGTCTTCGATCCTCCTCGGCTTCATCCTCTTCCCTCCTTCCTTCCTCACCAATCCTGTTTTCCATTCCTCACTCAAGCTTGCTCATCAATCCTATCCCATTCCACGCGCCCAATTTAATGCCGCGTCCTCAGAAATTAATCCAGCAAACTTTGCCAATGTTGTACATCGAGCGCCAACACTTTGCTTTCAAGTAAGCACATGCCTAATTTTCTGTAAATGAAAACTTTGTTCTATTGGACACGTTGCCATGTCCCAATTCGCAGTTCCGTTAAGTGCACTTGAAAAACAAAGTTGGCAATACTTCAGCAGCCACTTTGTCGTCTAAAACCAGATCTCTAATGCTGCTGGAAATCGAGCTTGATTTTGAACCAAGTAACACCAGCTTATTTTCCAGACCCAATTATCCGTTAGTGTTGTCTTCGAAACGGCAGTAATGACCACTTCGGGGTTGTCGACACTCATCGTCAACCCATCGTACGTTATCCTCGTCCTCGTTCTTCTTCGGTTCTTCATCCACTTCCTTCGCCATTCTCGCTCTCCACCAATCCTGTCTTCTATTCCTCGCTCAAGCTCGCTCATCAATCCTGTCCCATTCCCCACCGCGATTCCACGCGCCCAATTTAATTCCGCGTCCTCAGAAATTAATCAAGCAAACTTTGCCGATGTTGTACAACGAGCGCTGACACTTAGCTGCCGGTGTTCTCGCCGCCCAAGACACATCTCTTGCTGATGCCGACCGGGTTCCACACGATAATTCACTGCCTAATACCTATATCCGCGCGCGGTAATTTACTCTAATTTGACCAAAGCCGGATTCTACTATAAATTCCACAATCCCCGAGATCACGCAATTATCGAGTAAACTCTCTCTCGTCGACGAATTAGACGAATTTCAAGTAATCCAATATCACGAATCGCAATTTATGTATCCGCTCGCGAGGAACTCGCGATAAATTAAACAGTTCGCATCACATGGAACAACTCCGGTCAACTTTGCTCCGACAGAATTTTTATTGTTTTTAATCATAAATTTATTATTCTGTCGGCAACAATTAGACAAATGTCAAGTAATCTAATATCCCATTTTGCAAGTTATGTATCAGCTCGCGATAAATTAAATTGTCCACATCAAATGGACCGTCTCCGATCAATTTTGTTGCTTCCACGAAGTTGATCCGAAAGATTTTTTTAAATCCCAAAAATTGATTATTCTCTCGTCGACAATTAGACGAATTTCAAGTAATATAATATCTCGCTTAAATTGTTTTTAAGTACTTTTTTGGCGTCGAGGCGCGGCTACGTCTCTTGATTGCAAATTGCAATTTATATATCCGGTCGCGAGGAGCTTGCGATAAATTAAACAGTCCACATTAAAACGGACCGTCTCAGGTCAACTTCGCTACTTCCGCGAAGTTGCTCCGAGAGAATTTTTTACTTATTTTTTTATCGTGAATTTATTATTGTCTCGTCGACAATTAGTCGAATTTCGAGTAATGCAATATCACAAATTGCAATTTATGTATCCGCTCGCGAAGAGTTCGCGATAAATTAAACAATCCACATCGAATGGACCGTCTCGTGTAAATTTTGTTGCTTCCACAGAGATTTTTTTATTCATTTCATCATAAATTCATTATTTGTAAAAAAAAAAAAATACTTACGTTTGCAACTTCGATTCGCAAAGTAGCTCCGCAACTTCGCGTCCGGATTGCCGAGAGATCCCGACGATCTCCATCGAGATTGTCGTCACGACGTTTCGCTTTTTAAACTGCAACAATCGCGTGTCAGCACGGCTATTCGTACTCGACGCTGGCGTCATCGCCCTCGTTTTCGTCGACGACGCGTCTGCGCTGCTCCACCAGTGCAAACAACCGGAAAGTTTCCAACTTCCGCAACTTCAACGCCCTATACTCCTCCACCTTTAGCTCCAAGGTGGCTGTCGACGAGATTTCCCGGCTCATTCTGTCTTCCTATCTCCGCATCCGTCCCGAGAAGATTCATGAGAGTATACACTAATTCGATTTATAAACCCTCGTGAAATTTAGCAAGTCATGTCTCATTTCTCGACGCGATTAGCTAGTTATACGATATCGTCGGCGGGTGGGGGAGGGGAGGAAAGGAAAGTTGTCAAGAATATATATATATATATATGGTATATATATGACCTTAATCTTGTGTCGACAAAAAAAAATGTCGAAACAGGTTCAGAAATAATTGAATGAGGCAAGTTAATTTTGTCTTTGAGTGTTGATTCACTGTTTATCCCCGTCACAAATCAGGGTTAACTAATTCGATTTATAAACCCTCGTGAAAATTAGCAATTCGTGTCTCATTTCTCGACGCAATTAGGTAGTTATGCAACATCGTCGGGGGGTGGAAGGAAGCTTATCAAATCGGCACATTTACATCTACTACTCACAACTTTACTAGGAAACATCTTTACCAGAAAACCTCTCTACTATATTACAACTCTACCGGAATTGAAGTACAGCTCTACCGGAATTGAAGTACAACTCTACCGGAATTACAATAAAACTACCGGAATACAAGGCTACCGTCTAGCCTTATATTCCGGTAGAGTTTTATTTTGATTCTGGTAGAGATTTTGGTAGAGTTCTAATACGGTAGAGTTTTAATACGGTAGAGTTTTAATATGGTAGAGTTTTAATACGGTAGAGTTTTAATACGGTAGAGTTCTAATACGGTAGAGTTCTAATACGGTAGAGTTCTAATACGGCAGAGTTCTAATACGGTAGAGTTCTAATACGGTAGAGTTCTAATACGGCAGAGTTCTAATACGGCAGAGTTCTAATACGGCAGAGTTCTAATACGGTAGAGTTCTAATACGGTAGAGTTCTAATACGGTAGAGTTCTAATACGGTAGAGTTCAAATACGGCAGAGTTCTAATACGGTAGAGTTCTAATACCGTAGAGTTCTAATACGGTAGAGTTCTAATACGGCAGAGTTCTAATACGGTAGATTTCTAATAAGGTAGAGTTCTAATACGGAAGAGTTCTAATACGGTAGAGTTGTAGTATGGTAGAGATGTTTTCCGGTAAGGTTGTTATCTGGTAGAGTTGTGAGTGGTAGAGTTGTAAATGTGCCATCAAATAGTTATATATATATTTTTTTCTTGGCCGAATCGGAGCAGAGCTGGCGTTTACCTGGTGTGAAGCTAGAAAAAAAAGTGTCGCCACAGTTTCGGGAGTAATTGAATGACGGAAATTAATTTTGTGTTTGCGCGTTGATTGACTGTTTGTCCTGGTCGCAGATCGGTCATAGGCATTTGCGGGGTTAACGAGCCGCAGACTCCAGCGATGGATCCATCTCTTCCGGTCGGTCCACGACGCCCCGAGCGTTTCCTCGTCCCCGCTCTTCAGCCCGGCTCCCCGACAACATAATAGCCGCAAACTGGCGAGAGGACGCCCGCACCGCCCCCACACTTCTATTTATCATTCAGAGGGGCTGACAAACGCACGCGTCGTCCTCTCGGTTTCCTTCCGCTTCCCCTCGTGGGGTCGTGGGTGCGCAAATTGGGTAGATTAGTACCGGAACACTCGCGAACGACCTATGTTTCTTTTTCGTCCGACATGTCCGGCCCGACAAACGCGACCAATTTTTCTGTATCCAACGAGCGTTTCCTCTCGCTGGTTGGATGAGTTAAGGTGGTCGACTGTCAGGCGAAATCCAACTTAAGGTCTCTATTTTTTATACATGGTCTACATGAAGACTCTAATTGTGACCGTATAGTTTATTTGTAGGGCAGAATGGGGCAAAATGGGACAGTAAGCAGAACACAATTTTCCAATAATTTTTGGATGTTCCATTTTGCCCCATCGATACGTCACAATTTTCTGTCCCGTTTCGCCCCACTGCCCCATCCAAAAATTATATGAAAATTGCGTCTCACTGTTCCGTTTTGCCCCACTGTCCCATTTTGCCTGGCTCTTCCCTAATTTAGACTTAAAATTGTTCAACAAATCTCCCGGAAACCCAACTTTCTTTTTTATGAAAATGATTCTTTCACTTTTCCGAATACGTAAGAATTTTTTCAGAATTTAAAAAACACTTTCAATTTTTTTTTTTTTTTTATTTGGGAAAAATGTGTAGAAAGTCACAAGTGCCTTAAGGTAATGCGACAGACCGGAATGGTAGGTCTCGATATTGCTTGAAATTTTATACACTCTTCCACCGAGGAAACCCTTTTTTTTCATGTGTACGTTACGAACGTTACACAAGTTCCATCCATTATGAAACTCGGTACAATCTTTCCCTCGACGAGCCTTCCGGGTTGCGTCGAACAATGGTGAAGCCGCGAAACGACAAGCCCGATGAATAACAACTCGCGGTTACGATCAATATAACTCTCGGCGCGCCGACGGCTATTAAAATAAAAATGGGAGGACAAAAAGGACAAAAACCTCGCGCAAAAAGACGGAGGCGCACGATTGTCTTCAGTTTTTTGTGCCACTCTGCGAATCGGTACGAGGGGCACGACAATTCCGCTGAAAAACCCCGACTTTCATCGAAGTCGAACTTCCGTGCCACGTGCGGATGGTAAAGAAATAATGAAAAGTAAAATAAAAAAATTTAAAAAAAAAGAAACTTTATCGACGCTTTTTCTGCTGTCGGTCATTAACGAGAGACCGGGCGGGAGTTGGGCGAGGCTACTGCGGCCCGTTAACGAACGGACCACAATCCCTCTTGGACCGACGTACGGGTGCATGCAATTCGCGCTTCGTATGTATTAATGACGGACACGGTGGGAAGGTCCGACCGATCGTTTCTCGGTACGGTACAAATATATAACAACGGCGACGCGCGGCTAACTCGCGTTCGCGTCTGCTGAATCCATAACATGTCGGCCGGTCTTTATCTTCTCCTGTTCATTCCCACTTTTTTCTATGTTTCTCGCCTACTGTTGTGTCATGCGCGTTGATGCACGGCGCAGCCCGCACTCCATTTTTGGAACATCGACTGTCACGTGAAAATGCACAAAAGACAAATACACAAATGCACAAATTGCGAAGAGTTTTATAATAAATATATTTTGATGAATATTAAAACGCAATTTTCCAATCATTTTTGGATGTGCCATTTTGTCTTAACGATACGGATTTCCAAAAGTTATTGGAAAACTGAGTTTTGCCCCATTATTCCGTTTTGCCCCACTGTCCCATTTTGCCCCGCTCTTGCCTATTGATAAATATAGGGTAGAGCGGGGCAAATTGGGGCAACGGGGCAAAACGGGGTTTTTGGGGAAAACGTCATTTTCCAATAATTTTTGGATGCCCGAATTCGCCCTATCGGATACATCAGGCTTTTCTGCCCAGTTTTGCCACCTTGGCCGATCCAAAAATGATTGGAAAATTTAGTTTTGCCCAAAAACCCCGTTCTGCCCCGTTGCCCCATTTTGCCCCGCTCTCCCCTATTAATAAATATATTGAATGCCCAATTCTCGAGCCACTAAGAAAGCATTACGTAGCCCGGGCACGCCGGTTTAATCACACAATGTCAGACTTGTTAAGCTGCGATAGTAACTCGGTAAATGCAATCTTCGACTTCGTTAGTTCCGAATGTAAAATTCGCGCATTTATGATCAACGAATAAACTAAGGCCTTGCCTCAGCTATAGAATCGATTGTATTCTTAAAAGCAAATAAACACATACATACATACCATACATATATTAGCAAATGGTAATATGTAAATATGAAATATTTATATATATCATCAGCGATAAATATACAACTGTCGATAAACATTATTACCTCGTGCACGGACAATGTGATCGACGACGAAAGTACGATACGTACGAGGTACGTAGTACGTGGAATGATCCACAGAGAATACCAAAGCTCTGCAACATCACGGAGTTACCTATATGCACAGTAGAATATGGTTATTAGGCTATAAAAGCGCCGGTTACGCAACGAGAAACGAGACAAGAAATACAAAACGGCAATAAAGTGACAAGCCCAAGGAATACGAAACTGCAGATATGTCACGTTTCTTACCGCCGGGCTCGAGGTTACCCAACCACGCGCTATATTTTTCCGTGAAGTAGCTTCGCAGGTAAATCCAGTTGTCTGAGAGTTCGGAATAAATCTCCGTCTTATATATATATATTTTTTTTTGCTGACGATGGTGTTCGCTTCCTGCGCCATTCGACCTGAGCTAAACTCTCCCCGTTCTCTGGGGGAGTGGTTCGGCGCTGACAAGTTTTCGAATTTGCCTGAGAAGCGCGTGTCTGCCTCGCCCGGCGTGCTCGCCCCGATACAAGAAATTGCTATGCAAAACTCTACCGGCGTCCAACGGAAATTGGGATAGATGCGCTACATCATCGAGTGTCTACGATGAAAGTAGTTACCTCGTCGAGTGCCTCTTATATCGCTATGTACTACCTCCCCATTGTCTCATGTACTGAATTGATATGCCAAAAGTGAGGTATTCTGTGTGTGGTACAACACATCTGTGTGTGGCACAACACAAATGTACTTGGAACGCGCATCGTTGGCTCGCTGAGAGGAGTTTTCTTAATAGATGGGGTAAAAGTGGTGAACAAGGTCCTCCATAAATCAATAATTTCCATGCTAATTGGTGCGATCGGTTATTCTCCATTTTTACGATATATCGAAATATGGATCCCTATTGTCTTACGCACTGCATTGATAAGCCTAAAATTAGGTGTTCTATGTGTGTGGAACAACTCAAATGTACAGGAGGTGCTTATCGTTGGCTCGCTGAGAGGAGTTTTCTTAATAGATAGGGTAAAAGTGGTGAACAAGGTCCTCCATAAATCAATAATTTCCATGCTAATTGGTGCGATCGGTTATTCTCCATTTTCACCCCGTATCGAAATATGGAGACTCATTGTTGTCGATCAAGCTTTCCGTGAAATAAAATGAAGAGGTAGAAATTGATGAATAGGAGGGATGAGGGATGAGAGTCAGATGTACTTAGGAATTCCTTATGTAGTGCATTGATATGCCAAAAATTAGGTGTTCTACGTGTGTGGAACAACTCAAATGTACAGTAGGCGCTTATCGTTGGCTCGCTAAGAGATGGGTTTTCTTAATAGGTAGGGTAAAAGTGGTGAACGTGGTCCGGTCCATATAACAATGATTCTAATCAGGGTGGGTCGTTATTCCTTATGTTTACTCCATATCGAAATATGGAGCCTCATTGTTGTCGGTCAAGCTTTCCGTGAAATAAAATGCAAGGTAGAAAGGGATGAATAGGAGGGATGAGGGATGAGAGCTAGATGTAGGGAAGAGCGGGGCAAAATGGGACAAAGGGGCAAAACGGGGCAGTTGGGCAAAACTAAATTTTCCAATCATTTTTGGATCGGACAAGGTGGCAAAACGGGGCAGAAAAGCCTGATGTATCGATGGGGTGAATTCGGGCATCCAAAAATTATTGGAAAATTACGTTTTGCCCCACTGCCCCATTTTGCCCCGCTCTACCCTACTTAGGGATTCCTTATGTAGTGCATTGATATGCCGAAAATGAGGTGTTCTATGTGTGCCGAACAACCCAAGTGTACGGGTGACGTTTATAGTTGTCATTGTTGTCTCACCAAGAAACAAGTTTTCTTAAGTAAAAGTCGCAAACAGGCCATATGTCAATGATTCACCTGCTAATCAAGCCGGACCATTATTCCCCACTTTCACCCTACATAAAAATACGTCGCCCCATTGTTGTCGATCAAGCTTTCCGCGAAGCAAAGCGCAAAGCCAGGGCGCGATGAATTACGCCCTAGAGTAGAAACGTATAATAAAAAGTATTATTATTAAATTCCCATTATTTATGGACTCGGAGGCAGGATTAATTTGCCCGGCCTCCTCTTTATCTCCAGCTCTCTCGCGTATCCCGTCGATCCGTTTATCTTTGGCAACGAGTCGAGAGGGCGAGGCGGCGGGGCAAAAATAGATAACAGAATGAAGGAGGAGCCTCGGCGAGAGAAAGATACAAAAATCAGTCGAGAACGCGGATTAATCCGGCGCATCCAGAGTCGTAAATTTATTCCAATCCTGTATATTGCCCGGTGTCTGCGCGCTACTTTCCTTCCTCGCTAAATGGGTGTGCGAGGAACGGAGGCAGCGTCCACGGTGCAAGCTTAACGTTATCCCAGTCACGGCTCTCCCTGCAGGTTTTCTGGTCTCCTTTACAGTTTACTCTTTTATTCTCGTACTCCGCTCACCCGGCTGCCTCCTCCCTTTCTTTATATTCGTCTCGGTTCATTTTTCTTTCTCGCGTTTCTCCGAGAACAAGTTAAAAGCTTCGGCTCGCCTCCCTCTCTTTATTTCCCTCCCCGTCTCTCCGTTGTCGCGGGACAAAACATCCCGCACTGCTTTTCCGTTGCTGCACCGCGGAGGGTCGTATACTTTTCCACCTCGCTCACCCCGTGGCTCGTAGCGCGCTCCTCTCTGCACACCTCCGCGGCACATCGAGACTGTGAACGCTCGCTCAGCCGCACTGTGTTTTCCTCGCTATCGGCTTTTCGGCTCCAACGAGGATCTCGAGTTTTGTGCACTCACCCAAAAGCTCAGCGACACAGTCGTTGCCACCCCGGTGCAGTTATTGGCAGCTTTGATCGCTGCCAATGACTGCATTTTTCATGGGGTCTTGAGTGGCCAATAATCGTGCGGTTTTCCCTGTAGTTATAGCGCATGCTGAACCAGAATTCTGCGCTCCGATAGATAAAGATCGTCGGAACCTCTGCTCGTTTACTGCATAATTCACTCTCGTATGGAGGCAGAACCGTAAAAATGACTAAATAAAAAATACCTTAAAAAAATTGATTGATTGAATCTTAAAAGATCGATTTACACTTGGAAGGTAAATGGATCAATGAAGTTCGATGAGTTTTCATTCGGTCGATGCACTTCTGGCTCATTCGTTGTTTTTGTTTCGACTATTGGTTCTCCGATCTCTGAGACTCCCAGAGATTGGAGTGGGACAATCGTTGTTTTTCCCGGACAGTCATTGGCAGCTCCAATCGTGTCGGATTAAAAAAGGCCGGGGTTTTTCCAATGACTGAATTTTTGACTCGCTTTTGAGTGGCCAATAATCGTTCCATTTACTCTGTAGCTATAGCGTATGCTGAACCTGGCACGGAGCTCTCCCCTTCGATACATAAATCGTCGAAATCTCTGCTCGTTTACTTCAGCATAATTCACGCTTGCATGAAGGGTACAGCCATAAAAAAATTACCAAACATTACTAAACATACGTAAAACAAATTACTATACTAAAAATGGCCTAACACGAAATAGTACTTTGAAAAAAAAAAAAAAAAATTAAATTTTAAAAGATCCATACTGGAAAGCAAATGGATTGAACGGCTCGACGAATTTTTATTCGACTGATGCACTCCCGGCTGATTCGTTGTTTTCGCTTCGCACGTTCGTGTTCCGATCTCTGGGATTTCCAGAGATCGTTGCGGTACAGTCGTTGCCTCTCCCGGACAGTCATTGGCAGTCCCGATACTTCCAGCATTCAGAAAAAAAAAAAAAAAAAAATTGATTGATTAAATTTTCAAAGATCGATCTGCACTGGAAAAGCAAACGGATTGAAGTGCGGCGAATTTTCATTCGGTCGATGCACTTCCGGCTCATTCGTTGTTTTTGCTTGGTTCGTTCGTGCTCCGTCCGTCGCTACTCCGTTAATGAATATTTATACTATTTTATCGCTGTTCCGATATATCCCCCGGAGTATTAGAGGCGAGAGAAAAGGCTGCCTCAGTCCAAACACCGCTGCACCGAGTAGTTTATTCTCGCTTTTGCGATTCTTGGACTGGAGAGGTTGGAGGCGATTTTTCTCCACCGAACGGACCAACAGCCACTGTTCAACCTCGCGGCGGAGCTTGGGAGCGGCAGTAAAAACGTCGGGAAAGCAACCTTTGCATAAGACCCAAGGCGTTCCTGGGCTTACACCCGTGGGATTTCTGCTACGAAGAAAAACGGAGCTCGCAGAGTTAAGGCTCTAATTTTCATAGGACGACGAGCTCGGTGCCTTTTTCTCACTAAAACTCTCGCTATTTTCGCTTCCAACGTTTAGAATTAAATACAACGAAAAAAAGATACCTCTCGAAGCTAATTCCCTTCGTCCTGGTGCAAAAATCGCGACCCTCTTAATGCGCGCGCTCGAACGAGCCGCAGTCGTCTTCGGAATGTTGAAAAAAAAATTCGTAAAAAAATCGATGGAGGAAGAAGGAATTTAAGAAATTACGGCGAGAACAAGATATTCGGAATGATGGAGGTCTGAAAGGTGGTGGGCGTGCGGTTTTTCTTTCGCTCTGGCAAAAAAATCGCGACACTTATTAATCGATCTACTTTTTGGTTCGGAATGTAAAAAAAATTAACTTAATTTAATAAAACATAGTGCCCAGCGGTCCTTGAAGTCCTTACCGCGTACTTCGACGTATTTTTTCCCGCTGAACACGAATCTGCTGGCCTTTTTGGGGCTGAACTAAAGTGCGACATTGAAAGTCTCGATTTTATTTTTAACAGGACAAATTAAAATTGTAACATTTTAACAGTGCAAACTAAAATTGTTAATGACCCGGGAAATAAAAGGCTAGGTTTGTATTTTCAAACCTGAACAAACGAATTTCTCACCTATCCAAAAAAATGATTTTTACCAAACTTCGTATTTCGATTTTACAAATTTATTTTCGTTCCAGTAAAAAATCGGGACACGCTTGACACGCGCGCTCGAATGATCTGCATTCCCGATACGAATGCAGATCATTCGAAAAAAAAATTCATTTGAAAAAAAAAAAAAAAATTAATTAAGAAAAATTCGATGGAGGAAGAAGAAATTTAACAAATGAAAGAAGCGAGAGCAGAAGCATATTCGAAATGAAGGAAGTCTGAAGGGTGGGTGGTGGGCGCGCGGTTGCCGAGTAGACGACGATAGCGAGGCGCTGTTTACCCCTCTGAAGTCCGGATCATCCCGTCGGAGGCAGACGACGGTTGCCGGCATGTTTAAATATATAAACAAAGGCCGAGCTGAAAATTAATATTCCTCTCGTATCTTGGCGTCGAGAGGGCGGGTTTCATTCTCCATCCAATCTCGCTTCGCATCTACGACTACTCTTCCCCGCTGGCTTTATCCAATCCTTCGCCGTTACTGACTTTCGAAACAATTATTTTATCCTCAAAGTGAAACTCAATAAAACTCATTGAAGCTTGGCCGACTGTTTCTTAATAAAGCGTGGCGTTCATGATTTTATACATATCGACGTACCAATATAATTACCCTTTAATTAACGACCAAACGATCTTATTTATTTTGCTGATATCCGAAATTTCATAGAATTTACAGATCGAATAAGAGGGTCGAAAATTCTTGAGAATTTCTTTCTCTCTGCATTTTGCACGTATTATATCATAATGGACCGTTATAGCGTCGCGCCATCAGACATGTTTTTATTACCAGTTGTAAGAGTTTTGGACTCGGCAATTAGCTGCAGTTATCGGGATTCCGAGTGCGAGTTTTGTGGACATCGAGGCGATTCTGTTATATGTATATATGGTATTTGTATATACGTATGCTGTAACTTTTCGGACCCAGTTTACGTTGGCTCTTCAGATCGACATAGCAATATAATTAATTCCATTTTAATCAACAACCTAATGATGTTATTAATCGTGCTAATGTCAGAGATTTCATTGAATTCAATTTAAATAAGGGCGAGTTTTGTAGACATCGAGGGGATTCTGTTATATATACATATGGTATTTGTATATACGTATGTTGTAACTTTTCGGACCCAATTTACGTTGGCTCTTCAGATCGACATAGCAATATAATTAGTCACGTTTTAATCAACAACCAAATGATGTTATTTATCGTGCTAATATCCAAAATATCATTAAATTTAATTAAAATAAGGGGGCTTGAAAATTGCGGAGAATTTCTTTCTCTCTGAATTTCACACCATTATATTAATGATATGTGTAAAATTCCGACAGAATGAAATACTCCAGAAGTTCGAACTCCCTTATTTGCACGGATTTCTATGAAATTTCGAACATCATCAAAATGCATAAAATCATTTGGTCCGCTATAATTACCAGACCACTATAGTGTAGTCTCATCGGACATGTTTTTATTAGCCGTTGCAAGAGGTTTGGCCACGGCAATTAGTTGCAGCCATTCGGACTCCGAGTGCGAGTTTTGTGGACATCGAGGGGATTCTATTATATATGCATACATATTCTATTACACATACATATATCTGTATATAGGTGTGCTATAACTTTTCGCACTCGGTTTACGTCGGCTCTTCGGATGAGGCCGGTGCTGCATCAGGCAGCTAAACTCTCGTTCGTCTCGATCGCGAAGTCGTAAAGTTGGAGAATCTCCAATTTTCCTAATGCACCGGGAAGCTAGAGAGCGTCGGCCGTTGCCGGAGGCCTCCCTCCTAAGTATCATCCCTTGGAGATGCACCGGGATGTGATGCGAGTGGTGTACACGGCAAGGGTTGTAAATACGAGATGGAGATAAAGGTCAAAGGGAGTCCGACGGTGAGAAGTCGAGAGCGCGCGTCGAAAATGTAATACTATGCGCGGTCTTTTTAAACAATGTTTAAGGAATTGTCGAACTTTCGTATTTTGCAGTTTTATCCGCGACTCTTGACTAACAGGAACTGTCTCCGGAATTTGATAATTCTGTGTGTAGCAGCCGGGACACGCGAGTGGGAAGTTTCGAAAGCTAGTTTCCGCTCACTTGGACTTCATTAACCCGATTCTCGATCTCGCCCCAACTCCCCTCCACTAACTTTTGGCGCGACACTCCCGGACCTCGGTAAATATGGCAATTAATCCCATCTCCGTATTAACGACTCTACACACGCCGATAAACTGATCTCCCGATCGTTCGACCGATCCGACACACAGCTAAATGTGTACACGTTCCGTTGGCAGTGTTCCGAATTTTCGTATCAGACAGCCCGATCTTAGGAAATTCGAGTTTTTAATACATTTTATTGCACTATAATAGACAATTTGGTGCTGTCGGTATTATTGGTGCCATTGGAGCTATTTGTGCTATCCGTGCTACTGGGTCTATTAGTGTTATTAGTGTTATTAATGTTATTGGTACTATTGGTACTATTGGTACCATTGGTACCATTGGTACCATTGGCACCATTGGTACCATTGGTACCATTGGCACCATTGGCACCATTGGCACCATTGGTAGTATTGGTACCATTGGTACCATTGGTACTATTGGTACCGTGCTGTTCATCAATGTCTGAATGATCTGAATAGGGCTGCTATAGTAAAACTGACCAGGCATTCTTGAACAACTGTGTACTATTGGTACTAACGGTGCTATTGGTACTTCGTACAATAAGTACTATTATAGAACCTGTATTTCACAATTTGGTATATTACGCTCGCCTTATTCCGCCAATTAAAGACGAATGACTTATCAGTCTAAATTAGATGCCGTCATCGCAGCAATTCGATCCGGTATATTAACTCTATGAAATAAAAGTTGAAAGTCGGTGTAAGACATATATGGTCTACGTTCGTATACCTACGAGCGAGACACCGCGAAAGAACGATCGCGGGTAACACAAGACGAGGAGCGACATGCTCTGGATACCGTTTCCGCGTTGTGACCACGCTGCGACAAGTGCAACTAAATACCGCGTCGCGATTACTGCAGAAAGGCAAGACCGTCTGTCCTCGAATATAAGGCGCGTGTCGTTTTCTATGCATAATACCGAAGCCATCGTACAGCTATAGACCCATGTTTCACGCTACGATCGGTATTTCGTTAATGCAAATAACCATTGCATTAATGAAGCTTATGCTCGGATGTCCCGGGAAATTACAGCTTGCCAGCCAGGAAATCGCGAAACCGGTTTCCATAGTGTGATCTAATGGAATCCTGCCGGTTGTTTTGATGCGAGTTCCACTCGGGGCAAGTTTCTTTCCAACGTTAAACGCGCCGCGGAGGAAACCCCCTCTTTTTTTCAAATAATTTTTTCGCACCGAGTCCGCACGCAAGTCCCACCAAGTCCCGTCAAGTTCTACGCTGCTGGTTTGATGATAATTGTGGAGAGACGCAGCCTCGTTCGACGCGGCGGCGTGGTCTTTGCCCAGCGGAGTTTACCCTCGGATTCGGCACGTACACCCGAAGTACCGGGGCAGCGATAACTAACGTCGCGCTTACCAAATGGCGGTCTTATAATTTTCTACCAGCAGCTCCCGAGCACAAACCGCTCCGGGTCGCTGTGCAAAGTCCCCGTGTAACCCGCGTTCCCGTTTTCCCGAAGACGATCGTTGGAAGAGCAGCCTCGACGAGCCGCACCGACGTACGCAAAGTACGTTTGCATAGCACACACCTATCTGTATATCTATATACATATTCAAGAAAAACCGCGGGTTCGCAAAAATTCCGGAGAGTTTTCTCGAGTTCTCCTCTCGTATTCTCGACGAAGTGCCGGGAATAGGAATGAGAAGGAAGCGGTGTAAGTCGGAGGGACTCTCGAGAAAGTAAATTTTGTCGGGTGAATTTTTCGGGGCTTCTCGTTTAGTAGAACCACAGTAGGTTTCCTCGTTTCGAGCTTTTGCTTTTCGACTCTTGGCTTCCTCCACCGTGCTACGACCTCGACCTCGACTCGGCTCACTTTTTCTTTGCGAGTTCATGCCGCACTGTGCAGTCGAGAATGTCTCGCTGTTCGGCACGAGCGAGTAAGTTGCATTAGGGAATACGAAGAAACGGGGGGGAATATGACCCCACGAATTGATACCAGCTGGCAGTACTTGAAGTACCCGGTACTTTTTTCGTATTTCAACTCATTTTTAGTACTTTTTAGAACTGGAAGTACACTTCAGTACTTGAAGTACAATTTAGTATTTGAAGTACATTTTAGTACCTGAAGTACATTTTAGTACCTGAAGTACATTTTAGTACTTGAAGTACATTTTAGTACTTGAAGTACATTTTAGTACTTGAAGTACATTTTAGTATTTGAAGTACATTTTAGTACTTGAAGTACACTTTAGTACTAGATTAAAATAGAATAGATTAAAAATAGTCTCAAAATAAGGATGTGTAAATTACTTTGTACAATTCTTTTTAAGTCTAGATAACGCTTATCACTACAAAAGTACTTGAGAAACACTTCAAGTTCTTGTGATACGTGTTCATTTGCGTTCGAAGTATCGTTTGGCACTTTGCCCATCTCCGATTGATACCAACTCGTTATCTCGAAGGAAAAAAGAATCATGTGACTCGATAATAATTTTATGTAACAACCCTCTCGACATTGCATTACACTATTTTATCGTGGGCGGATGAAATTCGATGAAAAATCGGGACCGAGCGCCTTGCCCGTTCGTTTCGCCTATTCGATATACATATCCAGTTTCCGATGCTTCGCGGCTTGAATATCAATCCAATCTATACAGTATTCGATATATCTCCCTCACCGTCGAGACTCGCAGAAATTTAACGCTCGGCGTAGCGCGAATTCGACGGGAATTGTACCCTCCAGCCCGTTCGCTACTGCCTCGGTGAATGCAACCAGGTGTATACGCGAGGCTCGCTCACACCCGCCATTCAACCCCATTGCTCTCATTCTTGGCAGCGAGGGTGGCCGACCGTGTTGGACCCTACGCTGCAATCTCGGAACAGGTTAAACTGCATCGGCTTTCGTGCATGCCCACTCACAACGAACGTTGGCAAAACATATATCCCGTCGCCTACCCTGCGCGCACCATGAATCCCTGCGCTATTTACGATTTTGCCTGGGAGAACAAACACGCCAGCCAGGTTATCGTCGCTCCGAAACGTGCGTATTTGATTTTACGAGATGGAAAGTACGAAAACTCTGACGCTGCACGACGGGGAGCATAATATTGTCTCTTCGAAACTACGAAGCTGCGTTTGTGGATGCAATATACGCACATCGTGTACATATTCCGTACGCATTGAGCGTCGCTTGATGTATGATTTTCAAACCATTGGTACTATTGGTACCATTGGTACCATTGGTACCATTGGTACCATTGGTGCCATTGGTGCTATCGGTACCATTGGTACCAGTGGTACCATTGGTACCACTGGTACCATTGGTACTATTGGGGCGATTGGTGCTATTGGTACTATTGGTACCGTGCTGTTCATCAATGTCTGGATGATCTGAATAGGGCTGCTATAGGAAAACTGACCAGGCATTCTTGAACAACTGTGTACTATTGGTACTAACGGTGCTATTGGTACTTCGTACAATAAGTACTATTATAGGACCTGTAATTCGCAATTTGGTATATTATGCTCGCCTTATTCCGTCAATTAAAGAGGAATGACTCATCAGTCTAAATTAGATGCCGTCATCGCAGCAATTCAATCCGGTATGTTAACTTCTATGAAATAAAAGTTGAAAGTCGGTGTAAGACATATATGGTCGTCGCCTACCCTGCGCGCACCATGAATCCCTGGGCTATTTACGATTTTGCCTGGGAGAACAAACACGCCAGCCAGGTTATCGTCGCTCCGAAACGTGCGTATTTGATTTTACGAGATGGAAAGTATGAAAACTCTGACGCTGCACGACGGGGAGCATAATATTGTCTCTTCGAAACTGCGAAGTTGCGTTTGCGGATGCAATATACGCACAACGGGTACATATTCCGTACGCATTGAGCGTCCCTTGATGTATGATTTTCAAACACATGTGTCGTCTCGGAGATTCCAAAGTTGGAAGATTCCGGATGTGTGCACTTGTCTACTCGCGTAAAGTTAATGAAATCCATGAGTCCTTCAAGCATCCGATCCGCATCGTGGGGGAGCGATTCGAACATCTATGTCGAATTCCGTTTCATGGGGACGAAAATGGTTGATGGAATTTACCAAGTGTCCTCCAGCTTGACATGCGGCATTGTTTTTACTTTTTCATCACATGCGACTAAACAATCTCATCACAGGCGACTAAACAATCTCATCACATGCGAAGAAACAATAAGGAAAAGGCAAGGGTCTCTTCGAAACTACTAAGTTGCTACGCTGTTTGCGGACGCAATGTACGCATATCGTATACATGTTCCGTATGCATTGTACTTGGCTTGATGTATGATTTTTAAACACACGTAGACAGGGTCGAATTTTAAGATGGTAGTTTCAACTTAAGATCGTTCTTTAACTGGAACTTTGGCCCTAACTTCATTGCGTGCTTAAGATCTATCTTAAGTTCGAACTTAAGATTAATCTGAAGCAGGAAATCAAGTTGAACTATGGTTCGATCTTAAGTCCGAGTTAGTGCTTAAGCACGCAAAGAAGTTCTCGCCAAACTTCGATCTCAACTTCAACCTAACATCTTAAAATTCGACCCTTAGAGGTTCCAAAGTTGGAAGATTCAGGATGTGTTCAATTGTCAACTCGTGCAAAGTTAATGTTCGTACCTTTACGTCGAAGTCCATGTCATGACGACAAAAAGGTTTGATGGAATTCACCGAGTGTCCTCCAACTCGACATGCAGCATTGTTTTTACCTTCGGGCCCGATTGACAAGAAACAACAAGAAAAAGCCAAGACTCTGATCGAGATCTCTTGACCCGTCGATCACGGCTGGCTCGATCTCCGTAGCATATCGAGGCTGACACTAAACGGAAGAGCAGCGCCGTGTGGGGCAGCAAGAAACACCTAGAGGCTCGGACGAAAGTTATTTCGGCCGCCACGTCGATGTGACAAGAAAGCAGTCGCTGGCCCCGCGCGCGTCCGCGAGGAGTGTATTTTCACAGTCAGTTGGAAATAGTCGTTCTAATATCGCTACCGGGAATACGCGCCCGGCTCGACCGCGGTGTGTGACTCAAAACCGCGGATATAGCGATGATGAGAATGACGATCGCGATTATGGACCTGCCGAAGTGTAAAAATACGATAATTCCAGTAAATCTTCTTAACAAATAATAATCCGTAAAATCGAATGTCCCAAACTTCGATCACTCTCATACACGTTCAATCATATATAATATACAGACATACAAATATATAAATATATAAATATATAAATATATAAATATATAAATATATAAATATATAAATATATAAATATATAAATATATAAATATATAAATATATAAATTGCAAGTGTCCCGCAAGTGCGAAAAATTACAAGTAAAATTGTGGAGCCTTGGCAGTGACTGGACAATACTGGAATAAGCTGAGTGAAATAAGTGAGAACTCGTCACGTCTCGGTCGGAAAGACCCGCGGCATTCACTCCGTTTACTCGTAAACCGCGGCGCTTTCGATAATTGCATCTTGCATTGTCCGCGTAGCCTTGGCGGTGTGCGGTAATGAAAGGAGCACACATACGTGGCGGAAAGTGCGCGTGTTGAAAAGCTCATTTAAAACTATACGCACATGCAGTATTCATGATATAGTAGAGCGTTGAACAAACCGTGGAATAATAATTATTATTATAACAATAATAAGATAAATATTATGCGAGGTCTCGCGGAGTAAAGGACTGTTTCTCGATGCCAGTACCTGTTGTAATATGATTGGCATCACGGTGCTCAACGGAACTCGCACACGAAGAATGGTAATTCGCTGGTCCCGTTGATGGGTATAATATATTATCGAATATTCGATGGAGATAACAAATCAATATTCCCGGATGGAGCTATAAAGCATGGCAATGAAAATCCGTCGAAAGGGCTAAAAATATATTAATGATTAAAAACAAAAAAAATTATTTCTGACAATTTTGCTCATAAAATCGATAATTATGAAAATAATGTATCTCGCACACGAAGAATGGTGATTATTATCGAATAATCGATGGGGGTAACAAACCGAGGCCTGGCAATGAAATTCCGTCGAAACCGCTAAAAATATAGTCGCGATTTTGAAAAAAAAACATTTTGACAATATTCGTCATAGAACCGATATTTCGTAAAACAATCCCGCGTCCATGTAGGCACCTAAAGAGACTTAGAATTTCGTCGACGCATTCACAAAGCATGTCATAACAATAAACCGGAACTCGCCGGTAGTCGATCGCGTGTCCAGTGAATTGCCTTGCGATAGCCCTCAATTAGGCACCGGGCTGTGAACCGTGGTACGTGCGGGTTGCCGAACCACGCCCGTCATTGATATTTCCGGAACGCGAGGACTCCGCCGGTCAAACCCGCTGAACATTCCGTTGTCATACGAGAGGCGATCGACGAATTATATATGAAGATATTTCCCGAAGCGAGTGCAAAGCCCTTTCACTCGAGCCCTTACCGCCCTATTATGTGCTGTCGCTCGCGTGAGTCGTCCGCGAGCGCTGTAAAATTGATAACCGCAGAATTTCCTCGGTCGAAGTTCTGCGCAGTGTGCAGGATAAACGCTAATGGCTTTGGCCTTGGTAGAGGGTGGCGAAATTCCAGTTACTGGAATAATTACATCAGTTTGCATCAACTAAGTTGCCCGAGCTGAGCATTGAAGGTTGGTCAATGACTGTTGGGGAGCGAACAACTACTTTGCTCGCCCTCTGCATAGTTTGGTAAGACGGCGAGTTCGTACGCAGAGGGTCGGTTAGTTGCACGGAGTTAGCGGCAATAATTAAGGAGCTCATCTAGAGAATTCCGATTTTCTCATAATGAACCCATGTTTTAATAAACACCGTGGGTACCGCAGATCTTCGGTATGTAGCAGCAGTCTCTGAGGGTTCTGTATCAAGCGTTAGAATCGCGATGCCTGGAGGTCGTAATTGTTAGGTCCACCAAACCCGAATGACCACCTCGCGTCGACGTTGCCATTATTTTTTCATGCACTTATATGCATTGCATGACATGCCATCTTGGTGGTTAGACTGTCTTGTCCGTTCTTTCAGAGTCTATTAATTACCGTCTATTAATCAAGAAGGGCGGACCTACCTTCAGATGCGCTCGAATTTAATTACAGACTTACGAGGCTGCGAATTTTCATCATCATAACCCCGAGAGTGGCGTTTAATTTCCTGTAGGGATTGAAGGCGGAGAGGGATTGGTAGATTCGTGGCAACGAATATGGAGACGCAAAAGGAGAAAGCCTTGTGGGATTGAATGAACTTAACTTCACATGTTTCCATAAGGCGCTGAATCGTCTGAAATTGCCTGTCACGTTTACGGTCAAATCTTCCATCCGCATTAATCAAACTTCATCGAATTCGACAATGCAACTGGCGTATGTATTTCCAAAACCTCATTACCTCGTCCCATTCGAATCCAAC
Source organism: Ichneumon xanthorius (assembly GCA_917499995.1). NCBI lineage: Eukaryota > Metazoa > Arthropoda > Insecta > Hymenoptera > Ichneumonidae > Ichneumon > Ichneumon xanthorius. Next base: position 3,466,877 of record OU824210.1, read on the forward strand.
TTGCGTAGTTGTTTCGGGAATCGCGCTCCCCCGACCGCATCGAGGCTCGCAGCAACGGCAGCTCAGCTACTCACATCACCACCTGGCATCGGCCAAACTACAGTCGGCCTCCTGACCACTCACCCGATCTGGCCACCCCATGCAACCACTCCTAGATACTACGGAGTAGCGCAACGTGAGCCTCGCTCCCCTGTGTAATCAAAGCCGGCTGATCCGGATTGTGGTCCCGATTCCCTTTCCCAAATTACCAGATATACTCGGGGTCAGACTGGACCGGGTCAAGCATGCCGAATCGTCGCGTAGCTATTCATCCGACACCGAGACAATTGGACGGTCACTTTCGTTACTTGCTGATTTCTTTCGTTACGAACACTTGTGCACTGCAACGGTCAGAAGGATAATTCGGATCCTCAACGCAAATAGTGTGTTGAACGTAGAATCTACACCGATAATAGTATTTAACTTGGGTATTGAACTTTGGAAATTGCGTTCGATGTCAGCTCTATGCGATACCCCGATTTGGGGAACAAGGGAATTGATCTAAGATGAACAATACATAAAATACCAGATATAACCGGAGTCGAATTGGACCAGGTCAAGCATGCCGAATCGTCACGTAGCTATTGTCCCGACACCGAAACAATTGAATGGTCACTTTCCTTACTTGCCCGAACTCTTCTAAACTGCAACGGTCAGAAGGATAATTCGGATCCTCAACGCAAATAGTGTGTTGTACATGGAATGTACATCGATATTAGTATTCAGCTTTTGGTGTTGAACTTCTGAAACTGAGTTCGATACCAGCCCTACACGATATTCCGATTCCGGGAACGGTAGAATCAGTCTAGGAGTTTTGTAGCGTAAAATACATAAGATCCTTAAAGTACATAAAATAGAAATCAAACAAGGATATCAATGAACCTGTTGGCTTTTCGTGTTTCAGGCGAACGGCGACGATGACTGGGAGTACGAGGAAATCGTTCTCGAGAGAGGCGGTGCCGGTCTCGGCTTCAGTATCGCCGGTGGAACCGACAATCCACACTTCGGCAACGACACTGCGATCTACATCACGAAACTCATACCCGGTGGTGCCGCATCGGCGGACGGTCGTTTGCGGGTCAACGACACGATACTGCAGGTCAACGACGTGACGGTCGTCGACGTACCACATGCGAGCGCCGTCGATGCTCTCAAGAGAGCCGGAAACACCGTCAAGCTTGTACGTATATAATGAAAAATTGTATTTTTTTTTTTTGTGAACATGTCCCACCTTCCAATTATTGTAGATCAATTCTACCCGGTGGATTTATACAGCAGTCGGTACATTTGCTGCATCAACCCACCCGCCCAGACCCACGACGAGAAGTTACTCTGGTTCTTCCATTTCCTTCGGTTTCTATTATTTTCTTTCCCCCCTTGGGTCCGAGGTGGACATTCTGGACATTATATCGAAGACGTTCGCGATACGTCCATTCTTCGCGACTAATATCTCGCCATCCCGTCGAACCCTACTCACTCGCCCTTCGCGGTTTCTGAAAGAAACGGCTGACCTCGCGTCGCGTCTCCCGCTCACAATATATCGAAGAGTCGGCTCTTTTTTTTTTCTCCGGCTGCAGCCGCGATTGTCCCAAACGTCCCGACTCGACCCAACCGACTTCTTATCCAACCCTTGCCTCGCCCATCGATTTTTAGATATAAAGTTCCTATTAGCAGTTCGCACTGATGAAACCGATTCCCCGAGAACCAAGCGGGAATAACAAATAATAGTTATAACTCTCGGCGCGATTCCACGCGTTCGTGACATCAGCGAAGAAAGGATAATAGGATCTTCTTCGATGGGGTTTGGGCGCTCAATTACGCGGCCGAACGTTCGGAAGAACCGGGCAGTCGGTAAATCGAATTTGAAAGAAAATTGAAAAAATCTCGTCGCGACGTTCTTGAACGCTTCGTTACGGGATCGATTTAGATTGGAATAATGAAAATCAAAGCTTAGGGTAAAAGTGGGGAATATGGCCCGGTCCATATATCATTGATTTACGTGTTAATCGAGGTGGGCCATATTCACCACTTTTACCCTACTCTACTAATTTACAAAAGTATTCTTCGACTCTACCTTTTTTATCTGCATGATGACAATAAGACGGATGAGATCGATCTCGATAGAACATAATGTTTTATGTCGTTCACAGTATGTACGGAGGCGGCGCCATACGCAACTGATCGAGATCGAGCTGATAAAGGGCAACAAGGGTCTCGGCTTCAGTATCGCAGGTGGAATTGGAAATCAGCACATTCCCGGCGACAATGGGATATATGTCACGAAGATCATGGAGGGCGGGGCCGCCCAGGTCGACGGCCGTCTCGTTGTTGGTGACAAATTGGTGGCTGTGAGGAACGCCTTGGTGAGAATTATGTGCACACTATGCCTAATTGTTACTAATTATTTTACGCCTGAGCCGCATTTCTTATTACTCGTTATTATAACAATAATTACGTACTTGTCCGGATGCGCAATAGATGGATTATCTGAAAGAAGAATTGTGTAGTTTAATGTCTTATTACAATGTCACATTGGTGGATGTGAGGAACGCGCTGGTGAGAATTGTGTACAGATTATGCCTAGTTATTACTAATTATTTTGCTCCTGAGCCTCATCTATAATGACTTATTATTATTTTTTTTTAAGTACGTATTTATACGGATGCGCATTTGCGATAGATGGATTATCTGAAAGAAGAATTGTATACACTGAGAAAAAAACAATGGTTGGATTAACCAAGCCGCGATAAAATACATTCAATGGCACAACAAAATTGTCTGTTCGAATCGGCAAGTTTTGGATCGATCGAAGCAAATAAACAAACAACAGCTTTGAACGTCTGTCACCGCGAATTTTTGTTCACCCAACTACTTTACTTTCTCAATGTAGTTTAACGTCTTATTATAATGACAAATTGGTGTCTGCGAGGAACGCCCTGGTGATAATTATATGGAAACTATGCCTAGTTACAGTTACGACTAATAATTTCGCTCCTGAGCCTCACTTTCTTATGACCAAAAAAAGGAATCCCATTTGTTCGGATGCGCCTTTGTGATAAGTAGTTAATCCGAAAGAAGAATCGTATAGTTTGATGTCTCGTAGTTCCGTACGAGTTCGAGTCGCGCCTGAGCTGCGTTTTACGCGGTACGGAAACGCGAGCACCTCCTATTTATTTTCACCGCGAATACGTTCGAGCGGACTATAAGTAATATCGTTCCATTGATAAAACTTCGCTAGGCCGAGACGGGAAGGTGGCGACGTCGGGCGAACAGTAGTAATACGCTTGAGCGAATGCGCTCTCCGGGTGCTCTATGAAAAATTATGAACGACCGTCGTAAAGGGTTCGCTTCCAGCTCGCGCCCCCTCGCCCGAGATCGCACCGTAGTACACTCGACAAAGCTGATATTTCTCGAGCGATATCTCCCGACTAGATGGCCTCGTCGAGATACGAAAGTACCGAAAGCATTTTACCCCGGACCGTTCCGTCTCTGGCGTTACCGTCGGGCGAAGGATATCTCCTTTACAACGTTTCTTTCCTCATTTATACGGCGCGAGGGGAACGGCTTTCACTCGCGAAGATCCCCCAGTTTTCCCCTTATGCTGTTTTTCCTGACGGAAGACAATCACTTTCGAGTCTGGATATTATGAGGCGAAATAACTCAAACGTGTTCCGCGATGAAATTCGACTTTCGGCTCTCGGGGAAAGGGCCAAAGTAATTCCCTCGTTGGAAAAGGGTCACGGACATTTTTATCAATTTTTTTTTTATACTGTTCTCTTATCCGAACGTGTGAAAGCTTTCGCGCTCGGGGAAGAATGGAGTCACGATCATTTTTCACGTAGGAAAGGGAGGACTCGGAACCTGTCCCGTTGCGACCGCGAGACTGAGGCCTAAGTTGGGTATAGGTATAGGTAAAGGGCTTGCGCGTGGAGGAAAAACGTCATCCGCCGGCCTCAACAAATGGATGGTTAAGTGCGGATGGGTGAAATAGATGAGGACTGCAAGAATTTGAGAGGGAGTTCTCTTTCGGTGTGAATGATAGATCTTTCGGTGCTTCGCGTTGGTTTTGGTGCAAGTTGTGCGAGTGTGTTTGTGCATTTGAGAAGGATCGATTGTCAGGGAAAAATCCAATCCAAAGTCTCAATTTTTTAATATGTTACGCATCCGTTCCCGAAGTCTGACCAATTTTTATCGTATAGTTTATTTGTAATGCAATTTACAAGTTGAATATGTTGACTGTATTATCCTATTTTTATCTAATAGTGAAGTCCGTCGGTTTCGGGATAGAAGATCACTAATTTACTACTCATCAAGCCAACTCAGAGCTTTGGGAAACTCGTTTCGGGTAGACGAAGCATGAAAAAATATGTATTTACGTTCTAGCAAAAATTACGGGATATTCGGGTAATATCTGCGACAGCGAAAATTACCACATTTTCTAGCAGAATGTGTTAAGTTCAATACGAATATCAATGTTTGCTAGCTCTAGTTCCCGTACAGCTGAAAGTTCCGTCTGTTTTTACCATTCTGGTATTTTTTTTTTTTTTTTTGTAATTTATACCAGATCGATAGAGGGAGAGGGTGCAAAGGTGTTGAAAAGAAAAGGAACGCTGAATGTTTGCAATTGCGAGAAAATTTGTCCTGGTGGTTCGACGAGTGCGAGAGACACAGACTTAAAATTTTGGATCCATTTTTCTCCGAAACGATTTTATAAAATGAAAAACGAATTGCGTTTTTAGTGAAACTGTTTCGGAGAAAGACGGATTCAAAATATTGTGAGGTCATGTTGATCTTTAGCTTCTTAAGACCGGTGAGTTTTACCGCGTCACATTGCAACAGGAAAAAATGTCTGCCCGCGCTCGAAACCAGAAGTTTACCGGAGGAGATTCGAGATGGAAAAGAGGACACGGCGAGAAGCCGTTGGTGAGCCTGCGGGATCCGGTGAAAATGGTCACGTCGCCCATTTACGGTGGCAATCCCGGTCAACGTTGATGGCAAAACCCGGACAATCGTTTCCGCCAGGGAGCAGCGAGTCTCGAGAGCTCGCAAAGCTCTCGAGCTTTGGTCCACCTCTTACCATTGGGCCGGAACGCTGCGCGTCGGACATTGCTAACATTCTCCTTTTCCCTAATCTCGCGATTTTTTTTAGCCCCTTCGGCTATGACTATGACAGTCGTATCAGCGTTATGTCCAACCGCATACGCCAGTCAGTCGCATGCGGTGCCGTGGATTTGATATGAAGCTCCGCTGAGAATACGGAAAAGCGTAGTTAGGTCGAAACCTGGACAATTTTTCTACGCTTTTACAAGCGAAAAGAATCGACGATATAGAGAAAGTTCTTTAATTCATAGTTCGCCCTAAGTCATTAATCTATACACCGGACTAGCACTGTCTTATATTGGTTAGTAAATTTTTACTAATGTGCAAGGTTGCTATAAGAATTTTGATGTTTTCTAGAGAAGAATAAAATTTATTTATTTTATTTATTATTATTATTAATTATTATTAATTATGAGAATGGAGAATACTTTAGACTTCGCCCGGAATAGGCAACTTTTTTCTTATACTTATTATTATTATTATCTACAATGTACCTACAAAAGAGAGAAGACCACCGGTGGGCTGCGCTAGGAAAAGTTTCCTATAATCCGAAGAATTGAGAACCGCCCGTGCAACAGAACTCGATAGAGAACGGTATGCATCGCTCTCGAAACGATAAAGATAAAACTTTTTTTTTTCTTCACCATCGCATTCGCAGTCACATTGTACTAACGATCCTTAGCGCGATAATCACCGTAACGGCGCACCAGACCCTTTCAGCCCCGTCCCTTCGCAAACGAACGTCCGGCACTCGGTCTGCTGAAGGAGGCGGCACTACAATGCACTATACATTGTAGATAATAATAAGTGTAAGAAAAAAGTTGTCGATTCTCGGCAAAGTCTAAATTATTCTCCATTCTCATCATTAATAATAACAATAATAATAAATAAAATAAATAAATGTTAATGCTTCCTTACATGACAAATAAAAATGTACAAAAAAACAATACAAAACGGTACTACTCAGGCGTACTCTAATGTTGCGAGATTCGCTCGCAACATTAGAGACCTCGTTATGGAGTAAAAAACTTCCTTATATCGTCAATTCTTTTCGCTTCTAAAAGCTTAGCTATATTCTGTAGGATGATAGGGTTTCCCAAGTAATGACGGCTGAATGGTTCGTAGACTGTACAGCACACAAATATGTGTTCCATTTTTTCAAATTCATTCCTATTACAGATTTTACAGGTCTGATTTAGATCTAATTTGTATAACTTTTTATTTTGACTTGACATCAAAATTATTATTATTAATAATATCTGTAATAGGAATGAATTTGAAACAATGAAACACATACTTGTGTAATGTACAATCTAACTAAAATAATAATAATAAAAATAATAATAATACGGGGTGAATGTGGAGCTGAGAGTTTTATGAAATGTTATTTTTTGTTCAACAGGGCGACAAAAACTTGGAGAACGTGACACACGAGGAGGCCGTTGCGACTTTGAAAGCGACCCAGGATCGTGTGGTACTGTTGGTGGCCAAACCGGAAGGGACGCTGCCACCTCCGCCGCCGGCCTCGGACATCTCGCTTTCTCCGCAACCACGTAAGGATTCGTAAAGCTAGATTTTTCCACAAGCTAGCGCCCGTTGCCAACTGGAAGCGGCACATTTTACCCGCCGTATATCCTTTAAAGCCATTTTCAGGCAGCCCTCTCGGGCGCGGGCGCCGTCCAAAGGCACATTTTTTTAACGCCGCTCAAACGTCCGTACAAGCGCTACCTGCTGCGTTTGCCTTCCGTCCGATAAAAGTTTCACTCGACGCGAAACGGTCGACTCGCTACGCGATCCCAGCCTCCGCCCACCCCGACGATGGGTCCCGGGCGTTACTCGCTCTATCTTCTTGTTTGGCCTCGCGGGAGAGCCGGCGGTTGTGCAAACCAAAGGAACAGTCGAGCGATCGGGCGAAATGTGGATCAATTAAATTCATCGATGATACAAGTTCAATCCGCGAAGGGCGGAGAAAAGTTTCAATTTTTGGGGGAGAAATATTTTATAGGAGTAACCGGGATTACTTGGCATACTTGAGATCATAATTATGACGGGGTAAGTTCGGTCTGGTTGAAGTGCAAATAGCAAATGATAAAAGTTTGTAAAAACGAATTAAAAATTTTTTCACGCATTTGAATAGTGTGAAGTACTCCAATCTCCTTAAGAATAGCTATAAACCACACGTGCATCTGAATATTTTCAATGCACAATCGCCCTTTCAATATTGCATTCCGTTTCTCATTTACGCGTGAAATTGCTTGGAGAACTCAATTGGACGCTCCATTTGAGCCTGCCAAAACGATTGCGATGGAGAAAAAAAAAAAAAAAAAAAAACGATTCGAGTGACTTTGATTGATTTTCGCAATTCAACCACCAGCGGGTCGGGAGAACAAAAAAAAAGTCGTAATGGGTGGCAATCCATCGGAAAAAGGTAGAATTTTTTTTTCGAGTCTCGTCCACAGTGCGGCCCACTCGTTTTCATCAACTTCCCCAAATTTTTCCGAAAGGTCTTTTAATTTCCTCCCTCAATCCGTCCGCGTTTAATCGTCAGGCTGCACCCTCGCTGCAGCCGTTCGCGCTGCCTTTGCGGATTCTTCTTACTTCGCCTGCCTCACTGCACGTTTTAATAGAGATCACGAGACCAGAAAGGGAACCGCCGTCTCGACGAGCTTCGGACTTTGCGAGTAAAAAAGTTTTTATTACACCGCCCTAGCCTTTCCAGCGAATGACATCGCTGTCGAGCCGGCTAATGTCTAACTGTACGTGATCGCGAGAATGCAATAAAGAGAAAATCCGACGGTATGAAAGTATTCGCCATGTATCGTTAAACGACGAATACCCCGAAATTTTTCGCAATATCCAACTTGTTCGTGGAACGAAATTATTCGGATTCGAACCGCGGTATTCGCCGATTTCGAGCCGTTTCCGGTATGCTCGACGCTGCTGCCGAATGTTGGAGCAATAATAACAGTATACATTTAACGTTTTGTTATTTCCTCAGCAGAATATTTATGAAACAAACATAGATAAAGTAGCCTCAAAACAACAAATCATGAACATTTCAGTCAGCGATTTTTTACAATAAATGTTGCTGTCTACTTTGACTGTTAAAATTTTATGTAACGTATACATTTCTTAATGTTACGGAAATTTCTTATAAGTCATTTATTTGCACATGATTTCCTCATATGTACAATTTTGCGCGTATCTTCCTCTGTGAGGACGCCAAAATCGATCAACGAAGTTTCTCATAGAGAAAGCCATGCCTAAAATTGTAATACATCAGGAAGCTATGTGCTAATTGTTTTCAATTTATGTATTTTTCATTACTAAATTTGAACCTCTTTTAAGCCTAGATAACGCTTAACGCTACTGACCTAATTGCGGGAAGAACTTGAGAAATACTTCAAGTACATCCAGAAAAATAAATATTGTATAAATAAATATTTACTTAGACCAAATAAAGATGTATTGTGTTCTGAGATCGAAGTCCCATGAGAACACCGTGCATGATACAGGAACAGCTAAAATACAACAAAACAACCTAAAACTAATATTATAAACTGAGAACTACAACTGAGGAGACGAAAAGAAAAAAGATTTAAAAAATTGCAAGAAGCGACCATACGATGAATAGCAGCGCCGTACGACCATACGGTATTGTTCGGCAAGCGTTGATCAACATTGACCGACTGCGCTCTGCAGAACCGGCAGCGCGTCCGATATTCTCCGGTAGCTCCATAGATAGCGTTGTTCCATAATTGCTAAGTCAATTTTTTTCCTCTCACGACAACGGCGTTCAAACGCGATACAGCAAAGACCTTCGAACGCTGAACGACGAATACTATAAAGACCTTTAAACGCTGTACAGTAGATTCGAATTCAGAAAAAGTTAATTTTTTTTTCCATCACAGGTTCCAATGTCCGAAAATTTATTTGTGTGTTTCTTTTGTTTTCTGTTTCTCTGAATTTAAACAGGCAAACAAAATGGTTCGGTTTCAGCGCTGGAGAACAACAGCCCATTAGTTTTCTCGAAAGAGTCACGCAACGCATCTTCTCTCGCACTGCACGGCGGAGCCGTCACGCCGCGCGCCGTTTCCCAAGAAGATGTGTCACGGTAAGTTTTTACTTTTATCTGCGCGTATCCACGGCATAGATACGATTTATCGGGACACACCAATTCGGCGTACTTTGACCCGGGAACTCATGTATGGGGTGGAAAACCACCCCTGGCGATGCTTTTTAAAAACGCGATTAAAATGAGATTTTCACCTCCCGAACTTTTATAAAATGAAATTTTCTGCATGCCATTCTCTTCCTTATTAAAAAACGAAGAGATTCATGTGCAGAAAACCCCACTCACTGCTCGTAGAACCCTTGCAAGTAGAAGACACGCTTGGGGTGGATTCTACCCCAGTCATGAGTTGGAAGGTCCAAAAAAAATGATACATGAACTATCCGCTTAATTATATTGTAATTGTAGGAAGGTAGAAAAAACGACACATGAGCTGTAGAGTTAATTGGGTCTAAAACGCCTTTTATTCTCCTTAAAAGCAAACAAAAATTTACCGAACGCTCCACACCCCCAGAGGTTCGATTTCCTGATACAGGGGAAAGCTCTCTAAAGCATCGGAGATATTCGGCGCGTCGTGAGAGTACATTGAACTCGTGAGATTCTAAATCCTTGGGATCAGTAGACGGGCACGTGGTAGCATGTTGCACTACTCGGTCACCGTTCGTCGAATAGCGGAGAATTACTAGTCCGGTAAATCCGATCGGGCAGACAAGTGATCCGACGGATCCCACAGTTCGACCGCAGGCTTTAAACCGAACTATCCTCTTCCTCGTACTCCGATCCCTGGGAAGACCGGTTAATTATACAATCACGCTCTTCGGTCCGCTCATGTGGGTGGAGGTCGAATAGCGCGTGAGAAGGGTATGCGCCCGCGGAGATCCGCCGAGTGCGACGCTCGGACTGATCTACACCCCGGTGCACTCCCAGTGATGCGTGGGAAGTTCCGGACGGGGAGGGCTCAGCGGAGTTGCGGTAACCACTAGCCGAGCTAATTGCCGATGGATCAAGGGCTTATCGAACGCTATACCGTACTCGCGCAGGCCAATCCCGAATTGGATACGCTACAATTCGAGACATCGGTGCCTTAAAATTTACATGCTGTTACTGCCTTCCTGACGACGCCTTACACCCAGAAAAATAATTTGCTTGACGGGCACCCGCAAATCAATCTTTATTTGGTTTAAATTAATATTTTAATCGACTCATAAATATTTATTTAAATCAAATAAATATTTATTTGCGGGCGCCCGTCAAGGACATTATTTTTCTGGGTGTAGAATTTCGTTTTAATGGAAGAGATAAATTTCCGTTTATGATAAAAATTAAAATCAATTTGCACCGAGCTTGGTCAATCATTTTTTTAAATGCCAACTTCCCACGTTGGCATTTTTTTTAAATAATAATTTTGTGTATTAAGGGGGCGTTGCAGTATCCACTGTACGAACTAATTGCCGATCGATCGAGGGCTTATCGAATATTGTACCGTATTGGCAATCCTAAATTGGATACGTTGCAATTCGAGGTGTCTATGTGCTGTTACTGCCTTCCTAATCGATTAACGTCTTAATATTTCGTCTCCATAGAAGAGGCTTTTATGATCAAACAACAACAAAAAAAGAAGCTTCCGAAAAGAAGCGTCCGAAAAATCTAGTTGGTGCACTACAATGCGTTCTTCCCACTTTTGCATAAGAAAAAAAAATTATAATTTTGTGTGTATACGTAACGAACCTGCCGCGGTAACGAGTCGCTCCTCGCGACGCAGCAGTTAAATAATTGTCCTCCTATTTCTTCCTTAAATAGTTGGTTAAGGAAAGCGAGAGGAAACGAAATGGGGACAAAATAATAGGCTGGCGGCTGTGGAGAGCCGGGGCGCGGGTTAGCAGAGTAAATTACGAGGATGGCATAATGGCCGCGGGAAGCTAATTTAGGAGAAGGAGAAATTAAAGTTTCTTTTTTCTCTTCGCTCGCCGAGCGTTTGCCGTAAGGGCTGAGTGGTGCAATAACTCTGGTCCCTCGGCGCCGGGCACGTGGACATCAACGACGTCAGAAACCCGTCCGCAAACGGGAATCTTGAACGCAAGGATTGTGTCGCCCGCGGCACGGAGCACTCCACTAACCGAGCCGCGCGTGCTGCAAAAGAGAGAAAAGAATCTCCCCGAAGGGACGTCCGAATCTTGTACTTTGCATCGAAAAGTTTCGAGGAATGTAAGTGAAGAACAAGTGAGAATTTGAAGCTGGCTGTTAAACGAGCGCTAAAGTTTCAAAATTGTTTATCCAAAATGTTATGCACTTGTTAACAGTTGTTCAATCAAGGAAAATATTGATAGGTATTTTTTTTTGCAAATATACAAACTGAGAAATGCAAATTGCCGTGACGATATATTTTTGTTGGGTTTTTTCAAAGAAGAATTCTTATTTTTGAAGCAATTTTAATGAAGTGCGGCTCATTTTGTACCTCAAACGTTGCTCTACGAATTCAACGAGTAGATTTTTTAAAATAGTGTTGGCCGTGCTACGCAGTAGCTATCTTAAACCTTCGAAGCACGGTGATTCACCTCTCTGAATAAAAAAAATGCATCAATAACCATCCGATGTATTTGAAACTTCATACTCGCAAAAAATAAAAATGTATGCTTCAAAGGATTAATGCCTGCTAGTTGAATTAAGCGGCCAAATGGCGGAAATTTGTCTCAAACCGGGAAAAGAAAATTCCCGAGCACAACTTCCGGTTGCAGCCTGAGAACGAAGTTTTTATGGTCTTTCACATACAAAAAGAAGTAACGGCACTTCCAAATCGGAGCTCGCAGAACCCGCAAAAATATCTTGCAACTTCGTCTTCAAGTACTTCCAGGAGTGGAGTATTTGGAGCATGTTCGTAGTCGTCGAGAATCCTCCGATCTATCATGCACGAAGCATGGATTTCCAATTTTCGCTCCAGCCGAATAGCGAGCCGCGACATCGTCTTCAAATATTTCCAGGAATGGAGTATTTGGGGCATGTTCGCAGTCGTCGCGAATCCTCCGATCTATCATGCACGAAACATGGATTTCTAATTCTCGCGGCAGTCGAATAACGAGCCACGATTGGCGAATCCAAAAACGTGGAGGATGGCCGAGTCCGAATGTGTGCGGCAAGGACGTGCAGCTCGGAGGAACGCGCACCGCTATTAGGACGTCCGTAAATTCACGACTCCCGACGTTCCACCTACGTAATGGGAAAGCACACCGGCATTCGTATATCATGCGCGCGGGTGCAACCAGCCTTGCTCGGGCCCGTGAGGACAAACGGTCTGGAATGAACTTCCCAACCGCGCGCTGAGCGCGGAACACGGGACGAGGATGAACGCGCAATGGCATAGAGCAGCTCGGAACTTACGGTTTTTGGGACGATTACTTTTTCAGAATTACCGTTCTACCTACCTACTTTAAGTCTCGGGGCAGTTAATATAAAACGCGAACTCGTAGACGCCTGGTTCGGATCGCAGGGGAGAAAAACCGAGCGCCGTCTATGTTGATTGCAAAGCATTTAGCAGTGACGTCAAAAAGAGTCTCGATTAATAGGGGTGAGCAGGGCAAAATGGGACCGTGGGACCAAAATGGGATAAAGGGACAAAACGCAATTTTTCAATAACTTTTGGATTGTGGCGATGGTGGTAAGTGGGACAAAACGGGGTTGAAAGTTCGGATGTATCGTTGGGACAAAATGAGGCATCCAAAAATTATTGGAAAATTGAGTTTTGCTCCACTGTCCCGTTTTGCCCCGCTCTCCCCTAGGTTAATGCTCGAGTGAATTCGAAGGTATTCGCGAACGAGGGTTTTCGTAGCACCTTCGAGACATACAAGTTCTTGGTCACAGGGACTTTGTCGGCCCGTAATTCGACGTGTGGGATGTCGCGTATCCGAGCGCGCTCGTGTCTGTTTGCAGGGGACGACGAGATGCGCAGAAGTTGAAATATGGATATTTATGCGGTTGTTTTAACGGTGTAAAACGTGACCTGAAATTACCGTAATTTTTTCGCTTATTTCTACGGCTACTGAGGCTGCTAGATTTTTTTCTACAAACCGTTTCTGAAATTTGAAACACATGTGCCTTTCACAAAATTTTACACATTTTTTATTTTTAATGAAAATTGTTGTAAATTACAGGTCAAAAGGTTTGCAATTTCCCGGTATTTTAATTTGACCAAAAAAGTACATTAACCTTCGATTAATGTAAGCAATATAAGCAAATTTCAAGTTCCAGTACATCTACAATTTATCGATACACTCTATTCACGAATAAGGGTTTTCGCCGTGCATTCCACGCATACAAGTTCTCGGTCACAGTGACTTTATCGGCCCGTAATTCGACGTGTGGTACGCGTATCCGAGCGCGCGTCGCCTCTGCAGGGTACGAGGAGATGAGCAGGGATGAGGCCATACATGTACGCGAGGTTGGACGATTTTGTCATCGTGTCTTGATAACATTATCCATACCAATACCGAGCCGGTGTACGAACGCTCGCCCTCCCTTTCCCGTGGCGACAGCCGTGTATCCACCTATACGGTACACGTATATTAGCGGATATGTGTTGACACCGTGGCGAGAAGGAAATTCTTGGCACGGTCGCGGCAGTTAACCCACGAAACTGGCATATATCGCGGCTTTCGGATGCAGGCCAGGGTCAGAATCGCAGGGGCGTCGCGTGTGAGTGTACGCGCGCGCTGAGAACAATCCGCTTACGTAACCCGCTCTTGGTCGTCGAGCGCACATGCATGTATACATGTATAGTGGATACATAGCGTTCGCTATGTGCCAGCCATTTATCGATTATTGCTGGTTCCCGCTGCTGGCAGACAGATAAGGCCGAAATTTCATGCAGCCGCGTGATGTGTGTTTGAACAGTTGCGGGACATGGAGAGAGAGGGGAGAGAGACAAAAAACATGGCGAAGCTCGATGAGATGCTATTTGTAGAAGAGGTTTCGCATCGCCTTAAGTGTTCTCGTATAGTGTTCTGGGGGAAAAAAGGCCGTATCACCCCGAATTACCCTCATAGATTCGCCTGATGCGGTTCCAATAAAATGGTCGGGCGGAAGTGGCGATATCATCACCGTAGACGCAATGTGATGGGGAAGGAGGACGTTTTGTTCGGCTGTTTTTCGTCCCCTTTAAGGGTGGAGTCGCCTTTTTTTATTGGGTATTTTTAGGTGCATTGTGGGGGATTTTTTTTAAGAACATTTGTGGGTTTGTTGCAATGAAACTGAGTGAATATTTTTAGTGATGTTATTACATAATGCGGGCTTTTTTTTTTGTCGCGATATTGAATCCTTAAGGTGGCGCGAACTGCGCTGCGGAATTGCTGCTTTACGACCACAATCGCGAATGTTCTAATGAGGCGAAAAAAAAATCTAAGCGTATTTGTAATCAGAAAACTAGTCTGTATCGTCTGAACTATGATATTTTTTTTATTTGATAATAGGGTGGCACGATTTCGAAAACTTTCAAATTTTGCATTATTTTTTTGTAAAATATTTTAGTACAAATTGTAATTTTCAAATTTGACAGTTGTCCGCAGTCCGGATGATAGCGAGATGTCCTCTCAAGACGCCCTCTAAATTTAAAGTCAATCTGTTCATTGGTTTCCGAGACATTGCGGTCCTAAGTTCCAAAAAGGCAGTCCAACAGCGCAGCTTGCACCGCTTTAAGGATTCAATATCGCGTGACATAAAAATTCCTGCATTAAGTAATAACATCAATAAAAAAATTCACTCACTTTCATTGAAATAAACAGAAGTATAAAAAAAATGCCTGATAATACACCCTCCTGATAATATTGCATGACCAAAAAAAAATCCTGCACAGTGCAATAATATCAATGAAAATGTTCGCTCAGTTTCATCGAAACAAACACAACAATTTTCTCTTAAAAAATTCCTTACAATACAAATAATAAAAATGCCGGAAAAAAGGCTCCACCCCTAAATGTTCTCGTATAGTGCTCCGGGGGAGGAAAAAGATGGTATCACCCTGAACCACCCCATAAATCCCGTCGATGCATTTCCAATAAAATTATCGGCCGGAAGTGGCCGAAATCATTATCAAAGACGCATCGCGACGCGGAGAGGCGACCTTTTCTCCGCGCTGTTTTTCGTCCCCTTTAAGTCGGACTGGAAAATCGCGTGTCGGTGGTTTTCACATCGGTGACTACGAAGAGA
The DNA here is from genome assembly GCA_917499995.1 of Ichneumon xanthorius. Taxonomy (NCBI): domain Eukaryota; kingdom Metazoa; phylum Arthropoda; class Insecta; order Hymenoptera; family Ichneumonidae; genus Ichneumon; species Ichneumon xanthorius. The sequence goes on from OU824210.1 coordinate 3,482,283, forward strand.
CGAGAGTTAGGGGTTTTCCCCGAGACAGAGGCAGCGGGAAAAAAGAAAAGAAAAGGGGGACTATAGATCGCGCGCGTCGGAACGCGAGACAGTCGAGTCAGCTCTCAGTCTCCTCGCACGGTCTCCGGGTTGTATATAGGAATAGCTTAGACCCTGGGAGTTTAGGCCAAGGGGTGCGGAAACAGTTCGCTTGACTACCGGCACGGAAAGACTTACCGGTTCCGGTGTCCGGATACAAATTGTCCGATCCACTCGCCTTGTCCTTCGGCTTAAACTAACGACTCGTCGACGAACGGCTATTTCAGCGCTATCGTTCGGAGCTTACTGGCTAACTCCCTGTCGAACCCGAAACTGTAGAAGTGCACGTGCTTTCCCAAAACCGTGCCGTTGCGAGGATGCGGTTAATCCAACGCTGCACCTACCGGAGATTATAAAATCGTTTAAAAGTCCAAAGCTTCGTCCTTTGTTTTCTTCGCTTTCTTTTCCACCCCGAATCCTGGGCTCTTCGTCGAAGTAGTATCGAGGGGATGGCAATCTTGGTGAAGCTGCAAATTGCTATCGAAATAGATGGTACAGCGTTTTGCTCGTCAACTGTCGTCAACGTTCGTACGAAAACGCGCTGCGTACGTAATAATGATTTATTTATTTATTTATTTAATTGTTATTAAATAAATTAAAAATCAATATAACATTGGTCAAAAAATCACATCCAGGAAAATAATTTATTTGACGAGCGCTCCGCACATAAATATTTATTTGATTTAAATAAATATTTATTTGCGCGAGACGAATAAATTATTTTTCTGGGTGCATCCAAACAACCGTGTAATAAAAAATCGCAAGGACGCAGGAGCAGAGTCGTGTGAATTAAATTGTGCAAAGTAAAATTATGAAATCGGTAAGGTCGGCCGGCGATGAATAGAGAGGGAGATTCTGTTATGCACCGTGGCCGGAAGTTGCGTTCCGGAAGCCGCGATCCAACGCTGCATCTACCGGAGCTTACAAAATCGTTTAAAAGTCCAAAGCCTCGTCTTTCGTTTTCTTCTCTTTTCTTCTCCAACTCTCGGGATCTTCGTCGAGGTGTGTCATCGAGGGGATTGCAACCTTGGCGAAACTGCAAATTGCGATCGGAATACACGGTACAGAAGAGCGTCGGCTGTCATCAAAGTTCGTATGATAACGTGTCGTGCACGTAATAATTATGTTATGCAACGAAACCGGAAGCTGCGTTAATCCATCGCTGCACCTACGGAGCTTATAAAATCCTTTAAAAGTCCAAATCCTCTTTGCTTCTTTCTCGGGATCTTCGTTGAAGTGAAAACTGAGAAAAAAAAATTGTTGGATTAACCAAAAAAGCTGTTACTTGTTTGGTACAAATAAAACATGTTTTTGATAAACGATCATTTGCTTCAAACGATTCAAAATTTGTCGATTCAAACATTTTTGTCCCGCCGACCTAATAACACCTTTGAACGTATGTCACCGCGCTTTGGCGAATGCAACCATAGCTTTTTCTCAGTGTATCATCGAGGGGATTGCAACCTTGGTGAGACTGCAAATTGCGATCGAAATACACGGTATAGAATAGGCATTTTGCGCACCAGCTGTCGTCAAGGTTCGTACGAAAACGTGCTACACACGTAATAACTTGTGTTATGCAACGCGGCCGGAAGCTGCGCATGCCACAGTGACTCGACGTTGCTCCGTGCTCGATAACAAGACGATAAGTGCATTGTCTTTCGCGAGGACCCGTCCTTCCCGCGTATCTGTTACGACCAATGTCTACCGATGATGGGCACACGCAGATAAAACGCAAGAACTTTGTGTTCGCATTCCGCTCAGGGGAGATGGGGCAAAACGGGACAGTGGGGCAAAACGCAATTTTCCAATGATTGTTGGATGCGACAGTGGGGCAAAACAGGGCAGAAAAACCGGATGTATCGATGGGGCAAAATGGGGCAAAAAAACCGGATGTGTCGATGTGAAAAATTATGGAAAGTTGCGTTTTGGACTATTGCCCTCTATATTTTTTCGCGACAGTACGAAATTTATCACGAAGCTGATGCGCTTGCGGTCAATGAATGACACATCTGAGATGAAAAGTGGTAAAAAAAAATTGATGAGTTTAAAAGAATCTTACTCAATTTTAGTACCGAAAGATTCATACCGTCAGCCGCACGCCGGACTCCGCGTCCTCATTCTTCTTCGTCCCCCGACGCGGTCATCTGAAGCGCTCGACAGTTTCCCGAGAAACTCGGTGGAAGTTCATTAACCGTTCAGAAATTATGCAAAGAACCGTGGCGAGAAACGAGTAAAAGGGGGTTAAGATGCCAGAGAACCTCGGTTATACATCGTCACGAAAGACCCTTCCGCACTTCGAACACTCTCAGCGAACAACTAAGTGAAGCGACGAAAGAAAAAAAAATAATCCACGAAATGCCCCACCAAAGAATCCGAAGACAAGCAAGAACTCCTGGAAGGGTTGTACAAATTGATCGCTGGGCTTCAAGCTGGCAGTCCCCTAACATGTAAAAAAATCGATCATCGCCTACAAAAAAAAAAAAAAAAAAAAAAAAAAACGAAACTTTACCAGACAAAAGAGAATAGTTTATGCCCGGATTTAACGGCTCAACGAGCAAAGTGGCGAGTTCTTTGGGACCGCGGATGAACAATGCACCGTCCCTTCATGAACCCGATACGTCTTCGACTTCTGTGTACGAACTTGCCGCATTCTCCGCGACGAGCCTTTCCTCGCAGCCTCACAAAATACCTATTCAATTATCGCTAAGCCGATTGGCTAAACTTTCGCGCTCGAGTATCCCAGGAATGGGTTTCGGTGGTACTCTTCGTTGCGACCGTGGCCACGCTTCTGAAATTAGAACATTCTTGCGCTCGGTACACTCGTCTTCGTCTTCATCGTCCCCGGTTATCCTCCTGGTCCTCCGTCGGACTTTCCCGTCCTCGCTAATAGAATAAGGCGAACTCGGCACCGACGATGCGAAAGACCAACCTCAAACTTTGTCGTGGAACGCAGTTTTACTCCTCCGTCCCGTAACTCCACGGGAACTGAGGTATACAACAAAAGATCGTCAATGGTTTCGTGCTATACAGCTGCAGCTGGTATTACCGGGGAATACCGTGATCCACCGACAACAAACACGAAACAACTTTTTGCCTTCTCCGTTCATCCTCTCAGACGCCGAGTTTCGCGAGACTCTTGTGTGTCTCCGGTGTCCCTTTCACAAGACTATTATAGCGACACGATACCCTCCTCGAGGACGCAAAAAACTTTGAACCGTCTTCCTCTCTGGTAACGGTATCAGCGTTTCCAAGGCGTGCTTGTCGAACTGGGGGAAAAACAGGGCGACGGAAGCACCGAGTTGATTACAATATCGCAAGGGGATTAAACGCAGGTAGAAATTGTTATCGCGGGTAAGTTTTGGTAAATGTTGGCAGATTGTGTTATCGGGATTCAATCAATGTTCGCTAGGGCATTGAATCGTTGTTGGTTTCGCCGTGTAAGGTGAGGAATCGAGCATTAACAGTGAGTACCGAAGCGGAAGATGCACCCAGAAAAAAAATTTGTCTGATGGCCACCCTTTATTTGGTTCAAGTAAAATATTTATTTGGTTTAAATAAATATTTATTTAAATCGAATAAATATTTTACTTAAACCAAATAAACGGTGCCCGCCAAATAAATTATTTTTCTGGGTGTGGAGCAGTTTTCTTTCCCTCTGCCTCATTAGACTTTTGTCTAGTTTGTTATTCTTCCTTGAGGACAGAAAAATTTTGATAGGGTTTCCAAGGCGTGCTTGTCGAACTGGGGGAAAAACTGGGAGATGGAAGCACCGAATTGATTACAATATCGCAAGGGGATTAAACGCAGGTAGAAATTGTTATCGCGGGTAAGTTTTGGTAAATGTTGGCAGATTGTGTTATCGGGATTCAATCAATGTTCGCTTGGGCATTGAATCCTTGTTGGTTTCACCGCGTATAAGGTGAGGAATCGAGCATTAACAGTGAGCGCCGAAGCGGAAGATGGAACAGTTTTCTTTCTCTCTGCCTCATTAGACTTTCGTCTACTTTAGAACAATTTTTATAGAAGGAATTATTGTTTCGTTGTTCTTATTCAACGTTTATGTTCTTCCGAGAGATTTCAATTTTTAATGGTTGAACTCTCAAGTGATTATTTCCATGGCGCATTAAAGCGGTCTTGACTTCTTTTCCGATGTCCTAGAAAAATGTGAAGTTAACGAAGCGAAGAGCAAAAAAATTCTTCGTTCATTACAATATTGCTGGGGAATTAAACGCAAGAAGAAATTGTCACCTCACGTAAATTTTCATAAATCTTATAAGATTATCACCAAGATATAATCAATATTCGCTAAGGCATTAAATCGTTGTCGGTTTTATCGCGTAAGGTGACGAATCGAGCATCAAAAATTTACGGAAAAAAAAATTATCAATGACTCAAGTAAAATTTTCTTGCGAGCTGACGATGAAAAAAATTGTTATTTCAATTCTACTTTCAATTTCTACAATTCCATACGGCCTGAAAATGATAACATGTCACCTTGATAGTCTTGCCGTCGCTGTTTCATTATCGTATGGAATTGTAAGAATTGAAAGTAGAATTGAATAAAAAAAATTTCCTTTACCAGCCCGCAAGTGAATTTTTTGTTCAGTGTGTTTACCGAAGCGGAGGATAAGAGCAGACTTAACGGCGAGTCGAACAGAGCAGTTTTCTTTCTCTCCGCCTCATCAGACTTTTGTCTACCTCAGACAAATTTCAAGCGAAAGAATTATTCTTTCCTCGTTCGTATTTAACTTTATGCTCTTCCGAGAGATTTCAATTTTTAAGAGTTGAACTCTCAAATAATTATTCCCGTGGCGCGTTAAATCGTTCTCGACGTTCGTAAATATTCTCGACATCTTCCCCGATGTCCGGGTAAAAAATGTGCGGGACTCGAGGAAGCGAAGAGGAAAAAACTTCTCCACACTCATCTAACATTAACTGTCTGTAGCTTTAACTGTATACGTATACATGTCTCGGCCGTAAAACTTTTACGGAAATTCGACGCGTCACGATGTGGATATAAAAAAAGTGTGCAAAACGGATTCCCCTGACTCAATTAAACTTGCCGGGCTCCCCGAGTCCGGCCAGACGAGGGCGAACGAGCAGAAGCGGAGGCCGAGGTATAAGGAACGACGAGACTTCCGTGAAAGTCCCGCGGGTCAATCCTTCTTGCACACGTACAGTGCGCCATGTTTTTTTAATTTTTAACTGTAGACCTGAGACGTTCCCGGGGGCCAAAAAAGCCCATCCTAAGTCTTCTCTAGTTTATCTTCAACCGTTTCGTATTGGCTCATTTTAGGGTAAGAGCCGTGAAGATTGCTCGGTGGATTTACCATATAAGTACAATCTCGATTATCCTACAATGTAAAAAAAAATCGTATGGAATTTAATGTATTGGCAGTGGAATTTTTTGGTCATCAATTGGTATACGAAATTTCATGTAAGGTTGTGATGCGAAAAATTAACTTATCGTACATTAAAAACTTATAAAGCATTTACTTACTACAGTTACAGCTTTGGAAACATTTATTTTATTTTTCCTGGAAAAGTGCATTAATTTTTCTTCACAATTGTGCATTGAATTTGCTTTATCAGTTTTCGCATAAAAAATTCTAGTCCGTTACATTAAATGTACAATTTTCTTTTAACAGTGCACATCTTCATTATTGCAACCTGCAATAAAAAAAATTCGTCCGATGATGTTTCTTTCTGCTTTAAAAAAATATATTTTTTTTAGTGTCGCGATTATTCGGGTGAAGCTGCGGGTCGGTCGCGCGATCGTAGTCGTTTGCTGTGAGCCGGTGTACGTGCGATCACTGCAAATATCACGGAAAATCTCGTCGTACCCGTACATAGACGCCGCATCGTCAAATTCCTTCGTCTTGTTCTCCCGGAGAGTCAACTTTATTGAGCTACTGTTACGTGCGGTGGACAACGTTGCGGAGACTAAGAACCACTGCACAGTGCGAGAAACCACCTACAAGCTGTAGGGTTCTGCGAGCTCTGCGACTTTTTAGATTTATTAGATTTAGAAAAAAAAAAAAAAAAAAAAAAAATACATGTAGGAAAGAAATGAAATAGTGAAGCTCGCGTCTCGGTGTGCAGTTTATACGATCAGGGTCGTAACGCTTCATGGACGGAACGTGAGCGAACAACTTTACTCTATGTTCTACACCCCTCGCGTCGAGACCAAAGTGAATTGTGTGGAAATAACGACCGAGGGCGCGATGGGTGTAGAAGATTTCATCTTTCTTTAAACCTTATATTCCTTTCCCGATTTGGTTGAGCGTCGAACTCAGTCGAGATCAATTACTCGCTTAGGCAAACATTTTGTTTCGACGACGTTTTAATTTTTTAAATATTTTCACATTTTTATACCTTTTAATATTTTTGAATCGACATTCGTCCGACTTTATTAAACGGATCGCTGCTGGTAGAGAAGAGCGGGGCAAAATGGAATAGTGGGGCAAAATGAAACAGTGGGTCAAAACGGGGCAGTGGGGCAAAACGGAGTAGAAAATCCGGATGTTTCGATGGGGCAAAATGGGCATCCAAAAATTATTGGAAAATTGCGTTTTGCCCCACTCTTCCCGGCTATCGGGCTACACGACAGTGTTCGTAAAACGTCCATGGGATTTTAGATGCAAGAGTACAGTACAGCGAGTATCATTATGAATGAATGACCATTGATGCAAAAATAAATGTAAGCATCGGCTTATAGCCTGGAATTCCAATGACAGCGTGATCCTGTGTACATACAGTACGGCCCGAGCCGATTCATTGAGTCACCGATCTTGCTGATTCAGTGAGTAGTCGACCATTCATCGCTGCATACAGGATGGTCACAGTAAAATCATAACCACGGGGAAAGTCAACACTCCGAACACCGAGTGCGCGATTTACTCGGTAGGGAAGAGCGGGGCAAAACGGAACAGTGGATCGAAAGGCAATTTTCCAATAACTTCCGGCTGTATCGATGGGGCAAAATGGGACATCAATTGTTTGTAAAATTGCCTTTTGCTTACGGTTCCGTTTTGCCCCACTGTCCCATTTTGCCCCGCTCTCCCCTTAAGAAGTTAAGGGGAAGCTAACGATCCGTTCTCGTGCCCATTCACTGCGAGAGGGATCGAACTAAATCCTTTTCGAACACAATTCAATGCCACGTTTCTCTCGTTAGCGAAGAAAATTTATTACCCTGCGAACATAGAACGGTAAGACGAATAATTTTGCGGCAACCCCATCAGGTTTTAGTGAGTGTCGTTTTAAGGAGCTTCGGGTTGGCATGTAGCACGGAGTACTCCAAGTATTGTGGAGCCCTACCACTCCGCACGTACTTTCGTCGAAGACGTGACCACGCGACACGAACGGTGAAACGCGAAGGAATGTACAACCGCTTGCCACGGGCCATTTAAGTTTCGTACCGCGGTCGAGCGACTCTCATTGTTCGGGGTGCTACATTTCCGTTCGACGGTGTAACGTCGCTCGAGCAATCAGACATAAAATTTTCCCGTAAATTGGATCGTAAAAGTGGACAATGCTTGATCCGAAAAACAGTCGCGAGACAAAATCCAAACAACAGAACGTAAGCAGTGTTTCAGTTTCCGGTAATCAGAAATCGTCACGGGAAATATGCTTCGGTTGCAGAACATTTATGGAAAAGCGGGGCAAAATGGGACAGTGGGCAGAACATAATTTTCCAATCATTTCTGTCCCATTTCGTCCCACTGTGCCGTTTTGCCCCGCTTTTCTCAATATCACCATGGCATGGCACTGGCGCTTGCGATGAAACGCTTTCCGACCGGAAACGCGATTGTGAAAATACCTTCTGACCGGATCGTTACTGATGGCACGTTTTATTTATAAAATGTGTGTGTTTCGTAGATAATTCGTTTTGTTTGCACTTTTTCCGTGTTGCGAGCTTTACAGTCAGTCCAAAATCAAAATCAGCTCAGTACAGTGTTCGAGTTTCCTGCAATCGCGAAATCGTCACGAGAAATATTAAGCTTCCGTTACCGAAACATGTAGGGAAGATTGGGGTAAAATGGAACAGGGGCGAAAAATTCCACTTTCCAATAATTTTTGTATTTAACGGTGGGGCCAAAACATCCGCATCTATCGATGGGGCAAAATGAAACACCCAAAAATTATTGGAAAATTGCGTTTTGCCGACTGTTCCGTTTTGCCCCGCTCTCCCCTACTTTTCGCGTTGCGAGCCTTACGATCAGTCGAAAATAAAAATCGGCTCCAGCAGAGTTGTAAAATAGTTCGATAGACGCGAGAATCGCAGGCCACTGACTGTCGACGTGTCCATCAGCACCGGCAGCGGGAATAGACGACCATACATAATACCGTATGTGCGCCTACATAGAAGGAACTCCTCCGGTATTCCGCGCGAGTCGAGCCGTCGAGACGCCGCATTCGTAATCACATGACGTGCAATGGCTCGCTCACTCGCACGCCTTGTCACTCGTGACTCACAAGCATAGTCAGCCAGTGGTGGAAGGATGCGATGCTCTATCATTCCTCATCGCATACGCTTTTCACGAATCTTACGTATCTAGTGTACCTACCGTCGGTCGCTTCGGCGGTACAGTCAATTTCAGTCTTCTCGCTACTTCGGACACGTGCACATCCTTTGCTTTAATGTTATGTGCTCCGTTTTTAACGACTTCGGGTTAAATTGGAGTGATCATTAAATAATAATAAATACCTACCGTTTGTCGCTTCTGCCGTAAAGGCGATTTCAGTCTTCGCGTTACTCCGGACACGTGCATGGTTTTTAATGTTATGTGCGCCGTGTTTGACGTTTTCGTTGGTGAATTTTAAATCCTACAATAGTTTCGTGGTAAATTGGAGTGATCATTAAATAATAATAAATACCTACCGTTTGTCGCTTCTGCCGTACAGTCGATTTCAGTCTTCTCGTTACTCCGGACACGTGCATCATTTTTAATGTTATGTGCGCCGTGTTTGACGTTTTCGTTGGTGAATTTTAAATCCTACAATAGTTTCGTGGTAAATTGGAGTGATCATTAAATAATAATAAATACCTACCGTTTGTCGCTTCTGCGGTATAATTGATTTCAGTCTTCTCGTTGCTCCGGACACGTGTACATGCTTTTTAATGTTATGTGCTCCGTTTTTAACTTTCCGTTTTAGAATAAAAAATCTAACAACAGTTGGTCTTAAATTGGAGCGATTATTAAATAATAACAAATACCTACTGTTGGTCACTTCTGCGGTATAGTTAAATTCAGTCTTCTCGTTACTTGAACATGGGTACATCCCATTTAATGGTATGTATGCCGTTTTTAACTTTTCGTTTGTGAATTAAAAATCGAGTGATCATTAAATAAATTCGTGGGATTTAGTGCAGTTTAGTGCGGAATCCTGTTTCTCGTACGAGGATGGATATCAGTACTAGTGAAAAATTATAGTGACTAGAACGAAATATATTGGCGGGATTTTGGGATTTGTATCGACCAGGCGGAGTTGGAAGGTGAGGTACCTATTCAAGATTAAAAAAAAAATTGAAACATCACTTTACAGCTGAGATTATTTTTTAACCCGCCCGACATTCGCCAACTCTCCCCTGAGATTCTCGGCCGGGAGTTCCATACTGCGGCGACGATAACTCAAGTAAAATAAATTACTACTTCATCCAGATTTACTATCGTTATCACAGGTGTAAAATCTTCTCGAAACAAGTACAGATGTAAACTCCTAATATAAAAAAAGTTCGTTCATCCGCTGCACCGGAAAAAAGCGCGGCTTCGAGCCGCGTACAACAGCGCCGATGCTCACGGTGTTACTCGGGCGAGCATGAATAAAGCGAAAAACCACACGTGGAAAAACAAATGAAACGATACCGCCACTGGAAAAATACGAGTGTGTGCATTTCGAACGACTAGAATGGCCGGATTTTGGAATTTGTTTTGACCAGGCGGTGTGGGAAGGTGAGATACCAATTCGAGATTCAAAAAAAATTTAATTTTACTTTATAGGTGAGATTATTTCTTACCCGCCCGGCATTCGCCCACACAGTAAAAAATATTTATACTCTTAACAAACTTTTTTATCCACACACGGCTACAATTCTTTTCTTGTACATTTTACAAAATATATTTTTTAAATTAACAAAAATTTGTATTACATTAACAAAAACTTGTATGAAATAAAAATTTGTATGAAAAGAAAAAAAAAATTTTCCAAATTTTTAAAAATTTGGATAAAGTGAACAATTTTTTTCTGTAAAATTAACAAAAATTTGTATAAAAGGGCTGAAGGACTTAATATTATCCTCCATGTATGGATGATCGCACCATGCAAAACATTGCTAATAAATACAATTACTACGACGTTCCATAAAAAGAACTACATTTCTTTCTAAAATTAACAAAACAAAGAATTATGGACGTTTGTGGACAAGAACAGTTGTTACCTATTATACTATGCACTCTCCCCGGAGAGATTCTCTGCCGAGAGTTCCACAGCGCGGCGACGATAACTCAAGTAAAATAAATTACCACTTCATCCAGATTTACCATTGTTATTACAGGAGCAAAATCTTTTCAAAGCAAGTACAGATGTAAACTCCCGTTCTCGTAACGTGCGGCAAAAAAGCAAAAAAAAAAAAGTACGTTCATCCGGTGGACCGGAAAAAAGCGTGGCTTCGAGAGCCGCGTACAATAGCGCCGATGCTCACGATGTTACTCGGGCGAGCACGAATAAAGGGCAAAAAACCAAACGTGTAAAAACAAATGTCACGATACCGCAACTGGGCAAATACGTGTGTGCGCATTTCGAACGACTAAAATGAAAACCAACTTCGCACGGTGCTGGTCATTGTTTCGCGCGTATACACGGTTACCGACATGCTCGGCGTGTATTGATTATTCGGTACGCTGTGGGTAAAATTTACGTAAAATTCCGCTCGTATCGGGCTTGTCGCTCGAGAGCTTCGATCGAGTCCGAAACCCGCGCTGAGTATCCATGCCCGCTCTAACGTATGGGCAAACATAAAAATTTAAAGAGTGTACCGACGGTTGCTAAGTGTACAAACCAATTGCCCTGTCTATATTTCATACGCTGCTCGCTGCAGGGCGAGCTGCATTATATCGATTCGAGGCACGAATGCGTACGGCCGTGTTACCCATCGTCAGAAAAATGTCAAAGAACTGTCGTGAACTCGCGGCTAAATCTAGAGTACTCGTCGCGAGAGGTCATTCCGATAAATCGTCGATGCAAAGGAGGTAAAAAGAAATTAATAAACCCAACGCCATGTCTAAATATTAGGCTTAGCCGTGGCGGGTGCTGAAAAGATTGCTTTTTAATTATAATTATTATAATTCCGAAATGTTATTAATCAATTAATGAAAAATAAAAATTGTGCAACAAATTACTCGACAATCTAATTTTTTTTACGAAAATTATTCGGCAATTTTTCTGAATACGTATGAATTTTTTCAGAATTTTATGCAATGTTTGAAAATTGCGGTTTTAAACAAATTTTAGCATAAAGAAAACCCAATTTTCAAACATTAGATAAAATTCTGAAAAAATTCATACGTATTCAAGAAAGGTAACAAATCATTTTCATGAGAAAAGAAAATTAGGTTGTCGGGTAAATTGTTGCATAATGTTTTATTACAGTAATTTGTTGATAACATTTTGGAATTATTATTATCCACAAACAATCTTTTTAGCACCTTTAGTGTAAAAAACGATTATGATGTTTAGCCGCTGCTGGAGCATCCATCATATAAGTATTCATAGGAAAAAAAAAATAACAAAAAACGGTAGAAAAAGTGGGAGGCACATGATAAAAACTTGGGTATCAACGCATCCATGCCTTGCAGTGTTTTATCCTCGTGCGAACGACCTCACAGCTGCTCACAATTCGTTGGCGGGCATTGGCGAAGCGACAGGAAAAGCCCGAGGTTGGCTCTCGGTACCGCGAAGGAAAATCCACCGTCTAGGGATGAGAACCGAGCGAGAGCCGTGCCGAGCTGTATACACCAGTACGAAGTAAACGGTGAAGCTCGCCAGATTTATGCGCTTTATTTCGAGCAAGCCTCAGCTGGTGGTCCCGCCAATTTTGTTACAGCCAGACAAGGCGTAGAAAAAGCGCGGTTAGTGATGGGCGACCGAAAGCGAATGGCGAAAGAGGGAAAGAGATGAGTGTTTTTTTTTTTTTTTTTTTTTTTGCAAAATTGCGAAAAGTTCTTGTCAGGGGATTTATCCGAAAACGAGCGCGCGGTACATGGCGTTATCAATTTTTAACTCGTTAGAGAGCCGCAGACAGCGCACATCAATTTTATATGTTTTCGTGGGACAATGATCGGCCGATATGGATATGGGTTTTTCTGACACGGATATATTGTAAAAAAAAAAAAATGGTATCAAATTTAATGTACCGGACTGGTAGATTTTATGCAAAAACTGGTATATTCAATTTCATGGACAATTGTGATGAAAAATTAATGTTCGGTGTATTAAAAACATTGGGAATACTTTATTTTTTAAAATTGATTTCAATTTCACTATAAAAGTACGTCAATTTTTATATTTTACTTTAATTTCAATGAAGAAGTATATTCATTTTTCATGACAATAGTACATGAAATTTAATGTACCAGTTTATGCATAGAAACTTCCACCACCGGTGCATTCACTTTCATACGCACTTTTTTTTACCGTGCACGCGGATAATCCATTAGAATCGGAATGAGAGAGAAATTTTTATACGATATTTTGTTTGAAGCTAGAAAAAATATTATTCCGACTCACGCTCGAAGGATTATTGCAAACATGCTGGAATGCTGGAACGATATTGTGCGTTTCACGGAGATAATAATTAAATCAGTGTAGTGATTTATACGCCACGCGCATATAAATCCGCCGGCGTTTTGGAAAAAAAAGTGCGTTTCACGTTAAAAGCTTAACGCCGAGTCGAGGAAAATCATAAATCGTTCATCAATATTTCATCGCGAAGTCCCGAAAGCTTATATTCGTGTATAAACTGAGTATCGGAAACATGCGGTTATCTTGATATCGAGTTATATAATATCGCAACGGGAAGAAACGTAGCGATAAATCGGATTGAATTCCGGGTTTGCCCGAGAAACCAGTAAAATGAAATCCAGAAAGAATGAAAGAGTCGCAGAGCGTGTTATTCGTCGTACGGTTCCACGGTGGTGTTTTGTTTTTTCTCTGATTGGTAAATTGATTCGACTGGAGACCGCGAGCGGAGGGTGAAATTCCCTCGAGTTCGAGTGCTTCCTCTTCTCCCTTCTCCATTGAAAACCTTTCTCCGACTGACGCTACTGTTGGTTCAAACCCCCATGTAAACTACTGTATAACAAATCCAAGCGAATAAATCGTCCTTTGACAAATTTCCCGATAGCACGGACCAATAATTCCATCGACTACTGAAAAATAGTCACACACACACACATACACACGTGCTATCGGAGCTGCGACGTTGACTGTACAGTATAGATATGCTTGCAGGCTTCTGTCCCGTAGATTTATCAATCGCTCAGTCTCTGTCGGTTCGCCGACCGCCGGTGGTGAACACAGCATGTTGGCTCGCTTAACCCCTTTATCGTCAAGCGGAAGTATAGGAAATCGGTTGTTTGCCACGCGTACCCTCCCCCCTCAAACCCTCGGTACGTTTAGCACGAGAGTTCCGCAAGCGGGAGCAGCTCAAGGAGGCTGCAGCGCTTCACACTTGACAAATGAGTGCTACGTTTTTAAAGTTGTTTATACAAACTTTTATGCATCTGTTGATTGTAGTGAATGGTTACTTCAGTTCGAGCAGATGTCCTTAACGTAGAAAAACATTAATTGCAATGGATTCGCACAAATGTTAACTGATTCGTGCTAAGTTTCGAAAAGGTGCATATTGGTTCAGTTTTTTCAAAGAATAACGCGTAATTTGTGCGAAAGATGTTCTACGAATCCACCATCTAGATATTCGATAATAATTTCTATTAAAAATTAGAGCCTTTTGTTTGTCCATCGACGAAATTCATTCATAAACAAACTGCCGTCATTTTTAAACGAAAAATAGTATCGAATACCTAGCCGGTGAATTCGCAGAGCATCTTTCAAGGAAGAGAATGGGCCGTAATACATCAAAATTTAGCAAAAATGACAGCTTATTCTTTGAAAAAACTGAACGAATAATTATATTTTCGAAAATGAGCACAAACCAGTTAATACTTTTGAAAATTCATTGCAATTAATGTTTTTCTACGTTAAAGACATCCACCGTAATACAAATGACCATCCACTATAATCAATAGATGCGTAAGTTTATATAAAAAGTTTATATAAAAGTTTATATAAAAAATAACTTAAAAAATGTATCACCCATTTGACTAGCGTGAATCGCGCCAACTTCCTCAACCTGAGAATGTAGGAAAAGCTGCCGTGTGTGGACTTTTAGCGATGTCGACACAAGGACTGAGATTGAAGCTTTAAAAACCACAATTTCTTCGTTCATAACATCGCGGCGAATATTTACCCACACACACGTCGTCCGTACATACAAAGTTACCTTCGGCCCGAACTATCCAGCGTATTCGGTATTAACGAGGTTCGGTGTTTCGTTTTACGAGCGATACCTGCGTAATGACGTAGCAAGTCCCTTACGGAGTGTACACTATCAAAACCCTCGATATCTCTCCCGCTATCCCTGTACTTCGTTGCCGCAACAGCCTCGGGCCATTGACGAGACCCGTTGTTTTCGTCCGTCGTTAAAGCTTATATCCGCGTGTTTCGCCGGTACACATGTATGCACGACGTAGTCTACGATAACACCGCCAACGATGCATTATGGATGATAGACGGCTCAATCACCTACGGAGATGGGCGCCAACCTTACTGGTGAATTCTAGGAAATTCCTTCGGGCATTCTACTTATGCGGATATACTGCGATGTAAAACTTTAATGAGACGGGGTTGTTTGCACAGAATTGAATGTTTACTTGGCCGTTAAACATCCTCAGTTTTGCGAGAGACACTTTGCATCGATAAATTTGCAGTAACAACCACCCGTAAATAAGCCGATAACGATATGTTCGGGCAAATATGATATAAAAGGGCTATATCAAAGAAATAAGGTATAGAGTGAAACACAGCTTTAGAAAATGACAAAAATATTAGGTTGAATGCATTTTTTTTGATACTTATTATTTGAGCCAAATGATTAATGAGACTATCTGAACTCGTTGCTTTAGATGACTGTAACGTTGCTTCTTTAGAAAACAAAACATTTGTGCTGCTCCAATCCGAATGCCACATTGTGGCATTCGGATTGTAGACGGTAGGTTGAAATTAAGTTCGAACCTCAGTTCAAACTTGATTTCATGTTTAAGTTTGATCTTAAGTTGCAACTCGAACTGTAATCAAATTTGCGTTCATCTTAAGGTCAAACTTAAACACGAAATCGACTTCGAACTGCGGTTCCATCTTAGGATAGATCTTAAGCACGTAAGAGCGATCTTAAGTTCAAACTGACGTCTTAAAGTTCGACGCCAAATCTATCAATTTTTTTACGACGCGTCATAAAAATTTTAATATTCACAGTAAAATCTAAGGCTGCGATATAACTATGAGACGATGAGCCTGGTAGTTATTTATACTGCACACGATACAAGTCACTGGCATACACAGAGGTGCATCTCAGGTCGGTCCCCTGATAGAAATACTCCGTCCCTTGATTTCTCTTATAACATCCGGAATTATATCGATAATCGATAGACGTCTCAGCGGCTCAGCGAAGCTCTTTCATCGTATCGTTTACAAAGAGACCCTCTTGTGGCGCAAGACGGTGTTTGAACTCCAGCGGTACCTCGGGGTGCTGGCGACGTCGCTGACGTTAATCTCAAGGCAGGAAATTGTGGAGAGTGTAACACGACGACGCGATAACGTCATCGTCGCGAATCGTCACTACTCTCACCCTTGAGAAAACGTATTGGAAACACCGGTGTTTCAAGTATAGTTCGTTGTGTTTAACGGGTAAGAATCAAAGGTAGCGGAGAAAAGGACACTGAGAAAAGGATCTCAGTAAAAATGACTATATCGCTTGAGAGATATTACCATAGCACATAGTAGTAGGGCGCTAGGGCACCACCTGTGGTAGGAAGTACCGGATTTATGAGAATTTTTTTGAGATATCATGGTAAATTTTTTTGGATAACCTCAGAATTTCTGCCATAGGTGGCGCCCTGGCGCCCTACTACTATGTGCTACACTGTAAAAATAAATTGTAAATTTAATGTACTGTAACTTGACATTTGCTAACATTACTCATATTAATTAAACATTAATGTACTTTGCTTGTAAAATAAAAATACCAGATATTAAAATTACAAATCTTTTGCTTGAAATTTACAAAAATTTTAATGAAAAAAACACATTTTACTGTAAAATTGCAACGCACATGTGTTTGAAGTTTCCGAAACGGTTTATGTAAAAAACCTTCCAATACTGTTCATTAATTTTCAAAGAAATTTTTTTTACAGTGTACGGTAATTTTTCTTAGCATAGCACTACTACGTGCTATGGTAATTTTCCTTAGCATAGCACTACTATGTGCTATGGTAATTTTCCTTAGCATAGCACTACTATGTGCTATGGCAATTTTTCTTAGATGATCGGTAGTTTCAGCTACCCAGGGGCTGGCGAATGTTATTTTTCATCTTGACCTGGCTCGAACCCTCCCTTGAACCATCGGTTGGTCGTAACTATCAGATCCAGTACCCTCTAACGAACGAGTATATAGAAATATATAGAACTAGCGGTTATGTTGGCTGGCGCGGCCACATGCATCGCATAGTTCATAGCATACGGGAATCCATTCCATATGAAATGGAATGTCGGAACTTCGATATCCATTCCATATGCCATGAAAACCGAACTTTCGAAAACACTGCATACGAGATGGATTTCGGATTTCCGAATTACATTACATATACTGTGAAACTCGAATTCGAATGAATATCGGCTTTCCCAATTTCATCCGGGGGGGGGGGGGGAGAGACAAACATCCAAGCCAACACGGAAAAGCACACTTTTCACCAGCACAGGTGGAACACACGTCCAAACCAACAATCAAATCCACAGCTTTTCAAGAAATACATAAGACATATGGAATATACAGAAACTGTTCGCAACGATGACGTTAACGCACTGAAAAAAAAATTCGCTTGCGGGCTGCCGAAGAAAAAAATGTTTGTTTCAATTCTCACAATTCCATATGATATTGAAACAACGACAGCAAGACTGTCAAGGTGACATGTTATCGTTTCAAGCCGGTATAAAATTGTACGAATTCAGAGTAGATTTGAGACAACGTTTTTACTTCATGGGCAGCCCGCAAGCAAATTTTACTTGATCAATGATATTTTTTTTCTGTGCGCGAATAGTTTCTACTCTCACCCTTGAGAAATCGCATTGGGGGACCGGATGTTTGGGTCTTTGTGGCGAACGCTCGAGGAGCAAAGGTAGCTATTGTAAGGTTCATTGTGTCGAATAATGTGGCTCGTGCCTAGCAGTACGTGTAATTTCGCGTTTTCTAGACGCCGAATAGTTCGGCTAGCCAGCGGCTGGGGAAGGTAATTTTTCATCTCGACCTGGCTCGAAGCCCCCTTGAACCATCGGTCTCTCGTAACTATCAGATCGCGTACCCTCTGACGAACGAATACAGTATACACACCCGAAGGACCGTTGGCAAACGTTAGAAGCAGGTTTCCACCTGGTACACTGGGCACAAATACCCATCGTGGTTTCCGCGCTCCGAAGTCACCTCTCCCTCTCCCTCGGAAAACGGTTAAATCTACAGCCGCGGAGTCTGATCCATGAACTAGCTGGAGTTCGAAAGGATGTACAAAGACCATTTGTCGAAGCTAAATACACACGCTGCGGCAAATACGTTCCGCGCGCGTTGGAATCCGACTCCCTTTCTCTCGCCTCCGGACCTTCGTTTCCCTTTTCTTTGGAACCTCCGTTTTCAGGCGAGTCAGTACCGAGCTGACAATCGAAAGCTTCCTCACCCGTTCCGTCATTAGTGGGCGGTACACCGTGAAAAATAGTTAGCAAGGTTTTTAAATCATTTTAACAAATTCCTCATCGCACTTCCAACATCGAACTGTAATAAAACGACTGTAATAAATGTTTGGATGAAATGCATAAACTAGGATATTAAATTTCTTGGACAATTGAAAGGCGAAATATACAGAAAGTTTATATTTTGCGCTTCGTAAAATTCATTACACGATAACACACGATAATAAATACACATTTTCAGGCGAGGCAGTTCCGAGCTAAGAATCGAAAGCTTCTTCACCCGTTCCGCCATTAGTGGGCGGTACACCGTGAAAAATAGTTAGCAAGGTTTTTAAATCATTTTAACAAATTCCTCATCGCACTTCCGACATCGAACTGTAATAAAACGACTGTAATAAAAGTTTGGATGAAATGCATAATCTGGGATATTAAATTTCATGGACAATTGAAAGGTGAAATATACAGAAAGTTTATGTTTTGCGCTTCGTAAAATTCATTACACGATAACACTCGATAATAAATACACATTTTCAGGCGAGGCAGTTCCGAGCTAAGAATCGAAAGCTTCTTCACCCGTTATTCCATTAGTGGGCGGTACACCGTGAAAAATAGTTAGCAAGGTTTTTAAACCATTTTAACCAATTCCTCATCGCACTTCCGACATTGAAGCGTAGACTGTAATAAAAGTTTGGATGAACTGCGTAAACTGAGATATTAAATTTCATGGACAATTGAAAGGTGAAATATACAGAAAGTTTATATTTTGCGCTTCGTAAAATTCATTGCACGATAAGACACGATAATAAATACACGCACTGTGTGGAATCGTGATTTTCTCTTTTTCTGTCCTCCGGTCCTTCGTTTCCCTTTTCTTTGGAACCTCCGTTTTCAGGCGAGTCAGCACCGAGCCGAAAATCAAAAGCTTCCTCTTCCGTTCGTTCATTAGCGGGCAGTACAACCAGAAAAATAGTTAGAAAGATTTAAAAATAAATTTTAACAATTCCCTTCATCGTCCTATTTCCGACAGCAAAGCACAGAAAGTTTGTTTCGCCCTTCACAAAATCGTTCGAAAAATAGCGCAGAACGGCGAATTAGGTTCTCCGCGCATCGAATCCATTAGCGGGCGGTACAACGTGAAAAATAGTTAGCAAGATTTAAAAATAATTTTAACCCATCTCCCTCGTCATCGCATTTCCGGCATCGAAGCGTAGAAAGTTTATGTTTCGTGCTCAGTAAAATTCTTTGCGCGATAATATTTGTTGCATAAGCTTGGAACTTTTTCGTTGATGAAAGTATTACTATAGGACGATGAACTCGGTTTCCCAGAGGGTAAACTTCCAAAGGCCTGTCACGAGGCAATGTACTTCAGCGTCTGGGACGGGGTAACGTCGGCGGGCACATCGACGATGGCTTCGACTCTTCCGCAACGTTAGAGGTGTGCCGGTTTGCCGGGATGTACGCAGAAGCCCCGAGGGTCCTCGCGAACGAAAGCAAACAAGCGGAGAGAGAACATCGTGTGAATAGAAATTCCCGTTGGAGCCGCTCTGACTTGATTTCGCCAGTCATGCAAATACTAACCGAGAATTTGCTGTAAGTGCGCGGTTCAGCGAAATCAAAAGTCTCGACGTGCGGCGGAGAATGGGGGATTAAAAAAAAGGGGATAAAAAAAAGATACGAAAGGCACAATGGAGAATTTCATACCGGGTTTCGTTGAAACTTCGCGTTGCATTGTTTCGTGAAATACCATGAAAATTAAATTATCAAAGAGGCAAATTGTTACGTGCGCGTTGCAAAGAGGTACGGGGCAAAATATTAACTTTTAATTGCCCTTTAAACACGCTGCCGTTTCCATGGGATTTATTAATTACAAGTTTTATGACAGTAGATTCTAGAATCGCGTTGTCTAGCGGTTTAACATTTTCCGACTTTAAAAAAAATCGTGTACTGAATAACCAATTGAACATTTTTTATTACATTTTCAAGAAACGTCGACTATTAACCACACATGCTGAGTGTGAAATTTCAGCTTCATCGGTCTCTCGAGTTATAGCGGTTTGAACTTTTTGAGTCTGAGACACATACATACATCGGGAAATAAAAAAAAAAAAATGTTCACACGTTTTCATTCAAAGCTCGAAAAAAAAAATTCCAAAGGTTCGTCTATGAGGCGGCAAAATGGGTTAAAATCGGAGTGAAAGTATAAAATTACTTTCCGTTCGTTTCTGCTCTATAGAGCTTACCCCTTCATATTTTGCTGTGTATAAACCGTTTTGGTTTTCCATTTGTACGCATACATCGGACCTCCCGTAGCCGAATAAAAAATTTCTGAAGCGCTAATATGGTCGATGAAAAATTAGTGTGTTGCGCGATTCAGCGAAAACAAAAGTCTCGACGGTCGGATGAGAATGAGGGATAAAAAGAGCTACGAAGGGGATGGAGAATTTCATTTCGGGTTTCGCTAAAAATTCGTGTTGCATTCTTGCGTAGAATACCATGAAAATTAAATGATCAAATAAGTGAATTGTTATGTGCTTGTTGCAAATAAGTACCGGGTGAAATATGAACTTTTAATTACTCTTTAAACCCACTACTGTTTCAATGGGATTTATCAATTACAACTTTTACTACGGTAGAATTGCGTTGTGTAGCGTTTTCCAACTTTAAACATGGTTATAATTGAGATGAAAATATAAAATTACCTTCCGTTCGTTTCGGCTTTCAAGAGTTTACCTCCTTTATAATTTGCTGTACATAAACCGTTTTCCCTTCCCTAATTAGCAACCGCGCCCGATTTCCATGCGAACGCATACATCGGGCCTCGCGTGGTCGAACAAAAAGTTCCTGAAGCGCGGATACGACCGATAAAAAAAAATAGTGTGTTCAGCGAAATCAAAAGTCTCGACGTGCGGTGGAGAATGAGGGATAAAAAAAGGATTAAAAAAATGTTCAAAGAGAATATCCAGTTTTATCCTCGGCTTCGTTGAAACTTCGTGTTGCATTGTAGCGTAAAATACCATGAAGGGGTAAAATATGAACTTTTAATTGCTTTTTAAACACGCTACTATTTTCATACGATTGATCAATCCCTGGTTTAGCTTTTTAACCATTTCCAACTTTACAAATGCGTGATAATTGAGATGAATGTATAAAATTACCTTTCATTCGTTTCCGCTTTCAAGAGTTTCCCTTTACGCCATTACAATTTGCTGTACATAAACCGTTTTCTCTTCCCTAATTGCGCTCAACCTCCATTCGAACGCATACATCGGAACTCTCGTAACCGAACTTGAAATTCCTGAAGCGCGAATATGATTGATGATAAAAATAATGTGTCGCGACGTTATCCTGTATTCATTAGGAAGCCCGACGGACGGGTCTAGAATTTCCTGCTGATTGGCGAGGGGTTTGTCAAGTTCGTAACGGCAATAATACGGTGCTGAAATTCGATCGCCACAGCGTGTGGATAACGAATTCCTACGGGCAGCGGCTAACGACGGGCTTTCGTGATCAACGAACATTCGGTCGTGTATGTAGTAAAATATTATGCGCCAGAAGGGCGGATCTTGTATGCTTATACACGGAAAATACGTCCATCTAATTTTCATCCCCCCCGATACATTTCCGTGTCTCCCAATTACGGCAGGTGCGATGTTATGCATCGTTAGATCTCGAGACTCGGAACTCGAAACGCGTTGGAGCGTCACTTGCTCTTCGTGCCAATTGTCCACCCCTTTATGCCGCTCCTACGCTCACTCGTTATATAATTCGATCGAACCGTCGAAACGGAAGAGACACGCCGATTGAAAGGAAATATTCTGTATCGTACGGGAGACGGCACTTCTCGACTGGAAGTACCCACACTTGAAAGATCGGAATTGGCATACCCATGAAATTCCGATACGAACGTATTCGTCGGGAATACCTTTCGCGCACAGTAAAATGGCTACCGACGTTTCCTGCCCACAAACGTTCGTAACTTATTTTTTTGTTTTTTTCTGAATTTTTTAAAACAATGTCCATTTTACAAAAATGTTGTCTATTTTATAATCATTTTGGCCATTTTATAAAAATGTTGTCCATTTTATAAAAATGTTGTCCATTTTATAAAAATGTTGTCCATTTTATAAAAATGTTGTCCATTTTATAAAAATGTTGTCCATTGTATAAAAATGTGTACAAATATTTCTCACAAAATGAACAAGAAAATAATTGTGGACGTTTGTGGACAAAAAAGTTTGTTAAATGTACACATTGTTTTTAGTGTGTGACAATATTTTTCCAAAAATGTTATCTCCATTTTTCGATTCGCGGTATGATTGATGGGCGAACAAACGAAGATCTTGAAGTCGATATCAGCTGGTAGGGAACGTTCGAAATTGCGCGAGGCCAAGCGACGTTGTACTATGTAATCCGTTTTAATCGATATAGTTAAGGATTAAACTGAGTAATACAGTCGGGCGGTGTTGCCGTGGTTATCCGACGAGGTATCTAACGATATTCCCGCTTCCTTCATGTAATTAGTTGAGAGAAGCGAGCGCATTAGGGAGTATTTAATTATGAGGGTTGGACCGTCGCGCTTATCGCACATTTAGCACAGCATATCTAATCGTACGCGAGTAAGGACGGACCAAATTTCCCGAAACTCGGAATCCTCAGTGAGTATTCTTCTGTATCTTAAGGAGGTTGAAGCGCTTCACGCTAGTCAAATCAGTGCTACATTTTTAACATTGTTCACTATAAAAATAAAATGTACCTGTTAAATTAGCACAAACATCTTAACATTTTTGCAAATCCATTGCAATTGATATTTTTATAACTATCCACTATAATCAATAGATATGCATAAAAGTTTGTATAAATGATATTAAAAATGTAGCTCTCATTTGACTACTGTGAAGCACTCCAACTTCCTCAACGAACTCCCAATCTCACTTCCCATAATAAAAATACAAAAAAAAAAACCAAAACAAAAAAGCAGCTACTCGTATCGTTTGATTCCCTTTGCCGATCTTTACCAAATTCGCGCCATCTCGGCGGTAACTCGACTTCGCTCAAAGAGTGATCGATTGAATTGCATTGAGGGTAATGTTGATTCGCACGGAAATATCTTGCACGTCTGCCACAGGTGTTGCGAAGTAGTGTATAAAAGTTGGCTCGCCTCGCGGTATAGTGACTTCGAGAAACTCGCTCTTTCCTTCGATGCTTCCGCCAGGGCACAGCCCGCCCACCCCTGTCGTTCTCGGTCGAGCGATCAAAGTAACAATGGGGCCACGGGACCGAAGACCCCGGAGTTATATGTGGTACACACTCCGAAAACTATACGTACGAAGTCGCATTATCCCTCTCGTGGGATCATCGGGTGAACCAAGGTTCATCTATAATACTATATCCGCAGTTTATATAGCATCTGCGAGGCAGCCCGAGACTTACGGTACCTCGACCGAACGTTAACGTACAACCCGGTTGAACCTTCGTCTCCTCCCGCTGCCGCCGCGTCTTTATCAACTCCTACGCATCATTATGAATCAGCAAACTTTCGCGAAGTGCAGCGCGACGGCTATGGGAAAACGATTAATGATACAAACCGGTCGTGCCCTTGTGTGTGTTCTAAACTATCTCCGATCGCGAATATCTTGCGCTCGACAGTTAGTCAACTCCATAGTAGACCTCAAGAACATGCAGGAAGTAACGTCATGCAAAAAAAATTCGCTGTGACGATTTTGAAACCGGAAGTGACGTCACAACGAAATTACCTCAAGAATACGCAAGAAATCACCTCATGAATATGCAAGAAGTGACGTCACGCAACAATTTTTTTTTATTTCGTCGTGACGATTTTGAAATCGGAAGTGACGTCACAACGAAATGTTGCACATTTGTCTGCGTCGCGTCCCGCAGCCGCGCCGGTGGTTACCTCAACGATAGGCAGGACGATAGGCGGGAAGTGACATCACGGATTTTTTTTAAATTTCGTTCTGACGATTTTGAAACCGGAAGTGACGACACAACGCAATTTGTCGAATGTTTCTGCATAACAATCCGCATACAGGCTGATGGTTATCTCAACAATATGCAGGACGTCAAACAGAAGAATTTGAAAAATTTCGTCGTGACGATTTTGAAACCGGAAGTGACGTCACGGCGAATTTTTAAAATGTTTCTGCGTGACGTTCCGCAGTATTGCCTCGGTTACATCTCACCCAGGATATTACACCTGGCTTTTCTTTCCATTGCCAGTGCAAACGGTCGGAACGACTTGGGTAATACATCAAACTGAGATAAATAAAAAAAAAGTTCTCGATAAGCCCTCGAAGAATGAGTAGGAACACCTGTACATTGAAAGGTCGAAGGGAACCGCGTGTTCGCGTCTGAGCTCGACCAGTACGAGACGCGTCGAGGCATTTCTGCGAGATGAGGCGTGAGCCCACGGAGATGACGAGGAGCCTGCGGCTTATCATTTTCCTTCGCCGACCCGGCTCTCTCGGCCTTTCCTATCAATTTGATGGACGACCCGTGGAAGGCTCTAAACGCGTTAACAGCTTGGAGATTCCCGACTCCGCATAGCTTCGAGATTGTACGTGTTGCATGGATCTGGCAGCGTAGGAGCGAGGCAAGATTATGCGAGCCTGAGTATTACCATGAACATCAATTTCGAGTCTCGAACCCGTCAACATTTCGTACATCTATTTTCCCTCTCGTCCCTTTTTCTGGAAAAATGGAATTGCTGACCAAAAAGTTCCCGTTGTATATTCACGGCTGGAGGAAATGTTAATGGACTGACGAGCAGAATTTCATCTTTTACGACTCTGCATACCGGCCCAGATTGCATACGTTGTGCATACATATGTCGAATGTTTGGAATAGTGAACATCATCACAAAGCCGTGGTACGATTATGTGCAGCCACGTAGCTCAACCCTCGTCTCAGTGGCGTAAAAGCAAATTTAATCACTCATCGTTCGCAGTTCCACAATCCGGATGACGAGGCTTGACACTATCGAAAAGTGAAATTGATTGGAGATTTTGGACTCTTCATAGCTTCGAGATTGCACGTGCAACCAGAAAAAAAAATTATTTGTTGGCCACCGTTTATTTGGTTTAAGTAAAATATTTATTTGATTTAAATAAATATTTATTTAAATTAAGTAAATAGTTACTTAAATGAAATAAATATTTATTTAAATCAAATAGATATTGTACTTAAACCAAATAAACGGTGGCCGTCAAATAAATTATTTTTATGTGTGTGCTACATAGATCTGGCAGAGTGGGAGCGACGCAAGATTATGCGGACCTGAGTATTACCATGAACATCAATTTCGAGTCTCGACTACGTCAACATTTCGCACATCTACTCTCCATTTTACCCCTTTTTCTGGAAAATGAAATTGCTGGCCGAAAGGGTTCTGTGTATATTCACGACCAGTGGAAATGTTAATGAGCTGGAGCCTGGCGAATACACTTTCACCGTTTCCGGATTGGATAGAGTGTACATACAACGTGTATATCGAATGGGTAGAATCGTGAACGTCTTCACAAAGCAGTGGTACGATTGTGGGTAGCCATGTAGTTCAACCCTTCGTGTCGGTGGCGTAAAAGCAAATTTAATCACTCGTCGTTCGCGGTTCTACAATCCGGATGCCGACACTTGACACTATCGAAAAGCGAAATTGCGTGGTGCAGATGCGACAGAGAGCGGTACGAGAACAAACGTCCATTGTGGGAACAGAGGTGGTTTAAATTGTCAGACAGCTATGCCGACAGAGGAAATTCCCCGGGCCACACCGGCCTATTCATTTCGAGCTCGCACAGTGCCGATCAACCCTTTTTTTCCCAGTCGTGGTCTCACTTGCATACACCGGCTCGACCAGATTGAGTCACAAAGAAAACCAATATAGCACCAAATCACTTCTGGCCCTACGCTTGAACAAATTGCTACGATTGTACCGCCGGATAGACTCATTCGTTAGCCAAATGGCGGCTTATGCGATCATTCATGCGAGAATCAGAGATTTCGAAGGTAGCTGATAGGAACTACGTCCTTGCTCTTGGTGTGTCGGCACATTTACATTTCTACCTCTCACAACTCTACTATAAAACATCTCTACCATATTACAACTGTACTGTTTCTCATACAATTGACGAAATTCAAAAACGCAGAAAATTTGAACGGTTTGATCGATTCTCGTCAAATAGAATACCGATGACCGTTGATAATAAATTGATAAATCGCGTATTCAAGATCAAAGGCGTCACAGTATAAATAGAACAAAAATTACCTTGCTCCCCGTCTGGCCTTGTATTCCAGTAGAATTTTATTTTAATTCTGGTAGAATTCTATTTCAATTCGTGTAGAGTTTTATTTTGATTCTGGTAGAGATTTTCGTGGACGCCTTCCGGTAGAGTTGTTATGTGGTAGGGTTGTTACCTGGTAAAGTTGTTATGTGTTTATTTCAAGGCTATATTTCACGTATTTTTTCCGCTGATCACGAATATAACAATTATTTTACGACCAACCCAATATTTTCCATTTAAATCACAAAATTACAATTTTTAAAAAATTTTCGGCTCCATATTACGTACTGCGCATGCGTGGGTCTGCGCAATAAGCACAAAAAATCGTTACAGAAACTTCTTGCTATCGAGTAGTCCGTAGGTTCGTGCGATATTTCATGAGCTCTGATATAATTTTCATCAACGGGCCACGGCTCTCGGTACAATAATAGCTGAAACTTCTGGATTAATATAGAAGTCTCAACGAGGAGGAGGAGAGCAAACCAGTCAGCGAGTTCGGTAGAGAGAATCTCGGGCCTAATATACCGTGTAACACGCCCCGAGTTCGCGTGGGTCACGTAACTAATCAGAAGTAAAGGCGGGCGGAAACAGGGGGCGAACTACCGCTATACAAGAGCCCAGCTCGTCGGCACCACTGTTGCTTCGCCGAGTGGGTTTAATATAGTCGTAGGATTCACTGGTACATGGGTAAAGTCGTTGCGAATCGTACTGTGAAATATCGGCAGGGGGCGCTCTCGAAGCTGCATCAATAGTTATGCATCCATCATCTGGAAACCAATATCTACAATGCTTTCCAACGTCACCACTCACCCCCCCCCCCCCCCCTCTTTATATTCCACAACTGAAACCTTATATTCATACATTTCTACAATCGCGAAACTGCGTGTCAATACAATAGATATTTACGACTTGTCTAGTTTGCATTGCAGAAAAACAATGCGCATGCGCGCGAAGTTAGAGACAACAGTACGAAAGATAGATTTTGTCATGGGTAAAGTTGTTGCGAATCGTGTTGTAAAATATTGGTACACTGAGAAAAACTTACATACACTGAGAGAAGGATCTAGTAAAAATTACTATATCGCTTGAGAGATATTACCATAGCACATAGTAGTGAGGCGCTAGGGCGCCACCTATGGTAGGAAGTACCGGATTTATAAGAATTATTCTTAGATATTATGGTAAAAATTCTTGGATAATCTGAGACTTTCTGCCATAGGTGGCGCCCTGACGCCCTACTACTGTGTGCTATGGTGATTATTCTTAGATGATCGGTAATTTTCACTAGATCCTTCTCTCAGTGTAGTAAATAGGTCCCAGGGGGGACGTCTACATTTTACAGTTACGACAATGACCAAAAATTATAGTTGTAACTATAACTATAGTTTAATCAATTGACTATATACTATCACAAACTATATATATAGACGTCCCCCTGGGAACTACTCGTTATAGCACGAAATACCATCCTTTTCCTCAGTGTATGGTGCGTTCTCGAAGCTACATCAATAGTTACGAGTCCATCATCTGGAAACCACGATATCTGCAACGCATTCCAACGTCAACAGTCACTAAACCCCATATTTATATTCCACAACTGAAACCTCATATTCATACCATTCCGCAATTCCGGCATTTCGTGTCAATACCGCGGACGACGACCATAAATATTTATGACTTGTCCAGTTTGCATTGCGGAACAAAAAAAGTGTGCGTTGCGCGGAAAGTTGGTGACAACAGCGGGAAACGTGCGGATTTTGTTACATCTGTTCGCCACGTCTCCGTAGACATGTGAACGGCGATACCAACACGAGCGTGTAATTCACTCGCGCATCAGCGCAACACCCAGTGCGAATGCTGTAAAAACCGCTCGCAATAATAGCCATCGCGTGTGAAAAGCGCCCGTGCATCGGCGCATTATGCGCTTTTCACTCGTGCGCCTTTTCAACTCGCCGTGGCTTTGCCCCCCTCGAAGAAAGTTACGACTTCCATTATATATATTCCCACTTTCGTCGAATATTACACATTATTATGTTATGTATATATGTATATACGGAATACGAGGCGATGTACGTACATAGGCGGTATTAGGATACGTGCATATGCATGAGCCGTGGGTGGACGACTGCCTCGTGAGAGCGCACGCAGACCCCGCAAACTAATAACTAAATTCCTTGGCCCGTGAACGCATACCCGCCAGCAAAGTACATCCGCGCGCGACGTCCAATTTCGACTTTAATATCTTCCTAGGTGGTATGACAGTGTGATAAAAAGTTTACCTCTTGTATACGAGAGCCGTTCTCGCGAAAGCGGGCTTTCGGAAACCTCGGAGTAATGGATTGAACAGTGTCATAAAAACAGAAAAAGAACTTGCAGTGGAAAAGGCAGTCAACTTTTGGTAGACCGGCGTGCTTGTAGAGTTTCTTGATCATTTTTCCTGAGCGTCAATTGACCGTCAATTTATCGTTTTTTATACCAGAAAACATTTGTCGTGCCGTGACCA
Organism: Ichneumon xanthorius; assembly: GCA_917499995.1. Classification (NCBI taxonomy): domain Eukaryota; kingdom Metazoa; phylum Arthropoda; class Insecta; order Hymenoptera; family Ichneumonidae; genus Ichneumon; species Ichneumon xanthorius. The sequence continues at coordinate 3,511,233 of OU824210.1, forward strand.
TCATTTTTGTTCGGTATCGCAAATATAGAAACAACGAAAAACATTTATTTAGTTGGGATTTGAACGAAATTTTTCTTGTCCCGAATTTGATCCACTTTTTAGCAGTCTGGGGTTAATTTTAAAGGATTTTTTTCTCCTTCGTTGACTTGGTAGTCATTTGTATTTTAATATTTTATCAAGGGGTTCATCAGTGAAACATTATTATAACATGAACACAAGGCACATCTGTGTTGCAATTTTTCAGCACAATTTTTATTTTTACGAATATTTTTCTAAATTCCAGGCCAACGATTTATAATTTTTATATCTGGTATTTTTATTTCACTAAAAATTAATGTAATGTGATGAAGTTGCAAGTTCTGGTGCATTAAATTTTCAATTAATTTTTACAGTGCAGTTGGGCAGAGAAATGTGCGGTTGCGATGTAAATATACCTTGGGCACGCGAGTAATCGATCCCTTCGTGTCGCACCCTGGCCGCGGCCGTTTTACATCACTTATCGGTTTACTGTACAAGCCGTTAAGCTGTTGATCTGGGGGTGCGATGTGCCAGAGTTAACAGCACAGTGTTTGGCAGTGCGGGAAGAAGCTAACAACCACGGTATTCGCCAATCGCTCATCCCGTTCTATCCAATGCATTCGAATTGCAAGTGGGTTGATACAACCACGGCAAACTATTTCGAACATTGCGGGCGTTACAAACATGGCCCGGAGAGAAAGCGAAACTCCCCGAGCGGATTAAGTTAAATTAAACATAGCGCTTGTAGTACAAACCTCTGTTGGTCTTCGCAGTGGTGATTAGCGGAACTGCGGTGACCGTCCGGCTTGCCGAAAGGTGCGGTCGAACCCAGAAAATGCCAACCAAGGTGTTGCCTTTTCCCTCGCAGAGCGAAAAGACAATTATAGTAATCGTCGCGAAATTTTTTCCTCTCAGATAAAATAAATTGGCTGCTTTTCCAACAATTTTTTCACAGGTTTTTCTATCGCCATTAACAGAATCGATGCCTCTAATAAATAGTAAATTTAAGGAACTGGAAATGGAAATTGACTTGTATTACTTACATTAATTGAACATTAATGAACGTTTTTTTTCTAAAATTAAAATACCAGATATTAGAGTTACATTTCTTTTGCCTGAAATTTGCAAAAATTAGCATCGGAAATAAAGATTTGACTGTAAAATTGCAACGCACATGTGTTTGAAATTTCAGAAACTGATTATGTAAAAAAGCTTCCAATGCCATTAATTTTTAAACAACATTTTTTTTACAGTGTGTCTATCTCTTACGTTGGTGGGCGAATAATAAAAAAATACCCTCGTGGTGTTGGGAAGCTTGCTTAAATATTATCGGGACTTTGGACCCTCGGAGTACCCGGCGAAGAGTGATGGCGATTGTAAGGGGGCAAAGGAAGTTTGCTGGGAAGAAGGATGAATAATATCTCAACTTTTCTCACTTTTTCATCCTTATCTGTTTCTTCCGCCCGTATAACTCTGTCGCTCGTTCGGCGAACCACCGCGCCGAGCGACTTTCCGAACGAGACGGCGATAGTCACGGGAAAAAAAAATCTAGCGGAGGGTGCGCCAGAAGCAATTAAACGCGTGTGTACAATAGAGGCATGGCCGAGCGAACGGGACCATAAGCGACCTCGCTATTAAAATCTCGTCAATAAACGGAGGATACTCTGCGAACACCCCAACATCGCCTCCACTAATGACGCGACTGTGCTAAGTGTCAACGCGTTTAAAAAAATCTATATTACGAATAAATCGTTTCGACGAATCCGCAGCGATCTACGATAAGGGAGCGACGACCAATGTATATGCATATCATTTTAACCTCGGTCTAAAAAAATTAGAAGAAAGCATATTTTTTTTAAGTAAAAACAAACACTCTTCGGCAAAATCTGAACAAATTCCCAAAAATGCAGTGTCGTATATAAAAATAGTCCAGCGATGACTCATAAACATCTGGTTTTTTCTTCTAATTTTTTTTCGAAACAAATTAGAAAAAAGTAGAAATCTTAAAAATTTTTATATAGGACACAAGGTTTCTCAGAATGTTTGCATATGTTTATATTGTGGCGATCAATGAGTTTATTTTTTAACCATAAATAGTTATAAACAATGTTAAAAAATCTAATAAAAAATCTGAGTACTTTCGAGAGTTAGTTCAGTCACATAAAAAATCGCGAGCCCGATCCAAGATATGAAGGATTAGATCCAAGTCGAAACGGCAGGGAATTCCCCATATATACGTGAATGAAAATACGGACTTTTAAAACCCTTTCCTGGCTCCTTTGCCAACATATCGATTTTATTGCTCTAGTGAGGACAACACAACAGTGTTTTTTAAATTGAATTCAACCCTTGCAGAAGACCCGCAAGCCGTCGCCTCTTATTCGTCAGAAAAGAACGAACGGTCGAACTCGTTCTTAATTGTTTCGTGAATGATCTTTGCGCGCATAGTTCTACGTTAAATTCCAACCTACAGCGCCAGAAACAGCAGCCGCAAGGACTAAACGAGTTCGTTAAACTAAACTCCGAAAATTTCAAGGTACGACCTATCGGCGATTTGAATTGTAAATCGGTTCTCTGTAGTCGGCGTCCTCTCCGCCTGGCGACCTCCTGCATAGAAGGACCAGCATGTCCTAAAACTCGATACCCTCTTTTGACCCGAAGTTCCCAAAAAAGTAAATGTAAAAAAAAAAAAAAAAACTGTACCGATGTAGCTCGCCATGCAACACCGCCATTTCCGATAATTGGACTTCGCGTTCGATAATTAATTGCACTAATTGATTAATCAGTAACGGGAATATCGCATCTCCGGAAGGGGATGCTCCAATGGAGCGTGGCCCTCGGGAGTTCATAATTCGCCGAAATTGTTACTCGCGGCGATGTCACTGGAACGTTCCATCGGTCGCGCGTAGCCGATACATAACCCATCGAATTCCTCGATTCGCACACTACCTACATAGGGTACATAGGTGCGATACATACTGTAAGCCGGATCGTCGCGATACTCGAAAACCAGTCATACGGCTTTGCCCATGCTGCTGGGGGACCATCCGGATCACAATGTCTGGCATGCTCTCCTCGCCGGGGCGAGCGCAGCCGGCCTGGACCACGCTAAGGCAAACCCAAGACAACCCACAACCAAACACGCGTGTGTGTGCGCTGAGAGAAGGATCCAGTAAATGTCGCTATATCCCTTGAAAGATATTACCATAGCACATACCATACCTAGCACATAGTACTAGGGAACTGGGGCGCACTATCAAAGTAAATAGTAAATTTAAGGTACTGGAACTGGAAATTTACTCACTTACTTAGATTAATTGAACATTAATGAAATTTTTTTTGTAAAATAAAAATACCAGATAGTAAAATTATAAATCTTTTGCCTGTTGCAAAAAATGTCATTGATCATTAACATTTTACTGTGAAATTGCGCATGACTTTGAAATTTAGGGAACTGTTTATGTAAAAAAGCTTCCAATACCGTTCATTAATTTTCAAACATTTTTTACAGTGCGACAACTACGACAGGAAATGCCAGATTTATAACAATTCCTCGCAGATATGATAGTAAAAATTCTTGGAAAATCTGGGACTTTCTGATCGCAACATTTTTTTTCTTTTATACCTCTATAAACTGTTGCGTTGTAACAGAGCGTGTCGCCTTAAGCAATAAATAAATAAATAAATAAACAATTGTACATTCAACTTAATGTACCCGTTTTTGCATAAAAAATTCCAGTCCGGTTCATTAAATTCACAATTTCTTTTTACAGTGTAGATGTAGTTTTTATTATATCCTTCTCGCAGTGGATGTGTGCTTGTATGTGTGCGTGTATGCGTGCGCCGCACGTGCGTGTGCGTCTGCGTGTCTGGTTGGTTCTACGGAGGGTACGAGCCGGCGGAGTACGAACAGTACGTAAACTATGCCTGCGCGTACCTTCGCGAGCCTTTCGCACTATATCCATTATCGTGGTCGAGGTGTAGTACTATTGGTAGCGCCTCAATGTTGCGGGTTTTCTGGAATTCACAGCGGAATGCCGAAGTGCCTAACGGTGTATCTCGCCGATGGTCGATTCGTTCGACTGGCCCTGGCAAAACGTACAAGACGCCAAGTCGGATAAGTATAAACGCTAAGCTAAAATTGATGACTCCATGCGGCGCGATGAATATGCATGGATCAGAGGAAGCTGCGAAATTTTTAGTTTTTTTTTTAGAAAGGAGTTTCGAAAGGGGTTCGCTAAGCGACGCGGTAATGTACGCGAATCACCGTACCCATAATTCCCATCCATTTATCGCCGATCCGTTAGTCGATAACGCTCCGTTGCTTTTTTGCCGAAACGTCGCACGCTCGCCGGCAATTATGCGTGACCCGCTCCCACTGCCGGTAGATCGGTGCATTGTTTTCGCGGTTCCTAATGTCGACACGCAACGACGGATACGTCAAATCGCCTCGCGACCCGCAAATAAATATTTATTTAATTTAAATACATATTGATTTGATTAAACAAATAATTGAATAAACATTTATATGAATAAAATAAACATGTATTTAATTTAACTAATAGGCATTTGGGACCGAGGTCGATGATTCTTTGCCAAGGGACAAAATTAGCATCAGGTATAAAATTTAGTATAAAAAGATAACTTGAATCGTAAATTGATAACTGTAAATATTAACTTTGGCAATAAATCTCTCTTACTACAACTAATAGGTATTTAATTAAATAAATATTAAATATATAGACAAAGCTACTGCTTGCTATAGAATCAATTGTGTTCTCAAAAGCAAATAAATACAAACATACATACATAAAATTAGACAAATATTGATTTTATTAATCAATTCCTTCTTTGCGCCCCGCAAGTAAATATTTATTTGCGTGTACCCGTCAGATAAATTATTTTTCCGGGTGTGACTGTCTCGTCATGAAAGTCTCTTCCGCCGGAATATTCGCTGCCGAATCGAGCGAGCCCGACGAATGACGAACGGGGCCAAAAAATGGCCCCGGTCCGTATCAGCAGCCGGCAGGCTTCGTATTCGGCGCACGGAGCCTCGCTGAGGTTCAGAAGGGCGCATCTTCACCGGACCGGCACACGAAGATCCGTCCTTCCGGTTTCCGTAACGGGATACACGCGGGGTAGCGCCTTTGAAAGCCAAACTGGGAGGGGTCGTGCAGGCATGGCCGTACAATGGCCAAACGTATAACCCCGGTGGTCGTTGGCGAAGAGGGGTTGCACCCCAACCACCGGCCGGGTGGTGCGTGTGCCTTCCTTTCCATTAAAGTACGTTAGTACATACCAGTTGGCTCACGCCGGTAAGAGCTCGACGGTGTAACGCTCGCGGATTCTCGGACCGGGCACTACACAGGATTCACCGAGACATCCGAGCGTCGCATGGATTCTCGCGGAATCTTTCAGCATAGTCGACCGACCGTTATCCACAGGTCGACCGTACGGACCGCGGAAAGCCCACGGGAGTGTAATAAAACGCGCGCAAGTTCCGGAAGTTTCGAAACGCCGATTTGATGTATGCGCCGTGAGAAATATCATAAACGGTTCTATATATGTATATGCGGATATATATGTATATACGGGTGTGAGATTATTCGGCTCTCACGATTATCCCGGAAAACTTGAGCGCGCAGGACGTTCGCGTTTTACTTGAAGCCCGAGGGAGAGAAATCTGTGGGTACAGTTTAATATCATGAGTGCGTGGATTATATATGCATGGGTATGGTTGTATCCTCTTCGGGAACGCTGAGCTGTGTTTCTCATCATCATTATTACTCGTGTGGTGCTTAGTTCGTCAACGTTTCTCTACGTCGTTATTATTCATACGGTGCTCGACTATCATTATAGGCCTCTGATGAATGAGTAACGTTTCTTTTTATTGCTCATCTGTTGATTATCAATTTTTTTTTCTTTTTTTTTTCTTTTTTTTTTGCACACGTGATCGTTCTTGTTTCCATCTAGACCGGGTGTAGTATGTTTATTATTCATATCGTGGTCAAGAATCATTGTTCGGTTCTGATGAATGAGCTTCATTTCTTTTATTGATCGTCAGTCTATTATCAATTTTGCTTCCTCATAGAGGAAGCTTTGTTTTTTTTTTTAATACTCATCTGGCGATTATCAAACTTTTTTTGAGTCACCTAATCGTGATTATTTCTAGTTATAGCGTTGTGTGAATTAAATTTACAAAACGTATGTTCTATTCATCATTATTATTTATACGGTGGTTACGTATCAGTATTCGCCTCTGATGAATGAGTACAATTTTTTTTTTATTACTTATCTGTTGATTTTCAATTTTTTTTTTTTTTGGGTCTCGTAATCGCTCTCGTTTCTAGCTACACCGTGGTGTAAAAAAGTTTGTTCTCTTCATCATTATTATTCATACGGTGCTTAAGTATCATTCGCCATCGAATGAATGAGTAATATTTTTGTTATTGCTCTTCATCGCTTATCAATTTTTCTTTTACGCGTTATCGTTCCTGTTTCTGGCCAGACCGTCTTGTGTATTAAATTTCCAATGTGTCTGTTGCAGTCTTTAATCTAGAATTTATTTACATCGTTAGTGTACAAAGTTAATTCCGATCTGCCGTTATAGACGCGCACCTATGCCGATACGCCGGTTCTACGAGGTTTTATAGTTTTACACACCTTCGTGGTTGTCGTCGCCGTAGTCTCGAACACAGACACTTTTGGCGAGCTCGAGAACGTCCGAGGCGATAATAGTACGAGCTCGGACTATATACCGAGGCACCGAGAGCCCGTTGCACTTTCTCGTCGCACGTACGCAGCAACGGTTCATTCTGCTCTCTTCCTTCCACCCACGCGAGATTCCCGGCCGACAAACGAGTCGCCGATCAGGCCCTAACTCGGAGTAGAATCTTAAGGCATGGAATCTACTGAGAATTGTGTGCATATACGTTCCTATTTTAAATTACCCTGCAGCACATAAACCCAATGTGTTTTTGACCTTTTATTTTTTTATTTTTTGATCATCGAGTCACGTAAAGAAAATATCGGAGCAAAGGTTCTGTACTGGTGCGCGTTGTCGATAAATTCCTGGCCGACAAACGAGTCCCTAACTCTGAATGGAATATTAAGGCACTTAATCTGCTGAAAATTGTGTGCATTTACGTTCCTATTTCAACTTATCCTACGCATATAAAACAAATATGTTTTTGACCTTTTGTTTTATAGTTTTTAATTATTGAGCCACATATAAAGAAAATACTGGAGCACAGTGTCTGAGGGTCGAATTTTGTGAAGTTGGCTTGAACTTAAGAATTCTCTTGAGATCGAATTCATTACGTGCTTCAGATCTATCTTAAGATTGATCTTAAGTTCGAACTTACGATCGAATTTGACTTCAGACCTGAGCTCAAACTTAAGATCAAACTTAAGATGGATCTTAAGCACGCAATGAAGTTCGAGCCAAGCTTCAATCTGAAGTTCAATCTGAAGAGTTCAAACTTTCGTCTTAAAATTCGACCCTGAACCGGTGTGCAATGTCAACAGATTCCCGACCGACAAATGAGAATTTTGAGGCACAGAATCTATTAAAAATAGTGTGTTTATTAAAAATACACTTTCCTATTTTAACTTCCCCAGCGACATATAAAACAAACGTGTCTTTGACCTTTCGTTTTAATTTTTTAATTATCGACTTGCGTAAAGAAAATATCGGAGCAAAGGGTCCGAGCCGGTGTGCCCTGTCGATAGCAGAGTATGAAAATACCGCTAAAGTATAATAGTTCTGACGTTCCTCCACTCGTTCACCTCTCACAACGGGCAATCTGCGCTTGATCGCCTACGATTTACCTCGGAGCTATAGAAAGTACGCGCCGCCTCTCCGTTTTCTCTCCTTCCTGACCGCCAACTTCGTCGTCGAGACACCGGCCGCTATAAAACTCCACGATCGTCGCGTTGCGAGAAGTCGTTGGTATTTCTCGTCAGTCCCCCGATTCTTTTCTCCCTGCGTCCCGCGCGAACCAACGACCGGTTCTCACGCACACATTCGTACCGATTTTGCCAAGCGTGTGAAACTTCGATGGCCGGGAGAATCAAAGCTGACCATTATACTGTAATCTAACGCCAGTTAGTCGATATGAGAATTGGGTCAATCGGCAGTACGTTCGAGGGAAAAAAAAACAAAATGTTGTACCGCGATATTCTCTCCGATAATTCAATTTCAGATTTTATTCATTAGATTAGTCGGTCGGCCGCTAATATCATTAGCGACCCGACTTAACCGTCCAACGATGAACTTCGCTAATGACGATCTGAAACTTTTTTTTAAGTCATTAAACACGGGAATTCATTTCCTTCGGTCAGACTTTGCCATCTGTGCGATCCTGTAATCAGAAACATAATTCGTTTAACGGGCGCCCCGCACATAAATATTTATTTAAATTAAGTAAATATTTATTTTAATCATATAAACATTTATTTAAACCAAATGAATATTTATTTTTATCAAATCAATTTTTATTTGCGGGTGCCTGTCAAATAATTTATTTGCCTGTGAGAAAATCTTTGAGATCCTTTAGACATTATAGAATGATATGAATGTCTAACGATCGTGGGTGGAGATTTTAACGCTCGTTTCTGTCATAGCAATTAGCCAGATGAAATCTCTCGGTTGACGATGTCAACAACTTAGTCTACTTTGTCTCCGCTAACAATTACGATCGATCGTTTGCTCTCTCCGATTGACCAAAGTCGAACCTAGTCGTGCTTTCTACGAATGTGTTTTTATCGCTGTTGTATCCTGTTTGTATGTACCAATAAGCTTATAAATGTCTGTTTTTTGTTAAAGGCTAATCCAATTAGTGGATTTGTAAAAGGTTTTTACCTAAAACAAAAAAATATTCTGTCTAAGTTCACTTAAAAAAAAAAATCTTGCGTAAAAATTTTGCGAAAAAACTTCCAGTCCGGTGAATTAAATGTACACATTTTTTTAACAGCGTCCTTCAGTCCTGGATCGCGCTTGGAAGGGGGACAGACGACTAATATCTAAATGAAATTCATAAGCAAACGCGCAAAGGTGTTCCCCCTCAGTTGGGTGTCAAAAAGTAAAATTGAGTTCTCCGTTGCGTAATAATACATGTGGTTACGAGGTCGAGTTCGTGCATGCGTTTGGTAAAAAAAAGGTCGAGTTCGTCCGGTGGGGCCAATGACTCACGCACACCCACCCTTATCGATTAAACAGACCGGCCTTGGCGTTCCCCTCATTATCGTTTAATATACTATATGCATTATCGCGGTTGCTGCGATGCGTGTGGCCGGCTGGGTCGAAACACCCGATGTGAAAGCCACGCGCGATAATGGTCCTATGGGCCGGTACTGGCAGTCGGTGGTGAACATTATTGTATATTACAAAAAGTCAAAATGGAACGCCAAGTCCCTAAAATGTGTTTTCTCGTTCAGAAAGTATATTTATTAAAACAATCTCTTTAACAAAAAAGTCAATGATATGAGTCAAGTATTACATATAAAAAACATTTAAAAATAAAAGAAATCAGGTGCGATCGGTAGATCGAGAATGGTGCCATTTTTTAATTTCGATCCGTCTTACTGATTATTTATCATTATCATAAACTGTATTATTCTGAACTCTAAATCAGGATTTACTGTAAACAGGTACAAAAAGGAGAAATCTGTGAAACAAAATTTAAAAAAGAAATTATCACGTTAGCTGCTATTTGTGCGGCGGGCTGGTTGGAAACGCCCGAAGCGAATGCTACGCACGATAATATTCCGACAATGAGAAAAAAAGGTCCTTTTAACCAAAACTCGCGGCGACGCGCGTTCAAAGCCGTTGTTCCTTTGGTATAAATAAAGCATTGTTTTGTCAAACAATTATTTGCTTCAATCGATTCAAAAATTTGTCGATCCAAGCAAACATTTTTCTTCTACCGACCAAATAGACCAACCATTTCTTTGTCGCAGTGTAAGGTCAGTACCAGAAGTAGGCGGTAGAAATTACTGTACATTAAATCCCTAAAAAAAAAAGAAATCGGGCCCCATCGATCGATCTCGAACGATCTCTTTCTCCAATTTCCAGCACTTTCTTTTAACCACCGTACGTCCTTTTTTCTCCCATTACGAAACTCACAATCGTGACTGCGCACGACAATAGGATGCGTGTAGGAGCGGCGAGCGGTCGGGGCCGATTCGTAATTATTCGCGATTTTCCAGTCATGTAAACGATCGCCGTGGGCGTGCGGTACCCACGTCTCGTCTCTCATTCGTTGCAACGCGAGGCCAACGACCAAACGACGAGCACATATTTACAACGACCGATAATAATGCGTTCCTTTCGCGCTCGTTAAGGCATCGTTATCCCCACGTGCGCCGTACCTACCGTCGATCCCGATCGCCGTCCCGGGCAGAGTCACGACGAAAATATCAGAAGTTTATGCCCGTGCCGAGCACACAGCGTGCGGTTCAACTCTTATCTATGCATCGCGCATGCAACATCGTCGAATTGCCCGAAGCTCTCCCGGCGCGTTTTCAACCGATCTCTTCAACTGGGCATTACATTATTTTAATTTCATCCACAGTTTTTCCCGCGAGACCTTTTCCGCGACGAAACTTCATCGAGCCATAATCCGAACTTTTCAGGAATTTAATCGATGGCAAAGTTTAGCGGGGAGAGACTTGGGTGAAAAAAAAGCGCCGGAGCGGCTCGCGCCGCTTCTCGCGTCTCCCCCTTCAAAACTGAGTCTCTTTATAACGGCGGAACGAATCATCGGTGTATATATAGTTGAGCAATGGTTCACGGCTCGGTTATAGCTATATTTAACTTTGCCGAGTTCTCGGAATAATTGTTAAAAGAGCCGAGCCGAAACGAGCCGAGCTAATCGCCGTGAAAAATATAATTTTAACGCGGTTCGGAGAGCTCGGAGAAAAATAACGATGGGCGGTGGTGGAGTTGTATTAAATTTTAGTGCGAAGGCGGAACAACGTAAAACAGTTGTTGCACCGTTGTAAAAAAAATGTTGGATTGACTTTGCGCCTCGACGTCGTTGATGACCGGAAAATCGAGGCTGGTAAGACGGTCGAACTGACCAGGATTGGAAGAAGAATGATCCGTACAGTCGGTGCACGATCCAGTGGAGCAGTTGGAGTCTTGTTACCGAGTTGTCGGGGCAGTTGTGCCTCGCTCTTTAAGGGGTGCATTTTAAGATGTCAGTTTGAAGTTAAGAGCGGTTTGCGGTGATCGAACTTAAGATCAAAGTTTTGGTCCGAATTTAATATCGAAGTTTGGTCCGGATTTAAGATCGAAGTTTGGCCCGAACTTAAGATCGAAGTTTGGCCCGAAGTTAATTGTGTTCTTAAGATCGATCTTAAGTTCGAACTTAGGATCATAACTTAGGAACATAAAACTATTGTCGCAAACCAATTTTAAAAAAACGTTGTGTGACAGTGCAGCATTACATATATGTAGACAACTCGAAGGATGGAAAAATATGGATGACGTTAGCACTTTTAGGAACTAACCCGGGCTCGAATCCCGGCGCCCGCCATATTTATCCGTCCTTCAAATTCGCACCAGCCGTCGCATCATCGGCCACGGCCAATCCTCGGAATTCCCCGCCAGTTGCTCACATTTCGGCCGACTTTGACGCCCGATCTTATAAATTTCTGGAAAATCGGGACCGCCAAGGCGCTCGAACGCACGAGGATTAGAAGAGGGAAATATCCGCACAGCCGGTCCGCGATCCCGTGCAGCAGTCGGCCTCTCGTTACCGGGTTGCCGAGGCAGTCGTGCCTCGCTCCTCAAGTGCGTGGGTGCAGATCGGCCTGCCGGGCCGCGAATGACGCAGTGTCTGCGGAGAATAGTGACTCGGAACGAGGAGGTGGAGGAGGCAGAGATCATCGAACGGGGCTGGTAGTAGTGGCGGCGTATTTTCCCTCCGCACACACACGTGCACACAGCATCCTTCCCGGGACCAACAAGACCTACGAGCAGATCGCGGGGCTCCCTGAGAAACCGGCATCTGTCATTCGACGACGAATTCACGTGCCGGACAGTCGACGATTTACTCTCCGCGAAGTCTCTGCCCAACAGTCACTCATAGTCGATCGAGGTGCATCGATTTCGTTCGATCCTGCGTTTGATATCCGTTGATTACAGGCGCGCGAGTAATTTGGTTATCGACGAATACATTTTTGAAAAAAATCGCACGAAAGAAACAACATTTAGTTCGCGTTTACGCGCGGGGAAAATCCGGCACGTCAGGACAGATAAGAACGAGCCCGACCGATCGAATTCGTTGCAGAGATGGAAAATCGGAAGTGAACTTTAGCGTACCTGCGTGTAAATCCACCGGAAGTGGCTTTGGTGTTCGCAAAACAATGGCGTTTCCATCGATTTTAAAGAGTTCACGAGTGGTCCAATCAAAGACCATCAAATCAAAGCAGGTCCAATCAAAGTCCAATCAAAGACCATCAGCATTTAGCGCCAGACGGTAGCTTAGGATGTTTCGCCATGTGTGCACACAGCATGCTTCCTGGGACCAACATCACTTAGGACCAGGTCGCGGGATGTTCTGAGAAATCGGCATGTGTCATTCGACACCGAACTGACGTGCCGAAGAGTCGACGATTTACTCTCCGCGTTTACTCTTACACATAGTCGATCGAGGTGCATCAATTTCGTTCGAATTTGCATTTGATATCCGTTAATTACAGGGGCGCGAGTAATTCAGTTATCGATCGGGGAGCGATCGGGAGGAACGATTGGGAGGGGGCGTCAGCGTATAATGGTTAAATGTTTAGTGATTCGATCTCGTTTCACTTGCTATTCAGTCCTCTATCCGTTTTATGCCCGACGATAAACTGCATATGTGCACACAGAGGTGTGCACACGCGGCGAAACATCCTACGGTATCGTCTCGCGTTAAATGCTGATGGTGTTTGATTGGACCATTCGTGCACTCGTTAAAATCGATGGAAACGCCATTGTTTTGTGAACACCAAAGCCATTTCCGCGTACTATCCGCAGTCTGGATTTACGCCCAGACACGCTCGATGCTCACTTCCGATTTTCCATCTCCACAACGAATTCGCTCGATCGGGCGCGTTCCTATGTGTCCTGACGTTCCGAATGCGTTCCGCGTGTTAACGCCAAGTGGGCGTTGTTTGTTTGGTGCGGTTTTTTGAAAAAATTTATTCGTCCCTTCCAATGATTTTCAACTGCGCCGCCCGACGATAAAACAATCTTTGCTTTTTTTGGCAGCCAAGAAATTGCCTTTCGTTATCGCGTTTGTTCCTAAGTGTCCTGACGTTCCGAATGCGTTTCGCGCCTAAACGCAAAGTAGGCGTTGTTTATTTCGTGCCGTTTTTTTTTCCAAAAATATATTCGTCTCCTCCAATTGGTCTCTTCCAGCCAAGAAATCGTCTTTCATTATCGTGTCCATTCCTATGTGTCTTGACGTTCCGAATGAGTCCCGCGCCTAAAAGCGTTATTTAGTGCGGTTTTTCAAAAATTGATTCGTCTCTTCCGATGCTTTTCTACCTATCTCTCCTTGTTTTGTCACCCAGGATATTGTCTTTCATTTTCGTCTTCCTCGCCGGAAGTGAAGGCGTCACGGTAGATCGTCGAACGGTTCGAGGTCATTTCCAGATCTCCTCGCTGGCCTTCCACCTTCCCGCGAGTGTTCAACTCCGAAAGACTTTTCGACATTTGTCCCCCACCCGGAATGCGATTCGGGCAGTGCCGTGTAACGGAGACAGTCAAATATTAGCGCGTCCGTGCGAAACTCTCGGATCGGGAGGGAGACCGTTCGCCAGTGCCGCGAAGAGGTGTTGAACTCGTAAACAGGCTGGCCGAGTGCGGTTGCTAGAAATCTCTCGCTGGAAGACTTCTGGTGTGTGCGGCGGTTCTCGAAGTTCCGTCTAAAAATAAGCAGCGCGATCGAGTTCGGCATAAGCGAGGAAGCCCGTTACAAGGACGCTGAGGGGAAGAAACGCGGCGAGGTCCGACAAGGATTGAACATTCCTTAAGGCTGAGTGAAGCGGAGAAAAAAAAAAACACAGCGAAATAGTTTGGAATAATAAACGGAGATATTCAGCACGCTGATGGAGGATTCCTGACTGCGAGTGATAAGTTCTTCTCGAATGAATTCCTTGATTGAAATTTGATAAACTCGACAGACAACGGACAGCGACTGTGGAAGAGTAAGCTAATTTCCGTCCGCGGCTGCTCCGAGGAATGAATAGGGAAGGAGCGCGCTAAAAGGAACATCGTCGCGTTGCGGAAGAGAATACCGAAGATATTACAAAGTGGGAAAAAATGCGACTCGGCGAATCGTGAATTTTTCATGATAATAAATAGGCGGCAAGTTCGTCGACAAATTTTCGATTGCAAAGTGCCGGGCGGCTTGGACCATAAACAGTAAAACTTTGGGCTGGGAAAGGCTGGGGAAAAAACGAGGAAGATTTTTAAAAATTCTTGGAGTCCGAACGGTTTTAATATTTAAAAAATCCATCAAAGGATAAATCCCCGATAAATTTGTTTCGAAAAGTGATACAAGAACAAACGAAGTAAATACAACAAACCGCGAAAGAAAATGAACCAATTCCCACAGACAAGAGAATAAACAATAAAACTTTGGCCTAAACGGAATTTCGGAAAGGCAGAGTGCAAGACGAGCTCGAGAATTTTTTTGTTTAATTCTCAGAATCCGAGCGTTTTTAAAGTTGAAAATCCATCAACCGATGCGCGTTAAAGTTCTCCGAAGCGTATACAACGAGCCATGAAAGAAAAGCAATCAACAAATCCCCACAGATCAGAGAATAAACAATAAAACTTTGGGCCGACCGACTTTACAGAAAGACAGAGTGGAATCCGAGCTCGACAAAGATTTTTAAAAAATTGCAAACCCTTCAACGCATATGTGTTAAAGTTCTCCGATAAATTTGTTGTCACAAAGTGACACAGCGGCGAAAGAAAAACAATGAACAAATTCCCACGGTGTACTTGAAGTTACTTCCTCAAAAAAAAAAAAAAAAAAAAAAATGACACGTAACCGGCAACAGATCTTTCCGATCGGCGGTCCCTTCGCAACTCTGGGTCGGCGTCTCCTGAGGGACAAGCTCGTGAGAAGGTAGGTCGAACGTGTTTTTCACACGGGAAAATCGGCTCGGCGAAGCGACGATCCGGCGTGCTTGCAACCGGTGTCTCCGCGTCGATACTCCCGGTCCCGATCGGGTATAAATTGTGCTTCTCCTGTAAATTGCTCGCGGGGAGCGAACGGTCCTCTGTATCGAGAGACTCCGGCAGTGCCGCCCCGATCGGCGGCGGCTGGGCAACACCGGCGACGATTTATCGCTCCTCGCCTAAGAATGCTTGACCTGGTTCCGTTGAACGAATCCCGCTGGCCGCGCGCACAGAGTCCGGAGAGACACAACTGTGTTTCCTTTTTCGATCGAGGAGATCCGAAGCCGATTCCCTCGCTGCCTAGCACTCGCGAGCTATGTCGCTGGTACGACTGCTCTACCGGTCTCTGGAATGACAAACCGGATGCCGGCGAAGCCGCGAGCGTCGCTAATGGAGCGACGGTGAAACGGCGCTCGGTACAACGCATCGTCGACGCATTTCGGATCACGGCGTGAAACTCGTTGTAGGGATCTCTTTTTTTAAATTTTATTTCTGTGACGAAGATTGATGTCGGCGGAATAGCGAGTTCGAGGTCAAAAGTTATTTTAAACGGTCGTTGTTACCTACACTGTAAAAAAAAAATCGTATGAAATTTAATGTGCCGGAATGGAAGTTTTTATGCAAAAACTCGTATATTAAATTTCGTATACAACTGTGATGAAAAATGAATGTTCAGTGTATTAAAAACATTGGAAATACTGCATTTGTAATAATTTACTTTAATTTTACTATAAAAGTACATTCATTTTTCACCACAATTGTACATTCAATTTAATGTACGAGCTTTTGCATAAAAACTTCCGGTTCGGTACATTAAATTTACAATTTTTTTTTTTACGGTGTCATTTCTGATTTTTTAAATAGCGAGGCGAATTTGCGCTGCGGAGTTTGAAAAAAATTTAGGAAGATCGGATGTTCGTGAGGTAGGTCGTGTATACGGAATTCCCTGATAGTTTCATCAGGCATGAAATCCGTAATGAGGATAAAAATATCATTGATCACAAACTCTGTTAAAAAAATTGGAAACTTAATGTAGCGAACAATGATATTAATGTACTGGATCTTGAAATTTTCTTACATCGCTTACATTAATCGATCATTAATGTATTTTTTCGTAGAATTAAAATTCCAGATACAAAAATTACAAACACTGAAAAAGCTTCCAATATCGTTAATTAATTTTCAACAAAAATTGTTTACACTCTACCTTTATCTTACGCCACCCGAACTTTATTTTTTTTTCTCGCCACGACAAATATCTTTCGTACGTCACAGCCGTTGCTTCGCGGTTGGCGGATGCTAATGCGTTTTCCGGCGGATTCTGCGAAACAACGAGAGATTTGTGCGCGTTCGGACAATGAGAGGAGGAGACAGGGTGCAAAAACAGATGGGCGAGAATTCTGCATTGACGACGGGGGGTTTCTGGCTCTTGCGGTATGCACGCTACGACTTCCCGCGCCTCGATGGGAACCCGGAGTTTAACACCCGCTGTGCCCACACCCGACGTTGTCTACGATAGTTTCGTGTACAAGGGAAATGCCTCGATAGTTTGTTTCTTCTTAGCACTTTACGCTCGAGCTGTTGAAATGAACCCGGAGCGAGTGGAGTTTCCGGGACACGAGAGGCTTTAAGGCTAAAATAACTTCCTCCCTAGTTGGGCCCGATGCGATGACAAAGTGTCACCAAATGCGCCCAGTGAGCTCGTTCCCGTCGAACAAAGGGCGGCGCTTTTTGTCGACACGTGTCGAACACATTTGTGCACTGGCGCTTGGTAGACTTAACCGAACGACCTATACGCAATATCACGTTTGACAAATTTCTTCGGTTCTTGCTGGGCGCGAGCACTGGGAAAATTCTTCCGTTAGTTGTTTTGCGCTTGATGCTATTTTTATCCTCCTTACGGATTTTATCGCTGATGAAACTATCGGGGAATCTGCGTTACCGACCTGCCTCACAAACATCCAATCTTTGTATTTTTTTCAAATGCCGCAGGCTGATGGGCAATCGTATGGAATTTATTGCACTGGCACTGAAAGTTTTTATGCATAAACTGGTATATTAAATTTCGTGTAGAATTGTGATGAAAAATTAACATAGCGTATTTAATACTTTGGAAATGCTCTACATTTAATAGTTTAATTTAATTTAACTATAAAAGTACTTTACATCCAATAATCTACTTTAATTTCACCGTAAAAGTCCATACATTTTTCATCACAGTTGCACATTAAACTTAACGTACCGTCTTGAAGTTGTTATGCAAAAACTGAAACATTAAATTTATTGTTCAACTTGGATGAAAAATCACTATATTTTTCATCGAACTTAAAGTAAATGATTAAAAAAGTAGATTACTAAAAACAAAATATTCCCAACGTTCTCAACACACCGAACATTAACGTCTCATCACACCTGCACATAAAATGTAATATCCCAGTTTCATCACAAAAACTTCCAGTCCGCCACATTAAATCCATCCGAATTTTTTAACTCTCTCTTGCCAAACCCTTCAGCGTTTCCGCCACCTCCCTCTCCCCCGAATCCATCGCGAATAGATTTTTCCCTCCACAATTCACCTCCCTCGCTTCCCTCGCGCCGGTCCACGACATCGATGCTCGCTGCTCACGGGGGGTTTCGGCAATTTATGCGCCGAGGCTCTCTCGCCACTCGCAAACATCGTCGGCCCGGCCGCGAGCATCCCCGGAAACGATG
Organism: Ichneumon xanthorius; assembly: GCA_917499995.1. Classification (NCBI taxonomy): domain Eukaryota; kingdom Metazoa; phylum Arthropoda; class Insecta; order Hymenoptera; family Ichneumonidae; genus Ichneumon; species Ichneumon xanthorius. The sequence continues at coordinate 3,529,141 of OU824210.1, forward strand.
TCTGTCGGTTGCTTCATTCGCATAAGTTCCGAGAGTGCCGCGCCGCGAAGCACAGGTGAATCTCCCGCTGCGCCACCTTCCAGCCTCGCGTCTACACGCTTCTCGTCCCCAACCCTCGGGCTCGTACTTAATCCTATTAAAGTCACGAAACTTGGTCCCCGCGGCCCGAGCGCCCCAGAGATTTCGATTTGGTACTGATCTACCTGCTCGCGCGTACCGAGACTCGACCGAGAGCGCTGCCACTCTCGTATGCCGACCCGACGTTCGGTAAGAGCCACGTAATCTTCGACCACGAGAGTATTTCGATTCTCGTCGAGGGGGAGCCTCGCCGCCCGATGCGACGGGTTTCCACCCGGTGCTGAGGATGCGATTCGAAAGTTTCGCCACGACGAAGTTACGGACAAGAGATAGGAACGGGAAAGATCTGAGACGTCCGTCACTCGCTCCCTCGAGCGAGTCAGCCGATGAATGCGTTCGCCAACTTTTTGCGGCTGATTTAACTCTGCGAAGATTTCGGCTCCGATTCTCCGTGGTGCGGGATCGAAATCCGGCGGGAAGAAGCGAATCTGCGGGAGATGTAACTCTGTGGAGCGCGAACGAGGAAGGAATGGGGCGCTGTCTTGTGACGGGGCTGGTTGTGACGCGCGTGTTGGACCGAACGTCACGCTCGTCACGCCGCTCTCATCTCAACACTTGTCGATCCATCTGTCCTATCCGCCATGCTCTGCCCCTCGGTACGAACATTCGGCCGAGTGGATTTCAGTGTAGATCCGGATGGAGGAGCGCCCGGCGACCGTGGTCCGCTGTCGTCCGGAAATTCAGTTAGCGGAGACACTGGAATAGGGCATAATCCATCCGCCATCTGGGCTACTCCCAATTTGGGCGAGAAGCGAAGCCCTTCGATGCACGTTGAAATTTTCCGTCCGGCGAAGCTTCGATCACGATTCGGAAAAGAACACTTTTTAAAATTCCCTCCAGCGTCACTTCCGGTTTACAAGGTTCACTGTTATACCGGAAGTGACGTCACCAAAAAAAAATTGAAACATTTCACTTTTAGACCGGAAGTGACGTCATGCAGTACTTTTTTTTTTATGTCGTAATGTCGGAAATGACGTGTTTTTGGGATTCTGGAATTTTGCGTAAAAACCCTAAAAGCAAAGACCTAAAATCTCATTTTTCGACCGGAAATGGCGTATTTCTTGGATTCAAGAATTTAGTGTAAGTGCCTTGACACCAAAGACCTAAAATCTCAGTTGTCGGTCGGAAATTACATATTTCCGGGAATCCAAGAATTTTGCGTGTTTAGGGTAAAAGTGGTGAATATGGCCCACCTCGATTAACACGTATATCAATGATATATAGACCGGTCCATATTCCCCACTTTTACCCTACGACAAATTAAAATGTATTTGGGGTATTTACCCTAGCATCAAAGGCCAAAAGTCAGAAGGGCATATGGAGTGCCCATTTGTATGGCTTGCATGTACCTCTGTGTGACTGGACGATCGATGTCTGCGATGTATGACGTTCACACAACTGCTTCTTATCTAAAAATGTACGGCCGACATTGAACCGCTATTTCTGTATCTGCCGGGGACGAAGGGTCCTCAACCCTCTCTCGTGACGAGCTGATGACACAGCTGCGACATCAGCACATTCAACGACGGGGTATAGATCTTGGAAACGCGAAAGCGCCGAGCGAGCATAAGTGTCCGGGTTGATAAGGCATACGGCACTGAAATAGGTTTGCAGTCGGTATGAATGCTCCTGCGGTGCCAGCCGCCGTGGGCTTTCTCAAATGGCATATCGGAGATATCAAAGCCGAGTCCTTTGCATTCAGCGACTGCTACGTCGAAACGGATCGTACCCATAACTTCCAGATATTCTGCACCCTCGGTTCACCAGCGATGTCGATTGTAAAGGAAATAAAAACCGTAAACTACATTCGATAACTTGGAAAAAGCCGTTTATGCTTTTCCGTCGACAACCATGGCTAAGAATCGGGCAAGGTAATTTGATTCGCCTGATTGTACGAAAACGAACACTTTTCCAGATGGCAACAGCAATTTAGTTTTTACATCCTGGAAAACGACGCAAACACCATCAGCTTTGGTTCACTTTTAGTTTATATCGTTTAAGCTTAATCTGCGTTCTGAAGCAAGGTAGCTAGTTATGCCAATGCATTCAGCGACCGCTACTCGAAACGGGTTGCGGCCATAACTTCCGGATATTCTGCATCCCTGCGTTACTACCGATGTCGATTCTAAAGGAAATAAAAATGGTAAACTACATTCGATAACTTGGTGAAGGCTGTGTATGTTTTTTCATCAACTATTGCGGCTAAGAATGTGGGAAGCTAATTTTATTTCTCCAATTAGGGAAACCGTTGTTGCTTTTTGGAAATCTTTCGTTTTGGTACAATTGTTCTTAAACGGACACTTTTCCAGAAGGCAACAATAACTTATTTTTTTAATTCTGCAGGATGATGCAAACATCATCAATTTTGTTTACCAGCGATGTCGATTGTAAAGGAAATGAAGTGGTAAACTACATTCGATAATTTGGAAAAGACTGTGTTTATGCTTTTCCACCGATTACGATGGCTAAGAATCGAGAAAGCTAATTTGATTCCCTAATTACACCAAAAACGAACACTTATCCAGAAGGCAACAACAATTTATTTTTTAAATCCTGAAGAACGGTGCAAATGCCTGCAGCTTTGGTTCCCTTTTCATATTCATTTAACCTTAACCTGCGCACGTAATCTGTGCAATAGCGACCGCTACTCGAAGCGAATCGTGGCCATAACTTCCGGAAATTCTTCATCTCCGTTTTACCAGCGATCTCGATTCTAAAGGGAATAAAAATGGTAAACTACATTCGATAACATGGAAAAGACTCTTTATGCTTTTCCGTCGACTACTACGGCTAAGAATCCGGCAGGCTAATTTGATTTCCCTAATTGTACCAAAACGAACACTTTTCCGGAAGGCAACAACAATTTATTTATAAAATCCTGGAGAACGCGCGTAAACACCATCAGCTTTGGTTGCCCTGTTTTTTATATTCATTTAAGCTTAATCTGCGCGCGTTCTGAAGCAAGTTCGCTAGTTATGCCAATGCATACAGTGTACTAAAGCCCGATGAAAGCGCGAGGTTTACCGGATCCCCGGGAGAAGCTTCGCGGACGAAGCTAGGGTAACGAGTTTGTTTCGCAAGTGCCGTGGCATGCAGTTATCTGCACTCGGGACGGCGCTGAGCGTAGAACCAGAGTGGCAATTTTTATGCACGCCATAAGCTTGCATATCAACCGGTCTCCCGAGGAGCCTCTCACTCCCATCCTCGTTACAAGGTAGACCACCGCTCCATCTCTTCCCCGATCCATTTTGCATACGTTAACGTACGTATTATACTGTGCCTCGTATTTCGTCCAACTCATCTCAATACCTCGTGGAACTAATTTCGCGATGGTTACGGGCGAACATCAAGCCCGTTCCCACCAGCAATTTTACACCGAACATTTCGAATGGGTATCATACTTTTGAAACTCTCGAGGAAGCTTTTACTTTTACTCTCTGTGTTACAAACTTTGTGCGCCTCTCGTGAAATTCCATGATTTCGGACAGTTTGATCGATAGCGGCTGATTTTTTGTTTTTTAAGTAAATGTTTAAATCCTTATAAACGAGGATCTCGACTTTGGAAAACATCGCGCGGTGAAAACGTTTAGTAGAGAAATCAAAAAGAGTTAAAAACGAAAGGTAAATTTCAGCAACTTTGCCACCAGCAATTTTACGCGGATTACGCGGGTCGCATCAGACGGGTAAGAGATTTTGAATTTCTAGTGAAAGCATTTTTGTTTTAACTCTCCATCTTCTACAATTCGATGATTTCGGACCTTCCAATCGACAAAGTCTGATTTAAAATTACTGCCAAAATATATCTTCCAACCCGCGCCTTTTTTTAATCCTTATAAACGCGAATCTCGATTTCGAAAAATATCGCGGAGTGAAAAAATGTGACAGAAATCGAAAAGAGTTAAAAACGAAGGGTAAATTTCAGTAACTTTCCCGCCAGCAATTTTACGCGGGTTATTCCAGACGGGTAAGAGATTTTGAATTTCTAGTGAAAGCTTTTCTGTTTTAACTCTCCCTCCTACAATTCGATGATTTCGGACCTTCCAATCGACAAAGTCTGATTTCAAATTACTGCCAAAATAAATCTTCAAACACGCGCCTTAATTTTTGTTTCTCTAGTCCTTACAAACGCGAATCTCGCCTTCGGAAGCCATAGCGGGTAAAAAAATATTTAGTATAAAAAAATCGCAAAACAGTCAAAAGACTAGCGGTAAAAATTTCAGTAAGGTTGACCGAGTGCTCGAGGGCCGCTGGTGTGTTCGCGAGTAAGTTTATATTCCTATCGATCTGATGATAGCTAGAGCGAGCGGAGCCGAGGCGCGCATGGCGACGCGGAGGCCACCAGTGGCCTTTAATCCGTCGCGACGCCCCCGACGTCGAGACGGACAGAAAAGCCCTTCGGCGCATTGTCGGCTCGGACGTGGAACGTGAAGATGCGACGTTTCCGCGCTTATGTCACCGATCACAACTTTGCACCGTCGACGTTGTTTCGCGCCTCGTGACGGCTCGTTTGTTGTGCGCGCATTTAATATATATCGACAGACTGTTGGATTCGCGAACGCGCGTGCACGTCCGCGACTCGCTGGAGGGGGGCAAAACGGCTCCATTGAATTCGAGTGGAAACGATGAGGGTGGCTCGTGTTGAATTTCACTGCGGCTCGCCATTGTAGTATGTTCCGCAAACTGCGGAGTATCCGTGTTCCTATTTTCGTGCCACGCCCAGTGAAAATTTCTCACGTTGTATCGACAAAATCGGGTTCAATGCGCGACGAGTGAATCGCCCACGACGTCACGTCTGCAGCAGGTGTCTCGTGCAGGTGGTGAATCCATCCGCGCTTACGCAAGACGTCCAGCCAGCACAATCGCCACTGCGCATGTCTCGTCGCCGCAGACCATGTTAAATGTGCGTAAACACATTTACGTATCAACCAAGCGCGTTTCCCCGTTGTTCGCTGAAATACTCATTGTGCAATGCAAATTCGAACCACGAGACTTTGGCAGCTTCGGGCACAGGGGGCGGGAAATTCGCTCCACGACGAGCGAGAGACGATGCCAATTCTCGGATAGGCTGGAAAAAAATTGGATTTTCAATCCACCGGACTGGACATTTTTAGGCAAAAAGTGGGGCAAATTTAATGTACAGTTGTGATGAGAAATTAATATACTTTTTCATTGAAATTAAAGTCATTTATAAAAATTAAGGGAGTTTTGTGGTAAAATTAATGTGAATTATTGAAGTAAAGTTTTTCCAATGTTTTTAATAGACTGAACGTTAATTTTTTATCACAATTGTACATGAAAATTAATATACCAGTTTTTGCATAAAAACTTCCAGTATTGGAACATTAGATTTCGGGCGATTTTTTTTATATTGTATACAATTGAAAACTGACTCTATTGTCTATCTGTCATTAAGGAGCGTCGGCTATTGCTCCGAAGGCAAAAATGTTATTGAAAAAAAAAAATCGTTACAGCTGTACTGAAAATTGTGTTTTTGAAAACCTTTTCAAAAACGCAATTTTCCAATATTTTTAGGACCTCCCATTCTTCCTCCCTGTATCATTTTGCCCGGTTCTCCACTATTCAGATTTTACGAAATTATTTTTCACTGTGCAGAGGCGGGAAATTTATTTGACGACCCAGCGAAAGTCGATGCCAAATTCTCAGACAAAATGCACCTAAAAATCGACTCTATCGTTCGTCGATAGAGAAATAGCCTTAGCACCGGAAACTGTCGTTAAGGTGACTTAATTAGAGCGTTACAGAGTTAATGGAACGCGATACGTCGTTTTTGCTACAAGATACGATTTTGCGTAATGGCCCACTTAATGTTTCACTTAATGGGCCATCCGACTGATTACGATCGATCGAAACATTTATTGCGTGCATAATCTATACATTCCATTCATTCATGAAACTCGAACGTGGGTGTACACGTGTATCGTCACGGGGAACGAGCATTCAATTAACCGTGGCGTATTATCGCGTCTAGCGTAACTATATCTCACTATTGTTATAAATATTTCATGAGGATGGAGCGAGGTTTGTCACGGCCTTTGAAGACGGAACCGATGGCGAGGCGATTGAGGTGTGCGGTAATCGTCAGTGAGCGACGTGAGTGCCTTATGCATTATAACGAGAGCTCTCGATTCACTGATTCAACCGACGAGTTAGAGGTGAACCTGTCGGCACGTTAGTCTTTTTAGAGTGTCATAAATATCACGATGCAAGTGACCGATATACACAACGTTGTTCTACCAATCTGCAACCCAAAAGCGCAATGTGCTGAAATGCGACAGTAATTATAAAATAAAATTGCCGACAATTTTTTTTTTTTTTGCAAAGCTTCCATTATTCCATAAGTATTTCCATGCGTTTAAAGTGGGTCAAGTCGCTACTTGGAACATATAAAATAAGTATCTACACATTTTTTTTTCAAAGCTTCCATAAATCCACAATTATTTTCCGCACGGTTAAAATGGGCCAAGTCCCTAGTTATATTATCTAAAATAATTGCCAACCTTTTTCTTATAAGTTTCCACAATTCCATAATTCTCTTTCACGAGTTTTAAGTAGGTCAAGTCGGTAATTGTAACAAATAAAATAATTGCCGACTTTTTTTTCATAGCTACCATAATTCTATAATGCTTTTCCACGGGTTTAAAGTGGGCCAACTTGCCACTTGTTGTCCATTAAAAAAAAAATTCATATTAAAAATAAAGTGAATATTGAATTCGTATAAACGGCGCCGCCTACCTGAAATTCCTTAAAATTTTTTACCGCAATGACGCAACAATAAACCTCGTAACCGTACGTGTCCAACTGGTTGCGCCTACACGTTAGGGCGCAGACCTACTCGTACAAGCAGGCCCACTCGCTTCCTCGACCTACCTACTAATTTGCGGTCTTTGTTAATGGAAGAGCGAAGTGAGAGTAGCCTGCCTCTCCGTGCCTCTCTCAAGTGGTCAGAAAATAGGGTGAGCTCTGCAGGGGATGCGAGCACGGCGAAGCCGCCCCGCTGCTGCCTATGCATTTCCTTCCACCACGTTGGTCGCACTCGGATTCTCGCATTATGCAGAACTAAGTCAAGAACACTTGCCAGACCTACTTGCTCCCTGTGTACCTGCGTATATACCAGTGTGGACCATTCGAATTTCAATGAAGACCCTAATTAACGTGCTAATTTCACGGTTTTCGCTCTATCTACCCCTTTCGACAAATTTATCCCACTCCCGGCGTTAATTTTCGTGCGTCTATCAGTGTGTGTAATCACCGTTGCCGCTTGATCACCTACGAAATTAATCACAGTTTCAATAGTGTTTAGGAGCAGGAATATGTTAAGCGGTCGTAAATAGATTGAAATACATCATTCACTTTCTCCGTGGGATTTTTAGTATAAACGAAATTACTTAAAAATTGTAGACCGCGACAGGTCGAACATTATCAAATTAATGACAATTCCAATTACGTTTAAGGGCAGAAAAATGTTAAATGTTAAATATATTTACGCACGCTTAACAAATGTTAAATCTTAAGAAATGTTAAACGCGTGTAAATGTATTGAAATGCACAATTTACATTGTCCGAGAGATTTTTAGAATAAACGAAACTACATTAAAATTGTAGACCGCAGCGGGTCGAAAGCTACCTGTTGCGTCTTCTGTGATCCGAGTTCATGCCGTTTTTTTTATCGTTCTCTTGTAAAGTCTACGAATAGAATTTCCATTCCATGTCCCTTTGCGGGCTCGTGTATGGTTTCCAACAAATTAATGATGTGCCTTGTTCTTTGACTGTTGCAGAGAAGTGCGCACGGTTATATTAAACAAGGGTTCCTCCGGTCTGGGCTTCAACATCGTCGGCGGTGAGGATGGAGAGGGAATATTTATTTCCTTCATTCTAGCCGGTGGTCCGGCCGATTTGAGCGGCGAACTTCGTCGAGGCGATCAGATACTTAGCGTTAATGGCATCAACCTTAGAACCGCCACCCACGAGGAGGCTGCGGCCGCCCTCAAGGTAATTATTTATTTTTTAATCTTCATTCTGAGATCGTGACGACTCGTCATTAAAATTTTTTTATCGCCTTGAGAGGTGAATGCGCCGTGGGTGATTTTTTGTAAACGTCAATTGACCAAAAAATGACCGTCCATTGACCTTTTTTTATTCGAGACAATGTTTGTTGTTCTACGCCAGTTACTTTTATTCGGTGTGACAAATATGGTAAAAAGTGCGAAAAACATTTTTCTAGTTGGAATTTGACGACCATTGATAAGTCGATGACAGGCAATTGATAAAAAAAAAAATGACCGTCACAAAGTCGGCGTCCATCTCTAAATGTTTCATTTCCTAAATGTTCCATCTCTAAAAATTAAAATATTGAATTGAGAAGATCGATTCGTTAATGCTTCAGGGTACCGGCCAAACAGTAACCATTGTCGTCCAGTACAAGCCCGAGGACTACAACAGGTTCGAAGCTAAGATCCATGATCTTAAACAACAAATATCCCAGCAGAATATGACGACAGGCACCCTCATGAGGACTTCACAGAAGAAATCTCTCTACGTCAGGTAACAAATCCGACCATATTTTGCTTCCTCATAGAGGAAGCTCTGTTTCGATGAAAAACAAAATCAAGATTTTAATAATATTAGAATATTACAAAATATCGTAAAATCATATTTAGAAGAAATGTCCAGATGCATGTGCATGTGTGTGCGTCAAAATGCTTTCTCATAAGGGAGAGCGGGACAAAGCGGGACAAAATTCGTGCCTATCGTTCGTTCCCAATTTTTTTAAATATTTTGTTTTCTTGTCGAATATCTTCAGGGCCCTGTTCGACTACGACCCCAACAAGGACGACGGCCTGCCCAGCCGTGGTCTAGCATTCCGCTACGGCGAGATTCTTCACGTTACGAACGCGAGCGACGACGAATGGTGGCAGGCGAGAAGAGTTACACCCCAAGGAGAAGAGGAAGGACTAGGAATAATTCCATCTCGTCGACGATGGGAACGCAAGCAACGGGCCCGAGATCGCTCCGTCAAATTCCAAGGTCACATGCCAGTGATACTGGACAAGGTAGGAGGATCGGTAAGAAATTTTCGGTTTCTCTTCAAACACCACCCTCGACCGCGACCTGGTTATGGATCGTCATAGTTGTTATTATCCTTATTTTATTTCACCTTCCTATTATCTCTACGTTACGTTCATCTTCATTTTTCATTTCGTTGGTTATTGGTATCTTTGTTTTATATTCATCTTGTTTTTATCACACCCCTTTTTTTTAACATTGCACTGAAAAAAAAAATCGCTTGCTGACTGGCAAAGAAATTTTTTAAAATAAAAATTCTACTTTCAATTCTTATAATTCCATATGACATTGAAACAACGGCGGCAAGACTGTCAAAGTGATACGTTAACGTTTCGACCCCGCAAGGAATTGTAAGAATTTAATATAGAATTGAAATAACAACTTTTTTTCTTTGACAGCCCGCAAGCGAATTTTACTTGAGTCATTGACATTTCTTTTTCAGTGTGTGTTTTTTTTTTCACTTTATTCATTCAATCTCCCTGTCCGCCTATACCTGTCTTAATCAACGAATCAACCGTTGTTATCTTCGATTTCAGCAATCGACGCTCGATAGAAAAAAGAAGAACTTCTCGTTTAGTAGAAAGTTCCCGTTCATGAAGAGCAAAGACGACAAGTCTGAGGATGGCTCGGATCAAGAACGTGAGTACATCCGCTTACTTCCTACAATCGTTTACAAAGCACGCTCCAATCCTGCACGTTCGGTTAAATCCCATGTGTTTACATGTACGTCACATGTTACATTGCGACACTCGAGTATCTTTACATATAACTGTGCGAACACGTCCGATCGAGATCGTTTTTTCCTATGCCCGAGTTTGTCATTGCCACGTAACGTTAGAGAAAAAACAAAAAACAACTAAATAACTAAATAACTGAGTAAATTTTTATTGAAAAAACTTTTATCCAAACGGCGGCGTCGAACACAGTGATACTAGATTTTCGAGTTCCTATAATATATGTAGCATATGTACTAAATATGTATGTGTTTTATGTTGTATTACGTAAGACCTGAAACTTCTTTTTTAATTTTTTATCGAATGCAAAAAAACACATAATTAGTAACCAAAAACACCGAGTATTATAGTCGTCAAAGATTATTTTCCCATATGAATATACCCAAAAAATATCGCATTATCTGGAATCACTGACCGTTCGCCTATCTTCGTATCCCGCTCGCACCGATTCGATGGAACCTGCAAGATTTTTACTTATCTTTTTTTTTTGATACGTAAACCTGTGGGTAAATTTATGTTGTGTTGTTTATGTCTGCAATGAACGTTCGATATCTATTTGGTATAAAAAAAAAGAGAAAAAGAAAGACACGTTAGCGTTGTCGTCGGCCGACAACAAAGTCACCCCGTATTCCCGAATGAGCTTTTGTGTTTTTTTTTTTTTTTTTACCATGTGATACGTGACATGTGTTTTGTTTTGCCTGCTTGTGTAGGGTCGCCCACCACACCCGAGAATGAAAACGATCCTACTCGTAAGTATTTTACGTAAAATGTTCGACCCGTATTTTTTATCTGTTACCCAGCTGCTTCTGCATTATATGCGTAATCCATTGTCACTATGCTTGCTTGCGCACCGTGTCGACGT